>JASDDO010000008.1:395787219-396476937 GCA_030015575.1 Agapanthus africanus
TGAAGCGGTAGGCTACTGATTTGATCGGGACCCTATTCAATAGGTATGCAGCTTCTCAAGCGCATAACTCCCATAAGGAAATAGGTAACTCAGTAGTACTCATCATAGAGCACACCTTATCATATAGGGTGTGATTGCTCCGCCCCGATATACCATCGTGCCATAGTGTATACGGAGGAGTAATGCTGAGAGAGAATCTCATTCTCCTTTAGAATAGTCCAGGAATTCCATGCACAAGTATTCTCCTCCCTGATCTCATCATAGGACATAATACTTATACCCGTATTTTGGTTCTCTACTTCTAACTTATATTCTGTGAATATCTCAAAAGATTCGGACTTGTGTTTCAACAGGAACATAGGTCTGAATCTCGAAAGATCATCAGAGAATGTAATGAAGTATAAAGAACCAGTCCTAGCATGTGTAGACAGGAGACCTTGCATACATCATCATGTATCAGTCCCAAGAGTTCATTAACTCTTTCTCTGTTTCCAATAAACAGAGCTATGGTCATCTTATCTTTGTGACATGACTGGCGAGTTTCACAAGATGTAAATTCAAACTGATTTAAATATGCATCTATATGTAACTCTAGCTAGTCGGGTCACATTGATCTGACCTAGTCTACAATACCTCAAGAAGAATTCGTTCATTTCTGAACTCTTCCTCTTGTGTGTGTTCTATATACTAAGAACTTTAGTTTGATTTAGAACATCAATGCTTTTAGATAACGTGCCTGAATTGATCAACTTTTGATATAGGAAATGTTCAAAACATTATCCAACAATACAAAATTTTATCACTTCTTTACTGATAAAGAGACTGATATGATTTTGTATATCAGGTTCGG
Organism: Agapanthus africanus; assembly: GCA_030015575.1. Lineage (NCBI taxonomy): Eukaryota > Viridiplantae > Streptophyta > Magnoliopsida > Asparagales > Amaryllidaceae > Agapanthus > Agapanthus africanus. The sequence goes on from JASDDO010000008.1 coordinate 395,788,070, forward strand.
TATCTAATAACATTCGTTCAGAACCAATGCATTACAATACAGGGTGACAGTGACCAACAGACTTGGCTGCAACACTTGCCCCGTTTTCTGCCTCATGAAACTTATCACCCGTTCTCAGTTTTTCTACCCTTTTGTAGCCCTATGTAACAGATTACATATCTGGGATCCTGATCCGGTATTATATACCCAGGATGCGGAGGATACTGAGAAACAGTTCTTTGTAATGAACACACCCGAAGATGATGCATCAGCATGTACTCTCTTCGTTTGGGCGGCATGGGAATCTTGGTATTCCCCTAATTCCTGCTCTGTCTTATAACAATTATAAGTTGGAGCGGGACCAACGTTCCCCAGCTCAGTATAACAAGCGGGTTCGGTCAATAATCCGTATTATTATCTTAATTAAGGCGTGATATGGTCGCTACCTGGAGAGAGAGAAGAAAACACTCAGCGTGCGCTCTTGCAAGAATAGATTGGTTATTATTTTATCTAATCAGGATGGCTCCCACTGCTTTTTATCAAATCTTCCTTCAAACCCTAAAAGGAAAGACTAGCCGGGATTAATTACACACTACAAGTTCGCCAATCTTTCAGCCAGGCCAGTGTCGGTATTTTGAGGGAGGTCCCCCGTGCTTTCGCACGAACCTAATTAATGTAAACCTCGTTTTCCCAGAGGCGTAACCCCGTTGACACCTTTCTAGACACCTACTTGATCGGCTAATTGTAATGTATAAAACTCTCCCAGGAGTAACAATTACTCGCAGCGGGTATCGGGATCCAACTATCTCATAGAAGGTATGCAATCTCATTGCAAATTTCAACACTTGAAATTCCCGATAATATTTTGCCCCTAGCGTGCTATGACCTTGACGCATGCCAAACAACCCATAGTCCGCTAGTCAAGTTCAACCCGTACATTTCTTGATTGAATTAGACCCATCCGCACGACCCTTGACGCATGCCAAACAACGCCGTACGAATACCCTAATCCAATCGCATCGTATGCTAGCAGATAAGCACTAGTTAGCTACCGTACACTACGTCTTGACGCATGCCAAACAACCGCAGCACGAATACTAACTAGTACTTATCTGAAATGACGGAGGGCTACGACAGATTTTTCTGAAAACCTATTGCGTAATGAACTTGAAATCGTTGTAGGATTGAATGATTTTGAAATGGAGTGCTTTTTGAGGCTTTTCTAATTTTGCTAAAGGAGTCACTCCCGGTGAAGGGATCGTCGGTCCTTTCCTCGTCGAATGAGGTGCGGGATATATCATATATATCACTGTGCAAAGCAAAAACACTTAAAAGCTATCAAAAGACAAACCGAGTGTGTAGCATCTGCCAGTTATTGCTAAAGGAGTCACTCCCGGTGAAGGGATCTCGGTCCTTTCCTTATCGAATAAGGTGCAGGATATATCATATATACCGCTGTGCAAAGCAAGAACTGTAGCTACCTGTTTCATTTTGAAATTCGATTCTACAACATCTTAGGTTTCTTTTATTTCATTAATCACATTAATGAAGTCCCATCATTTAAGTACCTAAACATCACAGATAAATATGACGTACGCTTATGCCATCCGCATTCGTCTCGATGTCCCCTCATGCACCGTTAGGTTAGGTAACTAACGGCAGAGTGGGGCAGGGCTAGCGCGGGTGTAAAACATAAGTAACGCCTATATAATATATCATATATACTATATACTGTATCTATCACAGAACATCACATGATCATATCACAGATATTGCAGCAGAAGAAACATATGAAATATTGGATATACTAGGACGTCCGTGTTTTCAATACGAGCCAGTATAAAACACGGATTCCACGGTCGTGATGAATAGCCAAACCCACACCCCTACGAGAGCGGCAAGCAACCCTACCAATTCTAGAGTTAGGAGACCCGGACTCGACTCCTCGAGTTGGTCTCCCACTGGACTCCAGAACCCGGTTACTTGTGCCCTCCTCCTTGGGTCTATCCTAGTGCGGAAAAGTAAATAATATACAAAGGGTGACAACTTCCGCTACCTGGAAGTGCCCCAATAAAAGAATATTACATACAAGTTTTTACATGAATGAAAATGAAAAACACTCATCTCACATAAAACCCCCGGCTATTCGAACACGACGATCCAATATAACATATACAGCAACACATAACATCACATGTCATCAACGTAAGTAAATATGCGCATCCCAATTGTCGTTGACATATAGCAACGAAACCGGCGATATCACATATTACACTTACGGTCACAGAAAAAAAAGTGTAAAACTACAACAGTTGGAATCCGCAATCTCTTTAGACATCGCATGCCTAATCAAATGAATTCCTTAGACATCACATGCCTAACAATTATAAACCCCGCATTTTAGTCTCTTTATCGAAAACATTTTTCAATACCAAGTCGGGTAATTCAACAAGATTCCCGACATCCTGATCAAATACTCGTCGCAAACTTTAGTAGACGGCCGCACCCCCGACGCCGTCGACGAAGTGCACCAAGGCGGAACACCGCCACCGCGAGCACCCGAACGGATGCTTTCGGCGACGGGGTTCTCCTACAGTCACTTGGTCGGGGCTATGGGGTGTAGCTGTCTATTAAGTTTACCCGGCGAGTATCCGCGTACACTACGTGATTGCGACGGACTTTTGATCACATCAAAATTCCGTGGCAACCGATCAAGTGAGACTAAATTGCTACGTTTATAACATTCATTCAGTTATCTCATAACTTGTTGTGAATTCCAATTATTGTATCACATTCCGGATAAACAGAAAATGTTAAACTTTCCGATCGAACAATCAACACCCAAGTTTTCCCGATACAGATCAACACATGAAACAAGTCTAAAAACATTCAGTTCGTGCCTCAGTACCAACGGTCCAGCCGTAGAAGGGTCAAGCCAACGCCTCACATGTGGCACGCCGTACTGTCCCAAACCCGAAGGTTCAAAGGGCAGTTCAAGACGGTCACATAATCGAGTTAAGGTTTGTTGTCTTCTAGAGGGTCCATCGAGTTACTTGCACTACTTAGAACGTCGTTAAACTACGGAAAAATCCAACACTTGGAAATTTCCCGACAGGGGAAAAATTGGGTATTTATATCCGGTCGAAACTTTTAACATATTCATAAATTACCCGGAAAAACACATAGACAAAATTTGACAATCCGATCGAAACTTTGATTCCCAATAGTACCCCAGAATACTCTTCTGTAGAGTCACAACAAAAATATCCCAGAAAATATAGCATTAAATTATATGAGTTACTGTGCAGAAATCATCATACAAGGGAACAGTACGGCCGCGAAACCGCCGCAGCATGCATAGCACGTGCCGCGGTTCCGCGGTGGAAAAGTCGACTTAGGCCCTCGTATTTCACAGTAATTCAAATAACACCCTGCTTAATTTTCTGCATATTTTTAATTGACAAAAATGCACGATTTCAGAAAAAGTACAGAGAGCATTTTAGGGTTTGGGTTTCGGTTCGATCGGGTTTCAAACGTCGTCTAGATTTCGCCTAAGGCTCTAGCTAGGCTCTGATACCACTGTAGGGTTCCTTGGCACTCTCAAGAGGTCTCACAAGGTATCAACCATGCCAATTTCAAAAATACGGTGCCAAGAAACCCTAGACTAGATCGTTGGCTAGAAGTTTAGGCGATAAAATGAAACTAGTTTACAACTAAACTAAAAGAACGGATATACAACCTTTGCTGATCCGGTCCTCCACCTCCATAGCTCCACAATGAAGTCTCCTCGCTGTCCAAGTCGAACCCCGGGCTCAAGCGTCGGCTTCATCGGAGAATGGACGGGCTAGGTCATCGACGACGATGCCGAAGATGATCTACGTCGAGGCATCGCTAGATCAAGCTCCCACTTCATCAAGTGATGAAACTTGTGAAGAAAACACACTCTACTACTTGGCAAGAGGTAGAGGATGAAGAAATAGGAAGTGTGTTCACTTTAGAATTGGATTTCTCACTCATTTTCATCAATCACCATTGATGAAGAAAAGTTTTCTTCAAGTGAAGAAGAAGAAGAAGATGATGATAATTATTATGATAAGAATATTGAATAGAAAAGAAAAATCAATTCTTATCATAATGTTAACTATAGTTATGTGTAGAGAATTGACCAAGGTTAAAGGAATGGTTAGGGTCAAGGAGATGAAGACAAAATGGTCACTTTGGTCAAAGTGGCATGAAGCTTCAAGAAGCATCATGAATGAAAGCAACCATTATCTTTTCATTTCTCATTTCTTTTAATCCAAATTTATAAAGATAAATGAATGAATAAATAAGTAATGGATAAATAAAAACCCTAACCATTTATTTAACAAAGGATTAATTCTTTACACAAAACCCTAGCAATCTTATATCATCAAACATGATATAAACAAGTGCACAAAATATATCACATATACAATGTGCACATTCGAGTGAGAAAATCCATCTTAAATGAACCGATACTAGTTAATGCAAAGTAATATATCAAATATATAATTATACATTAAATCATTAAATCAACACTTGATTTAACGATCCGGTCATATCGCATATAACCGACTAATATCAATGTATCGGCTTATCGAATCAACGCTTGAATCGATAACTAGGTTATATCACATACAACCATTCGACACATTTATCGCGAGAATGAAATACGGTATCACATACACGCATTATTCTCGGTCCCGCGCATATCTCATACGCGCTCCTATTTCGTTTCGCTTGAGCCAGGAAACCTCTGTGTAGGATTCTAAAGACTCGTCAATACGCCGGCAGCAGATGATCATATCAAGCACCCACAAGCCGCAAGCGGTCTGCTAAACGTAACGGCCACCCGGGTATTGAGCGATCAGAAGATCGACGAGCAAGCCCGCTCACACTCCAGTGAATCCAACCAGTAACACTACCGTACAGTTCGGTCTCGTCGTCTGATATGTTGCATATCTCGTCTAGGGGTGGTAAACGTCAGACCCCAATAGCTCGATAAGTCGTGTCGATATGAGGTCTATAACAATTCGAGAAACTACTGGTAACACTTACCAGTAAATCTCAGCAACCCTGGCCAGGGATTTCCTGTTATAGCCAATCGAACACAGCACAACATCAACCCCCTATACCGGGAGAGACGAATCCCCTCTTATCGCTCATTGCCTCCATGTGACTCGGGACTGTACCCAAAAACCACCGTTTTGCACGCCCTCTTGGACGTGGTAAGATGGAAATCAAAGCACAGTGGGAACCACATAAGACTCTATGACGATCTCGGGTCAACAGACTACTCTGTACCAGTGTCACCAGAGAACTGCCATCTGACGTAAGGTATAATACCATCTGGGAGTTCTCGGCGAGTCCGTCCAGTGTACTCAGTCTCTACTGAGCACCCGTATATCATCTCTGATGTCAAACACCGATGGATATGGGATCATCCATCGCCCATCTGTATGGGTCGAGAAGGTACACGCTAGTCTACTCTGGTATATCGATGCCCCGTCTCGATACACCCACGACTAGGGACTTTGAAGGATGTACTTATGGACTACCCTGTCCCCACTAGTATGATCCGCATCATAGTCCAGGTAGTCAAGTACACATCTTAAGGGCTTTACCAACATGTAATAGAGAGACAATCTGTGTACACGTTAAGGTAAAGAGCAACCAGATAGCATACTATCATGTCGAGCAAGAAAGTCCTCCCTATATATGTCCCAGCATCCACAACAATATACATCCAATGTACAGTAATGGCCTTTAGGGCATACATATAACTAACAGCGTTCTCGTAGGGGATGAGGAGGGAGAAGTGGGGGGGGGGAAGAGAGAGAGAGACGTGAAGAGAAGGAGGGAGTGAGGAGGGTAGAGGGGAGTGTGGAGAGGCAGGCGAGGGGGTCGCGGCGATTGCGAGAAGAGGGGGCATGGCGAGCGGGAGCCGTTGGGGGAAAATGTGGGCGGGAAAAGAGAAGTGGAGTAGAGAAGACGAAGGAATAGGAAGCAGGTCGGGTAGGGGCGTGTTGGGCCTGCTCGGGGGAGAGAAGAAAGTGAGTTTGGGGTTTTAGGGAGTGGGCCTGGGCTGAGGGAGAATTAAAAGGGAAAGGAAAATAAAAGGAAATGGAAAATAGGATTTGGGTTTGGGGTTTCAAGACAAATAAAATAATTATAAATATAAATAAATAGATTTTGTAAGTAACACTTTATAAAAATACGGATATTGGTGTATAAAAGAACCGGATATTACATAATAACTTTCGCTCCTCCCCAGAGGAAGTCCGAAGTCTTTCATCAACTTGTCTATTTGTTCGAACACCCCTTTAGGGACTACAATAGCATGGAAGTAATAAGAAGCTAGACTAAGTATGGATTTCACCAGAGCCACTCTTTCCAGGGAAGGATAAAAATTTGGTTTTCTTGCCAATTTTTTTTTGGTTTTGAAGAAAGAGCTGGGTTCCTGAAAGTTATTAGTTTTCTTACCAAGTTATTGAATGAATTCTTGGAGGAATACAGCTGCATTATTCAACATCAGTAACTAACGGTATTTTGTAATGAGTTGGACTAATTATCCCCTTTTGAGGCTTCTAGCTTAATGAGAATACAGTGCTGCAGTTATCTTGAAGGTCGGGTTTGCTATCTTATTTTTAATCTTTGTATACATTTAGTATGTGAAATTGCGTCTTTGTAATACTCAGTATTGTGAATACACATTCTAAATGCAATGCTCTATTGTGAATACATCTTTGTGGTTACTGAGGAACCTCTACTGGTTCTGTTCTTTTAATTATTGAGGAACCCCTATTGCTATAATTCTTTTAATTTGTTATTTTGTTTCAGATAATTTTCTAATGTCAAAATTGTCCCATACTAGGTTTTCGAGATCATTCAGTATACAAAGGTCACCAAGTTTTCTTATACAAAAGGGCTCAAATTTTTGCTGCTGATCTATGGGGTGCATTCAAGGGGAAAGGCTACGGCGCTTTCTATGACATTAGCTCAATAACAATATTTGCAGACTATATTGTCCCTGCTGTGCTTAGGAACCTTGGTGTGCTAAAGTACAGTTCAGCTTTGTCGAACTCGATCGATTCGAAAAAGGAAATATGTTCAGGTACCGAGGAGGAAGTTGAGATCCGTGCGTGCACTATCCATGCTGTTGAAAAGATGAGGGAGCTTATAGAAACCAAGTTTGGGAAAAAGGTATTACTAATTTATGGCAGGCTGAATTAAACTATCGATATTTTTAATAATCCATTTTATTCTATATATTGCTAATGGCAAATATTGAAGTTGCATTCTGATAATCCTCGAGGGCATTTTGGTGCAGGTGTTGAGTGTAGATTTGGATCTGTGGCTCTGGTCCTTCGGTGTTCAGGACCAAACTCTGGAACATCATCGGACCCTCTCTATCTATTACTGAGAGAATCCGGAGCTTTCAAAATTTTTGTCGGTCTTTGTTGCGATCCTTTAAAAAAGACGGATCTGTTTTCTTTCTTCTGCAAGTTTGATCTTTAGAATTTTGAGTTTTGGAACATAAGTTGAGAACTCTCATGTTTTGATGATGAGAGTTGACTTTTAGGCCTGAGAGATAACAATGAAAGGATGAGCATTAGTATGAAATGTGCTAAATTTATCTGGCCGATGAAGACTGATTCTTCTAATGGTGAGTAAATGAATCTGTGATCATATGGTTCTGTGTTTGATGGAAAATTAGTTTGCTTGGTTGGAAGAACTAAACTTCTAAACAGCAGGCCAACAGTTATCTAAGCTATAGTTGAACTGGGCTTTTGCTAAGCATAGCTTTTTGGAATGAGTTTGCATATTACTTGGCCAGTTTGACAAATAGAAAGAGAGACAAAAGAGAGTAGGAAAGCAAGCAAGTAATTAGAATGTAGATTTATACAAAGGTGGTAAAATTGTTTGTTTGAAAGTGAGAAAGAAGATTAAGTGGTGCTTACGTGGCAATAAGATTGAATATGTGAAATGTATTGTTTAATCCTTTTTGTGCTTGGAATAATATGTAATGCTTTAAAATAATCTTCACTATTGTTAAAAAGGTTTTTTTTACTTAAAACCCCCGAACTTCGGTAATTATTAGAAACCTTTCAAAACTTGGAAATTACTTATTACCCAAAAAAACTATTAAGTTGCTTCATTTTACATTCGTCTAAATTTTTCGTCCAAAAAAAACATAGTCGCTAGCTAATTTATAACATTTCCATCTCTTCCACATATAACACACCACGACACTAGTCGATAAAACCGTAATTTCTCTCTTAATCTTCATCTTCCTCTTTCTCTTGATTTGGACCCTGTACCTTAAGCAACCGAAGAACTTTCCCCCTCCATTTCATTTTTCCATTTACACGAAGCTTCCAATTTAACCCATGCTGCATTCCATTGCTTCATGGCTGGAGAAGATTGAAAAAAGAAGAAGCGTATTTCATTACCAATTGGAGAATTTGAAGAGCAATTCCTAAACCCTAATTTTGAATTGGGGCTCTAGTTGGAAATTTTAAACGAAGAAGAGTGAAGATTTTGTAATTCGCTCATATGTCTATCCTTTATAGAAATATAAAGGAAAATGAAAAAATAAAATAAATTGTCATTTATAAAGAATAAAGAAATGTCATGTCATTCTAACATGACAAAATAACTATAAAATCAGCTTCCTACCATTCTCACTAACTTTTAAAACTCAAATTTAAACAAAGAAGGAGCCAAGCTTATGTTCTATAGTTTTCTTCAACACTAATAAACTATAGAAAATAAAAAAAAGTATTCATCATCAATTTAAATCAATGTCATCAATTAAAAGTTCGCTAAAAAAATATGCTTCCACATCCTTTTCTTGAAATAAGTGCCCACAAATAATAACCATCCAATATTTTATATTCTTCCGTGCATTGCATATGCATTATACTAGCATATATAAAATAAAGGAAACAATCTCTCTTTGCTTTGCTTTCTCTTTCCACATTCTTGTTTTTGATTCGGCTAAACATTCAAGAATCAAAATCTAATATCTCAATTTATTCCTAATGGTCTCCTAGATATTTATGCTACCTGCATTGCACAATGTTAAAATGCCACCAATTATTGGAGACAAAACATATATTAAATAGACTTCATTTTCTATGTGCACATCACTCAAGTTGCCTTTTTGCAACTTGGGGTCCCAATGTTTAAAAAATACTGTAATTTGTAATTGACTCCAATAGCCAACAAGTTCAGCTCTTTAATGTCCTTTTTGTTACTGCACAACACAGTTTTTACTGGTTTTTCCCTATCTTTTGTTAATTAACAAATACCATTAATTATAATTTAAGAACATTTATGGAGTTATCTGTCAAAAACACATTTATATGTATCTTAAATAATAAATGGATTATTGTGAGTTAAATGATCTAAATATTTTCTTAAATAAAATAGATGCTGCTAAACATTTGTTCTGAAATGTTTTACACGTTTTAATTCAGCCAAATCAATTTAAAAGATCAGATCAGATCAAATCAAGATCAACAAATTATATCAGCCTAATTAGGTAACAAATTGAGCATCCATGTAACTACAGAGAGACGGCAAGATAGTCAAGATATGATGTAATCAGAATTAATCAAACCAAGTCAAATTATCACAGATAAAATCTGAGTGCAAACAGGAGAAATATGCCGTCGAAATCTTTAAGATCTGCCGTCTTAAAACACCACTAAATCACGGCCATAATTTAAGATCCGCCGTCGAAATTTTTTGTGCGGTTTCGATTTGTTTTAGAATTAGGGTTTCTATTATTAGTCTATAAATATTATTTTTCCAGAGCCCGAAAAGGCTCTCGTCACTTTTATTTTTTATTTAATACCCTGGTTTTTATTTTGGATGCTTGGTGAAGAGCAATGTAGATTTTGGATCCGTTTTAGTATGTTTTTTTTAGTTTAATAATTTTCTTTGTTTCAACATTATATTTTATGCATGTTTTATTTTATTATTATGAGTAGGTGCATTTGTGGATTGTGTTTACGAAGATGAACCTTGATTTAGCATGGTAATAGGATCCTTAGGCTATTTCTTTATGTGCTTAATTAAATAAATATGTAATCTAATTTTCTTAAATTCTTATACGACTTTGATAGGTTATTGAATTTTTGGTTCATGATCTATGCTTTGCTTGGTTAATTATAAGATTAAGGTCAATATAGGATAGGATCTATAGAAATAGATTTCTAGTGTATTCTTCTTAAACTCTTGTAGGACTTTTGATAGATCATACAATATTATTCATGGTATATGCTTAGGTATCGTAAAATTAAGATCAATAAAATATGATCTATAATATTAAAAATCACGACTTTTAGTAATTATGAAAGAAAGAAATTTAATATGTTAACATTATTAGCAATTTAATCTATGCTTATTAATATTATTGTTATAATTATTTATTGGTCATATTTTAAAAAAAAGATCTATGGGTTCACTTGCACATGTTAGGACTAGAGGACTGAATCTAAACACAACACTTTTATCATAAAAGTCTTTTTTAAAATTAAATTAAAAATTAGATTCTTAAACTAGATTTTCAATTTTTTTGTCTTAAATAAAAAAACCTTTCATAACTTGATTAAATAGTGAAGAAAATTATGAATCACACATTATCCCTGTAAATCGATCCATAAACGTATAATATAACAAACCGTACGCTTGCGATAATTAAAATTTATCACATCAAGTTTTTTGCCTCGTTGCAGTGGATAACGGTAGTTAATTTTTAGTTTTCATACTATTCTTCGAGTTATTTGAAGAAAAAAACCTTGTTATTTTTGACCTTTTCGTTAAGTTAGTTGATGGTGCGGAAGAATCCGAAAAGTAAAACATTTTTTAGGGGAAGCCAGAGAGGAGAACAAGTAAACATGAGCGTTCCATACAAAATTGGGGAGTAGAAGCCGCAAGGCGGCCACTGAAACGCGGTCAATACTGCTGTCATCATCGCTAAACCGCGGCCGAATTAAGGCTTCTCGTCTTTTTTCTTCTGGTTTGCACTTTCTGCCTCTCTCTCTTCTCAAATCTCAAATTCAATTCCACTGTTTCTTCTATATTTTTTCTTTGCACTGCTACCAAATAATTTTTTAAAAATATTTTTTGCATAAATAATCGTAAAAGCCCTGCAGCCGCTCTGCCATTGGTTAACTAACCCAACGGTGTATGACGTTGCCCCGTGGTGAATACGGTTGTTTATGATTATTTAATTTTATTTGGTTGTGCGCGTTTAGTTAGGATTTTTATTTTTAAAAAATAGACTCTGCGTTTGTCCTCCCCTTCGCACTTTGATTGGAATAGGTTTTTTGGATGGAAAATAAAAATGAAAGAATTTCTTGACTTACTTGATAAAGAGTTTTTGGAAATCATTAAAAATGAACATGTTTTTCTTGGAAATATTGAAGAAAAAACGACATGGAATATGAAAGAAAGAAGATTGGTTTTCTTGAACAAAAAATTTATAGATTTCTTCATAGTGCGTTAGATGGTGAGATTCGTATGAGGGTTTCATCTTATTTCATCTTACGAGTCAGCTTATGATATTTGGTGTGTATTGGAAAAAATTTATAGAGATCACAGCATAGAAAAAAATCATGTAGAAACGATAGGTGTATTTCAATATTTTTCAAACAATGATATACCACCAAGTTCTACCAAACCACGTGAGATTACTTTTGATCGTGATAGTTTGAGCACGACATCTTTTGATAATCATAATTTTACTCATGATCAACTTATAATGATCTTGCATCTAAGATTATCATTCTCCAACAAGAGAAAAATGATTTGTTTTCAAAGTGTAAGCTTTTAATTGGTATAAGTAACGATTTGCTCGAAAAACTCAACGTGTCAGATTTTATTACTGCTTTAAATGAAAAACTTGAAATTGAAAAGATCGAATTGATTTCTAGAAATGAGCTTATTGAAAAACAAAACTCGTCCTTAAAATTGAAAAACACAAAATTGATTTCTATAAATGAATTTTTGAAATTCACAAATGATGAATTGTTAGCCAAAATTAATGTATTTTCTTGCTTTCATGATATTTCTATTGATAAACTGGAAAATGAAAAAATCAGTTGCATTCAAAACTTGAGAATCTTTCCAAAACTTTGGCTGCTTTGAAACAAGAAAGAGAAAAATGAGTTTCTATTGAAATTTGAAAAGCAGTCAAAAAATTTTGAAACTTTGAAAAATGAAAATTTGGTTTTGTTTTGTGCTTTTATGAAAAATGAACATAAAAACTTGAGATCAACTTTTAAGAGTGAATTTGATTTCTTGAAATCCTCTCTTCAATCTCAAGAGATTTTGACAAATGGAAATTTTTCTCTTAAAAAGCAAAATCATGATCTGACGATTTCTCTTGATAAATATTCAAAAGAAAAAGTAAAGGTTATTCCTCCATCAAGTGAGGAAATGAAATTTTTAAATATAAAATATGTTGCAATGAATTTTTCAAAATCTCAAAAATCTTTTTCAAAATCAGTCCAACCCTTTTCTAATAAAAATAATGCTCATAAGTCTGTTCATGTAAAATCAAATGTTCATTCACATACATTTCTCTATACAAAACAAACTCTTCAAAAGCATGCTCATCATACATGTCACATGCATGTTGATAGTTCGAGACCCATGTATGTGTAACGTTTTAAAAATAATTAAATAAATAATTAAATGAATAAAATTGTTTAAATGAAATTTTTGATTTTCGGTAAAATAAAATGTATTTTTCGTAAAACTAAACCGTGATTGTTTTTCATTATAATTTCAAAAATACCTATTTTAATTATGTAATTACTAGTAAATGGTGTTTATTTAGCCACTTATAAATTTTTAGTTTAATTAAATATTATTCCTAAATTAATTATTTTAAATATTAACATAAGCTTTATTTTTACACTAAATTAGTGTAAATTACAAATTTGAATGGTTTTAATTTGTAAAAATGAACCATGGCATATTAGAATTTAGTGTGTATCATGCAAAATTTATTTGCAAATTTTACCAATTTTCTAGAGTTTTCTTGGTTGTTTTTAGTAAAGAAATAAAAGAAAGTTAAATAAAGCATGAAAAGACTTTAAAGTGATGTTTCTTTTCATGAAACTTCTACACAATTCCTCACCCTCTTCTTTCTCTCCCTCACCTCTAATTATGGCCGGCCACACTCTCATGGCAGCCCCCCTCATTTCCTACTTCATTTTTTGTACAAAAATCCATCAAATTACATCAAAAATTCAAGAAAAATTGCACAAAATCCTATTTATTTCCTACCCTTTATTCTTTGCTCTTCTTTACATGGATTTTGGAGATGGATAGCATGCATTTTGGAGGCTCATTTTCATGTTGGATTTCATATTTTGGAGGTATAAATTTCCTCCTTTTGTTTTATTTCTATTAGATGTTTCATTAAGCTTAATTAGATTTAATATATTAATTCTATTTACTACTTTTAAAAATTCAAGTTAGGGTTTGTAAAATTAAGTTGTGGTTTTATTAATTCATTAGGGTTATAATAACTAGTTTAACACTTTTACAAATGGAAAATCATGCATAGTTGATATATTGCAAATTGTGATCCAAATTTCTTAAATTAAACCATTTTTAATAAACTAGATTTCTATTTATAGTATATATAGGTGGAATAAAATTCCAATTAATGTTTATAACACTAGAGTGTGGTTTTAAAGAGGATATTAACATGTTAGTGGAATGCAAAACCTAATCTAGTTATTAGTTTCAATTGTTAGTTAATAAAGTGTAATAAATATGCTAATTATGCTAGTTTTTGCAAACTAGATTTTGGAAATTCCTAAATAAATGAGATTAAAAATATAATTATGGTTTCATTATATCATTATCATCATGAATTGTAGTTTTGTACATTAATTCATGAAAAATCATGTTTTGTGGTGGAATTGTGGTATTTTGCTTGAAAGATGTTAAAAATTACTAAAGTTGCAAACTAGAAATTTTAAATTAATACAAATTTGTATAATAAAAATATTGTGATGGTTTATATAGTCTAGTCATGCTATTTAATGAGTTTTATGACCATTAGTTTCATTTAAATGCCAAGTTTTGAAGTAAAATGGTAATTTGGCGTTTCGGGTCTTTTCGAAATCGGACGATTTGAGTGATTTTAGGGTTTTGATGGGTTGAATCATGCTCTATATTATAAGTAACGAGTTTTCTAAACTACAACTTGTTTGTTGATGTTTATCTCGATCCATCGGAGTTTGTACGCCGATATCGAGCGATATTTGGTTCTTTTGCGTAGACGGGACATAGGTTTTAACCTATGCTTGTTCCTTGCGTCGTTTTGACTTTTGTATGTGATTCACTTTACGATACTATTTATACGTTTGCGTTTAGGTACACTTCACGTGGACTGCGGGCGATGAAGAGGAGGATGGCGACACCGTCTTCGGCAGACATGGACCAGGTGAGTAGATGTATATCTACGGGGGGAAGTCGGGTGGATGGCGTTTAGCACCCCCGCAATGTAGAATAGGAATAGTACTTATTGACATTAGGAAACCGGATGTGATCCTAGATTCTTAATGCGTAGGACCCTAGTAAAGACCCTAGGCTGGATTAGACTGATTTAGGAAGACCATATCAGAGGATGAATACCTTGGAAGAGGTTCGTAGGTTTCAGGTAGAAACACACACACGCACACACTGAAACTCGACACGGTGTATACGTGCATGTGTATATACATATAGGACTAGGTATAGGTATATATATATATATACAACACGTATATATGAAACATTGATGTGATATGACATCTGAGGTATGATGAACAGTATAACTGGGCTTGATGCCGTGATTCTTAGCTATACAGTCGTATTAAGAGTTAGCGGATCATTAGAGAATGAGATAATGAACATGGATACATAACTTATAATGGGTGGTGATGATATTGAGGTACATGGGACTCTAAAATAGTACCTGGACTGTAGCTTGTGACTGATCACGATATGATATATGTATGACATGATACTTCTGAGGATAAACTAATGATGCATATTATGATGGCAATGATATATGATTGATGTATGTGATTACAGTTTAGCACCTTGATCATGAGATGTGTTGATGATGACATTATACGAATGATGAGACACCTAGGAGATACTTGACCCGTACCCCGATATTGGGATGCCGTATGATGGATTTTACCGTACGAGGCATAGATATGATGATTGATCCACACTCTTGATTTGAGGAAGTCGTACTACGTACGTGACGCTATTGAGGCTGGATCGCCGACTATTAGAGATATTGATTCAGACCTTAGATAGACTCTTGTTTCTTATTGACTAGTTCTTAGGTTTAGTTTTCCTTAGGGGGTTAGATGGACACTAGTTTAGGTTCAAGTCTTATAGTGGTAGTTGTATTTGTATATCAAATGGGTGGGTAACACACATCTGTCTTTACCTTCATACCGTAATCATAATGTGCATGTTCATATATATGTTTCTATAATCAGCATAAAACTTTGCCTGTTAGGACACCAGCACCATTACCGATGATGCGCATATTCCACGCACACTTATTTGCCGTCTCACACACATCATCATCGGTAATTGCTATGTCACGTACACTTTAGATCATATTATCTTTTATTGATAGAATCAGTTAACAACTAGACCGATATAATATTGTGATTACTTTCTGATGTTAGTATAGACATGATATTTATCACTTAGACATTCATGCATTCATATTTTCATGTTATCATGCAGTATCATGGGCATATGCCGACACTTATCATATACTTACTCATGATTTTAAGATTTGGATTTCTATGAGATTTCTGGATTTTTGGGGAAAACCGCAAGAAATTATAAAAACTTCTCTCTCTCTCCTCCTCTCTTTTTTAAAATAAGATGCGGTTTTCTCGTGATGTATGTGTCGTCCACCATGAGATTTCATGTTTTCTGTTGGATTTCGAGACCCGATTCGAGGAGTGGATGAACTGTCTCGGGTACATGGTGGGCCCGGTATGGTACCCCGGGGCAAGAAGATCGAGTTGTAGACGATGAGCCTCGCAGGGGAGAGCTACCTACCGGTGATGTCTGGCGCGGCGGATATCCGGAGGATACCGACCGTTATCGTGAGATTTGATGATATGGGCCGATCCGGACTGACGGAGCCCGAGATATTGAGACTATGAGACTTGAGATTTACATGTTTTGTGTCGATGCTTGACACGGTTTTCTATGGATTTCATTGTTGCTATTTCAGATTTCTATACACATTTTACATGGTAACAGCTAAAGATTTCTTATGCAGATAGATCTAGATTTCAGGATTGGTTATGTTACATTCATGGTGGATGCATACTCAGTCCTATGACATAGTATTATATGAGACACTGACACGAGCACGGAGTATCTGCATTTACACGTAGTTTTACCCTGCTATTACTAGATGATTAGGATATAATAGTGTATTATTATGACCTAGGATAGCGTCGTGCATTCGATTTCTTTTCGTAGATGTCTTCTACTCATGAGTTGGCAACTCACCCCCGTTGTGCCAAATTTTATTACAGGTTCGATGTACAGGTTTCCCTGGCAGCTTGCTGGCACATCTATTCTTTCAGGGTGATTTGCACGGTAGGTTGGTTCACTTGTATTTGAACCACCATTGTATTTTATTCATTCAATTGTATCTAGTAAGCTCCATCAACCATACTTGTATTACTTGATAAGTTTATTGGACTAGTCTTTTATTTCGACCTTAGAGTCGCGCATGTATTATTCTGATCTAGTGGTTTTGTTTTCTTTTGAGTTTTGAGCCTCGCCCTTTGGCGTTGTATATTATTGTGCTTGTTGTGGTTGTTTCCGCCTGTTGGCGTTGAGTTAGCTCCCGTTTGGGGATGCTTTTTATTTTTGTTTATGTATATTATACTTGTTGTACCCGTTTGGGGCCCGGTTTTTACAGAGGAGACTCTGCCGAAATTTTTAGAAAAATTTGCTGATACTTTTAAACTTGTTTTTTCTTCATGTTTCTTTTACTTCTTCTTCTTCTTTTATATGGTTTAGATTTCTGGGCTTCGGCTTACTTAGGTTACGTGGCGCCTCTAGACGCTTCGTAATCTAAGTGCCGGTCACGTTCCGTACTTTCGGGTCGTGACAAAGTTGGTATCAGAGCGCTAGGTTTAACCTTGTATAAGTCTAGGTGACCCTTGGTTGATGGAGTAGGCGATTTAGGTAGAGTAACGTACCGTGGGTATGGTCCGCGGCATACTTACGATATGCTACTCTGCTTAAGGAGCCTTAGGACGTACATTGTTTGCACTGTATTTCATTCGTTCCTTTGATCTATCTTCGTCGATGTCGGATGGTGGTGGTTTCTGTTACCACGGGCAGAGGGAGCTGCGGTTCGAATGCGATAACCATTAGGGTATCGTTTATTCTTGAGGATTGAAGCATTGCTTAGCGTGCGGACGAAGGGTATTCATATGCCGTCCGGATGAAGTTAAAGGGTTCGAACGATTATCAGAAAACCATTTTCCCAAGTTTAAGGTATTCGGAAGAACATGCAGGTATTTCGATGGACCCTCTAGAAGAATGAAACCCTAACTCGACATAATGACCACGAGAACGCCCATGAACCTTAGGGTTTACGGCAGTTCCGCGGTGCCGTTAGTGAGGCTTGGGTTTGCCCTTCTACGGCTGGACCATCGATGCTGGGGTATGTACCGGATATTTTTAAACTGTACTTGAGTGTTGAGCTCTCGGGGAATTATGGGATTTTGATGGATCGATCGAAAAGTTTAATGTAGTCCGGATATCAGGTGAAGGGATCGACTACGTGGGAGACTCTAGATATGAGTACTGCCGTTGGTAGCGCAGCCAGTACAGCTACGAAGAGACGAGTTCGAAGCAATCGACATCAGAGGAAAGAGGCGCACATTGACGATAGTGTTTACGATTGTGATTTGGTGATTTGAATTTCATATTTCTGTTATTGGATTTTGGTATTTTGAGGATTTTGTTCTACGATTGGTATTGTTTATGTGTACTTTCATTATATTCTATTTGTGTTTCATATATCAGTTGTATTGATGTTGTTTAATACATACCCAGTGCACTTGATTTGGTTTTAATACCTTTTGTGATGTTGATTTGATTTCCTGCATAGGGGTTACACATGATTTTGACATATGTTTCGACCTAGTTTTTATGCATTTTTGTACTGTGATTTCGATTTTGATATTTGATGTATGTTTTCGTGCACCATGTGCACCTGATTGAGATTCTTGCGCACACCTGGCGCACTTGATGCGATTTTGTGCACACCAGATGCACTAAATCGGGGTTTTGTGCAGATTAGATGCACCTGATTTTGAGTCGTGCACGCACGTTGCACTTGACAGATGTTTTTGGTGCACACTGTTCCCCTCCGAAGGACGGCGACGACGTGACGTCTCGCCTGAAATTTGGGGCAGATGCTAATTGGTTCTATCCGTCCGCCTCTCCGAAGATGCCAAGTTGATTCATGGCACCATGTATCGAAGGTTTAAACGGATGCGGCCGATGTAGCGGACTTCGTCAGATTCCCCCTCGTTTGAGGGGGTTTTGATTGTGGGGACGCTTTTCCCTGCAGGCGCAAGACCCTGCAGTTAATTACGCTACCGCATCGCGGTAACAACTTTCTCCTTCTCCAGATGGTCACTTCGTATCGTGTGTGTTTATTTTATGTTTTGTTGCCCGTGGATTGTTTACGGAGACTGAGTTATGTCGTCGCCCGTAGGGCGTGGACTAGTCCAAATCCGTATTATCTTAGGTTTGGGTTTGGGGGTTTGGTTTGAGGATACGTTAGCCATACTTGAGGCTAAGATCAACTCAAACGTTTGTTAAGGATACGTTAGCCTAACTTGAGACTAAGATCAACTTAACGGGATCGTTTAGATCCGACAAAAGAGCATTTGGGCTCCATTGTTCCAGTTTAGGGATATAGTGGTCCATCGTATGTATGGCCGTCGGGACCCGTCACCTCTCTGACGACGTTGAAGGATTACAACGACAGATGTCAGAGGAGTTCAGAGATGTACCCTGGAACCAGAGTTAATTGGGGGAGATTCATAGCCCATTCTGTTTGAAGGTTTAAGGATACGTTAGCCATCTTTGAGGCTAAGATCAACTTAAACGGGATCGTTTAGATCCGACAAAAGAGCATTTGGGGCTCTATTGTTCCAGTTTAGGGACATTGCGGTCCATGGGTAGTTTAAGGACATTGCGGTCCATGGGTAGTTTAAGGACATTGCGGTCCATGGGTAGTTTAAGGACATTGCGGTCTATGGGTAGTTTAAGGACATTGCGGTCCATGGGTAGTTTTAAGACATCTCGGTCAAGGTTAAGGACGTCGTAGTCCATGGGTTTAAGGACCCCACAGTCCATTGTTAGTTTTAAGACCTCTCGGTCAAGGTTAAGGACGTCGTAGTCCATGGGTTTAAGGACCCCACAGTCCATTGTTAGTTTTAAGACATCTCGGTCAAGGTTAGGGACGTCGTAGTCCATGGGTTTAAGGACCCCACAGTCCATATCAATGTGTGGTCATCGGGACCCGTCACCTCTTTGAAGACATTGAGGGATTACAATGCCAAGTATCAAAGGAGTGAAGAGATGTACCCTGGAAACCGGAGTGGATTAAATAGTCTTTGGCCCAATTTGGGATCAAGACCAATTAATTATGTTATGAGCCCATTAGCCCAGTTAAGTCTGAATTGAGGACTTATGGCCAGCTTGGGCTAAGTCCAATCATGTCTGGAATACTGGCTTCCTGTTGGTCCATTGAAGGAGAGACTTTGTCTCTGGCCATTTAGCCAATTGGGCTAATGCCTAGTGTTAAACACTACAGACCAATCAGTGTTGAACACTGGAAATGAGGTTGACAAATTAGTGCTTAACACTAAAAGATAATTGGTGTTAAACACCAGCAACAAGGCCTTCAAATTAGCATTAAACACTAAAACAGATCAGTGTTAAACACTGGCAACGGAGAAAAGTTCTTTGATTAGTGTTGAACACTAAGGCCTAACAATGTTTTAACACTGGATTCGGGAGTTCCAACTTAGTGTTAAACAGTAAGGCAAGACGGGTCACGTGGCAACACGTGAGAGCGCCCTCCCTTCATTTGTTCCTCTGAGGAGATCGCATTTTTGGAGCATCACGTGTCATCACGTGACGGGTGTCCAAACGAGGTATGTTAAGGCTTCTGCCAAGGGTCACGTGGGTCACGTGAGGCACTGCCTTGAAGGGCTTTCTGGAGATCTCTTTTTTTTGGGGGGTGGGGTCACGTGGTGACACGTGACCCTTCTTTTCTGTAGTTGTTTAGAAGATCTGTTAATCCCTTTCAGGAATTGAATTCCTCGTAGGGTTGAACCCTGACAATAATTTCAAAGGAATTAAATTCCTAGTTTCTTTTGAAGAGTTGAACTCTGAATTTTCTATAGGAATTAAATTCCTCATATATATGGAGAATCGAATAGGGTTAAACCCTAATAAGAGCTTTTAAGGAATTAAACTCCCACTCTCTGTTAGAGAATTATTCTGTGGAGTAAGATTAAGGGAATTAAATTCCTGTTGTTTTAACAGAACTAAGTTCTTAATTAGGGTTAAACCCTGTTCCTTTTTATTCTGAGGGAATTAAATTCCCATGACACAGGGTCAAACCCTAATTTTATTTTAAAGGAATTAAATTCCTATAGTTCTGTGAGAATTAAATTCTCGTGCTTCCATTCCCTCTCTATGCTTTGGATCTGCATGGCAGGATCTCAACCCATTGAGAATTAAATTCTCAACTTCAAGGGGAGATGTGCGCTTTACAGATCCTCCATCCAAGAGAGAAGAAATATGTTCTTCTGTTTCACATCAGAGTTGAACTCTGTTGAGAATTAAATTCTCTTTCTTTCAAAAAGCCTTCCCTTTCTTACCTAGGGTTTTCTTTTGCAGAAGATCCAAATTCCTCAAAGTATCAAGGCTCTATCCCTTTTCTTCCCTCTGCGTGTATATCTTTTCCTGTGTGTCCCTTGGCTCCTATTTATAGAAGAAGCAGCCGAGTCAATTAGTTTTTGATGAATCTTTCATTGAGAGATTTGATTTGCATCCATCATTCGTTTTGGACCTTTGGATTATTAGGTGAATTTTATTCACCATTGGATTTTAAATCCAGAGATTCTCCTTTGTTATTTCAGTTAGATTTAGAGGGGAAATCTTTCCAAATTCGAGATTTTCCCATAGATAGATGATATTTAATCACCTCTAAATCTTTAATTTAATCGGTTGCTTATAATCTTTTTCCTTTGGAAAGATTTAAGTGATCTCTCCTCAGAATTTGATTCTGTTAAAAGATAGGCTTTGAAAACCGGTCACGTGTGGCCACGTGACCCTTGGTCACGTGTGGGCACGTGACCCCCTTGGAACGAGCTTCCTTCTTTCTTTCTGCGCTCTGCTTTCTGTTTTCTTCATTTTGAAGTCGGTCACGTGTGGCCACATGACCCTTGGTCGTGTGTGGGCACGTGACCCCCTTGGAACGAGCCTTCCTCTTTCTTTTTGCGCTCTGTCTTCTGGTTGTTGCTTAACCGTCACGTGCCATCACGTGACCCTTGTCTGGACTCTTTTTCTTGATTTAGCCGGAGAACAAATCTGCTGCTTTTGATTATCACGTGCCAACACGTGACCCTGGTCACGTGGGAGCACGTGACCTCTTCTGAAGCCTTTTCCTTGATTTGATCAAGGAACCGGTTTGCCTTTGAAGCCGCTTTTAATTGTCACGTGCCAACACATGACCCAGGTCACGTGGGAGCACGTGACCCTTTCTGAATCCCTTTTCTTTGATGCAGTCGGGAAGCTGAATTTGCCTTGCTGATGGTTTTAGATGTCACGTGCCAACACGTGACTGCTGATCACGTGTAAGCACGTGACCCTTTTTTGAAGCCTTTTCCGTAAGCTTTCCTGATTTTAAATCAGGAAACAAATGCCCCCACAGCGTTGTTCTCACGTGTCCGCTCGTGAGTGCAATGCTGTCACCTTTTGTGACCGTTGGATTCCTTTAGGGATTTGAGGAGATGAAGCGTCTCCATCACATCCTATAAATGTTCATGTCCCTTCCGAAGAGCTTTCACTTTGCTCATCTCCTTCCTTCGAGAACTTTTTCTGAGAATTTAATTCTCTTCTTCCAGAGCTTAGTTCTCTGCCTTGAAATATTTTCAGAGTTTAACTCTGTTTAAAAGGACTCTTCCTCCTCAGGTAATGGTAATCGAAGCACCTTCATTTTGGCAAAACTCTCTGGATTTTAAATCCATATCAAGGGTTTCACAAAGAACCCATTTTTCTTTAAGTTCTTTAACCAAAATATAAGACCACTTAACCTCCAACAGTAGATCTCTTAGGGTTTAGATGGTCCTTAGGGAGATGATGATGGCGGTTCAAATCCATGGAATTTAATTCCATCCAAAGATATTTCTGGAAATTTAATTCCCTTTTCTTAATAAGGAATTTAATTCCAATGAAGAACTCAGTTTCTTCACACGGAGGCTTCTTGGGGGCTCTCGACCCGAGGTTGTCCTTCTGCAATCAATGCAATAGGAGTTTTGTAATGATGTCTTCTGTGGGAATTTAATTCCTTTGATCTTATTGGATCCATTGTAGAGCCCGAGGCAGATCCTGTTGGGGGGAATGTGTAGGGTTACCATTCTTTATTAAATGAGGATATTCACTTTGTTTTATTGTAACTATTTGGTCTCATTATTAATGAGCCGTCATCCTGATTCTGTGGGGCCCATGTGTTTTGTAGCCAATGGTCCCAGAAAACTCTGTTGTTGCTTTCTTTAACTAGTCTTCATGTTCATGCATGGATTTATATCGCTGACTTTGCTCTTAACGGTCTCCTTTTATTGGATTTCAGGTGCGATGGCTTCTGTTCCGTGCTTTCCATTCTCCCGCTCGGAGGCTTCTTTTCCTCAGTCGCCATCTGATGAGGAAGCGATGGCGATGATCCGGACCCATGACCCGAACTGTACCAACCTTCTTCAATGGGGATCTTGGTATAGTCAGATTATTCAGGGTCGCCGGTGTTTTCTTTGCGCGGTACCGACGGAGCCCACTTTCCCATTCTTACCGATGGATCCTCCGAGGACGATTTTTGCTGTGGAAATGCCAAACTGGACTCCGACGGGGAGGCTCGAGCCTTCGACGACCGGTATTCCGAACCATCTGATCCCAGCCATAGACATCTTGGGGCGGCGTATCTGCCAGGGTGAGGCCCACCCGTGGGGGCAAATTTAAAAGATAAGGCTTACTCCTCGGCACCCTACGGGCTACCTTCTCTGGGCTCGCTACATCCTTTCTGCCCATCGTGCGCGGTTGCAGAAAGTCGGGCTTTATCAGGCAATATACGCGTCACTCTTCCATTATAAGTCTCCGCATGTCTGGTGGGTCAAGGCGTTTTTGAACCAATGGAATCTTCCCACCAACACTTTCATTCTAGGAGATCGCGAGGTCTCGATCTCTCTGGCCGAATTTTATGACATCTCGGGGTTGCCAATCAGGGGTAGTCTATACGAGGAGTTGCTGCCTCCTGCCGAGTATATTTTTGAACCCGAGCCCGCCCCAGTTGACGGCCTGTCTGCTGAGAATGCCGTCCGTCATAAGCGTCCCAGTTTAATCAAGGCGCTAGGTATCTTCGACCGATTATTCACCAAATCCGAAGAGCAGGGTGTTACTTTCAAGAGCTTCATTGCTCGTTTCCTTCGCGAGGACGCCCTATCGAAGACGGCTCCGAAGTTTGCCAATATTGGAGACCCCTTTGGGTTCGGTCCGAAGAAGCTGCCGACCACTGAATCGGACTTACCTCAGTACTACATCCCTTTATGTCACCGACCTCTTTTGAATCCATCGCTGTTCCTGGCATGGACGAGGAGACGTTCTTCGTGGGGTTTGTTAGTGTCTGGCTCAGTTGGTTCGTTATCCCCATGCATCGCCGCTTCATGAGAGCCTCGGTCATCTACCTGGCTCATCGTATTGCTGAGGGGACACGGTTGGCCATCGGCATCCCGGCTTTGGCTCACCTTTATCATGGGTTAGGCACCGCAGCTAATACCTCTACACCCGGCGTGGATGTAGTGAACTTTTCGCTTCATTATTTCATGTCCTGGGTCGAAATGCATGTGCTGGGGGCTTTCGCTATGCATCAGAGGCCCGCGTTTTACGACGCCTATCCCTTCCCGCGACTTATGCGATTGGTGGGTGCTTCTGCTGCTGACCCGACACAATTCGGGGCTATTCGGGTGCTGATTTCTCCTCACGCCGCCTCTGGCGGGCTGGTTTTTAATGATCGGGTTTTGTCTACTCCCTCGGGTCCAGTTCAACAACTCTGGGACCAGTCGAAAGACAACGCACCTTCTTTGAAGCCCCGGGAGGCCGCGCATTTGTATACAATTAGACCGGGCTACTTGGTGTTTCGCCAGGACAGTGCAGCTCTTTTTATGCGGTACAATCCGCATCGATTCGCCCGGCAGCTTGGATACGACCAGGGTGTTCCTTTCGAGGCTTTTATAGTCGCCCCGATCCCTTCGCTCGATGCTGTTCGCGATGCCGCTCATCATTTCATGAGGCTGAACACCGGCTCCCGTTTCATGGTCCCTGAAGCTGAGTACATGCCCCGGTGTGTGGGTGCATTTACGGGCTGGTATCTTCATCGGATCAGCCCAATTATTCTTGAAGAAAGAAGGGTGCTTCTTGGTCACGACGCCCCTCCTCAGGTTTCGGGAGCTAAGCTACGACCGAGGGTTCCAGTCCGCTTCCCTTTGAGGGAGATTGGCACCGCGCTCATTCCGGGGGAGTCAGGGGTAGACCTTACTCCAACAGCTGGTATGCCCTTGGGTTCTCGATCGAGGGGTAAACGGGCCCCAGTGGTAGCACCCCTGCCGGTGGCGGCACTGCCCCCTGTGGCGTCGACGATGGCGATGTCATCCTCGGTTGTGGCACCGAGCGAGAGTAACAGGGATGAGGGCGATGTAGGCCAGCGCCGCCCTAAGGTTTCACGAGGGAGGAAGCGGTCATCCTCAGCGACCGGCTCTGGGTCCAAACGGCGGAGGAAAGCGGCCACCACCCCGCTTGATTCTGTGGCGGAGTCTGAGCCTATCCTTGAGGACGAATCATTGGCCCTGCAGGAGTCAGACGCTGGACTTCTCTTCCCGAGTTCAGCTGATGAGGAGGCCGCACAGTTAGCTGAGGCCATACGGCGTTCAAAAGACGCGTCTCATAACGCCAAGGTTCCGAAGAAGTCTTATCCCGCTGTGATTTTTTATGAAGACCCTTCGTGGATTCGGCGGCGATTTATCGGCCCTTTGGAGGAA
Source organism: Agapanthus africanus (assembly GCA_030015575.1). Lineage (NCBI taxonomy): Eukaryota > Viridiplantae > Streptophyta > Magnoliopsida > Asparagales > Amaryllidaceae > Agapanthus > Agapanthus africanus. The sequence goes on from JASDDO010000008.1 coordinate 395,813,482, forward strand.
TGAGGGGAAAGGGCTTTGAAGCAGGCCGCTTCAGAAGACGCCGCTGATGCGCTTTCTTTATGGACCGGCGGTCATGAGTCTACCCTTGAACCCCGGCGAGCCCACCTACTTGAGAAGGAGCGGCGGCTTGAAGAAGCCATATTGAGGGCTTCTTTGCGTATAGGTACGTTGTGCATCTTTTACAGTCTTTCCGATTATTTATGCCCGTGCATATGTATCATTATTCTTATTTAAATCGTCCAGAACCTTCGACGCTGGGGGAGCTCCCTACGGGCCCATTAAAGTTGAAGCCCGCCGAAATTCTCGATGAAGCCTTGCTTGATGTGGAGGGGGCTGATGAGGCTGTTCCTCTCATAGTAGAGCCTCCAGCGGCGGTTCTTGATCAGGGAGCGCTTGCCCCTTTGGGGGAGGCTCCTTTGGAGGCCGCCGCCCCAATGACTCTTACTGAGGGCGGCCCAGAGGCTGGAAGAGAGGTAGTCGGGACTACTCTTCCTTTGTTGGAGCCTGAGGTCACGGCGGAGACCGTTGAAGCTGCTATCCCCCCGGCTCAGAATGGGAGGAGTGTTGAAGGTATCCTTCTGTGTTTTAATTTAGCAACCCCTTCATAGTCTGAACTCTTTTATCTTTCCCAGAATTGCGCGGTCTGGCGGCCACGATCGCGGATCTGTCGCCTCGACAGTCATTTCAGCGTTTATTGGAGATGGCAGCTCCGCACGCGATCTCCCCTCAGCGTATTGTCCTTTCCTCTGGGCAAGGTTAGTGTCATTTGCCATTTTTTTACCATAGCATTGTTACTATTTTGCGAAATGACGTTGATGTCTCTTATAGTTTTGGAAGCCGACGATGAGATCGAGGTCATTGAAGGGCCAGGGGAACCTTCAACTCCTACTTGCATGACTGTCGGTGAGTGACATTTTATTATAGCCCCGTTCGTTCTGCGTTTAAGAGTTTTACTAACATTTACCAAATTTGAACAGCCCTGCCAGTCTCTATGGCTTTGGAATCGCGCATTGTGATTCCGCCCGGTCCCTACGCTTTGCGGGCTTCAGAACGCTTGGCCCAATTGAGCCTTGTCTTCCTATCTTCTTTCGTCGAGGAGCTCCGTGCTGGTAGTGCGACCACAGCTGAAGCATTTGCCGCTGAAGCTAACGTCTCCCTTCCTTTTCTCGCCACCTATCATAGCGAGGAGGTGGTGCGGGTCTGGGTGGAGTTCTGTAGGAAGGTGGAGGCTTGTTTGTACGCTCTCGAATGTTCTCGCCTTTCCTCGGAAGCCGTGGTGGAAAAAGCGGAGCTGCGGGGTCTGATAGCACGATGTGCGGCCAACATGACGTCGTGCGAGAAGAGGCTTGGCCGCAAGTTCTCGGAGAGGGAATTGGCTTCCAAGGCGCTGAGCGAGCTTCAGGCCAGCCTCACAGCCAAGGCCAACAAAGCATACGAACTCTGGCGAGTGCTCCAGGAGTCCATAAAAGAGGTGGTGGCTCTCGATAAAGCTGCCACGTTCACTCGTGAGAGGGTCGAGGCTCATAAAGCCACCGAGAAAGAGCTCGAAGCTCGGCTTGCTTCGTATCAGGCTCAGCAAGCTCAGGCGGAGGCTCGTCTTCTGGAGATCTTACGTCACGAAGCCGTGGCTCAGCAACAGAACGATGAACTGATAAAATTACTGCACCGCCCGCCGGCTTGAGGACTTGTATCTTTTCTCCCTTTTTTGTACATACTCATGAATGAGAGTATCCCCTTTTTGTTTCTTTCATGAATTGTACTTTGTATCCATTTTGGCTTATGAATAAAAGATACATTTTTTTCTCAATGGTGTGTCCCCTTTTCATTGAATGTATTGTGCGGATATTCTATCTTGATCTCCTTGCAGGACGACGATGGCTCAGGATTCAGGGTTAAGATCTGCTTCCTAAGGCTTTTGCATTTTATGAGCCGCGAGGGTCTCGTAAAGAGTTTTTCTCCCTACAGGTCGAGAGGATCCCATAGGTGTAAGTTCTTCTTAAGAATCGTGAGGATTCTTAAGAGGGTTTTCTCTTGAGAGTCGTAAGGATCCCACAGGAGAGTTTTTCTCGCTTACAGGTCGTGAGGACTTATAAGTGCTGGATGCGGTCACTCTTGTCCGTGTTTTACGGAGTCAGGGGTTTCTCCAGGTATTGTAGTTTAAAGACGTCGCGGTCAAGGTTAAGGACCTCATAGTCCGTGGATTTAAGGACTCCACAGTCCGATGTTAGTTTTAAGACATCACGGTCAAGGTTAAGGACCTCATAGTCCGTGGATTTAGGGACTCCACAGTCTGATGTTAGTTTTAAGACATCACGGTCAAGGTTAAGGACCTCATAGTCCGTGGATTTAGGGACTCCACAGTCCGATGTTTGGTTGCAGGGACCCGTCACCTCTTTGAAGACGTTGAGGAATTACAACGCCAGGTATCAAAGGAGTGAAGAGATGTACCCTTAAACCAAGGCAAAATCCGTAGGGAATCGGGGTGGTTGATCGTTAGTTTTAAGACATCGCGGTCGAGGTTAAGGACATCATAGTCCGTGGATTTTAAGGACTCCACAGTCCGGTATTTGCTCTGGATGCTTCACACGGGTTCACTGCCGTGCTTGGCGAGGACCAGGCTCCGCTCTGGGCGTTTTCCGCGGGGTCAAAGAGTGACGTTATCCACGTTCCACGTAACCAGGAATTTTGCACTAGATACTTCACACGGGTTCACTGCCGTGTTCGGCGAGGAATAGGCTCCGCTCTGGATGCTTCATACGAGTTCACTGCCGTGCTCTGCGAGGACCAGGATCCGCTCTGGACATTTTCCACCGGGTCAAAGAGTGACGTTATCCGCGTTCCACATAACCAGGAATTTTGCACTAGATGCTTCACACGGGTTCACTGCCGTGCTCGGCGAGGACTAGGCTCCGCTCTGGATGCTTCACACGGGTTCATTGCCGTGCTCTGCGAGGACCAGGATCCGCTCTGGACGTTTCCACGGGGTCAAAGAGTGACGTTATCCGCGTTCCACGTAACCAGAAATTTTGCACTAGATGCTTCACACGGGTTCACTGCCGTGCTCGGCGAGGACTAGGCTCCGCTCTGGATGCTTCGCACGGGTTCACTGCCGTGTTCTGCGAGGACCAGGATCCGCTCTGGACGTTTTCCACGGGGTCAAAGAGTGACGTTATCCGCGTTCCACGTAACCAGGAATTTTGCACTAGATGCTTCACACGGGTTCACTGCCGTGCTCGGCGAGGACTAGGCTCCGCTCTGGATGCTTCACACGGGTTCACTGCCGTGCTCTGCGAGGACCAGGATCCGCTCTGGACGTTTTCCACGGGGTCAAAGAGTGACGTTATCCGCGTTCCACGTAACCAGGAATTTTGTTGATTATATCCGCATTTCATGGAGTTGGGATTTGACTCTCTGTGGGAGTACATCGTCGAGTCATGGAACTGGGAGTTGTCGCTGTTCTGCTGTACTTGATGATGTGTCCACTGTGACGAGACGAGTGTTGAGACGATCTCTAAGTTATTTGTGGCCCGTCGAGATTCGGCTTCTTCTTCTGATGAAACCTGTGGATGAGGAGTGCGACTCCTTCTTTGTTTGCGCTCCTGGATTGTATACAGGGATTGATGTACCATCACCTGTAGGGCAAAAAGTTTCATTCTTTCATCATTCTTTTTATTCTTTCCGCGATGCTCTATCATTTCAGCTTTTTATATCGCGAAAATCGCGATTGCCCAATCATTTCGGCTATTTTTTTTCGGTGCCCAATCATTTCGGCTATTTATTTTATTTTTACTCGGTTTTTTTTTTTGCGAGTGTGGAACTTGGAATTTGGTGCCAATCTCAGCATCAGCATCGCTACAACTGGAATATTGCCAGGAGCGAATCATCATTTGCCATGAAAGGGCTTGGAATTTGATGCCGGTTTAGGCATCAGCATCGCTACAACTGGGATATTGCCAGGAGCGAATCATCATTTGCCTCTGTCGATGTCGAGCAAAGGTGGCTTAGTAAACAAGGTTAAGGGTCCTGTCGGTTAAGGCTTTTGACCTTATGGGCCGTAAGGGTCCCGCAAAGGTGTTTCTCCCTACAAGCCGTGAGGATCTTGTAGGTGTGTTTTCTCCTTAGGAATCGTGGGGATTCCTAAGTGTACGTTCCCTTGTAAGTCGTAAGGATCTTACAAAAGGGTTTCCTCCTTATAAGTCGAGAGGACTTACAAGGGTTGTTTGCTGTACAAGCATGTCCCTAGTCACGGATGGGACTTGGTTAGGGAAATGTTTATTCGCGCCCGTGGATTGTATACAAGGGTCCGTATTGAGTCCCTTGTAGGGCAGTATCGAAGGTTGTGGGGGTTGCTTAAGAACAGGTTCAGGTCTCTGTAACTTAAGACTTTCAAATCTTATGAGCCGTGAGGGTCCCATAAGAGAGTTCTCCTTACGAGTCGTGAGGATCTCGCAAGTGTAATTTCTACTTAGGAATCGTGAGGATCCCTAAGTGTGCTGCTCCCTCGTAAGTCGTAAGGATCTCACGCGGGTGGTTTCTCCTTACAAGGTCGAGAGGATCCTGTAAGTGTCTTTTAACGAGGTTGCGCCCTTTCGGGTTTTCACAAACACTCGCCGGTAGTCCTGCTGTTTTTACTCACGGAGCCCTTTCGGGTTTTCATCCGTGCCCATTTTGCTTGTGGACATACCGTATTTTTTTTTATTCTTTTTCTCTCTCTTTTTTTTTATCTCGTCAGCCCCAGGATGCTGCGGTAGTAGTTTAAGGACGTTTCGGTCCGCCGTTAGTTTAAAGACATTTCGGTCCATCGATAGTTTAAGGACATTTCGGTCCGTTGTTAGTTTAAGGACGCTTCGGTCCGTCGTTAGTGATCGCACGCCTTTGGCGTGTCGGATGTTCAAAGAATTAAAGTATAACCGCGATCAGGACGGTGTCGCTATGCAGCTAGCCGGTTGAGCACGGGTCGGTCCATAGGGAGATGGTGGTATTTTACCTTCTTGTCTTAGACGAGTCAATAAAGAATGAGTATATATTTGTTCGATTCTAACCTATGTGTATTATTTGCAAGTATAAAGTTGTTAAGAAAAGATACGAGATTGTAAGCTAAGAAATCCGTACTCAAAACCTTTGAGCCGAGTCTTGACCAATTGAAGCTAGAGCAATCGGCAACAACGTGGATTAGGGGATTTAAGCGCGGTATTCGTGGAACCGGCTTATTTACCCTTGTCTTTCCGTTCTTGTCTCTTGCTTTTGCCTCCGGCCAAACCGAACGCAACCGGTCGCGGTTAGGAATCACCGTTACCTTGTTAGGGTAGGGTGCCTAACGGAGTGCTTGCGTATGGTTTGGGCGGAGTTCAATGGAAAATAACGGGAAAAGGAAATGAGAAGGAAAATATTAACTTACAATACCGTATTTATTCTTAACAACGATAATTACAACCATTCACAAAATGAACAAAAGAGAGCAAAAGAAAAGAACAAAGAAAAGAAAAGATTACAAGTAATTAAGTGCATGGAATTTAAGTGCATGAAAGTAAAGCAAGGTAATAAAAAGCAAGTAATAAATAAGCAATAAAAAGAACAAGAAAGTAATTACAAGAACATAGAACTCAAGACAAGCATGTGATCAATAGCTAACCCTTAAACTTGCAAGCTCAATCAAGAGGTTGCAAGATCAAGAGAAGGGTAGAGAACGCATGTGAAGTGAAGAACTAGTCCCGTGAGAAAATACGACCCTTGAGATCAATAACTAACCCTTAACCTTTCAAGCTTAATGAAGAGGTTGAAAGATCAAGAGGAAGCAAGAATCTCAAGGGGGAGCTAAACCAACAAGAAAGATAAAATACCCTCATCTTCATTTCATCATCCACTCAAAAAGCTCTCACTACAAGTTTCATGGAGGAAAGAATGAAGAAGAAGAAGAAGAAGAAGAAAAACTAGAAAAAAAGTGGCTAAAGAAGTGCTCCCTTGGTTTTGCTCAGATCCGGGGTATTTATAGGCTGTGTTCTGAAACCCTAGGGCCAAATTCTGACCCCATATGAATGTACCATTGTACCCCCAAAAACTCATCAGAAGAGGCGCCAACATGGCCGCGGATCCGCGGCCAATACCCTCTATTGGCCGCGGATCCACGGCCCTTTAGTAGAGTTGGGTTGTCATCTTTTCTGGGTTTTCCTGGTTTGGCTATTCCTCGTGTTTGAAAACTTTAAACTGCATAAAAGTCTTCCAGAATATCTGCAGATTTCTTAGTCCAAGATTGCTTTCTTTTCATTACTTTTGACTTTATCTCCCTCGAGCTCCGCGCACCCATTGATTCTTGTGCAGCCCCCCTCGTGCTCTGTGCTTGTCCCAGACACGAATGACCACTGTCATATGTCTTGTCTCTGGAACTGGTACTCGGCACTGGACGGATATGGATGACCGGAACCCGGCTTTTATCTGCTGTGACAGATGTTCTGTATTTTGACGTAACTGTGGAGATTTTGTCTTGAATTGCAATATTTGTACTGGAAACCTGTATTCCGTAAATATGTAACAAACACGGATTAAAAGCATCTACCTATAAACAACCGAGCGTAAGAATGGGCGGTATAAAATGCAGTATTCTGTGATGAACAAATACCCCCAAACTTAACTTTTGCTCGTCCCGAGCAAAACCAATTATTCACAAAAAATAAAATCCTAACCGCACTTTCGCAGGGAACGCGATTGCACTGAGCGCGTGCAACAAGCCGTTAAACCTCTAGGTGTCCTAGTAGGAGGAGTGTTGTCTCCTGAGGGTTTTCAGCGGATTACACCCACAAAATCCCGTCAAGCTAGTGTAATAAGTTAGCATCGATTCTACTCCTACAGTTTAGTATTTACGTTAGAAACTGTATCATCCTAAGTTAGAAATATCCAACCCTAATGCTTCACACCTCCTATCTATTTAACCTTAGATCATATACATTCCAAAAAAGTTTAAAAAGATATTGGTTCTCCTGAGTTTTCCTTCTAAAAGTGTGGTCTCAAATCATGGATTTTTATCAACTTTACAGAAAACACAAGTCTTATCCTTCATTTCTATCTTTTATTCAAACATCGATTGTATACCCCTACGTGTGTGTATATTTGCACCCCTACACTCAAGAATTCAATTCAAGCTATAATACCCTTTCCCTAATACCTAATACTACTTCTTTTCATTAAGGATGGACGGATTTGCTCACACACCTTTCATGCGATTATTAATGCTTCTTGAGGCACCGACGACCGATTACTGAATGTGTGAACTTTAAAGCGTAAATAGCAGTTTCCAGGTCTTGACTTTTTTCTTCTTTTTTTTTCTTTTTCTTTTTCTTTTTCAAGACCGGATATATTTTTCAATATGCTCTTTTGGTGTTTAGCTTTAAATACCGTTTTTTCTTTCATACTAGGCTTTCAGGCAAGAGTATTTCTAGGTATCCTCTACTATCCCAAGTTTCAAGATGCGTGTATGTGCAGTTTGTAGGGTGTATACTTTCTAAATTTGAACTCAAGAAAAGAAACTATTTTTCAGACTTATCCTTCAGTAAAGCATCAATACTTTCCCTTCATCTTGACTTAACTAAAGAACTGAACTCAAGATTACCTATTTCTCAAAAAAACTGTAAAGACGTATACTTACCAAAGTTAGACAGAATGAGAGTTATTTTTAGGGTTTTCAATTCCTAAGCCTAGAATTTAGTTATTTCTATCATATTAACTAAACTTTCGGAATAAAGATCTAAGTTACCCTATTAGCTAACTTGACGACAAAGTTTTTATATTTTTGGAAAATTTTCGATTTTTATGGGTTTTTTAATAAGGTATGCAAATGCAAAATATACAAATGAATGCGAAGGAAGAAAGCTTACCGAGCACACCCCCAAACCTAAACTTGACAGTGCCCTCACTGTCAGGCTATACCAAGAGGGTCAAAATTGTCGGCGCTCCCTAAAAACAAATTATATACAAAAAGGAAACAAAAAATATATACAAAAAAGGAGTCCCCCCCAAACTTAAGTAAAACAGTGTTTCCACTGTTAAGCGTTGAAGTTCAGGATTAGGGGGGGAAAGAACAGTATCAAGCTATACAAGGCCTTACACAGGCCAAAAGTGAGTACCAACCATTCAAAGATTTTGTCTCTATAATGTGCTGGTTGGGAAAAGAAGGCGTAGAGAAAAGAGATGGACAATACGCGAGACCGTATGCGAAGAGAAGCGGGATACGGTCTCGGTATATGAGAGGAAGAAGAATGGCGGAAGGGAAAAAGAAGTGGAATACGAACTTGAGGGTGCAAATGGAGTAAATAGATTAGCACAATTTGTGATGAGCGATGTGTAAAAAGCGATTGTGCTAATATATTTACCCGTCGAGAAATGGGGTCAAATCCCTCAAGATTCGTGAGAAACCATGGGTACGCCGAACTTGGTAAACCAGACATAGTAAATGAAAGTGAGACGGGTTCTTGCAAGGTCGGAACGATGGAAAGGATGGAGGGAAGTGGTTGAGGAAGGGTATCGGTTAAAGGTTCAGGAGGGTGTACACAGTCAGTGGAAGGAACAGGATGAATTGGAAAATCCGACTCATCAAGCAAAACTGGTTCATCCTCAAAACTATCCTCAATATTCTCCTCAAAATTTAGCACATCCATGCACTTCTCTTCAAAGTCCAGACGCATATGGGGTTCGGGAAAAACATTTAATGACTCGGGATGATGATTTGAAGAGACAAACTCAGCCAAATCTATGGGTTCATCATCCAAAATATCCCCAGCGTCAATATCCTCAATCAAGTGAAAATCAAAATTCTCTGACACCTCATCAAAAGCATGGATATTAATCGATTCTGGTTCTAAGATGGAGGTGTAGAGGTCAACAGGATTAGGTATGGTTTCACTTGGAAGGGACCCTTCACAATCGGGCAAATCAAACACTACGAAGTCGCACAACTCATTCATCATTCTATCTTCAATTGATAAATCATGTGGGATACTCGATAGACTTTCAAAACAGGAGTTGTGGGATTCAATTTGGGACGGGTAGGTTTGATTTGGAAGGGGGTACATCTCACTCTCTCCACTCAAATTCACAGCATGTCCTGCCGCCTCATCATACATTGAAAAAGTTGGAGCTAGTTGAAAACTAGCTACCGGGTCACTAGGTTGCATGAGGGCGGCCATGGACGCATTCAAATCCATCATCTGTTGGCTTGACGCTACCCTAAAATCTTCCAACGACTGTTCCAGGCTAGACATAGGTTGTGAAGGGGTTTCAGTAAAAGATTCAAAGTTGTTTGGATACTGAAAACTCCCAAATGGCGGTTCTGAAGTAATGTCTAGGGAAGGTGCAAAAGTAGGGTAGGATTGGTAGGAATTGAATGGCTGGACAGGAGTGGGATCAACATTTGGATAAGAAGGTGAATGAAATTGTTGATCCCAAGAATTTGAAGTGGTGACAGGAGTGAAAGATCGGCTACGGGATTGTTCAATACGTTCAGCTAGAGACATAGGTCTTGGAACATGACTCGAAGAAGGGGTATCAACGTAAGAAGGGGTGAATGTATGAAATGGTTGATACGAAGTGGATTGCGGAGTCAAATTGTTTGTCCTAGACGCGTCTATCCGATCTCTCAATGAAATTTTTGGCATGGATGGATCGTTCGAAGTTCGGCCAAAACAAGAACCGTAGGAAGTTATGTCTGGTTGTGGGTACCAAAGTTCGGCAAGAGTTTTGCGAGGTGGGGTACCCATGATATGAAGAGAGAGAGAGAAAGGTAGAGAAAATGAGGGGGAAAAGAATGTGATATTGTTTTTTTATTAACAAAAGAATGAAGTATACACAAAAAGAATATGGACAAAAACAATCACGACACAAAAATACCACACACCTAATCGTTCTAGGGTTCACCTAGGTCAACTAGACCTGCTCCAGAACTTAATTGTCGAAGTAAAACTGTGTCGAGAAACAGGCTCAAGATACACTGATCACGAGGCCAGGTAAGTGCAGAGATAAGGGGAGGTTTTCCAACGCTTTCGCGAAGTTCCTTAATTAAATAACCCTTTCTCTTTTGGCGGTTTCGCCGTTAACACTTTCCTAGACACCCCGTAAACAATATACCGTTAAGCAAGGTTCTAAACACAGTTAACTTCTCCTAGTGAGCGCGAAGTCCTTAAGGCTTAAAGTCTAGTTTCTTTTAAAATTTGTGCGGGTAAACGTTATGCTCAAGTTCGTGATTTGTGGGCCACGGAAAAGGTGATGAAATCCTTTACCGTATGTTGTGGGGTTCGCTTGCCTTTAAGTCCGTATTAATGTATGCAATGCGCAATTCAAAAAAATTCTATAAAGAATCAAACAATCGTTTTTTAGTTTAAGCGCGGCGCTGCAACAAATACGGGTTAGTCAATTTTTAGCGTTTGCTAGCGAACTTGCAAAGAATCCTGCAAAGAATAGTATATTGGATGCGTCGGATTTGAGAAGAAGGTGTTAGTAAAATACGTACCGTTAAGTTTTGGGTTAGGAAACCCCCCTTGAATCAAATCCGGTATGCTTGAAAAGTTCGCTTGCGCGGGTCAAACTACCCGGATCTTTGGCACTGTACTTCGTAATTACCTTAACCTCGAACGTACACTTTGCTCCCCACAATCGCAGTTTGCAAATACGCAAAAATCTGCACTCTTGCCCACAAAATTGATCAAAAATAACAAAAAGATTTTTTATTTTTTTTATAAATATATACAAAAAGAATATTAACCCGAATAACAAGAAAGAAAATACGCTACCGTCTCCCCGACAACGGCGCCATTTGATCGCACACCTTTGGCGTGTCGGATGTTCAAAGAATTAAAGTATAACCGCGATCAGGACGGTGTCGCTATGCAGCTAGCCGGTTGAGCACGGGTCGGTCCACAGGGAGATGGTGGTATTTTACCTTCTTGTCTTAGACGAGTCAATAAAGAATGAGTATATATTTGTTCGATTCTAACCTATGTGTATTATTTGCAAGTATAAAGTTGTTAAGAAAAGATACGAGATTGTAAGCTAAGAAATCCGTACTCAAAACCTTTGAGCCGAGTCTTGAACAATTGAAGCTAGAGCAATCGGCAACAACGTGGATTAGGGGATTTAAGCGTGGTATTCGTGGAATCCGGCTTATTTACCCTTGTCTTTCCATTCTTGTCTCTTGCTTTCGCCTCCGGCCAAACCGAACGCAACCGGTGGCGGTTAGGAATCACCGTTACCTTGTTAGGGTAGGGTGCCTAACGGAGCGCTTGCGTATGGTTTGGGCGGAGTTCAATGGAAAATAACGGGAAAAGGAAATGAGAAGGAAAATATTAACTTACAATACCGTATTTATTCTTAACAACGATAATTACAACCATTCACAAAATGAACAAAAGAGAGCAAAAGAAAAGAACAAAGAAAAGAAAAGATTACAAGTAATTAAGTGCATGGAATTTAAGTGTATGAAAGTAAAGCAAGTAATAAATAAGCAATAAAAAGAACAAGAAAGTAATTACAAGAACATAGAACTCAAGACAAGCATGTGATCAATAGCCAACCCTTAAACTTGCAAGCTCAATCAAGAGGTTGCAAGATCAAGAGAAGGGTAGAGAACGCATATGAAGTGAAGAACTAGTCCCGTGAGAAAATACGACCTTGAGATCAATAACTAACCCTTAAGCTTTCAAGCTCAATGAAGAGGTTGAAAGATCAAGAGGAAGCAAGAATCTCAAGGGGGAGCTAAACCAACAAGAAAGATAAAAAACCCTCATCTTCATTTCATCATCCACTCAAAAAGCTCTCACTACAAGTTTCATGGAGGAAAGAATGAAGAAGAAGAAGAAGAAAAACTAGCAAAAAAGAGGCTAAAGAAGTGCTCCCTTGGTTTTGCTCAGATCCGGGGTATTTATAGGCTGTGTTCTGAAACCCTAAGGCCAAATTCTGACCCCATATGAATGTACCATTATACCCCCAAAAACTCATCAGAAGAGGCGCCAACATGGCCGCGGATCCGCGGCCAATACCCCATATTGGCCGCGGATCCGCGGCCCTTTAGTAGAGTTGGGTTGTCATCTTTTGTGGGTTTGCCTGGTTTGGCTGTTCCTCGTGTTTGAAAACTTTAAACTGCACAAAAGTCTTCTAGAATATCTGCAGATTTCTTAGTCCAAGATTGCTTTCTTTTCATTACTTTTGACTTTATCTCCCTCGAGCTCCGCGCACCCATTGATTCTTGTGCAGCCCCCCTCGTGCTCTGTGCTTGTCCCAGAAACGAATGACCACTGTCATATGTCTTGTCTCTGGAACTGGTACTCGGTACTGGACGGATATGGATGACCGGAACCCGGCTTTTATCTGCTGTGACAGATGTTCTGTATTTTGACGTAACTGTGGAGATTTTGTCTTGAATTGCAATATTTGTACTGGAAACCTGTATTATGTAAATATGTAACAAACACGGATTAAAAGCACCTACCTATAAACAACCGAGCGTAAGAATGGACGGTATAAAATGCAGTATTCTGTGATGAACAGTTAGTTTGAGGACGTTTCGGTCCGTCGTTAGTTTAAGGACGTTTCGGTCCGTCGTTAGTTTAAGAACGTTTCGGTCCGTCGTGAGTTTAGGGACGTTTCGGTCCATCGTTAGTTTAAGGACGTTTCGGTCCGTCGTTAGTTTAAGGATGTTTCAGTCCATCGTTAGTTTAAGGACGTTTCGGTCCATCGTTAGTTTAAGGACGTTTCGGTCCATCGTTGTTGGGAAGGTCGGCTGCTGCTTGTAGAGTATGAGCTTAGGAAGATAGCGAGCGGACATAGTCGTCGTCATCTATCATTGACCCAGGCTGTGGCTCATTAAGCATAGTATTTCTTTAAGAAGCGGTCGTTTATTGGCCTGAAAAGCCTTTCACCGTGCATGTCCATGAGTAGATAGGCTCCACCCTGGTAGACCTTGTCTATGATGTACGGGCCTTCATAGTTTGGCTCAAATTTTCCCCGCTTGGCGCGATTGGGGATCATAGGTCTTTTGACCACTAGTACGAGTTCGCCTTGGCGGAATGTCCTCGGCCTGGTCAACCTTTCATACGAGCGCGTCATCTTTGCTTTGTAGGCTTCCAGATGTTGTTGCGCTATGAGTCGGGTTTCGTCGAGGGCATCAAGCTCCTCAAGCCGAAGGTGAGCATTTTCTTCGTCCGTCAGCTCGTGGTGGACTGCCACTCGTAGAGAGGGTAACTCTATCTCGAGGGGGAGCACTGCTTCCGTCCCAAATACCAACGCGTACGGTGTTGTGTTCGTGGCCGTCTTGAATGTAGTTCGATAAGCCCAAAGGGCTTCTTGCAGCCTCTCGTGCCAGTCTCTCTTATTCCGGGAAACGGTCTTTTTTATGATCTTCGTCAAGGTCTTATTGAAGGCCTCGGCCAGACCGTTAGCTCGTGGGTTGTAAAATGAAGAATATCTCCAGTCTATATTGTGCTGCTGCGCGAAGCGGCTAATCTTATGGCTTCGGTAGGCTGGCCCATTATCGGAGATAATCCGCCGTGGGGTTCCAAACCGATAGATGACGTACGTCTTGAAGAAATGGAGGATATTCTCCGTCTTCACTTCCCTCAGTGGTACTGCTTCTGCCCATTTGGAGAAGTAATCAGTTTTCGCCAGGATAAAATGATGTCCCCGGGATGACGCTGGCTCGATAGGGCCGACTATGTCAGTCCCCCACATTTCGAACGGCCAGCTAGCCACCGTTGGATGTAGTGGATTCGGATGTTGGTGGATAACGTCTCCGTGAATCTGGCATGAGTGGCATTGCTTCGCATACTCGAGGCTGTCCTGGATCGTCGTGGGCCAGTAGTAACCCATCCGTTTAATTTTTAGCTTCATCTTTGGGCCTGCTTGGTGAGAACCGCAAAGTCCGTCGTGAACTTCCTGAATGACTCTTTCTGCTTCGTCAGGTCCTAAGCATCTTAGCCATAGAGAATCAAACGATCTCTTGTATAGAGTATCGTTGACGAAAGCGAAAGATAGAGCTCGTTTCATGAGCTGATGTCTTGAGGACGCTTCTTTGGGCATTCGGTGGGACTTAAAGTAGTCTATGAAGACTTCCCTCCAGTCCTCAGCCTTCTCACGGTCTTTTATTTGTAGGGTCACCTGCTCAGTCGCCCCCTTTTCTTTATATAATTCCGGAGGTATTTCTACCGGGGCGAGCACTCGACGGCTTCGTACCACGATTCTTACATCATCGAGGTTTTCGTCCGCCAGCTCTTTAGCAAGTTTGGCCAACGCGTCTGCTTTGCTGTTTTCCGCGCGTGGTATGTTCTCCAAAGTATAGGAGGGAATTTGGGTCAATAGTTGTTGCACCTTTTCGCCGTACTTCACCAACTCCGGTTTGCACGTTTGGTAGTCACCATTTATTTGACTAACGACCAGTCGAGAATCCCCGTATATAAGGAGGTCTTCAATTCCCAGGTCGATGGCGATTTCGAGGCCTGCTATCAGAGCTTCGTATTCAGCTTCATTGTTTGTCCTCGGCTCTGTTAAGGAGAAGGCGAAGCGCATTATCCCTCCTTGTGGAGTTGCAAAGACGAGGCCTATCCCCGATTTGACCATTAGGATAGCTTGTTTCCGTTTCTTTACGGAGGACGCTCCATCGAAATAGAGTTCCCATCGGGTACTACCGCTGCCAATCGCGTCAAATGCATGCTCGTCCGGCAAATCACAGTTCAGAGGAGAATCGGCCGGTATTGGGTGCTCAGCGAGGAAATCGGCAATGGCCTGGCCTTTTACTGCCTTGAGAGGTTGATACGTTATCGAGAACTCCATCAAGAGCAGGGCCCATTTAGAGAGTCGTCCCGTCAATATGTCTTTTGACATCAAGTATTTAAGGGGATCCACCTTTGAAATGAGACGGACTTCATGTGCCAACGCATAGTGCCTGAGCTTTGTTATCGCGAAGATCAACGCTAAGCAATGTTTTTCAATGGGAGAGTAGTTGCTTTCTGCCCCCAGTAGAACTCGACTTAAGTAGTAGAGTGCCCTCTCTTTCCCCTGATCGTTCTCTTGTGCCCATAATGCGCCCAAGGAACCTTCGAGGGTGGTTGTATAAAGAATGAGGGGTTTTCCCTTGACCGGCGCAGCCAACACCGGAGGGTTCTGCAGGTACTGCTTGGTCTCGTCTAGTGCACCTTGGCATTTGTGATCCCAAGCGAATGGAGTTCCCTTTTTCATCAGGTGGCTGTAAGGACGGCATTTGCCTGAAAGATTGGCGATAAAGCGCCGGATGTATGCGAGCTTCCCTTGGAGAGGCCGCAACTGTTTGAGGGTTCTTGGCGGAGGCATTTCCATGATCGCTTTAATCTTTGACGGATCTATTTCAATACCTCGGTGTCGAACGATGAATCCCAGGAATTTGCCCGAGGAGACTCCAAACGCGCATTTGAGGGGATTCATTTTTAAAAAATATTGCCGAAGGCGTTGAAATACAGTCTCCAGATGCTTTAAATGATCTTCGTATGACATGCTCTTTACTACGAGGTCATCGATATAGCACTCGACGATGTCATGTATGAGGTCGTCGAAGATCTTTGTCATGGCCCTTTGATAGGTAGCGCCAGCGTTCTTTAGACCAAAGGGCATAACCCTGTAGCAGAATATCCCCAAAGGGGTCCGGAAAGCGGTGTGCTTCTGGTCTTCGGGATGCATCTTTATCTGATTATATCCTGACGAACCGTCCATAAAGGAGAAAACCTCGTGAGTGGATATGTTATCTATCATTAGCTCGGTTACTGGTACTGGGAAATCGTCCTTTGGACAGGCTTTATTGAGATCCCTGAAGTCCACGCATATGCGTACCGTCCCATTCTTCTTCATTACAGGGACGATATTGGCGATCCAATCGGGATATTGGACTTCTTGGATAAATCCAGAATCGATCAGCTTCTTGACTTCGGCGTTGATGCTCATCTCAAGCTCGAGTCGCATCCTTCTTGGCGCCTGCTTGACTGGCTTGATATCTGGGGATATTGCTAATTTATGCACAGCGATCTCCGGATCTAATCCTGGCATCTCGGAGTAGTTCCACGCGAAGCAGTCTTTATGCCGTAGAAGCACGTTCTTTAACGCAGCCACCCTTTCTTCAGATAGCAGCTCGCTGACAAATGTCGGTCGCGGGTCATCTGACGATCCCAACTCAATCTTCTTGAGGTTATCTGCCGTAGTGTGTATACCATCTTCCAGTTCTTTCGGAGCTGGCGGAAATTCTGAGATCACCTCATCATCGCTGTTCTCAAAGCACCGGGGAAGGTCATCCATGTTCTCGGACTCTTCTTTTAATATCGTAATCGTATAACAGGTGCGAATCCGCTCCCAGGACTGAGGTGGATCCGGTTCTGCTCTTGCGGCTTTGGGTTCATGCTTTTATGGCGGCGTTACCCTCCAGCCGTCGGATAAAGCGAATCTGCCCTGTTGGTACTGGTCCTCGACCCAGTTCTTGAAGGTGAAGCAGTCTTCGGTAGGATGTCCTATGGCTCGGTGATAAGAGCAATAGCTCGGACGAGAAGCCTTGTTAGCTTGTTCAGGGTGTTTAGACTCTGGAAGCGCGATCATTTGATGTTTTAAAGCTAGCTTGAGTAACCTCTCCGTCTTGTCTCGGGGAAAGGAGTACGCCCGACTCATCTTCTTCATGAGGGACAAATCCGAGCCGTGCAATACCCGATCACGTAACCCTCTAATCCTGCGTCGTTATTGTCGGCTCCTCTTTCCGTTTCTTGATTTATTTCCGTCTCCGCATCGGGCCTTTCGTACAACGGGTTGACAAAGACGAACATCTTTGTCTTTCGCAGCCTGTTGAGATAGACGTTGCGTCCTGGCCTTCTCGTAGAGGGCCATTTCGCGGTTGTGGTCTTCCCGAGCTTCCTGGCCCACTTTCCTGATAGGCTTGTCCATTCGTTCTTCAAATGACGGACTCGGCGCTTCAATCGCGGGGTCTAGTTTTGATGAGGGGTTGGCATCTCCTGGCAGGGTGTCCTCTTCCTCATCAAAGGTATATATAGCGTAGCTGCTGTGAGCCCGTTCCCGTTTTCCGGTTCTCGCGTATCCAAGCCCGAGTGTTTCCATTTTCCCGTTGGGCAATTTGCGTTGAGTCCCAGGGACATCCCAAATCTTGTTGTAGAACCGAGCCTGCCGAACAGTCCGTTTTAAGGGTACTCCCTGGCGCTTCAATAGCTTCTTTAATCCATTTGTATAGTATCTGGGAAGACGGATGGGTTGGAGCCTGTCGAGTGTAGCATCCGCGCCATGCCAGGTCTCTTTCTCTATTTTCGACTCTGAGGATCGGTAGAATAGGATCACCTTCTCACCCCTTTGCCTGGGAGGGACGTAGAATGTTTGCAGGTCCTGCACATTATGAGCTTGAAGCGTGTCGAGATCCTTGTAGTGCTCTCGAGGTACCATGGTGATTCGCAAACTATGGTCATCGCCAGGGGGTGTTTGTATTGATAGACGATTGGAGAACACGGCATTAACTTCGTCTTCTGAATCACTTCCGAAGACCAACATGGGGGCGGGCGTCCCTAGGTTGTTGCGTTGAGATGGCCCTACGTAAACTATCTCTTCCTCTTCTTCGGTATCGCTCCCGAAAACAGGGACGGTGGCGGCGGTTTTGTTCTCCGGGTTGCGACACCTTTCTGTATCCTCGCAATCTGGCAAAAAGTACTTCACATCTTCGTATTTACGGACTTCGTTCACGGAAAATGGGTTTAACTCTCCTGTTACGGTATACTCGAAACCATCCTTAATGTACTTCATACACTGATGTTGTGTAGAAGGGATGATGTTGTACTCGTGTAGCCAAGGACGACCGAGCAAGGCGTTGTAGCAGGTCTTAGCGTCAATGACATGGAATTTGATGTCTGTGACGAGAAGTCCAAAGCGTAATGTTAGTATCACAGATCCGAGAGTCCGTGACGATTGTGAATCGAAACCGGAGATAGTGATTTTGTCACGAGCGAGGTGTTGCACACTCATGCAGATTTCCTTCAACACCCGAACATTAAGGAGATTGACGGAGGATCCATTATCCACCAGGATCTTGCCTATCTTGATATCATGGCAGTATCCAGAGACATATGGGGGACGGTTGTGGTCGCACGTCCCGAGAAGGAGGTCTTCGTCACCGAAAGTAATGTCGGCCGTATGCACTTCCTCCAGTTCATCCTTCATCCTTTCAGTGGCGAGGAAGGCTTGGAATTGCTCAGGTTCTTGTAACGCCTTAATTAGTGAGTCTCGCGCTTCTTTTGATAATAGGAAGGCATCGAGAATGCTAAGCTGAGAAGGTAGCTTCCTTAGGTGTGCAAGGATGTTATAGTCCACCTTACCCTTCCTAGGAGGGTCTTTGGCAGCCAGCTCTCTCATGACTTGGTCATCTAAAGTGTATCTTCGGTGACCTTTTCCTTTCCCTTACCTTTTCTACTCACGGGCCCGAGATTCTTTTCTGGGAGTGTGCGATTGCGCAGCTGAATGTTCTCGCAGGCCTCCGATTTCTCCTCTTTCCCCAGAACAGATTCTTTAAAGAGAGGGCCAGAGCAATTTCTTCATCAGAGTCGCTCCCAAAGGTGAGAACTTGTGACCCCCCGGCGTGAGCCATATAACAGTTGCCAGTAGTTCTGTTGTGACCATCGACAGTACTTCTTCGCTCCCGACGGATCTTGCGTTTCATGCGCTTATCATGTTGTCGACGAGCAACATATCCTTGCCACCATATCTTAAAGGCGTCGCACTCCTCCGTGGGGTGTAAGATTTTCCGATGATATGCGCAATAATCAGGGCGCCTTTCCACCCCATCATGTGTGTTTCCTTCCGAGGGTGGTAGCTTCATCCCCATTGACATGGCTTTGGCAAACCTTTTCCTCTTCTTGAATATCTTCTTGTCTACTTCGGATGCCTTTCGCTCTGGCAGGGGTAGTTCAACTCTTTCGTTCAGTCGCCTGCATTTGGTTCCTTCTGACGCTGCCATCTCACGCTCCTGATCCGCTTTACTTTTTAGACGAATCTCGTCCAGAATGGCATTGATCATTTCATTTGTCGGCCACGCACGCTCTGGTTCAGGCTCTGCCTCCAGCTTCTTAGTGCCAGGAGTTTTCTCATCATCGGTAAACGAGTAGGAGATTACGTTACAACTCGCCACATACTCTTCGGATTCGTCCGGCGAGCTCTCTCCATCATCTCTCTCTTGAAAGATGTGGTTGAGGAACTCTTGCAGTGTGACAGGAGTTCGCCCCTTTAGATTGTATTCTTCCAGCGCGTTGATTTGCTTCTGCAAGTTCGTGTGCTCGTTTCCAAGCTTCACGGGCTTCTTGGATTTCTTCTTTTTCTTCGAAGATTTTGACGGTTGGGCGTGAGTATTTAGGCCCTTATCGCGAGTCTTCGTAGTTGGGCGGGGTTTCAGCATCCCTTCGATAATTTGAGGTTCAAGAGGGTCCTCCCATTCGATCGCAGGGCACGCATGAAGGTCTCTCAGCATTCTTTTGGTTTTAGTTGATAGCATGACCTCCCATGGAGCTTCTTCAATAAAGGAGCAGGTTGCCCCCGGTGTATCTGCTTTCTTAGGAGTATGCGGTTGTGGTGGGTCCACCTTCCACTTTTCGGACAGTACAAACTTCCCCTGGAGGTATTGATCTTCAATCCATCCTTTGAAGATGAAGCAATCTTCAATCGGACGACTTATCGTTTGATGGTAAGGGCAATAGTTAGGGTTATTCACCTCGGTGGGTTGCGGTGGTCGTCTTGGATTTGGTAGGTTTATAAGTCTGTTGCGTACTGCCAGCTCGAATAACCGTTTCGTCTTGTCTCGTGGGAACGAATAGGGACGCTTCATCTTCTCATTATAATACCAGCGTCTTTCTTCCAATTGACCTGTCGGCTTCGGGGCGTTAGGTTGCTGTTGGGCATTCGCGACGAAGGTTGCCCTTCCTTTACCCTTGTCATTCCGAGGTTCCGACTTCGGGGGAGGTGGTCTATGACCCATCTGGTCCATCTGAGCCAACTTGTCGATTAAAGCCTGAAACGTGGTTGGCTTAAAGAACATCATAAACTGGGAGATAGTTGCGTGGGGGTCTAGGGTTCCTACGAACATGCCCACTGCGGGTGCCTCCTCAATGCGTTGCTCGCATCTCGACCACAAATTCCGCCAGCGTATAGCATACTGGATCCAGGTTTCGCCTGGTTTTACCCTGGCGTTAATCAATGCCGTTATTGGAGTGCGTTCGCTGGCGCTTGCGAATCGCTGAGTGAATAGCAACTCCATTTTAGAGAACGTCTTGATAGAATCGTTCGGGAGTTCCGAATACCATTCGAACGCTGTTTCTGATAAGCTGCCCACGAACTGGCGAAGCAACAGTTTATCATCACCACCGGTGTTACCGCAGAGGGCCCGGAACTGGGCAACATGTTGATGGGGATTGCCGGTCCCCTTATACACGTGGAATTTTGGTATTGTATAGCCCGGCGGGTATTTGATTTGGTCGTACCAGCTTGGATACGGCCGCCCCGTTTTTACGACTTGACCAGCTGCCTCAGTCGCATGATGAGCCCGGATTTGCTGGGCTATGTAGTCAACCAAGTCAGCCTTAGAGATTGCTCCTCCTTGGCCGTTGAGAGGGCTGGTGGTGGATTTGATGTTTCTCCTCGGTCGTCTTCAAGAACGATTGGGGGATCCTCGGCGGGTAAGTCCTGTTGGATCATCATTCCTATCATATCTTGGAAGAGAAGGCCCATACGCTGTATGTTGGCTGCTTGTTCAGCAGCCTCTTTGTCCTTTTTCTTTAGTATCCGGCGAAGGAATTCAGCGTCGGTTTCTTCCTCCTGGCGTGCGTCTGAGGACGTTTCTGGGCTTTCTTTTGGCCCGGTAAGTGCGGCCATAGCATTCATCATTTCTTGGAGCTTTTGCTGTTGCTCCTGGGCTTTGGTCACCGACCGTGTAAGCGGTCTATGACCCGTGGACACACGGCTGTCTTCTTTTCCTGACGCCGTGTATACGGTATGGACCATCATGCCCCCAGACTTAGGGCGTCTGGGCTTAGTTCTATTAGCTGTCGTTGCAGGCTGGGGGATCTTCTCTGGCTTCCTCCTTTTATGAGCCATGGAGGTTGAGGGGGCCGTTGAGGTGGGACAGCCTTTCGGGGTTTGGCCTGGTGACCAGCTTCCGGTTGGATTTTCAGCTTCTTGTGCTGGTGGGAGAAGTTTGGATCGATGATCGAGTCTCGGGCCTGCCGCCAAACCTTATAGATTTTGGAAGACAGCCGTTGAGGGGATCGGGGCTGTTCTGATTTTATTTCCACAACCTTTTTTAACGGGGGAGGAGACCTCTTTAGCACTGCAGTAGGAGAATTCCTTCGCACCTTATTTAGCATTTCGAAACTGTTCCCAGTCGGAACAGCAGCATTAACTTCTGCCATCGGGGCTGATGGAGTCAACCCGGAGGGGGAGTTGCCCCCAGCCTTACTTACTCGGCGCCAATGGCGACGTCGAGCGTGTCGAGCGGACGACGTTGGGTCAGCGGTAAGAATGGTTTCGTCTTACCCCCTGTGTAGGTGGGGGGTCGCTGTTGGTGTTAGCCTGTCAAAGACCGATGTCCTTTGGGCAGCAAGAGCGGGAGCTGAAGCCGTCAATCTTGTAAAGACCGACTTTTTGGCCGGAGAAGCCGCCTTGGCGATTTTGGGGGCAGGAGCGGCCATTTTCTTAGAAGCAGCCTCTTCTGAGATCGTAGGCCCCATGATGAGTTCGCAGGATTTCTGGCCCAATCTAGAGAAGACCGAGGCGTTGACGTTGGGCGACTCGCTGAGAGGAGCCGCGGCAGGGGTAAGACGATCAAAGACCGACTTCTTATGAGCTTCCTTTATCAGCACCGGCGCCGCGAAGCTTGTTGGTGGGAGTATAGTCCCAAAAAACAATCCGGTAGTGGCCTGAGTCACCTGGTCCACCGGCATTATGAATAACGAAGCAGCTTGGGGTCCGTAGGCTATACCTCCTGGCGAGGCAAAGCGTTGGTCGCAATTGTAGTCTGAGCGGTTGGAGGATTTCGCAGAAGTAGACGCCATCGATCCTTTGCTTCCTGCAATAAGCAAGACGCCAATTCTTAGTATCTTGAAACCCAAGGGCAACCATTAGCGAACCGCGATTGGTTCACGAGTCACGACATACGAAGTGTGGAGTGGAAAGAGGAAAAGGTCCTACCGGGCGTGCCAGAATCTGTTCCCCTTCGAAGGACGGCGACGACGTGACGTCTCGCCTGAAATTCGGGGCAGATGCTAATTGGTGCTATCCGTCCGCCTCTCCGAAGATGCCAAGTTGATTCATGGCACCATGTATCGAAGGTTTAAACGGATGCGGCCGATGTAGCGGACTTCGTTAGATTCCCCCTCGTTTGAGGGGTTTTTGATTGTGGGGACGCTTTTCCCTGCAGGAGCAAGCCCCTGCAGTTAATTACGCTACCGCATCACGGTAACAACTTTCTCCTTCTCCAGATGGTCACTTCGTATCGTGTGTGTTTATTTTATGTTTTGTTACCCGTGGATTGTTTACGGAGACCGAGTTATGTCGTCGCCCGTAGGGCGTGGACTAGTCCAAATCCGTATTATCTTAGGTTTGGGTTTGGGGGTTTGGTTTGAGGATACGTTAGCCATACTTGAGGCTAAGATCAACTCAAACGTTTGTTAAGGATACGTTAGCCTAACTTGAGACTAAGATCAACTTAACGGGATCGTTTAGATCCGACAAAAGAGCATTTGGGCTCCATTGTTCCAGTTTAGGGACATAGTGGTCCATCGTATGTATGGCCGTCGGGACCCGTCACCTCTCTGACGACGTTGAAGGATTACAACGACAGATGTCAGAGGAGTTCAGAGATGTACCCTGGAACCAGAGTTAATTGGGGGAGATTCATAGCCCATTCTGTTTGAAGGTTTAAGGATACGTTAGCCATCTTTGAGGCTAAGATCAACTTAAACGGGATCGTTTAGATCCGACAAAAGAGCATTTGGGGGCTCTATTGTTCCAGTTTAGGGACATTGCGGTCCATGGGTAGTTTAAGGACATTGCGGTCCATGGGTAGTTTAAGGACATTGCAGTCTATGGGTAGTTTAAGGACATTGCGGTCCATGGGTAGTTTTAAGACATCTCGGTCAAGGTTAAGGACGTCGTAGTCCATGGGTTTAAGGACCCCACAGTCCATTGTTAGTTTTAAGACCTCTCGGTCAAGGTTAAGGACGTCGTAGTCCATGGGTTTAAGGACCCCACAGTCCATTGTTAGTTTTAAGACATCTCGGTCAAGGTTAGGGACGTCGTAGTCCATGGGTTTAAGGACCCCACAGTCCATATCAATGTGTGGTCATCGGGACCCGTCACCTCTTTGAAGACATTGAGGGATTACAATGCCAAGTATCAAAGGAGTGAAGAGATGTACCCTGGAAACCGGAGTGGATTAAATAGTCTTTGGCCCAATTTGGGATCAAGACCAATTAATTATGTTATGAGCCCATTAGCCCAGTTAAGTCTGAATTGAGGACTTATGGCCAGCTTGGGCTAAGTCCAATCATGTCTGGAATACTGGCTTCCTGTTGGTCCATTGAAGGAGAGACTTTGTCTCTGTCCATTTAGCCAATTGGGCTAATGCCTAGTGTTAAACACTACAGACCAATCAGTGTTGAACACCGGGAATGAGGTTGACAAATTAGTGCTTAACACTAAAAGATAATTGGTGTTAAACACCAGCAACAAGGCCGTCAAATTAACATTAAACACTAAAACAGATCAGTGTTAAACACTGGCAACGGAGAAAAGTTCTTTGATTAGTGTTGAACACTAAGGCCCAACAATGTTTTAACACTGGATTCGGGAGTTCCAATTTAGTGTTAAACAGTAAGGCAAGAGGGGTCACGTGGCAACACGTGAGAGCGCCCTCCCTTCATTTGTTCCTCTGAGGAGATCGCATTTTTGGAGCATCACGTGTCATCACGTGACGGGTGTCCAAACGAGGTATGTTAAGGCTTCTGCCAAGGGTCACGTGGGTCACGTGAGGCACTGCCTTGAAGGGCTTTCTGGAGATCTCTTTTTTTTTGGGGGGTGGGGTCACGTGGTGACACGTGACCCTTCTTTTCTGTAGTTGTTTAGAAGATCTGTTAATCCTTTTCAGGAATTGAATTCCTCGTAGGGTTGAACCCTGACAATAATTTCAAAGGAATTAAATTCCTAGTTTCTTTTGAAGAGTTGAACTCTGAATTTTCTATTGGAATTAAATTCCTCATATATATGGAGAATCGAATAGGGTAAACCCTAATAAGAGCTTTTAAGGAATTAAACTCCCACTCTCTGTTAGAGAATTATTCTGTGGAGTAAGATTAAGGGAATTAAATTCCTGTTGTTTTAACAGAACTAAGTTCTTAATTAGGGTTAAACCCTGTTCCTTTTTATTCTGAGGGAATTAAATTCCCATGACACAGGGTCAAACCCTAATTTTATTTTAAAGGAATTAAATTCCTATATTTCTGTGAGAATTAAATTCTCGTGCTTCCATTCCCTCTCTATGCTTTGGATCTGCATGGCAGGATCTCAACCCATTGAGAATTAAATTCTCAACTTCAAGGGGAGATGTGCGCTTTACAGATCCTCCATCCAAGAGAGAAGAAATATGTTCTTCTGTTTCACATCAGAGTTGAACTCTGTTGAGTATTAAATTCTCTTTCTTTCAAAAAGCCTTCCCTTTCTTACCTAGGGTTTTCTTTTGCAGAAGATCCAAATTCCTCAAAGTATCAAGGCTCTCTCCCTTTTCTTCCCTCTGCGTGTATATCTTTTCCTGTGTGTCCCTTGGCTCCTATTTATAGAAGAAGCAGCCGAGTCAATTAGTTTTTGATGAATCTTTCATTGAGAGATTTGATTTGCATCCATCATTCGTTTTGGACCTTTGGATTATTAGGTGAATTTTATTCACCATTGGATTTTAAATCCAGAGATTCTCCTTTGTTATTTCAGTTAGATTTAGAGGGGAAATCTTTCCAAATTCGAGATTTTCCCATAGATAGATGATATTTAATCACCTCTAAATCTTTAATTTAATCGGTTGCTTATAATCTTTTTCCTTTGGAAAGATTTAAGTGATCTCTCCTCAGAATTTGATTCTGTTAAAAGATAGGCTTTGAAAACCGGTCACGTGTGGCCACGTGACCCTTGGTCACGTGTGGGCACGTGACCCCCTTGGAACGAGCTTCCTTCTTTCTTTCTGCGCCCTGCTTTCTGTTTTCTTCGTTTTGAAGTCGGTCACGTGTGGCCACGTGACCCTTGGTCACGTGTGGGCACGTGACCCCCTTGGAACGAGCCTTCCTCTTTCTTTTTGCGCTCTGTCTTCTGATTGTTGCTTAACCGTCACGTGCCATCACGTGACCCCTGGTCACGTGTGAGCACGCGACCCTTGTCTGGACTCTTTTTCTTGATTTAGCCGGAGAACAAATCTGCTGCTTTTGATTATCACGTGCCAACACGTGACCCTGGTCACGTGGGAGCACGTGACCTCTTCTGAAGCCTTTTCCTTGATTTGATCAGGGAACCGGTTTGCCTTTGAAGCCGCTTTTAATTGTCACGTGCCAACACATGACCCAGGTCACGTGGGAGCACGTGACCCTTTCTGAAGCCCTTTTCTTTGATGCAGTCGGGAAGCTGAATTTTCCTTGCTGATGCTTTTAGATGCCACGTGCCAACACGTGACTGTTGATCACGTGTAAGCACGTGACCCTTTTCTGAAGCCTTTTCCGTAAGCTTTCCTGATTTTAAATCAGGAAACACACACCTGTTGCACTTAGTTTTGTTGTTGTGTGTATTCGTGGTATCTGTAGTTGGTTTCGATTTCAGTGCGCACCGGACGCACATGATATTTTTATGATGTGATTGGGATTGATTTCAGTTTGAGCAGTATGTTTTCATAGTCATTATTATTTGATTTAGTAACCAGGCGGGACGTGTATGTTAAATAAAAGATATATATATATATATAGTTTTTTTTAAATAAACGTCCGCTATTTATGCCGTGACACGTGCATCACACGGCGATTTTCAAAAGGGTTTTTTGCATATTTCTTTATACAGACGTTTGGACGATTTTACTATGATGCGCACTATATATAAGTTATAGATTGATGTATATTATGATGATTTTCATATTGGGTTTTGATATTTCATTCTCGCCATAACTCCGATAGTTGCGTTATGCTTGACGGAGTTGAGTTTTGTTATGTATTGATGATTTCGGAGCCCCGACGATTTGAGTGTTTTGCTAAATGTATTAGTATTTGGAGGGGGAGTTTTAATTTAAATTCGGGGACCGAATTTATTAAAGGGGGGAAGATTGTAACGCTTTAAAAATAATTAAATAAATAATTAAATGAATAAAATTGTTTAAGTGAAATTTTTGATTTTCGGTAAAATAAAATGTATTTTTCGTAAAACTAAACCGTGATTGTTTTTCATTATAATTTCAAAAATACCTATTTTAATTATGTAATTACTAGTAAATGGTGTTTATTTAGCCACTTATAAATTTTTAGTTTAATTAAATATTTTTCCTAAATTAATTATTTTAAATATTAACATAAGCTTTATTTTTACACTAAATTAGTGTAAATTACAAATTTGAATGGTTTTAATTTGTAAAAATGAACCATGGCATATTAGAATTTAGTGTGTATCATGCAAAATTTATTTGCAAATTTTACCAATTTTCTAGAGTTTTCTTGGTTGTTTTTAGTAAAGAAATAAAAGAAAGTTAAATAAAGCATGAAAAGACTTTAAAGTGAAGTTTCTTTTCATGAAACTTCTACACAATTCCTCACCCTCTTCTTTCTCTCCCTCACCTCTAATTATGGCCGGCCACACTCTCATGGCAGCCCCCCTCATTTCCTACTTCATTTTTTGTACAAAAATCCATCAAATTACATCAAAAATTCAAGAAAAATTGCACAAAATCCTATTTATTTCCTACCCTTTATTCTTTGCTCTTCTTTACATGGATTTTGGAGATGGATAGCATGCATTTTGGAGTCTCATTTTCATGTTGGATTTCATATTTTGGAGGTATAAATTTCCTCCTTTTGTTTTATTTCTATTAGATGTTTCATTAAGCTTAATTAGATTTAATATATTAATTCTATTTACTACTTTTAAAAATTCAAGTTAGGGTTTGTAAAATTAAGTTGTGGTTTTATTAATTCATTAGGGTTATAATAACTAGTTTAACACTTTTACAAATGGAAAATCATGCATAGTTGATATATTGCAAATTGTGATCCAAATTTCTTAAATTAAACCATTTTTAATAAACTAGATTTCTATTTATAGTATATATAAGTGGAATAAAATTCCAATTAATGTTTATAACACTAGAGTGTGGTTTTAAAGAGGATATTAACATGTTAGTGGAATGCAAAACCTAATCTAGTTATTAGTTTCAATTGTTAGTTAATAAAGTGTGATAAATATGCTAATTATGCTAGTTTTTGCAAACTAGATTTTGGAAATTCCTAAATAAATGAGATTAAAAATATAATTATGGTTTCATTATATCATTATCATCATGAATTGTAGTTTTGTACATTAATTCATGCAAAATCATGTTTTGTGGTGGAATTGTGGTATTTTGCTTGAAAGATGTTAAAAATTACTAAAGGTTGCAAACTAGAAATTTCAAATTAATAAAAATTTATATAATAAAAATATTGTGATGGTTTATATAGTCTAGTTATGCTATTTAATGAGTTTTATGACCATTAGTTTCATTTAAATGCCAAGTTTTGAAGTAAAATGGTAATTTGGCGTTTCGGGTCTTTTCGAAATCGGACGATTTGAGTGATTTTAGGGTTTTGATGGGTTGAATCATGCTCTATATTATAAGTAACGAGTTTTCTAAACTACAACTTGTTTGTTGATGTTTATCTCGATCCATCAGAGTTAGTACGCCGATATCGAGCGATATTTGGTTCTTTTGCGTGGACGGGACATAGGTTTTAACCTATGCTTGTTCCTTGCGTCGTTTTGACTTTTGTATGTGATTCAGTTTACGATACTATTTATACGTTTGCGTTTAGGTACACTTCACGTGGACTGCGGGAGATGAAGAGGAGGATGGCGACACCGTCTTCGGCAGACATGGACCAGGTGAGTAGATGTATATCTACGGGGGGAAGTCGGGTGGATGGCGTTTAGCACCCCCGCAATGTAGAATAGGAATAGTACTTATTGACATTAGGAAACCGGATGTGACCCTAGATTCTTAATGCGTAGGACCCTAGTAATGACCCTAGGCTGGATTAGACTGATTTAGGAAGACCATATCAGAGGATGAATACCTTGGAAGAGGTTCGTAGGTTTCAGGTAGAAACACACACACGCACACACTGAAACTCGACACGGTGTATACGTGCATGTGTATATACATATAGGACTAGGTATAGGTATATATATATATATACAACACGTATATATGAAACATTGATGTGATATGATATCTGAGGTATGATGAACAATATAACTGGGCTTGATGCCGTGATTCTTAGCTATACAGTCGTATTAAGAGTTAGCGGATCATTAGAGAATGAGATAATGAACATGGATACATAACTTATAATGGATGGTGATGATATTGAGGTACATGGGACTCTAAAATAGTACCTGGACTGTAGCTTGTGACTGATCACGATATGATATATGTATGACATGATACTTCTGAGGATAAACTAATGATGCATATTATGATGGCAATGATATATGATTAATGTATGTGATTACAGTTTAGCACCTTGATCATGAGATGTGTTGATGATGACATTATACGAATGCTGAGACATCTAGGAGATACTTGACCCGTACCCCGATATTGGGATGCCGTATGATGGATTTTACCGTACGAGGCATAGATATGATGATTGATCCGCACTCTTGATTTGAGGAAGTCGTACTACGTACGTGACGCTATTGAGGCTGGATCGCCGACTATTAGAGATATTGATTCAGACCTTAGGTAGACTCTTGTTTCTTATTGACTAGTTCTTAGGTTTAGTTTTCCTTAGGGGGTTAGATGGACACTAGTTTAGGTTCAAGTCTTATAGTGGTAGTTGTATTTGTATATCAAATGGGTGGGTAACACACATCTGTCTTTACCTTCATACCGTAATCATAATGTGCATGCTCATATATATGTTTCTATAATCAGCATAAAACTTTGCCTGTTAGGACACCAGCACCATTACCGATGATGCGCATATTCCACGCACACTTATTCGCCGGCTCACACACATCATCATCGGTAATTGCTATGTCACGTACACTTTAGATCATATTATCTTTTATTGATAGAATCAGTTAACAACTAGACCGATATAATATTGTGATTACTTTCTGATGTTAGTATAGACATGATATTTATCACTTAGACATTCATGCATTCATATTTTCATGTTATCATGCAGTATCATGGGCATATGCCGACACTTATCATATACTTACTCATGATTTTAAGATTTGAATTTCTATGAGATTTCTGGATTTTTGGGGAAAACCGCAAGAAATTATAAAAACTTCTCTCTCTCTCCTCCTCTCTTTTTTAAAATAAGATGCGGTTTTCTCATGATGTATGTGTCGTCCACCATAAGATTTCATGTTTTCTGTTGGATTTCGAGACCCGATTCGAGGAGTGGATGAACCGTCTCGGGTACATGGTGGGCCCGGTATGGTACCCCGGGGCAAGAAGATCGAGTTGTAGACGATGAGCCTCGCAGGGGAGAGCTACCTACCGGTGATGTCTGGCGCGGCGGATATCCGGAGGATACCGACCGTTGTCGTGAGATTTGATGATATGGGCCGATCCGGACTGACGGAGCCCGAGATATTGAGACTATGAGACTTGAGATTTACATGTTTTGTGTCGATGCTTGACACGGTTTTCTATGGATTTCATTATTGCTATTTCAAATTTCTATACACATTTTACATGGTAACAGCTAAAGATTTCTTATGCAGATAGATCTAGATTTCAAGATTGGTTATGTTACATTCATGGTGCATGCATACTCAGTCCTATGACATAGTATTATATGAGGCACTGACACGAGCACGGAGTATCTGCATTTACACGTAGTTTTACCCTGCTATTACTAGATGATTAGGATATAATAGTGTATTATTATGACCTAGGATAGCGTCGTGCATTCGATTTCTTTTCGTAGATGTCTTCTACTCACGAGTTGGCAACTCACCCCCGTTGTGCCAAATTTTATTACAGGTTCGATGTACAGGTTTCCCTGGCAGCTTGCTGGCACATCTATTCTTTCAGGGAGATTTGCACGGTAGGTTGGTTCACTTGTATCTGAACCACCATTGTATTTTATTCATTCATTTGTATCTAGTAAGCTCCATCAACCATACTTGTATTACTTGATAAGTTTATTGGACCGGTCTTTTATTTCGACATTAGAGTCGCGCATGTATTATTCTGATATAGTGGTTTTGTTTTCTTTTGAGTTTTAAGCCTCGCCCTTTGGCGTTGTATATTATTGTGCTTGTTGTGGTTGTTTCCGCCTGTTGGCGTTGAGTTAGCTCCCGTTTGGGGATGCTTTTTATTGTTGTTTATGTATATTATACTTGTTGTACCCGTTTGGGGCCCGGTTTTTACAGAGGAGACTCTGCCGAAATTTTTAGAAAAATTTGCTGATACTTTTAAACTTGTTTTTTCTTCATGTTTCTTTTACTTCTTCTTCTTCTTTTATATGGTTTAGATTTCTGGGCTTCGGCTTACTTAGGTTACGTGGCGCCTCTAGACGCTTCGTAATCTAAGTGCCGGTCACGTTCCGTACTTTCGGGTCATGACAGTATGCACCTAATCACACCTGTCATTATTGTGGTGCACATGGCCATTTTACATATGTTTGTGATTTGAAACGAAATTTATGTTCGTGATATATATGCCCTAAAGGCCATTATTCTATATTATAGTGGATTCTTGGACACACACACACATATGACATTCTTTCTCAATATGATAGTATGCTATTTGGTTTCTCTTTATCTTAACATATGCATTTATTTTGGTTTACTATTTCATTGATATATGTTGATAAATCCCTTAAGATGTTTGCTTGGCTACCAGGGATATGATGTAGATCATTCTAGTGGGGCCTGAGTAGTCCACAAGCATATCCTTAAGTGTTTCTAGTCAAGAGAATATCGAGACAGGGTATCGATATTCCATAATAGATTAATGAATACATTTCTTGACCCTGTATAGGACGATGGTTGATCCCACAACCATTGGTATTTGACACCAAACATTGTATACAGGTGCTCATTGGAGAATGAATACATCGAACGGACTCGTCGAGAACTCCTAAATGGTACCATACCTATCATCAGATAGCGGTTCTCTGGTGACATTTGTACAGGTTAGTCTGTAGACCCGAGATCGTCATAGCATCTTGTGTGGTTCTTACTGTGCTTTGATTACCTACCTACCACGGCTCTACAGAGTCGTGAAAACAGGTGGTAGTTGGGTATAGTCCTGAGTCATATGAAGGAAGTGAGCGATAGGAGGGGTTTCTTCTCTCCCGGTATTTGGAGTGAAGTTTTGCTATCCGCGATTGGTTATAACCGCAAGTCCCTGGTCAGGGCTGATGAGATTTACTGACAAGTGTTATCAGTAGTTTCTCGATTGGTTATAGGCCACACATCGACATGACTTATCGAGTTATTGGGGTATAACGATACCACCTCTCAGATCCGATATACAACATATTAGACAAAGAGACCGGACTGTACGGTATGTGTTGCTTATATGCTATACAGGGAGTTTGGACAAGTTTACTTTTGATCTTCTATTCGATCAATATCTGGGTAGCCGTTACGTGCAACTAGTACCGCTGACGTACTTGTAGGTGATTGATGTGATCATTACTTACTGCCAGTGTATTGACGAGTCTTTAGAGTCCCATATAGAGGTTTCCTAGCTCAAGCGAAACGAAATAGGGTATGTATAGAGATACGTGCGTGATTTAGATAGATTTTACGATCAAAAATAATATTACCGCAATCGAGAACGGCGTCGCTTGATAGCTAGCCGGTGAATACGGGTCGGTCTACAGGGAAGGTGTTAATTTCCTAAATGTTCTTACGAGCTAATTCTAAATGGTGTTGGATCTTTTATCACGAAAACTAAATTGAGTTATACTAAGATTAGGAAACTTGCTAGGATTAGGTTTAGGTAAAGTTTGGTAAAATAAAGATCTACACCTCTTTCAATGCCCTAAATTAGATATCTTTTTAGGACTTATGGTAATTATTAGTAAAGGGGATTAGGATGATCGGGAAGAAACTATGTTTCTTCCTCTAGATCCTTGGCCGTCCTTTCTTAATAATTACCCTAACCTTCATTGAAGACATGCATATCCGGTCTTTTATACTACGGTATCACCGTTACCTCGTGGGTAGGGTGCCGTAGGGAGCGGAATATGCATGCATGCATGAAGTCCTAATTATTATAAATGATTGGGCATGAAAGAGATGAGAGATCTTCTTCTCTCAAACTCTTCCCTATTCCTAACCCTAACAAGCGAGGAAACTACTCGCTCATTAAGGGATCTATAAAAAACATGATTTTATTTTGTTTTTAGATCTAAAAGATTAATTACCTACTGCAGATTAAGAAATTCTAAACTAGATTAAACTAAGGCAAAAGAATAATTTATCTAGGGCAAGAATTAAAACTAGAGCTAAGACAGAAATTAAAAGAAACTTACAAAATGATGCTCTCAGAACTTCAAAGGAATCTGAATTTTATTCATAAAAAGAGGCATGAACTAATACAAGAATTTGGGTCTCTATTTATAGGACATAGAAAACCCTAGGTTTACAATTGTCGCACGTCTGCATTTATAAAAATACCCCTAGGAAGACTAGTCAGCGCCGCCTCGCATTATGGAAAAATTTATATCCTCTACGTGCATGACACGACCGCGGAACTGCGGTCGCAGCCAGGGTTTGGCCGCGGTTCCGCGGCCCAATGGTGGAGTTGGCTTCTGAGTTTTCTTTTGCTGGCTCTGCATGACTTTTACTTTCTGTTTCTACAGTTGGTTCTTTAGAATAGTCTCTAATTCTCTTCCAGATCTTCTCAGTGAGTAATGCAGTGGACTTTAACCGTTCGCTTTGTGTCGAACTCTTTAACCTTGTGATGCCTTCTATTTTGTGAACCGATCTTCGTGTAGGCTTGATCAAGATCCTTCTATTTGTTGGTCGTAGTCCCACTTTTGCATCTTCTTTTGTCTTTTTTACTGTTTTCGTTCCAAGAATCTGTAACATGTACTATGTAGCAGACATGGGTCAAAAGCACCTGTTTATTTGTAAAAATGCATAAGAATGGGGAATATAATAATGCAATATTATGATATGAACAAATACCCCCAAACTTATCTTTTACTCGTCCTCGAGCAAACCTAGTTTTATTCTCGACAAAAACCTAACCTCACTTTCGCAGGGAAACGTGATTGCACTGAGCTCGTGCAACAAGCCGTTAAACCTCTAGGTGTCCCTAATAGGAGGAGTGTTGTCTCCTGAGGGTTTTCAGCGGATACAACCCACAAAATCCTATCAACTTGGCCCATTGATTTTTATTCTCCAATTAGGTTTTCTAACAAAGAATTCTATTATCGTCGGCTCATAAATTATCCACCCATATTCTTCACACTTCCTTATCATTTAACTTAAGATTATATATGTTCTGCAGACCTACTTAGCTTTCGACATCTCTTAAGTTTTCCTTCTAGGGTTCCATTTCCATTTAGGAATTTTTATCATCTTTATTAAAGATACAAGTCATATTCTTCATTCCTATCTCTTATCTAAATCCCAATCACATACCCCTACGTGTGTGTATATATCACCCCTACACTTGGAAATTCAAATCAAGTAATCATACTCCTGTCCGTTGTCCAAAATACTTATTAATTGGTGAATTTTTAAATGAATTTTTCTTACACATCCTTCATGCGACCGTTAATACTTCTTGAGGTACCAACAACCGATTACAAGATGTGTTTGCATATTAAAGCGTA
This sequence comes from Agapanthus africanus, assembly GCA_030015575.1. Lineage (NCBI taxonomy): Eukaryota > Viridiplantae > Streptophyta > Magnoliopsida > Asparagales > Amaryllidaceae > Agapanthus > Agapanthus africanus. The sequence continues at coordinate 395,847,597 of JASDDO010000008.1, forward strand.
ATTCCTAGTCTTGCAACACCTAAGGCTTTAGCAGTGACTCCTAAACCAGTTGGTCTAAGGCACTAGGTGATGAAGCACCCTCGCTAAATATTTTTCTATTTTTTTTGCAGCCTTAAGTAATTACAAAAACCAGTGTTCATTTTTTTTTCTTTATTCACACTTATATTTTTTTTATTTTTCATCGTACTAAGGACTTTTAGACAAGAGTATTTCAAGGTCTCTCCTACTATTCTAAGTTTCAAGGTGCGTGTTTGTGCAAATTGTAGGGTATACATTTTCAGAATCTAGACTTAAGCTAGGAATTATTTTTCAAACTTATACTCTAATAAAAATATCAATACTTTTCCTTTGTTTTGACTTAGCCCAAGAAGTGAACTCAAAATTTGCCTATTTCTAAATAAACTACAAAGACATATACTTTCTACCGTGAAACTAAAAGAAAGGCTATTTTTAGGGTTTTTAATCTACTAAGTCTAAGATCTAGTTGTTCCTAGCTAGTTAACCTATTTGTCAAACTCAAGTCAAATAAGGCCAAAATTGAATACATTAATTTTTATAATTTTTCAATTTTTATGAGTTTTTCTTTTTTCAAATTTTTTCAAATTTTTATGATTTTTATATAAGGATGCAAATGCAAATATACATATGAATGCGAAGGAAGAAAACTTACCGAGCATACCCCCAAACTTAAACTGGACAGTGTCCGCACTGTCAGGCTGCACCAAGTGGGTCGATGATGTCGGCAATTTCCTATTTATTAACATATTTACAAATGATATACACCCCCAAACTTATTTGAAATACAGTTTTGGAAAAATTGATTGGAAATTCGGGGGTGAAAGTGGAGGAGATTTAATCGGTGTAGATCGGCTCCTGCAAAAACAGGAGCTCCTCTAATGGGTCCGCTGTGAGGAACGGTTTCAATCGATGTCCATTTACTTTGAATAAAGTACCGTCCTCCAGATTTTTAAGATCGACCGCACGGTGCGGATAAACGGTGCGAACTACAAATGGCCCTTTCCACCTAGAACGGAGCTTGCCGGGGTGATAATGTAACCGAGTGTCATAGAGTAAAACCTGTTGACCAGGTTTAAATGTTTTTCGCAGAAGGTGTTTATCATGGAACACCTTAGTTCGGTTTTTAACAATTACGGCATTATCATAAGCCTCATCCTGCAGCTCTTCTAGTTCATTTAACTGCAGCTTTCAATTGCTGCCCGCATCTCCTAATGATAAATTCAACTCTTTGATTGCCCAAAATGCCTTATGCTCAATCTCTACAAGGAGGTGGCAAGCCTTCCCGTAAACAAGCCGGTATGGAGACATACCAAGATCGGTCTTGTATACAGTACGGAAAGCCCATAGTGCATCGATCAGTTTGAGTGACCAATTTTTACGGTTTTTAGAAACCGTTTTCTCCAAGATTTGCTTAATTTGCTGATTTGAGACCTCAGCTTGCCCACATGTTTGGGGATGGTATGGCGTTGACAGCTTGTGGGTAATAGAATATTTGCGCATTAAGGACTCAAAAGTCCTATTGCAAAAGTGAGAACTATTATCACTTATAATCGCTCGAGGGTGCCCAAACCGAGAAAAGATATGTTCTTTAAGAAATCGAACGACAACTTTGTTATCATTCGTTCGGCTAGGCACAGCCTCGACCCACTTTGAAACGTAATCAACAGCCAAAAGAATATACACATTCCACAAAGAATTAGAAAATGGTCCCATGAAATCTATTCCCAAAACATAAAAAATATCCACAACCAAAATTGGTTGGAGCAGCATTTCGTTTCTCCGTGATATCCGGCCCAAGTGTTGGCACCGGGAGCATGTCTTGCAGTATTCATATGCATCCTTAAAGAGTCGTGGCCAATAGAAACCACACTGCAAGATTTTCTCGGCTGTCTTCTTTGGGCCAAAGTGTCCGCCACACGCTTGATCGTGGCAAAAAGACAACACACTCTTAAACTCGTTTTCCGGCACACACCGACGAATGATTTGGTCGGAACAGTATTTAAAAAGATAAGGTTCATCCCAGTAAAAATGCTTTACTTGGGACAAGAATCAAAGTTTATCCTGTTTCGACCAATCTTTAGGTATCAAGCCGGTGGCTAAGTAGTTTACTATATCAGCGAACCATGGTTCGCAAGACACGGTTAAGAGTTGCTCATCGGGAAAAACATCTTTGATTAGAATTTCAAGTGTAGGTGAAGAAGGAAGTCGTGAAAGGCCACTACGTTTTCACATCCTCTTTTGTCCCTTACGACAAGGTCAAACTCTTGTAGCAAGAGGATCTAACGTATTAGCCTCGATATAGCATCCTTCGTCGCAAAAAGGTGGCGAAGAGCTGAATGGTCCGTATACACGATAACTAGAGAGCCGATTAAATAAGGCCGGAATTTTTCAAGTGCAAACACAACGGCTAAAAATTCTTTTTCTGTTGTTGTGTAGTTCAGTTGGGCCTCATTTAGTGTACAACTAGCGTAATAAATCACGTGCGGCATCTTTTTAATGTGCTGTCCAAGAACAGCACCAATGGAAAAATCTGATGCGTCGCACATAATTTCGAAGGGATGCGTCTAGCCTGGAGATGAAAGAATGGGCGTAGAAATAAGAGAGTGTTTCAATGACTCGAACGCTTCCATGCAAGTTGAGTCAAAATCAAATGTTGTGTCCTTGGCCAATAAGAGAGTTAAGGGTCTAGCAATCTTGCTAAAATCCTTGATGAACCGTCTATAAAAACCAGCATGGCCAAGGAAAGCTCGGATGTCTTTGACGCATTTAGGAGGAGGAAGATTGGAAATAACTTCAATTTTGGCTCTATCAACCTCTATTCCGTTTTGCGAGATGACATGTCCTAAGACAATGCCTTCTCGTACCATAAAGTGGCACTTCTCCCAATTTAAAGTTAGGTTCTTATCCCTACAGCGGGTAAGAACTGCGTCAAGATGTCGTAAACACTCGTCGAAGGAGTCACCAAAAATGGAGAAATCGTCCATGAAGATTTCCAAAAACTTTCCAACCATGTCTGAAAAGATCTCCATCATACACCGCTGAAATATAGCGGGTGCATTGCATAACCCAAAGGGCATGCGACGATAAGCAAAAGTGCCAAAAGGACAAGTAAAGGTGGTCTTGCCTTGATCTTCTTTGGCGATGGTGACTTGGTTATAGCCGGAATATCCATCCAAAAAGCAGTAAAACTCGTGCCCAGCTAATCGCTCTAGCATTTGGTCAATGAAAGGTAAAGGAAAGTGGTCTTTCCTTGTCGCGGCATTGAGTTTATATAGTCGATGCAAACTCGCCACCCAGTTTGGGTGCGAGTAGGTATTAACTCATTTGCCTCATTGGTAATGACCGTGATGCCCGATTTCTTTGGCACAACATGAATAGGGCTAACCCACTGGCTATCTGAGATAGGGTAAATGATACCACTATCAAGACATTTAACAATCTCCTTCTTGACAACCTCTTTCATTATGGGGTTAAGGCGTCGTTGTGGATCCCTTACCGGCTTGGCATCATCCATCAAGTGTATATGATGTTCAACTATGAGGGGACTAATCTCCTTAATGTCCACCATAGACCAGCCAAAAGCTTGCCGATTATTTTGTAAGACCATTAAAAGGGCCTTCTCTTGATCGAGAGCTAGAGAGGCCGATATGATAACGGGAAGGGTCTCATTTTCACCTAGATAAGCATAATTAAGGTGCGACCGCAAAAGTTTTAGTTCGAGTTTAGGAGGTGAAACAATTGATGGTAACAATGGTGTAACTGTTTCAAACTCGAAGGATTCCATCAAAGGTTCAAATCGAGTGTACGCAACCGTGTCGGATGGTTCAACTAACTCATCCGAAAAAGCAAAAGACTCAAACTCGGGTGGTGAGTCTTTCAAATCGTCTACAAAGGTGAAACAATCATAATCGTTGTCCGTCGTGAAAACTGTGTCGGATTCTAGGAGGAACGCACTAGAGGCGTCAACATTGCTGTGATCAAACATAAAATTTTTGAACTCACAGTCCTCCTCCGCGATCTCATTGATCGAGCAAACATCAAGTACGCTAGAATTAGGCTCGGAAGGCTGATTTCCCAACTTAAAGATGTTGAGTTCAATTGTCATATTGCCGAAAGATAGATTCATTGAACCATTACGACAATTGATCACCGCATTCGAAGTCGCAAGGAATAGTCCACCAAGTATCACCGGAATTTGACTCCGAGGGTTAGCTACAGGTTGTGTATCCATAACAATAAAGTCAACGGGGAAAATGAAATCCCCTACTCTAATTAACACATCCTCCAACTCTCCCCTAGGATGGGTGATGGATCGGTCGGCCATTTTGAGAGTACAATGAGTGGGCTTAAGCTCTCCAACGCCTAATTGCTCGTACACAGAATAAGGTAGCAAATTGACACTAGCGCCAAGATCTAATAGTGCTCTATTGATGTTCTTGTCCCCAATTGTTATCGAAATAGTAGGACAACCGGGGTCCTTGTGCTTTTGGGGTAAAGATTGGACAAGTGCATCGCTAACAGCACTAGCCACGAAAACTTTCTTTGGTACTTGTGACTTCCTCTTTTTGGTGCATAAGTCCTTTAAGATTTTTGCATATGAAGAACTTGTTGGATTGCATCCAAGAGAGGGATATTTATGCTAACCTGTTTGAACAACTCTACAATCTTCTCCATTTGAGGAGTTGGTTTATTGGATCTCAACCGATTTGGAAAAGGAACATTTTGAAAAGTTGTTGAGTCCAATTTTTGCGGATCAGATTGTGGAGTTGGAACGAATCCCCGTGTAGATGTGTTCGGGTTGTGAGAAATGGGTCTGATCGAGCTAGAAGAAGTAGAGCCTTGTGAAGGATGGAGAATAGGCTCTAATGAAGAAGAAGAAGGTGAAGAAGATGAAGAGGGACCACCGGCAGGGGTGTCATTGTTAATACCCACATTATTTTCCAACACTCTTCCGGATTTCAACGTGGTCACAGCATTTACGTTATGATTCTGCTGTTCATATGCAACATGTGCATGACCGGGATTTGGCAGTGGTTGAGATGGAAACTTTCCTTTTTCTCGCTCGCTCAACACAGCATTGAGTTGTGTAATTTGTGCCTCAATAGATTTGATGCTTTGATCGTGTGAGGCACTGTTTTGCACCAAAGATTGAATAGAAGTTTCCAACCTTGCTGCGGATTGTGTAGATTACTTTAGGAACGCATCTAGACTTCTTTCTAGCGAGTTAACCTTATCATTTTGAGGTTGAATTTTTTTTTTTGCGGGTAAGAATTGTTGGGCACAAAATTGTATATTTGATTAGGATAAGGTTGCGGTTGGAAAGGTTGCTGGAATTGAGTTTGTGGAGGTGCTTGTTGTTGTGGAGGAAGAGGCCTTTGAAAGTTGTTGTTTCCTTGGAATTGCTGATTTTGATTCCAAGCAAAATTTGGGTGATTCCTCCAACCCGGATTGTATGTCGAGGAGTGTGGATCATTTCTTTGTCGTTGCTGAAAGGCAGCATTGACTTGATTATGTCCTTGAGCAATTGTATTGTAAGGACACTCTTCGGTGAGATATGATGGATCTGAACAATAAGCACAAACAGTCTGTGGGGGCACAACAGGGGCAGGAGAAGGCGATGAGATTTTGGTCTCAATCGCTTCTAGCTTTTTCGTAAGCGCGGCCATCTCGGCCTTCATTGCAATCGACATATCTAATTGATGTATGGATGCCCTAGACTGACCAATAGAAGAAGATGAGGTGTTTTTGGTGCTCTCCCACTGAATTGTTTGTTCACTAAGATCCTCGAGAAACTGCCACGCTTCCTCACTAGATTTGGTTAGAAAGTGACCTTGACAAATGGTTTCTAGCAACTGCTTCATTACCGGGTTCAATCCCTCGTATAATGTTTGGCAAAGTTGCCAATTTTCGATCCCATGGTGAGGGCATTGAACGAGTAGGTCCTTGAATCTTTCAAAACACATCCAAAATGGTTCCGAAGGAAGCTGGGAAAATTGTATAATCTCATTACGGATTCTAGCAGTTTTGTGATGAGGATAGAACTTTTTCAGAAAAGCTTTCACAAACTCTTCCCAATTCTTAATTGAATGCGACGTTGTGTTGTATAGCCACTTCTCGGCTAAGTCACATAAGGTGAAAGGAATGACCATTAGCCTTATAGCATCGTCGCTTAATTGGGGGGGTTTTTCATCATAGCGCAAATGTTTTGGAATTTGTTGATAAAGATATAGGCATCTTCGGATTCCAATCCGTGAAATTTTGGCAGCATATTGATGAAGTGGGGTTTGATCTCAAAATTGTCCCTATTTGCTGGTGGGAGGGAAAGACAAGTAGGTAGGGCGGTGCGGATTGGGTAGAAAAGATCCTGGAGCGCGATTCGTTGGGGCGCTTCAATAGGCGGGTGATTCGGTTTATTTGCACCTAACGGAGGTGGAATCAGTCCCGTCGGTAAGGTGTTGTTAGGATTGTATGCCGACATACCTTCGGAAGAAGAATTTGAATGTGAAAGTGAAGAAGTGGAAAGGATTTCGACTTCGGAGCCGAAAGGTTCGTCGGTCGGTACCAACGAAACACAGACTAATCGGGCGCTAGTGTCCCTAGTCCAACCAGACATACACTAAAGAGGTAGTGTAGTCAAAAAGGTGAAATACATAATGTGGAGATAAGAAAACATCAATGAGAAGAAAGTTGTGTAAGTGAGTGCAAAGATTTCTTTAGCGACAAGTTGCAAGTTTTTGAAAAGATTTTGTCCTTTTTTTTATGTGGAGCTTTTTACAAAAAGATTTTTTAGAAGAGACTTTGACACAACTGCAATCAACCACAAATGCACAATCAGGCCTAGATCTAGGGTCACCTAGGTCAGCTAGACAGCTCCTAACTGTTCTAAAGGGCTAGAAATAGGACCTCAAACCGCTTCTTCACCGTCAATTGTGGCCAGGTAAGTGCCAGGTGAGTGGGAGGCTCTCCACTACAAGTAGTGGCCATAATTAAGTAACCACTCGCCTTAGACACACTTGCCTAGACACCGCAAAGTCAGGTTAGGATTAACGGCCGATGCCTATAACTAGTCCTCTGTCCTATTGAGCGCGACGTCCTTAGGGCTGAGTCTAGTATATTTTAATTAAATATGGTCAATGCAATTGCCTTATATGATTTCTGGGGTCCTGGGAAGGGTGATGAAATCCCCACCCAATCTGAATTGGTCTCAAGCCCCTTAAAGTCCGATTAAAATATGCAAAGCAGTAAATCACTTGCAATCAATTTTTTAGCGCGGCGCAAAAAATCCTGCAGAAAATCAATTATTGGAAGGGGGAAGATTTTTTGAAGCGCAAAGAATCCTGCAGAAGATTTGGCAAAAGATATATGGGGATTTGCAGAGGGGGGAAAGAGGAAACAAACAGTGCAATTTTCACGCGCTGACTGGACAGGATGGCCGCGGAACCACGGTTCTGATGGGGTTACGGCGGCGGAAGGGCGGCGCGGTGGAGGGTTCAGGGCTCTGGATTTTTGCTGCTGTTCTGTTGTTGAAATTCCCCTCTGTTCTGATCTCCCGTTTTCTGTTTCGCACTCTGGATTTTTCCAGATCCGTCGATCCTGCAAAGATTCACACAAGAGACCCTTAAAACAATAAAAGATGATAGAATTTTTATATATATTTTTTATTTTTTCAGATTTTTATGATTTTTCAATTTTTATATTAACCCGAAATTACAAAAAGGAAATTTTTACGCCATCCCCGACAACGGCGCCATTTGATTTAGATGGATTTTACGATCAAAAATAATATTACCGCAATTAAGAACGGCGTCGCTTGATAGCTAGCCGGTGAATACGGGTCGGTCCACAGGGTTGGTGTTAATTTCCTAAATGTTCTTACGAGCTAATTCCAAACGGTTTTGGATCTTTTATCATGAAAACTAAATTGAGTTATACTAAGATTAGGAAACTTGCTAGGATTAGGTTTAGGTAAAGTTTGGTAAAATAAAGATCTATACCTCTTTCAATGCCCTAAATTAGATATCTTTTTAGGAATTATGGTAATTATTAGTAAAGGGGATTAGGATGATCGGGAAGAAACTATGTTTCTTCCTCTAGATCATTGTCCGTCCTTTCTTATAATTACCCTAACCTTCATGGAAGACATGCATATCCGGTCTTTTATACTACGGTATCACCGTTACCTCGTGGGTAGGGTGCCGTAGGGAGCGGAATATGCATGCATGCATGAAGTCCTAATTATTACAAATGATTGGGCACGAAAGAGATGAGAGATCTTCTTCTCTCAAACTTTTCCCTGTTCCTAACCCTAACAAGCGATGAAACTACTCGCTCATTAAGGGATCTATAAAAAACATGATTTTTATTTTGTTTTTAGTTCTAAAAGATTAATTACCTACTGCAGATTAAGAAATTCTAAACTAGATTAAACTAAGGCAAAAGAATAATTTATCTAGGGCAAGAATTAAAACTAGAGCTAAGGCAGAAATTAAAAGAAACTTACAAAATGATGCTCTCAGAACTTCAAAGGAATCTGAATTTTATTCCAAAAAAGAGGCATGAACTAATACAAGAATTTGGGTCTCTATTTATAGGACATAGAAAACCCTAGGTTTACAATTGCCGTACGTCTGCATTTACAAAAATACCCCTAGGAAGACTAGTCAGCGCCGCCTTGCATTATGGAAAAATTTATATCCTCTACGTGCATGACACGGCCGCGGAATCGCGGTCGCGGCCAGGGTTTGGCCGCGGTTCCGCGGCCCAATGGTGGAGTTGGCTTATGAGTTTTCTTTTGCTGGCTCTGCATGACTTGTACTTCCTGTTTCTACAGTTGGTTCTTCAGAATAATCTCTAATTCTCTTCCAGATCTTCTCAGTGAGTAATGCAGTGGACTTTAACCGTTCGCTTTGTGTCGAACTCTTGAACCTTGCGATGCCTTTTATTTTGTGAACTGATCTTTGTGTAGGCTTGATCAAGATCTTTCTATTTGTTGGTCGTAGTCCCACTTTTGCATCTTCTTTTGTCTTTTTCACTGTTTTCATTCCAAGAACCTGTAACCTATACTATGTAGCAGACATAGGTCAAAAGCACCTGTTTATTTGTAAAAAAATGGGAAATATAATAATGCAATATTATGATATGAACAGTGCGGGAGCTCAATTAAATACGGGTATATGATACCGTATTCTAATATAGCATTATTTAATATTAACCGAATTATATATGATATAACCGGATTATTAAATCAAGTGTTGATTTTGTAATATATATATATATATATATATATATATATATATATATATATATATATATATATATATATATATATATATATATAAGAGTGTCATGGTTGATGATACATTGTAGATGGGTATATGAGAATTACATGAGAGTAAAGGATAAGAGGCTAATGACTTCTTATTTGAATTAGAAAAAAGAAAGAACGGGTCATTTTCTATGGAACATTGTAATGTGCATGACTCGTTTCTCTTTTCATTTTTATTGATATAACCTTGTCATTTACTCTCATCTTTATCACTTGGTCATTCTTATCTCCTCCATCTTCTTCTTCTTCATCTCTTCTTGATTTTCTATTGAATCAAGTAAGAAAAAAAAGAAAAGAAAGTTTAGTGAGAAAAAACCTTACTTTATCAAGATAAACTAAACTATCAAATTAGTTTAGCTTGTTCTCTTCACTAATAGTTAGATTAGTGAAATGCGAGTTTGAGTTAGAGTTGGCTCAAGGTAGATCATTTTCGACAAAGAAGATATCAAGAAAGCTAGTTCAAGGGACTTCTATTTAGAGCTTAAGAAGTGAAGAATTTGACTACAAAGGTTGTAGTTCTCTCTTCATTTAAATTAAAACTCTTATTTGCTTTCTTTTTACTTTAGACCTTTAGTTCGATTCTTATTTGTAGACCCAGCCCTTTAAATATTTTAAAATTGCATACTTGCTCTTGTTAAAACCCTGGTAGAAGTATTAGGACCTACTTTCAATTTCACTCTACTTGCAAATTTGAAATGGGTCCCCAAGCCGAACCCTTATAAAACCATTAAGGTTTGGGTTCCAAAAGCTCTTCCTATACTTCCCGTTATAGATGCAGGGAAAGCTAAAACTTAAGATTTGGAGTTTAATGAGCTAAAACACTTCACATGTATATTTTCTTGGCTCATCACTTTTGGAAAATAAGTTTAGCACACTAGAGCTAGATGACATTGTGGACAATGTCTAGCTTAGGTATTGAGGGTTTTAAGTTATTTTTAGGCTTCTTTATTTTATTTTAGGTTATTTTGCTTTTCTTTTATTAAATAAAAGAATGAGAAAAAGAGAGAAAGAAAAGAAAAGATAAAGTAAGAATTTTCTTAAGATCATACTAGTTTGTTTAGAAATAAGTAATCTTGAATCTAATTCACGAGTTAAGTTAATATGAAGGGGAAGTATTGAAATTTTTAATAGAGGCTAAGTCTGAAAAATAACACATCTTGAACTTGATTCAAGTAATTACATACATGATCTACACATCCACGTCCTTAATTTTAGGATGAAAAGAATAACTTGAAATATCTCCGTTATTTTTCTTTAAAAATATATATATAAATAAATATATACAAAAAAAAAATTCATTCCTTAAATAAAACATAATAATAAGTTTTTGTTTTGTAGCCTTAGTTACTTGAGTAATTAAGTCCTAAGGGTGTTTCTACACCTAATGCTTTAAAGTCATTTGGTTTGAAAGTCATTGATCGAAAACTTGTTACATGGGTATCTTAGAAAGCCTAATAAAACAAAGACATTTTAATAAAATACCGAGTAACTGGTTATTGACGCCTCAAGAAGCATGAATAGTCACGTTGAAAGGTGCATAAAAATTATTAAAAAATTATATAAATTATTGGAAAGGGAAGTTAACACAGATATGAAGGCTTAAATTGATGTTCCAAGATTAAAAGACTATTACACGATCACGAAGGTATGCATGAACAAAATTAGATGAAAAGTGGAGTGAAAAATAAGACTAAGTTTTTTCATTAAAGATGATAGAAATCCTACATTTAAGACTAAATTTTAGGATGAAAACTCGAGAAATTTTAAGACTTTACAAACTTGCGAGACACTTTTGGAGTTTTTCTTAATCTTCATTTTCTTGTTTCTTTTCATCTTTTTATGAATTTTATAAGTGTCATTCGTTGAAAACCTTCAGGAGAAACACTACACTTCTAGGACCACCTACGGGTTTAACAGCTTGTTGCACGTGCTAAGTACAATCGCGATACTTACGAAAGTGAGCTAAGATTTATTTAGGTTTTTGTTTTTCTTTTTAGGATTTTTTTTCTTTTCTTAGTTTCGCTCGAGGACGAGCAAAAAATAGATGTGGGGGTATTTGATGCGCACATTTATTACACAATTTTTACTAGTTTTTTCCTATCTTTTGTTAATTAACAAATGTTATTTATTATAATTTAGAACATTTATGGAGTTATCTGTCAAAAACACATTTATATGTATCTTAAATAATAAATGGATTATTCTGAGTTAAATGATCTAAATATTTTCTTAAATAAAATAAATGCCAGCGAAGATTTGTTTTGAGATATTTTGCAGTTTTAAATTTAGCCAAATTAATTTAAGAGACCAAATCAAATCATGATCATCAAATTATATCAGACTAATTTGGTAACAAATTAAGGATCCACGTAACTGCAGAGAGACGACAAGATAGTCAAGATATAATGTAATCAGAATTAACCAAACCAAGTCAAGAGATCACAGAAAAAATCTAAGCGTGGACAGAAGAAATATGACCGCTAAAACGCGACCAATATAGCATATGTTGGATATAGTGCCCTCAAAGTCAATTATTGGATCGCAGGCACGTGATTGCAATGATTGAGAGAGGACCTATACCGGTACGACAGTCTTACTCAAGATGATAGTATACTATCTGGTTTATCTTTATCATCGTGTACTGCTTTAGGTGACATTATATATATATATATATATATATATATATCACTATTGCACGTTGATAGAGCCCATAGGATTCTTGCTTGACTACCAACAGTATGATGACGATCATATACGTGAGAGTTGGGTGGTCTATAAGCGCATCCTTAAAAGTGGTCCCTAGTCGCTGGAGTTTCGAGACAGGGCATCGATACTCCAAAGTAGACTAGTGTATCCGGTCGAGAACCCGACGAGGGGCGGTGGCCGGTCTCACAAGCCATTGGTGTTAGTTGGTTCACCTAAGATGTATACAGGTGCTCATTGGGTTATGAGAACACTGGACAGGACTCGCCGGGAACATGCTAGCTGGTTATTAAAACCTTTCGTCAGATAGAAATTCCCAGGTGACATGTGTACAGGTTAGTCTATCGACCTGAGATCGTCATTTGTCTCGTGTGAGTTCTCACTATGCTTTGATTATTAACCTACCACGGCTCAAAGGAGCCGTACAAACAGGTTTTAGTTGGGTACAGTCCCGAGCCACATGGAGGCAGTGAGCAGATCGGCAGGGGAATCGTCTCTCCCAAAGTTGGGGGTGAGATCGCGCTGTGTTTATGAGAGCCATTACACGAAGTCCATGGCCATGGTAGGAGAGATTTACTGGTAAGTATTCCAGTAGTATCTTAGGGTGTTCTGGGCTACACTCCGACACGACTTATACCGCTTTTGGGCGTCTAACGTTCACCAGCTCCCTAGGCCCGATATGCGATACTCATAGACGAACGGACCGGACTGTACGGATATTGTCACACATAAGCTCAGTAGGGTTCCAGGATGAGTTCGCTCATCGGACTCCCTTTCACTCAGTACATGGGCAGCCGTTACGAACTGAGTGAAAGGCTTTAGAGTCCACTGCCAGGGTATTGACGAGTCTTTAGAGTCCTCCACTGAAAGTTTCCCAGTTCGGGCGAAACGTTGTAGAGACCGTATGGTTTTATGGCAAGGTTCGAACATACGCGTGCACTTGTACGCGTGTCATGGTTCGGACGGATAATACTAGCGGGCTTTGGTTTAAGCCAGATCCTAGTATTATACAGTGTAGATTTTGTCTCATTGCATTTGTATTCGGTCGGAATACAAATGCGGGTATGTATATACAGTTGCGAGGTTATCCTATAATTTATTACGGGATCGCTTTTTAAAGTTGCCAGTCTGCATTCCATTTTGGCCATTTTCCTTTCTTCCCTTCTTGGCTGAAATTCCTTTGTTGAAGGGGGTTTATTTGCAAATATGAAATTAGTAAAGGAGGGTTTTTTTTTGTGGTGGGTGGGTCCCAGCAGAATTCTGGAATATTCTTGGATAAGCTTGTTTTCTTTTGTTGCATTATTTGTGCTATTAATGTGATTGGATGGCGAAAGACATTGTTGTGACATATTTCCTTACGATCACCCCATTTTCTCTTTGGCCTACACTCACCACCATCACCATCTATCCATGGCCGAGAGCACAAGAAAAGGGCATCCCCAATTTTTGTGAGTGAGGATTTGATTCATTTCATCTTACACAAAATTCCTTTGCCATTCCAAAGCTCATTTCCATCTCCACTCCTATTTGGAAACTTCGATTAACCCTCGAGACAAAGCATTCTACACTTATTCTACAACAACCTTGGACACGTCGGCTAGCAAATTTCGTGTCCGAGTTGCCTCGGTTCAGAGGAGGGAGCCCGTATAAAGATTCGTTGATGTGGCGCAGTTTTCGGCGAGGAGAAGATCGGAGATTGAGCAAGACCGAGGAGACAACTTCGTCGGCGCATCCGCAACATGCTAGGGGCAGAGGTTAAAGAACGAAGGACTCGGATCAATCAGTATAATCTCGAAACCCCATTTTATAGAATACTAGTTTAGTGTTAATGGTTAGATCCGGGTGAAAGACTACGATAGCGCCAGTTTCGTAAAAAGTTTTTGTTCCGTATTTGGCCTCGAAAAGACGGCCGGGGCGCTACCGTAGACTTACAGTGGTATCAGAGCCACGCCATTAACCTTTACTAGCTTGTTCTAACTTGTTTAAAACATCAATCGGACGAAATTTCCAAAACTGCAATTCCAAGTTCAAATTTTCTGTCGAGATTTTTTTGTCGTCGAAAAATTATTTTGAGTGTTCAGAAAATCAGGCAGGCTTTTCTAAGACCACTGTAAAAATTTTGTAGCATGATCCCTCTGTAGTGCCGCGGAAACGCGGCTGTACCCACGTTTTGGCTGCGGTTCCGCCGCAGTGTTGGTGTTTCTGTGAACAAAATTTTTCCTTTGGGTCTTTAACATGGAATTGTGGTTTCTGGAATTTTTAGTTTTGGCCCAGATTATTTTGAGTGCTGGATTTGTACTTGGGGCCCGTTTCGGGAATTTTTGTCGATCGAGATTTTAAATATGTTAGTTTGCAGTGCATTACATTATTATCTGTGACCGTGAATGTCATTCGATCGGTAAATCTTGTCTAATTGCTATAGCTCTTTTAGACGGATTTGCGAACGTGACATTCACGTTGATATTCTGTGTTGTGCTGTAATGTTGCGGATTCGTCATGGTGGATAGCTTGCGTGCAATGGTAGTGCTGTTTGGATATATTTGTACATTTGATATTGCGGGGTGAGCGTCCGACATGTGGATTGCCGTCACTGCCTATTTGTATATTATTCTTTTGGGGCACGACCGGGATGAGGTCGATGTACCCGTTGCATATATTTTTCTTTTCTGTACTAGGATTACCCCGCGGTGGAGTGCACGGATAGCCGGGTTCTAGAGGGCAACGGGCCCGCATCTCATGGCTTTGAGACGGAGGGGGCTTCACTCTAGAATTGGCGGGTTATTCGCCGCACTCGTAAGGGGTATAGGTTGACCCAAGGAAGGGTGCTCAAGTTACCGGATTTCGTGAAGTGCTGGGTGGTCTATTCACGATGTTGAAGGGGGCTGTCTCGCTTCTGGTTTTGGCGGGTAAATTGCCGCACTCGTAGGGGTCTAGGTTTTCATTGCACAGGCTATCCACACGATAGGGGAACGTCGGGTTTCATTTGTGACTCTATGAAACCCGGGGATCCCAGATTATCTGTATTGTTCTGTGATGCTTATTACTTTTCTGTGATATTGCATTTATCACGCCTGGAGCGATTATTGTATATATATATGGACCTGGTTCTTGCTCACGGAGCAAAGTGCCACACGGAACAAAGTGCCACGCCAAGTGTCGTGTTAAGTGGGCGGGGGCCACCTCTTGAATCCGTGGGGGCCACCTCTTGAGTCCGTGGGACCCACTGTAGAACAATGGGGACTCTTCGGAATACATTCCGAAAGGAGGTAGATCTATATTATAAATGAAATGATACCACTCTTCAATACAGAGGTGCCTTTTAAGTGAACTGGCGCTACAGGAGCTTGAGAACTCCGTAGTTAAGCGTGCTCGAGCCAGGGAAGTTCTGGGATGGGTGACCTCCTGGGAAGTGGCCCCTGGTTGGGTCCGGTTCGCTCCGAAGGATAAAACCTTGCGGTTTCGGCCAGAGCGGACAATACTCTCTGTATTGGGAGTGGGGCGTGACAGAATGGTATCAGAGATGGTCCCTCAATAGTAGGTTTGTGGTTCGAGGACGAACCGTTGTTCAAAGGTGGGGAGAATGTCGGGACCCGGTTCTTGCTCACGGAGCAAAGTGCCACACGGAACAAAGTGCCACGCCAAGTGTCGTGTTAAGTGGGCGGGGGCCACCTCTTGAATCCGTAGGGGCTACCTCTTGAGTCCGTGGGACCCACTGTAGAACAATGGGGACTCTTCGGAATACATTCCGAAAGGGGGTAGATCTATACTATAAATGAAATGATACCACTCTTCAATACATAGGCGCCTTTTAAGTGAACTGGCACTACATGAGCTTGAGAACTCCGTAATTAAGCGTGCTCGAGCCAGGGAAGTTCTGGCATGGGTGACCTCCTGGGAAGTGGCCCCTGGTCGGGTCCGGTTCGCTCAAACCGTACGGCTTCGGCCAGAGCGGACAATACTCTCTGTATTGGGAGTGGGGCGTGACAATATATATATATATATATATATAGAAGATGTTGTACATGTTTTACACCCGCGCTAGTGCAGTCCCCGCTCTGTCGTTAGTTAAGTAACCTAATGGGTGATGACGGGACCCAGTGGCGAATGCGGATGGTATATACGTACATTTTATTTTCATTCTTTATTGTTGTGATTAATTGATGGGACTGCGTTGATTCGTATCAATGCAAGGAAAACAGACCTATACAGATATTGTTGGAACAATTTTTCAAAAAGCTGTTATTACACGGACGTTCTCTTTTGTTTTGCATAGCGGTATTCGGTTATGAATATCCAGCACCTCATTCGACGAGGCAAGGGCCGAGATCCCTTCATCGGGAGTGACCCCTTGGACAGAGGTTTGTGTCAGGATAATAACTTCACTATAGTCGATACTTTTGCTTTGCATCGTGGTATTCAGTCTGGAATATCCTGCACCTCATTCTACGGGGAAAGAGCCGAGATCCCTTCACCGGGAGTGACCACTTTAGCAAAAGTTTTCGCCACTATATATTTATAAAACCACTTGGATTCCTTCAACGATATCAAGTTCATTACGTTAAAGGTTTTTCGCCAAAAACCAGCCGTAGCCCTCCGTTATTTCGGATAAGTTGCGCATAGTATTCGTGCGGTGTTTGTTGGCCAAAGTCAAGGCATCGTGTGCGGTAGCTGTGTGTTGCTTGTCCGTTGCATGGATACGCATTGGTTTAGGACAGTCGTACCACTTTGTTGGCCAAAGTCAAGGGTGTGTGCGGGTGGGTCTAAATCAATCAGGACAATGACGGGTAGAACTTGACTTGCGGGTTATGATTTGTTGGCCAAAGTCAAGGTCATAAACCGCTTGGGGTAAAAATCAACATCGGGAGTTTCTAAAGAAACTGAAACTTGCCAGGCATGCGCATACCATCTGGAGTGTGATAACGTCAGTGGATTCCATCACGTTATCATGCGATGATAGTTGGATCCCGATTCCCACTGATGAGTTGGTTTACTCCTCGGGTGATCCCGACTAATTCTTCTTTCAGGTTTGGAGAAGAATTTGAGGATACAATAGGAGGTTTCCTGATTAGATAATGTGATAACCATTCTGATCTAGGTTAGAGTGCACGCAGAGTGTTTCTTTTCTCTCTCTCTTTGGCAGCGACCATGACCCGACCGTAGACTATGAATCAGTAGCCAAGTTAACCGAACCTTCTTAAAACACTGGCTTTTGGATTGTCTGAATTGCATACATCATTGCCACTCTTTCTTATACCCTTTGTATTTCTCCAGAACACCCCGTATCACTACGGATATCCACTTCTATTTGGATAATCCATCGTATGGTTATATACGAACTCGATGGAACTTGTTCCATTTCGGAGATGGATTCTGGTTCAGGAGAAATAGAATAAAAGTTTATTCAGTTGTCTTTTATCATCCCCTTCTCTCAGGTTGCGAGTACTCCTATGATTAGGAGAGTACACCTATTATACTTATTGGATAGTCTTCTTCCAAACCATAGGCTGGTGCCGAACGGTAGGGAAGGAAGAAAACCATTAAGCCTAACGATGGTGTACAGAAGGTAACGACTAAAGACAAATAAAGGGATTTGGAGATATGGCAAAAGAAATATACGGTTATAGTCATGAATCTGGATAATGGAAGAGTCATTACTAGAAATACCCGGATACCCCTTCGAAACATATTCATGTTTCAGTTTCATTGTGTATTGTTAATAGAAAACTGATTTCCCAATTAGTCCATGCTCCAGGGTATGTATTTACCAGGTATGATTCTCACATCTGTATAGTTTTACAGATGATGAGTGGGAGTAAGTTATTGAAAATTAGGTGATCATTCTCATAATATCGGAATTCGTTGTAATTGGTGATATTTGAGGAAATCGCCTGGATAAAGTTTTCAACCTACGACGCACAGGGTTTGAATTATTAAACTCAGGGGACTTATACAAAGTATTGTATGTTGTCCAGTGTCCATTAGGACAATGGGGATGGTCCTTGTACTGTATTTTGTTTACTTGTGACTTCTCAAGTTTTAGACAAGTGTTTCGTTGAAATACAAGGTCCAAGTTTGAGAAGTTATAGGTATAAAAATAAAGTAGAGAACCAGGTGTAGCAAGTATCGGGATTCTTCAAGGTGATCGATGATATAGATACTTGTGTATGGTATTCAGTTGATAGTAATGTTTTAGAGAACTTGCTTCTCTTTCAGGTTACTCATAATTGGATGCACTCCTAAGTTGAGTAATGCCGATCGGCCCCTCTCCATTTAGTTGACATGCACTGGAGACAGATGCATGATTTGAATCTGGTTCCAATTAAATCAGTGTCTCTGTTTCTATATTGTATATAGAATGGATCGTATCTTAACAATGTTAAGGTATATGGAGTTGTCCGGCTTATGCTTAAAACCAGACTCTGGATAACTCAAGGCACGCTTCGGTAATGGCAGTTTGTGAGTTGACCTTGGCTTTGACGAGGGTTGACTTTCTACCATCTGGAAGATCAATGGTGATATTGTTCTTGACTCGCCACAGTTTTAGTAAAATGGATTTTTTTAGAAAACAGTAATGGGAGTATGGTAGAACTGGAAGAGATTCCAGAACCGCAAACGATTAAGGAAAATTTAATAGGACCTAAAGATTCAATCTGGTTTGACATTCCATTAGCCACTCCGCAGATATGGTGGGTAACCTCAGGCATCCGAGAGGTACTACGGTAGCCTCAAGGACGGTGACAGGGAGGTTCTTGTTTATCCAGACTTGCCATAACTGCTGTTCCAGACTATGAGACCCGGCAGGAGGATACGTATAGCGTCGTTCTAAACTAGTTTTAGAAGTGCGCGTGTATATTATTCTGCCAGAGGGTTGTCGTAGTCAGTGGGAGCAACGGAAGTATAGTGGACAAGAAACTTGTGTCTATTTATAGACTAAAGCAGATATAGCGGAGATAGATCATCTATTTTTGATGTGACGGTCTTGGGCTTTGACTTCATCAAAATGGAGAATGGATCTGTTAAGAAAGTAGTAGGGTGTGATGTCCTGATATTTGGATGACATACACAGAGTGGGAAGTAAAATTCCTATACTACGATCAGTTATACTGTGGTTGTCACTCAGTGGTTTCTTCACTTAGGATATGGATATTATATCAGACATTCTGGTTACTAGATTTATGTTTTTAGATCTAGATTTGGTATAACAACCCTAATTTTTCCTATACAAATTTTTCAAATATTTTTTTCAAAAATCCATAAAGGGGTATTTTAGCCTGAGCACAAGTTATAAGTAATTATTTTGCTTTTTAATTACAAGTTAAAAGAATGTAACAACTCCATTTTTAATGTACAAAGAATTGATTTAAATTCAAAGTATACTTGGAGTATTTAATGTTGCTGATATCTCTTTAAGTATTTATTTCACACCATAATTACAAGAAGGAGCTTGTAGCTCATTGGTAATACCTTGCATTGCTGAACCAAGCCACCAAAGTTCAAATCCCATACCCCACATTATTTTTAATATTGATTTTTTTTAAAACCTTTAGAATACCAATAGTTACACGTGCATTTCTCACAAAAACCCCACTACACCCAAAAAGTTAAACATACCAGTGAGATCACCAACCGACGGCGCCCCTCCCGACCACCGGACTCAGCCGGGATCGGCCGGCGCCGCCGGCCGGACTTAGCCGGACCGTCGAGTCCCCTGAATGAATTTTGTGCCCCTTCACCTCCTAATACCCCCTGCATACTTTAATTCTTCAGACCACCTCCAGAGAGCCCATTAACACCTATTTACTACATTTTTAATACATTTTTTCCTATTATTTTTACATTTTTTAATTAAAAACCCTACACCCACCCTAACCCTAGCCTAACCCTATAAATACACCCCTACCTCCTACCCTCTCATCCCAAAATTCTGAGCCCGCTCTCTCAAAATCTCAAGAAAACCTTGTGTACTTTGAAAACGAGCGAAAGGCGAAGCCCCGACGAAATCGACGGCGAACTTCCGGTGATCGTGCTAGGAACTCTCGGCGACGAATCGACGCACCGGCGAACCCTCTTCTTCCTTATCACTCTCGTGTTTGTCCAAACCCGTAAGTCCCTTTCTAGCTTCTCTTTTCTAAAAAAAATACGAATTTACAAACCCGACGGAATCGGCACAAATCCGATTTCCGATTCGGTTTTCTTATAAACTTCACTTCTCATTATTTCAATTATGTTTAAACTTTATCATGTTGACTATTAAACACTAAACAACTAAATTGATCAAAGTTAAATTCATAAAATGATAGCTATTTCCATTCTGCCGTATTTTCACTTAAATACCACATGATTTCAATACGCCTTTAACCCCATTTAAATTTCTATACCTTAAAATAGATCACGAGGTAATGACCTACCTCCTCACACACTCATAGGCAAACATAACACGCTACCTTGAGAACTTAGAATACGGAAAATAAAACAATTTCATTTAAATACCCTTTAATTAATAAAAAACCAATTTTTGATACATCTTTATAAATGAATAACTTTTGGAACTAATAAAAAATATTTAGACTCAGTTAATTAAGGACCGTCGCCTTCATTAGGACATAGTAAGGTTATGGACATCAGTTGTTTATCTAAAGCTGACTTTGTGGTGTCTAGGCTAAACAAGTGAGAAAGGTAATTTTAAAAAACCTGTCTCACGATAATTCGTGAGCGGATCCCTTCTTTCTTCACTTGTACTTACTTGGCCACAATTGGCGGTGAAGAGGCGATTTGAGGTATCTCATAACTTTACGGGAAATCGACATCTTTACAAATAAATACCATTTACTTGATAAAATCGTCTTCTAAAGGATTAGTATTTATAAAATCTTTGCAAAAATCTTTGCAAAGCGCTGCTACAACCCATTTTGGGGAACCCGTTCGAAATGGTGCGGTTTATCGCACATTCTCGGGCTTAGTAGTGCGAGATTCAGACCTCCGCAAGGAGCATTCGGTCTCGAAAGATTTAAAATACGGCATTTTATGAAAATGAGATTTTTAGAATATAAAATTTTTATTAAAATTAAATTTGTATAAATATATGTATATTTATCATTAAAATATCTATTTTGTTATGATATAAATATTCCACCTTTTTCTAAAAATCACAAGAACAAATTTTATACTAAAATACCATAAATTCCACATAAATCAATATTACAAATAAATATCTTTATTTATGAAATTAGGATATTTTCACTAGAAATATCACAATATAAAATCCACATTCATTACAACTCTAAAGACGAATAATAAATACTTGGGGTGCATCTTGAAAACTATACAAAAGTATTTTTACATAAAACCCCCTCAAGTTTATAAATTACCCTAAGGACCCTAGTATATATAGGACTTCGATTTACATCTCTATTGTCTGACTCGGGTTTGAGTCTGATCATAATCCGACTTGAATATGATTCAAGTACCATATAAATCTACAATATTACAATTCAACATGAACACACGAATCCATGAATCCAGTTATCAATCTATTCAACTTGACTGAACCAAACCATGGATATACTTTCCATTTACATGATTCCGGTTTACATCCATTACATCCGTTACTGATATCATGGTTTCGGTCAGTCATCCAACTATACAACTTATACAATACAATATAACAATACAATCAAAACACTACGGGGTTTAAGGGGTAGATTGGTACGGAAGGTGTTAAAAGTGGCACGAGACAGTAAGATCAAGACACCTAACATGAATCATGTTGCTGTTGTACCGTGGCATAACGGTTCCTTATACTTTCAGTTTACCCTGGTCTTTAGCATATAAAGATCCCTCTCGTATACACTGGCATCCTTCTGTACCAAGCTACAAACAACAGCGTTAACACAATATTTTACAATATTATACAACTTTAAAAGATACATTCTTATTCTGTTTTTTCTATTTCTCCCTTAACTTTGGGACTTACCGAGCGACCTGTTCGCTGACGACATTCTATTTCTTTCTTGTTTGAATGTCGTCAGGTGATCTAGACACGGCAGAGATCGAGCCCACCAGTGAAGACTTGGATCAGTTCCTCGAAGACCCCGAGCTCTAGACATTGTACATTTCCATTCAGTACCTTTAATTTCCTATTATAGCCATTGTTTATGCATCGTTTTTACTTCAGTTGTATTTCCTTTTCATGTATTGTACAAAAGAATATTAATAAATAAAGTTGCTGTTATTTTTATATATCTTGTCTCTTGTGATTGCTTTTATATTGCTTAGATACGCTTAGCGTATTTACTTCACAGTAAATACGTAGCGGACCAGTCGCGTCCCCTTCGCCGTATACCGGGAAGCGGGGCGTGACATTTGGGTAGTTTCCCAATCTGGGTACTTAGACATCATTCTAAAAGTATTTAGAATGGACGACTCCTGGCATGGTGGTGTACCAGTAGGTGATGGAGTCACCCTCTCTAAAGGTGTTTTATAGACTAAAGGGGAGAGAGATGTGCATGATTGGCAGATCACTTTCTTAGGTAATTGAGTTGATCATGAGATGTCAAGTACGACACCAGATGTTTTTTTTTGCACTAGATGCAATAATATGATATTAATTCAATCCTGGAGGAACGTTCGGATGCAGTTTTAGAACATAAGTGGATGTTCTAGGTATTTGATAACTGTAGCCTCCTTCGGGAGACAGTTATCATTCCAGGCTTCCAAGGTGACCCGGATGACAGAGTGACTGTCAGAGTTATAGTTTTCCCTCCGACGAGGGGCAGTATTTTGGACAAGTGGTCCAAGCGTATACTGAGGGAGGCATAGCGTAGGATACTGATTAAGTTCAGTTGACGATACAGTCTAAGAAGTTTGGATTTGGAGTTCATTCGTGAACTAGGTCCCATTAGATATCCAGACATATTCTAAGACAGGTATTACTCATTTCGGGAGATGGGTTTCTCCGCAAACTTGAGATATAGAGAGACATAGAAAGAAACATCAGAGCGGATCCACTTACTGAGTCTATTTCTCGAACATAATAGTTTTACAAACAAGCTTTGTGAGACTGATCAGTAGAGGAGTTGGGTGTTCGGTATCACACGGGCTGTGAGTATGCGACATCGCAATAATTAGCCTTAAGTGCAAGTGGGAGATTGTTGGATATAGTGCCCTCAAAGAAAATTATTGGATCGCAGGCACGTGATTGCAATGATTGAGGGAGGACCTATACCAGTACGACAGTCTTACTCAAGATGATAGTATGCTATCTGATTTATCTTTATCATCGTGTACTGCTTTAGGTGACATTATATATATCACTATTGCACGTTGATAGAGCCCATAGGATTCTTGCTTGACTACCAACAGTATGATGGCGATCATATACGTGAGAGTTGGGTAGTCTATAAGCACATCCTTAAAAGTGGTCCCTAGTCGCGGGAGTTTCGAGATAGGGCATCGATACTCCGGAGTAGACCCGTGTATACAGTCGAGACCCCGACGAGGGGCGGTGGCTGGTCTCACAAGCCATTGGTGTTAGTTGGTTCACCTAAGATGTATACATGTGCTCATTGGGTTATGAGTACACTGGACATGACTCGCCGGGAACATGCTAGCTGGTTATTAAAACCCGTCGTCAGATAGCAATTCCCAGGTGACATGTGTACAGGTTAGTCTATCGACCTGAGATCGTCATTTGTCTCGTGTGAGTTCCCACTGTGCTTTGATTATTACCCTACTACGGCTCAAAGGAACCGTGTAAACAGATTTTAGTTGGGTACAGTCCCGAGCTACATGGAGGCAGTGAGCAGATCGGCAGGGGATTCGTCTCTCCTAACATTGGGGGTGAGATCACGCTGTGTTTAGGAGAGCCATTACACGAAGTCCATGGCCATGGCAGGCGAGATTTACTGGTAGGTATTCCAGTAGTATCTCAGGGTGTTCTGGGCTACACCCCGACACGACTTATACCGCTTTTTGGGGTCTGAAGTTCACCAGCTCCCTAGGCCTGATATGCGATACTCATAGACGAACGGACCGGACTGTACGGATATTGTCACACATAGGCTCAGTAGGGTTCCAGGATGAGTTCACTCATCGGACTCCCTTTCACTCAGAACATGGGCAGCCGTTACGTACAGCTAGTACCACTGACGGCTTGTGGTTAAATCCACTGCCAGGGTATTGACGAGTTTTTAGAGTCCCCCACTGAAATTTTCCCAGTTCGGGCGAAACGTTGTAGAGAACGTATGGTTTTATGGAAAGGTTCGAACATACGCGTGCACTTGTGCGCGTGTCATGGTTCGGACGGATAATACTAACGAGCTTTGGTTTAAACCGGATCCTAGTATTATACAGTGTATATTTTGTCTCATTGCATTTGTATTCGGTCGGAATACAAATGCGGGTATGTATATACAGTTGCGAGATTTTCCTATAGTTTATTACGGGATCGCTTTTTGAAGTTGCCAGTTTGCATTCCATTTTGGCCATTTTCCTTTCTTCCCTTCTTGGCTGAAATTCCTTTGTTGAAGGGGGTTTATTTGCAAATGTGAAATTAGTAAAGGAGGGGTTTTTTTGTGATGGGAGGGCCCAGCAAAATTCTGGAATATTCTTGCATAAGCTTGCTTTCTTTTGTTGCATTATTGGTGCTATTAATGTGATTGGATGGTGAAAGACATTG
This sequence comes from Agapanthus africanus, assembly GCA_030015575.1. Classification (NCBI taxonomy): domain Eukaryota; kingdom Viridiplantae; phylum Streptophyta; class Magnoliopsida; order Asparagales; family Amaryllidaceae; genus Agapanthus; species Agapanthus africanus. Next base: position 395,872,319 of record JASDDO010000008.1, read on the forward strand.
TTGTGATATTTTTCCTTATGATCACCCCATTTTCTCTTTGGCCTACACTCACCATCATCCCCATCTATCCATGGCCGAGAGCACAAGAAAAGGGCAGCCCTAATTTTTGTGAGTGAGGATTTGATTCATTTCATCTTGCACAAAATTCCTTTGCCATTCCAAAGCTCATTTCCATCTCCACTCCTATTTGGCAACTTTGATTAATCCTCGAGACAAAACATTCTACACTTATTCTGCAGCAACCTCGGACACGTCGGCTAGCAAACTTCGTGTCCGAGTTGCCTCGGTTCAGAGGCGGGAGCTCGTATAAAGATTCGTTGATGTGGCGCAGTTTTCGGCGAGGAGAAGATCGGAGATCGAGCGAGACCGAGGAGACAACTTCGTCGGCGCATCCGTAATATGCTAGGGGTAGAGGTTATAGACCGAAGGACTCAGATCGATCGGTATAATCTCGACACCCCATTTTATAGAATACTAGTATAGTGTTAATGGTTAGATCCGGGTGAAAGACTACGATAGCGTCAGTTTCGTAAAAAGATTTTGTTCCGCATTTGGCCTCGAAAAGACGGCTGGGGCGCTACCGTAGACTTACAGCATAAACCACCGCTAAATCGCGGCCATAATTTAAGATCCACCGTCGAAATTTTTTGTATGGTTTGGATTTGTTTTAGGGTTAGGATTTTTATTATTAGTCTATAAATATTATTTTTCCAGAGCCCGAAAAGACTCTCACCACTTTTATTCTCTATTTAAAATCCTTTTTTTTTTATATTTTGGATGCTTGGTGGAGTGCAATGTAGATTTTGGATCTATTGTAATAAGTTTTTTTAGTTTAATAATTTTCTTTGTTTCATTATTATGTTTTCTTTTATTTTATGGATGTTTTATTTCATTATTATGAGTAGGTAAATTTCTATGTTGTGTTTAGAAAGATGAATCTATATTTATCATGGCAATATGGTTTTTATGTCATTTCTTTATATGCTTAATTAAATAGATATGTACTCTGTTTTTCTGAAATTTTTGTAGGACTTTAATAAGTTATTGAATTTTGGTTCATGATATGCATGGTTAATTATAAGATTAAGATTAATAGAGTAGGATCTATAGAAGTAAATTTCTATTGTGTTATTCTTATACTCTTAGAGAGTTTTTGATAGATTATAGAATATTATTCATGGTCTATACTTAGGTATCGTACGATTAAGATCAATAAAATAAGATCTATAATATTAAAAATCGCGACTTTTAGTAATTGTGAAAGGAAAAAATTGTTAGGTTAACATTGTTAACAATTTAATTTATGCTTATTAATATTCTTGTTATAATTATTTTTTAGTTAGATTTTTTAAAAAAGAAAGAAATAAATCTATGGGTTCATCTGCACATGTTAGATTTAGGAGATTCAACCTAAGCACAACACTTCCTTATAAAAGTATTTTCTTAAATTAAATTTAAAATTAGATTTTCAATTTTTTAGTCTTAAATAAAAAAAAATCTCCCATAATTTGATTGAATAGTGAAGAAAATTATGAATTAAACGTTATTCCTGTGGATCGACCCGTACATACATACTACAACAAACCGTACGTTTACGATAATTAAAATTTATTACATCAGCTACAAATTGTATGGTGCCCACAAAGCCATTCACAACTTGTGGGATCTTGAATAGTTTAAAGATGAACGTTACTCATGAGCTTACGATTTTGCTTGTTCCGTGTGCTCCATGCTTACTTCTTATTATTTATTGAAAGTAATAAAGAAAAGTATTAAATAATTATTTCTTTTCTTGTTCCTTGTGCTCCATGCTTACTTCTTATCCAAAATGAGAGAGAAAATTTTGAAAGTAACCATGCCGCATAGGATCCACATTATCATCTTGAAGTAACTTCCAAGCTCTACCTCCGTACAAACAAGCAACCGAAGTACTTGAAGTAGACTTACTTTCGGTATTTCCATGTTACTTCTTTGCAAACAAACATGCCCTTAGAAGCCTTATATGTAAATAATAGCGTGGCGGTCAATGGTGTCAAAAAATTCTTCTCTTTATATTGGCCAAAAAATCAACCCTTCACAACTTTAGGTCTTTCATTCCCTCTTTCTCTTTTTTGACTATCAGCACTGCCAATCTTGATCGTCATGGCCTAAATCATATGTATACCAATAATTTTGATACTCTTGAACTGTTAATCTGGTTACGGAAAATATTTCATTATCGACAAATGATAAATTTATAACCCTCTAGTGGAAAAAGTATCGAAAACAAATTATTTTTATGTGTGTAAGCTTTAGAATATGTATATTTTTACTAAGATGAAGGAAATACCCCAGTATTTCATTAAATGTAATGTTTAAGGAAATTAGTACAAAGGAAAAACAAAATGATATCAAAACACCACTGACCATCGCAAGCCGACTTTCAGAAATATTTGCACACTTCTTAACCCTAAACGTTTCGATCACCAAGCATCCCTTAGCTAAAGCGGGGCCCGGTCACCGCTTCGTATCTTTTGAAGCTTCTCCACCATATAGCTTTAGTGTGAGTTAAAATCTCTAATTCTCGATCGAATTTCTTCTTTGCTAGACATTAAGTTTTCAAACACTTGGTCTTCGATTGGGGTACCTTTTGCGGTATCAGACTCCAAGTATTCGGACACCTAGTCTTCGATCAGGTCACCTTTCGCTATATTGAACTTCAAGTCTTTGGACGTTTAGTCCTTGATAAGGCCGACCTATCCCCGGATCAAACTCAAGCCTTTAGACGTCTAGTCCTCAATCAAGCCATCTTTCGCCAGATCCGATTCTTAGTATTCGGACACCTAGTCTTCAATAGGGTCATCTTCTGTGCGATCGGGCTCCAAGTCTTCGGACACCTACTCCTCGATCGAGCTATCTTTCGCCGGATCGGACTCCAAGTCTTCGAACGCCTAGTCCTCGATCTGTCCACCTTTCTCCAGATCGAATCCCTCATGGCCAGTTCAAACATCCACTTAGCTCAAATCGTTACTCTAGTGTTGCTTTAAAATATGCTGATCAAGAGAAACAATGATGATGATTAAAAAGATTGATGGATTGTCGACTTTGGACCGGGTAGAAGAGAAATCATCTCCTATGCCATTAACCCCTACATTTCTCATATAATTTACAATTTACCAGTATTGCGTGGTAATCTTGGGGAAAAAGTACTTTAATCTATTAACCCGGTATATTCCATGCAAGCTACCGAAACAGTGATCGGCTTCAAAAGTGCAAGTCCCAAAGCTGTGCTTTTGTCCTCACCTTATCGCCAACTATCAACCCAGAGCCTTTATGGGAATCTACAGGATAGATAGGTCAAATATTTCTCATTCGAAAATAACATCTAGCAAATTGCAACTTTTTTTTTGTGTCATAAAAGCCGTAGCTTAAAGTTCTTTGTTGATCAAGTCTAAATCTGCAAATAGAGCAGGAATGATGCAATCAGGAAAAGAAAGGATATGACCAAGATCGAGCTTGTCCATCCTTTAAGATATACTTCGCTAAAACATGAGCAACCTTAGTTATCACAACTCATGTTGCAATCAACCAAACAAAACAGAACAAAACAAAAACAAATCAAAGCCCAATTGCTTCCTTCCTTGGATGTTGGGGGACCATAACTTTTGGCCAATGCCAGTTCGTTTCCAGTTCAATGGACAGGAAAATGATCGAAAAGGATCATTAATTTCGGTGGAGACAACCTAAGTCCCTAATAAGTTTTCTTCTCATCTTCACCACTCATTCAGTTGCTCGTCGTTTTTCGATCACTTGTAGACCCATTTTCGATCACACAAAGACAAACAACTAAAGGCATATCTGGCGACTATGATTTTATATAAACGATCTGTATTTTAGTTAATGAATTTAATTGTTATATATCGGGAAATACGGTGTTTTTGGCACAGCGAGCAACAGTAACACGTGTCATGTTCTCTTTTGCGACTTGATTCCATACATACTCGATTGGAGTATGTGTGCTTGACTGGATGGCTGCTATAGTCGCTCACATAACCGACTAAATCAAAGCGAGTATATAAAATAAGTAATTTGCCTAGGTATAATATACACATGTGTTCTCCTTGGCATCTATATAAACGTGAAGTATACAGAAAGGAGGAAACAAGAAGTCTACGAATTTCTAAAATCACATATCTTTATTAAAGTCAAAGAACTTTAATCTATTTGGATCATATCTTTTATTTAAATTTGATATGAAAGAGCCTTTATGAGTGCGTCATTTGGATCAAATTCTTCGGTACTCTCTATCATACAAATACATGCCCCTTAATTCCATACATGCCTTTGCAGACAATACAAATGTATGTATCCACCGTATACATAAATGAATTTAAGGGGCTTACAATGGTAGGTTATCCCATCAACCTTTTTTTCCCTAAAAGCAAAATTGTAAATGAATAATTGTATGTCATATCATATAAAACAAGTCGGCAAGAAACATGGTTATTGCGGTGAAACTTGTATTTCAAAATGAAAGATGCGTCCGGTTCTATTAAAATAAAAAATGAAATAGCACAACATGTGTGGATTATTTTCGGACCGTCTACATCCATTGAATAAAGCTACCATACATAAATTAATAATTTATAAGGATTCCAATAATTGGTTGGCTATCCTAAGATCTCAACTTGGTATTGAGAGAATATCTCTTTGTCCCCATTGGCTACCAATGAATGGCCTTCTTTGCCATCATGGGCCATCCACGGAGAGGTGACCACACCCCTTCCTCTGTATGTTGCTCTACATTGAGCAATAATTGGACCACCACTTCTACAGGGCCACGGTATACTGATGATACTCATAAGTGGGAATTCTTCAGATCACGACACATAGCGGATGACGTGTCATCAATGTAAACCCGCTAGATTTCTGAAGATTACGGAGCTGGAATAAGTATGATGCATTGGAGACATTTCTCGCCGTCTCGCCTCCGAGCTTACATCCGACCTTTTAGAAGACCTCTTTGAAGTACGTTCCCCCTTCGGCTGATCACCTGCCAATAGCTCATCTCCGAGCTATCCTATAGCTGAGACTTCTCAGCTCACATGCTCGTCTCCGAACTATTCTATATTTGAGATTCCTCAGCGTTCCTGTTTGGCTGGGAGCACGGAGCCCGAGCGTCCCCGTAATGGTTCCGTGTATCTCGCCTCGACGAGATCTTTGCCGTTTCACGTCCCGCATCCGACGCTAGCATATCTCACCATTAATGAGCGTATCCCGCCATTAACGCGGACGTGACACAGAGGCATAATAGATGGCTATAATCTCGCATCGGTTCGCTCCATGCGTCCGCTATATAAATCACTATTCTAGACGACTCAGGAAACTCGAATTGAATCCAATACGCCGCTACTCTGCCTATTTATCCCTTGGTACTTACTGTTCCTGCCAAAAAATTTGGCCCAGAGCTTGCTGTTCCTTTTGTAAAAATAGAGAGCAGTCCCCACGTGTTAAACACATGAGCGGCTCATGTGATTTCCACGTGAAGCACTAATCCAGTCTCTTGGCAGCGCCTCACGTGATATCCACGTGAGCGCACTTGCCAGTCTTTTTCACGTGATATCCACGTGAGCGCTATAGGCCAACGCTCCATTTGCAATGTACCTGAGTGTTCTTTTTTGATAGAATTAAATTCTATGTAGAATTAAATTAAATTCTGTATGGAAAATATTTTCCTGATTTTTCTCAAACTAGAAAGATTTTTTTTGTTAAGCAGAGAACTCTTGGATCAAAAATCCAACGGTGATTATAAAATCGCTTATCGATCATCTAATAGAATTAAATTCTATTTTAGGAAAATATTTTCCTAATCTTATTAAAACAAATAAGAAATCTTCTCTGTTAAATATAGAGCCTTTGAATTAAAAATTCAACAGTGAATAAAATTCACCGGTTGATCTATAAAATCAATTTGATTGATTATGAAATCAATTATGATCTCTCAATGAAAAATTTTCTCCAACAGATTGATTTTTCTCTTCTCATATAAATAAGAGTAAAGAGATTAAATCTAAGGAGAGAGAAGACCCCCCATAAGCTTCTATAAACAAATACAAAAGATTCTCCAAAAACTCCCACAAAACAATAGAGAATTTAATTCTCAAAAAGAAGAAGACCTTCCTCCTCTCAAACCCAAGGTAAAGAAAAAAGCGAAGATCAAAATATCTCATTTACCTATCATGTCATATCTAAGGGTTTAACCATTTAAACGAACTTAGTTTTTTCTCTGGATCTGAGATCCACAAGACAAGTCTCCCAAAAGTTGAGAATTTAATTCTCATCGGGAACATCTTGTTCTTGATAATCAAACATTCACGGGAGAACAATGGAAGAAAGGACATGAAGAAGATGGAGTTTATACTCCAGAAACTTAGTTCCTTCATAATCAAAAACTTGGTTCTTAAAGAATCTGATCTCAGATCCTCAAAATAGTTATCTTGGTGATCGTTAATGATCAAAATACAATTAATAGAAACTAAGTTTCTCTGAAATTTCAAAAGATAAATAGAGATTAAATTTCTAAGGAAGAAGCGCCACACGTGATATTCACGTGAGCGCTACGGGGAAAATCAAACAAAAGCGCCTCACGTGAAAAGCACGTGAGCATCTAAAACAGCAGCTCACGTGAAAGACACATGAGCACTCAAAAGAAACCATGAAAACAACAGCTTACTTGAAAGGCATGTGAGCACTTAAAAGAAGCAGATGATAGCGTCTCACGTGATATCCACGTGAGCGCATAGAATCTTATAGACTCAGCGTCTCACGTGAAAGGCACGAAAGCTTCCAAGGCCTATGAAAACAGTGCCTCATATGATAGCACGTGAGCGCCAGAAGGCAAAACAGACTAGTGCTTAGCACTATTTTAGCGTCTCACGTAATAGCATGTGAGCGCCAAGAAATATGGTGCCTCGCATGATAACGCGTGAGCGGGAAAAAGAGACTCAACGCCTCATGCGATATTCACGTGAGCGCTATGTGACTGTGTGTTAAGCACTGCTGGGTAGTATAGTGTAACGTTTTAAAATTTTATTAGGATTATTATATAACTTAATTAGCTATATTACAAGTTTAAATATATAAGTGGTAATATTTTTTGTTGTGTACACTTATTTAAAATTTAAAATGATAAGTTTTCTTAACTATAAAAAAATTTGCTTAAGGTTTAATTAAATATACTTTTGTTGTCATGCAGAGCTAAATACTTTTCCTTATCTTTTAAATTCTTTTCTATGTTAAAAATTTTAATTGTAGAGAGAAGGAGACATGGAGAGTATGATCATGTATGAGTATTAAAATATGGAGGAAGAGTGTAGGCATGTGCTTTAAATATTCGGAATGGTGAGATGGGGTTATGGCTAAACTTAGCCCTTCTCTTTCCTCTCATCTTAACTCTCCACACCATTTCCTATTCTCCTCATTTCTTTTTTTTTCCAACTTCAAATTACACACACACAAATCGCTGCACCAAAATATTGAATTTCCATCCAATACTTGAAATAGAGGACAAGATTTCAACTTGAGGACACTTTGCAAGCTTGCTACTTTCCCGAATCCCAATCAAGAGGTAAATGTGCTATATTTAGTTAGGTTTTAACTATTACTTGTCATGAGAACACTAATTGTTTGTTAAGGTCAAGTTCTATGATATTTGGGCTGGAAAAATCAGTGATATGTCTAGCGTTTCGAATTTTTTTGATGACTCTGTGTTGATAATTAGCTAAACCTTAAAACTACAAAGTTGTAGATAATTGGCTTATACTTTAGCAAAAAACTTTTGGTTAAGTTTTACTATAAAATAAATTTTATACGAATTTTTAAATGAAAGGTATTCAAACTGGAAATTTCATTTCCAGTGGCTGTTTTTCACTCAAATTGTAACAATTTTCTTAATTTATATATTAATAATTTGAAAAATACGAAAATTTTAGGTTGTAGATAATTTTGTGTAGATATCTCAAAAATTTTCATTTACCTTATTTACTTTACAAAATCTAGAGATATCATTTATTTAGTGCAAGGGTGTTTTCTGATCTGGTAAAATTATTTAGAAACATATTTTAATTTTGTATTTTATTTCACGTTCTATACTTAGAAATTGGAAAAGTTATTTTGGAGTATCAAACTTAACCCCTTTACACATATGTAGGATTTTAGTTTGAGTCTAAATATAGTGTTTACTATTTTTGGTGATTTTTCAAACTGAGCCCAAAAACTGCCAATTTCAGAACTTCCATTATAAAATTCACAAGCGTTTAAAGTTGAAATTCGACAATTCGGGATAGTTCTAGATAACTTCGCACATGATAAACACACGATGGTCACACGTTTTAACTTAAATGAGTTGGGTTCATTTAGTATATGTATATATGTCGGTATCGATGGGTTTTTTTCTCATGTATGAAATTTATTGTTCGATTCTAGGTTCGATTACGGAGACCTCTGAGGCGGCGATGAAGTGCAAGACGGTCGTAGGATACGACTAGCTTGATCCACATTACTGTTAGTGGAATAGCATTTACAATTGGAAAATCGGACGGATGGTGTATAGCACCCCCAACTACCAGAAAATTTATAAAACTTCATGTCGCTATTTTAAACCTATTCACGACACTTGATTGCATTATCATTCGATTAGTATTGTATTGAGTACCCTACAATGTTGCATACCTATACTTGCTAGCCTTGCTACGTTCATTGATATTTAGTCAAAATATCATGTTTCATATTTCGTTTCATCTCTTATATTCCGATTATGATTAGATATTTGGTTGATATCGTACGGGGTGAGATTCTGTACTGGATAAGATGATGATAGATTGCCAAGTGCGGGCTTTATTTATTTGACTCGTGGAGTTTTACTATTTATCCGGATTGGGATATTACGAAATGCTAAAAATTATACTCATTTTAAAACTAATGATTCGTTCTATTTTAAACTATAATTATATTATTCATAAGTATTTATTCATTTACAACACACGTTCGCGCGATGATTAGTTTATTAGCATGCTACGTTTATATTATTTGTGCTTATTAGTTTCATGTATTTAGTTTACAATACCATATTTTATATTCCAATTGCTATGACTATAGGAACACACCCGATAGAACACTGCACAACTTCCAACGATTTCCATGTTGCATGATCACAAATTCGCATGTACACTACACATCGTTGGTACTGTCATGACACTTAGGACTGCAATGCTTACGTTATCCGTTTGTTTTGTGATTCTGTTATCTTTTGTTACGTTATCCGTTTGTTTTACGATTCTTTTATCTGTTATGTTATGCGTTATGATTTCGTTACGCGTTACATATTGTTGATCTTATGACATTGCGATCTTTATTTGTGTGTGTGTGTGTGTGTGTATCATTGGTATATGACGCTAATATAAATATATATATATATATATATATATATATATATCATTATTATTGTTAATTATAAAGCTTGCCTGTATGTGATGATATCCGGATATCGAGGAAGGGGGGAGAGACCGGTACGAATATCACGGTTTTCTTGTGTGGTTAGTATGGTGTGATTCGGTAATTGAGGAAGGGGGAGAGACCGATTCGGATACACCGGTGTGAGGTATTTTTGGTGTGATATGATAATCGAGGAAGGGGGAGAGACCGATTCGGATACACCGGTGTGAGATATGTTTGGTGTAATCTGGTAATCGAGGAAGGTGAGAGAGACCGATTCGGATACACCGGTGTGAGATATATTTGGCATGATCCGGTAATCGAAGAAGGGTGTCACGCCCCCCTTCCCGGTGTACGGGAAGGGGACGCGGCGGGCCCGCTATGTATTTACTCAGAAATAAACATACTAAGCGTATCTAAGCAATATAAAGTAATACACAAGAGACATGAATATAATGAACCAAAATTTTATTTATTAAACAATTCTTTTACAGGTACAACTGGAAATGTAAATACAAGAATGGAAAGCAATACCCAAACAACGGCATGGACTGAAAAAGAAATATGTACAAGTGACTATAGCTCGGGGTCTTCAGTGTACTGCTCAGGGGTCTGCTCCAAGTGTTCCTGGCTGGTCTCGAGCTCTTCAGAGTTGGGTCCTCCTGAAAACATTCCAAAGAAAGAAGAGAAATAGGAATATCGTCAGCGAACAATCACTCGGTAAGTCCCAAAGAAAGAAAGAGAAGAATAGACAGAAAATAGAACAGGTAAAGTAGATATATTATATTTGTTATACTAACGTAGTTGTTGTAGCTTGGTACAGAATATGCCGGTGTATACGAGAGGAGTCCAACTTACACCGTAGACTTTGGCAACCCATAGTACAAGGCTCCGTCGAAAATACCACGGAACAACGGCATGGATATAATTACGTCTTTTAGTGACCACTTCGTGCCACCTTTAACATGTTCCGTACCAATCTATCCCTTTATAAACCCCGTAATGTCTTATGTATTGTTTGTACTGATTGTATTGTATTGTCTTATAGTAAATGGAAGACTTGCCGAAACCATGATATCAGTAAATGGAATGGATATAAATGGATAGTCATGTAAACATGGTATATCCATGGTTTGGTTCAAGTTATGTTCAAGTTGATATGGATTGTATTATGGTATTCATGAATTCATATTGTATTGTAGTTTATACTTGAATCATATTCAAATCAGATTGATTGCAGATTTGACCATGACTTGAACTGAGTCAGACCTTTAAAAAGAAAATTGAAGTCCTGAATTAGTTTTGATATTATCAGTAACTGCTACACATGGATGACAGGATTTGTATCTTTTTCCAAGACAATTACCGTATTGATAACACCGTTGTTAGATTGTCTACCTTAGATAAGCAAGCACCCACTTTCTCCAGTTCCCGAGGCTCAAGAGAACCGGTCCCGCTTAAACCTATGTTTACTAGGGTTCTTATTGTAAATTAATATAACTTGAAAGGGTTTTATGTAAAAATAATTTTGATATATTTTCAAAATACACCTCAAGTATTTAATTATCATCTTTAGGGTTTTCATAGATGTATTTTTATCAAAGTGAAATTTCTAGTAAGTAGAACCTAGTTTTCATTGTATATGGTATTTTAATGAAATATTGGAATTGTATTGAATTGAAATGGTAGTTTCATGCAATTGTAATTCTTTTACTTTAGAAAACATGGAATATTTATATAATATATTTAAATTAGATATTTTGATAATATTCATATATATATATATATATAAATTTAATAAAAATAAATTTTATTTCTTTTGTAGAAATCTCATTTTCTTAAAATTGCATTAAAAATTCCATCGAGATCATATGCACTTTGCGAAGGTCTGCATCTCGCTCTACTAGGCCCGAGAATATGCGATAACCCGTACCATCCTGTTTGGGGTTCCCCAAAAATGGGTTGTAGAGGCGTATTTGCAAGAAATTAATTAACACTCTTTTTTTAAAGAAAACAGTTTTGTAAGTTTAGGGTATTTAAATGTAATGTCGTATTTTATCCCAAAAGAATATTTTACAAACCATCGTGCTATACCAAAGATGCGTGTTGTGATGAGGTAGGTCATTAACTCGTGAGTTATCTAAAAGTAATACAAGAAATATGTTGAATTATGTCGAAAGTAAAGTATGTGGTATTTAACCGTAAAAATGCGATACAAGTTGTATAATAGATTCTTTTGATATGAAACTTGTTCTAATATGTTTGTTAATGATTACTAAGAAATCTATTAAAAATTTGTAGGTTTGTTATTAAGAAAAATTAGATTTTTAAAGAAAAGAGAATCGGAAACCGAAATAACCCCGCTTCCGACGAGTTTTGATAATTGAAAGGGTTAGAATAGAGATTGAGAAGAGAAGAGAGGACTTACAAGCTATAAAGAAAGAGGAGAGGTATGGAAAGATTTTGGAACCGTCGGGACGTCATTTCGTCGCTGGATTTTTCTTGAAACGTCATCGGAACTTCGCCTCTTGCTAACTCCACTTGCACAACTTGGGACTTGGAAATTTTATAAAGTTTTTGTAATGAAATTCTGAGTGAGGAGGGGTGAAATGGAGTGTGGTATTTATATGGAAAATAAGGGTTTAGGATAATAAATTTTGAGAATTAAAATGTGCAATAAATGGATTAAAGAGGTGATTTTAATTCCTCTGTAAATGTGCAGAAAAATCAAACAATATGAGGGAAGTAGGGTAGGCCAAGGGGTGCCAGGGAAAGAATTTGGGGACCATCCCCTACGGGAGGCCCGACGGTGCTGGTTTCAACATCAATCTCACCGGCCAATTTCCGGCGTTGGATGGTGGGATTTTCTCCATGTGTCCCCATCGCTTGGTATACCTTAGTGCACGTGTTTGTTTTCTATGTGACTCTTCATTTTACGTGTAGTGCACGTGTAAACCTTTGAGCTTCTAAAAGATTAAAAGAAAAATCAATTAATAATATATGTGGCTATGGGGATTCGAACACAGGGGCTACGTCACAGTAGTGTAAGGTTTTACCAATGAGCTACAAGTATTTTCTTGCTGTTCAAAAGCAAATCAAATTTTTAACTTGTGCTCAGGCTTAGATATTCCTCTCTATAATTTTGAAAAATTATGTACAGAAAGCTTATGGTTGTTACATTCTACCCTCCTTATAAAAATTTCGTCCTCGTAATTTTTATAAGGAAAGTGTAACAGATTCATAACAGTTTGGAGATAGAACTATTGATAGTGCATAAAAATATTTGGACGAATGCAAAGGTTTTGGAAAGATGTGAGGGAATTATCAGGGTTACCTCGGTCTACAGTCTCGGCTTCTGCGGCCGTTAATATAAAAGCCTGACGTCGGGATACATTCCACCTAGCTGGAGGCACACTCCTCTGTCCTTGGGGCATGTTCCTTAGTGCCTGTTGAAATTGGCGATTACGCTGTGCTAGAGGTCCACGTGGAGGTGGAGCTGGGAGTGCAAGTCGAGGTGTAGGAGCCTGGATAGCTAGCTGCCGTGGATAGTTGGTGTGTGTTGGAGCTGGGTTGCGTCTATAAGGACATGTTCCAATTCCATGATTGGATACGCCACAAACTAAGCACATGCCTTTTGCGCGCCTACAGTCCTTCCACAGATGTCCATCTCTCTTGCAGTAGAAGCAAAAATCTGGACTTGTCCGGTTATCTGCTTCTTCCGGTCTCCTGGGTTCAACAGTTGGCCTTGAAGAGGCTCCTCCTGCCATTTGATTGGCAGGGTGCTTCACTCTGGCAGATTGGGGTCTGTCCTTCTTCTTCACTACTGCCTCATATCGACGGGCAGCCTTCAGAGCCAATTCGTGGGTTGGGAAATCCCCTGTAGCTAAGACAACTTGGATTTCCGGATCTAACTCTTGCTGAAATCGTCTGGACCTGATCTCAGTAGTTGGTATCAAGGGTGCTGTAAACCTTTTAAGGTCTTGTGTTAGCTGTATAGTATGTGATATTTGAAAATCGAATATTGAGACATATCTTACCTACTGAGCATGGTAAACTCATATCATACTCATTCGCAGATTTGGACCACATCGAACCCTGTTGTAGATGGATGAATTGATGCTCCATATCAAATCGGGAAGCCTCTGGAAAGTACTTCGCGTTGAACATGTCGCGAAAGGTCCTCCATTCGATAGGTTGGGAAAGACGGCTTTCTTTCGCCTTCTACCATACTCGGGCGTTGTCGGTGAGTTGCAGCTTCGCAACTCGAACCCAAGCGACCTCTGGCACTTGTGCTGCTGCCAGATTATCCTCAACACTCTGAGCCCATTCTTCAGCTTCCAGAGAGCTCTCTTTTCCCGAAAATTGTTTTGGGTGCAAAGCCCGGAATTGCTTCACTCCGAGCACTTCCGCTTCTGAACGGTTCATCAGAATAGCAGTCTGCTGCTGCTGTCCTTCCAGGAGGACGTGGATTGCCTCAAGAAGTACCGTCTGCTCATTGATCGGAGCAGTAACGGTAAGCATAAGGGGTTGAGGTGGTGGTGTGTGGTTGAAGTTTGTACTGGTGTTGTTTAGAGAATCCATAACCTTGAAATAAAAATAGGGTTATGATAGATTCAAAGTATATAAAATTGTAAGATTCAAGTAATGTGAAATGTAAAGAATGTTTTTATTTGCTGGTTCTTGTATTATATTGCTTAGGATTTCATGCAGAACTGACCTGCATGTCCATGCAGAACTGATCTGCATGTCCATGCAGAACCGACCTGCATGGTAGGGTTCCATGCAGCACTGACATGCATGGGCCACCAACAAAGCCTGTCACGCCCCGCTTCCCGGTATATGGGAAGTGGACGCAGCGGGCCCGCTACGTATTTACTCAGAAATAAATACGCTAAGCGTATCTAAGCAATATAAAGTAAAATGTACACAAGAGACATGAATATAATGAACCACAACTTTATTTACTAAACAATTTTTTTACAGGTACAACTGGAAATGTAAATACAAGGATGGAAATCAATTCCTAAACAATGGCATAGCTGAAAAGGAAATATGTACAAGTGACTATAGCTCGGGGTCTTCAGTGTACTTCTCAGGGGTCTGCTCCAAGTGTTCCTGGCTGGTCTTGAGCTCTTCAGAGTCGGATCCTCCTGACAACATTCCAAAGAAAGAAGAGAAATGGGAATGTCGTCGGCGAACAATCGCTCAGTAAGTCCTAAAGAAAGAAGGAGAAGAATAGACAGAAAATAGAACAAGTGAAGTAGATATGTTATATTTGTTATACTAACGTAGTTGTTGTAGCTTGGTACAGAATATGCCAGTGTACACGGGAGGAGTCCAACATACACCATGGACTTTGGTAACCCGTAGTACAAGGCTCCATCAAAAATACTACGGAACAATGAAATGGATGTAATTACGTCTTTTAGTGACCACCTCGTGCCACCTTTAACATGTTCCGTACCAGTCTACCCCTTTATAAACCCCGTAATGTCTTATGTATTGTTTGTATTGTTTGTACTTATTGTATTGTATTGTCTTGTAGTAAATGGAAGACTTGCCGAAACCATGATATCAGTAAATAGAATGGATATAAATAGATAGTCATGTATATCCATGGTTCGGTTCAAGTCATGTTCAAATTGATATGGATTGTATTCTGGTATTCATGGATTTATGTTGTATTGTAGATTATACTTGAATCATATTCAAGTCAGATTGATTGCAGATTTGACCATGACTCGAACTGATTCAGACTTTTAGAAAGAAAATTGAAGTCCTAAATTAGTTTTGATGTTATCGGCAACTGTGCACATGGACGGAAGGATTTGTG
The DNA here is from genome assembly GCA_030015575.1 of Agapanthus africanus. Lineage (NCBI taxonomy): Eukaryota > Viridiplantae > Streptophyta > Magnoliopsida > Asparagales > Amaryllidaceae > Agapanthus > Agapanthus africanus. Next base: position 395,887,623 of record JASDDO010000008.1, read on the forward strand.
TCTTTTTCCAAGACAATTACCGTGTTGATAACACCGTTGTTAAATTGTCTACCTTAGATAGGAAAGCACCCACATTCTCCGGCTCCCCGAGACTCAAGAGAACTGGTCCCGCTTAAACTTATGTTTACTAGGGTCCTTATTGTAAATTAATATAACTTGAAGGGGTTTTATGTAAAAATGGTTTTGATATATTTTCAAAATACATCTCAAGTATTTAATTATTGTCTTTAGGGTTTTCATAGATGTATTTTTATAAAAGTGAAATTTTCTAGTGAGTAGAACCTAGTTTTCACTGTATATGGTATTTTAATAAAATATTAGAATTGTATTGAATTGAAATGGTAGTTTCATGCAATTGTGATTCTTTTGCTTTAGAAAATATGGAATATTTATATAATATATTTAAATTAGATATTTTGATAATATTCATATATATATATATATATATATATAATAAAATTAAATTTTATTTATTTTGTAGAAATCTCATTTTCTTAAAATTGCATTAAAAATTCCATCAAGATCGAATGCTCCTTGCGGAGGTCTATATCTCACTCTACTAGGTTCGAGAATGTGCGATAACCCACACCATTCCATTCGGGGTTCCCCAAAAATGGGTTGTAGAGGCGTATTTACAAGGAATTAATTAACACTCTTTTTAAAGAAAACAGTTTTGTAAGTTTAGGGTATTTAAATGTAATGCCGTATTTTGTCCCAAAAGAATGTTTTACAAACTATCATGTTATATCAAAAAGGTGTGTTATGATGAGGTAGGTCATTATCTCGTGAGTTATCTAAAAGTAATTCAAGAAATATGTTGAATTATGTCGTAAGTAAACTATGTGGTATTTAACCGTAAAAATGCGATACAAGTTGCATAATAGATTCTTTTGAGATGAAACTTGTTATAATATGTTTGTTAATGATTACTAAGCAATCAATTAAAAATTTGTATGTTTGTTATTAAGAAAAATTAGATTTTTAAAGAAAAGATAATCGAAAACTGGAATAACTTCGCTTCCGATGAGTTTTGATAATTGAAAGGGTTAGACTAAAGATTGAGAAGAGAAGAGGGGACTTACAAGCTATAAATAAAGATGAGAGGTATGGAAGATTTTGGAACCGTCGGGGCGTCGTTTCGTTGCCGGATTCTTGTTGGAATGTCGCCGGAACTTCGCCTCTTGCTAACTCCACTTGCACAACTTGGGACTTGGAAATTTTATAGAGTTTTTGTAATGAAATTCTGAGAGAGGAGGGATAAAATGGAGTGTGGTATTTATGAGGAAAATTAGGGTTTAGGGTAATGAATTTTGAGAATTAAAATGTGCATTAAAATGGATTAAAGATGTGATTTTAATCCCTCTGTAAATGTGCAGAAAAATCAAACAATATGAGGGAAGTAGGGTAGGCCAAGGGGTGCTAGGGGAAGAATTTGGGGACCATCCCTTACCGGGGGCCCGGCGGTGCTGGTTTCAACATCAATCTCGCCGGCCAATTTCCGGCGTTGGATGGTAGGATTTTCGTCATGTGTTCCCGTCGCTTGGTATACCTCAGTGCACGTGTTTGTTTACTCTGTGACTCTTCATTTTACGTGTAGTGCACGTGTAAACCTTTGGGCTTCTAAAAGATTAAAAGAAAAATTAATTATAAATATATGTGGCTGAGGGGATTTGAACACAGGGGCTAAGTCACAGCAGTGCAAGGTTTTACCAATGAACTACAAGTGTTTTCTTGCTGTTCAAAAGCAAATCAAATTTATAACTTATGCTCAGTCTTAGGTATTCCTCTCTGTACTTTTGAAAAATTCTGTACAGAAAGTTTAGGGTTGTTATAAAGGGGGAGAGACCGATTCAGATACACTGCTACGATATACGGTTGGTGTGATCCGGTAATCGAGGAAGGAGGAGAGACCGATTCGGATACAACGGTATGATATGATGAGATTCTGGTTTGCGATGATTGGCATGGATTTTGTGATGATCTTATTGATGATATTGATTTCATTGCGCTCACTTTTATTCTTCAAGCTTATTATATAGTATATATACATATATCTTGGATGTTATTTTCATTCACTGAGTTAGCAACTCATCCTCATTGTGCCATAGTTCATTGCAGGACCAACCGTATAGATACATAGCGGTGGCGTTGGCGCGGTATCTTTTGGGATTCTTGCTTTCTTTTACTAGGTGAGATTTGATGTGTAGGGTAACCGCCTTAAATGTATATTCTTTTGTATCTAGTGTCGCTCTGTCTACCATTTGTATTATTATTTGAATTAGATCGAGTAGAGATCGATATATTTTTTTAAGTCGAACTCGGGTAGAGTTTTCTATGTGTTTACTTATGTAATTGCTTATTTTTTTGCTTGTGATTTTTTGTCTAAGGCGTCGTATATTATTGCATAGTTGTGTTTCCGCCAAGTGGGCGTTGATTTTGCTCCTATATATGGGATGCCTCTATATTTATCATTTCTTACTCGTTTTATTCAAACTTTACAAAGAAGGTGATGTCCGTTTTGTAAATAATATTTTTAAACAAGTTTCACTTTTTACAAAACTTTTCAAAACTTCACCTCCACTATTTCTTTTAAAAATAATTTAGATTCTGGATTTTTGGCTTATTTGGATTGCGTCATCACCTTTAGACGTTGCGTGATTTAAGTGACGGTCACTTCCGTTTCCGGGTCGTGACATATAGAAACCCAATTTTAGCCCCAAATTGGCTAAGTCTATGAAGTTTAAGCTTCTTTGATTTTAAATCAACTGAACCCATATGCTCATGATATCCAAGTTGATTTTAGTCCCATATACGACTAATGATCTTTCATCGATGATATCCAAGTTGATCTTAGTCCCATATACGACTAATGATTTTTCATCGATGATATCTAAGCTAATCTTAGTCCCATATACGACTAATGATTTTCATCCCATATCTTCTAAGTTAATTTTAATTTCATATAAGACTAACGATTCTTAAATCTACAATGATATTTTCCCTCAAATACGGGATTTGGTTTAAGGGTATATCTTTCCACACCTCTGATATATGTCGTAATTTCTCAGCGTCTTCAGAGAGGTGGCGAGTCCCAATAACCAACAACTCATTTCTCGTCCCTACTTGATGAAAGATAAGAAATTTTATCAAGACAAGGAATGTCTTACGCATCCCATAGAGATGTGCACCTCATATTGAGCCCCAGCTATATAAATATATGTATATGTATATTTTTGAAGGAAATATAAATGCCTTCAAATTGGATCACACCCCAATATTGGGCGCATCCCATATTACCATCATTCACTTCGCCATGTAATATATACACGTGCGCGCAAGATGAATGTTGGACTGAAATGTTCTTATACTAATATTCGTCCCAAACACGGGAATGTTGGACCGAAATATCCTTAAACTGATATTCGTCTCAAACACGGGAATGTTGGACCGCGATTTCCTTAAACTAATATGTTTTGCCCTGCGGACTGTCTCTATATTGAGTACCGTATACTATCCATGGGCTATTCATATATGATCTAATGATCAGTTGAGCCCATATACTTATTGTTCCTAACTCGATCTTAGTCTCATATATGACTAACGATCCTTAGATCAAACCCATGTATCCTATGAACTGATGGACCTCATTTATATGAGATCCGCGTCCTGTGTTCAAAACCCCAAATCTAATATACGGATTTGGACTAATCCGCGCCCTACAGGAATAACAAGATTAGTCTCCGTATAAAATTTAAGGGCAACCTTATATAAAACAAATATAACACACCACGAAATGACCTACCTGAGCAGGAGAAAGTGGTTATCGCAACGTGATAACGTAATTAACTATAGGGGCTTGCTCCGGCAGGGAAGACCGTCCCCACAATAAAAAAATCCCTCACAAATGAGGGAGAATCTGATAAGTCATACTACAACAATCGTATTTGTCCAAATCTCTGATATATGTTGCCATAAATTAACTTGGCATTTTCGGAGAGGTGGACACATATGTTCCAGATAGCATCTGCCCCTAAATTCAGGCTAGACGTCTCCGCGTCTCGGTCCAGTCTTCGGCGGTAAACATATTCTGTAAAAAAAATACAGAAGGTTCTTATCAGATCCCCCCTCATTTATGAGGGTTTTTTGATTATGGGGATGCTCTTCCGAGTTGGCGCAAGCCCTGCAGTTAATTACGTTATCGCTTTGCGATAACCACTTTCATCTGCTCCAGTATTTCATTTCGTGTTGTGTTGTGTTTGTTTTATATGGGTTGCCCTTGGATTGTATATAGAGACTAATCTTGTTATCCCCGTAGGGCATGGATTAGTCCAAATCCGTATATTAGATTTAGGGTTTTGTACTTAGGACGCAGATCTCATATAAATGAGGTTCATCAGTTCATGAGATATATTGGTTTGATCTAAGGATCGTTAGTCTTATATGAGACTAAGATCGACTTAGGAACAATGAGCATATGGGCTCAACTGATCATTAGTATAGCCCATGGATAGTATACGGTAGTCAATATGGAGACAGTCCGCAGGGCAAAACATATTATTTTAAGGACATCGCGGTCCATGGAAGACATGGAAGGAATATAGTTTGTTTGTGCCCGTGAATTGTATACGGGGGTCAATATGGAGACCGGCCGTAGGGCCAAACATATATTAGTTTAAGGACGTTGAGGTCCAATATTAGTTTAGGGAAATTTCGGTCCAACATTCCCGTGTTTGGGACAAATATTAGTTTAAGGACATTTCGGTCCAACATTCCCGTGTTTGGGACGAATATTAGTTTAAGGACATTTCAGTCCAACATTCTCTGCCTTATTGAAATTTCATATCTTTCATCAAATTAGGACGAAGAAGGAGTTGTTGGTTGTTGGGACCCGCCACCTCTCTGAAGACGTTGAGGAATTACAACGGCGTATATCAAAGGCGTGGATATATATACCCTTGAACCAAATCTCATATATAAAGGAAGAGAACATGGTGGATTTAAGGATTGTTAGTCTTATATGAGCCTAAGATTAACTTAGAAGATATGGGATGAAGGTCATTAGTCGTATATGAGACTAAGATCGGCTTGGATATCATCGATGAAAGATCATTAGTTGTATATGGGACTAAGATCAACTTGGATATCATGAGCATATGGGCTCTGTTGATATAAAATCAAAGAAGAAGCTTAAGCTTCACAGACTTAACCAATTTGGGGATAAGATTAGGTTTCTATACCACCCAGCAGTGTGCTAAGCACTCAGTCACATAGTGCTTACGTGAATATCATGTAAGCCACTGAGTCTCTGGTGTTTTTCGAGCACTCACGTGTATGACACGTGAGGCGCTGAGTCCTTACTTATGGGCGCTCATGTGTGAGGAACATGAGACGCTGTCTTCATGGGCCTTAGGCACTCACGTGTATGGCACGTGAGACGTCGAGTCTCTGAACTTCTGTGCGCTTATGCGGATATCACGTGAGACACTATCATCTGTTTCTTTTGAGTGCTCATATAAATATCACATGAGGCGCTGTCTTCATGGTTTCTTTTGAGTGCCCACGTGTCTTTCACATGAGCTGTTGTTTTTGGTGCACACGTGCCTTTCACGTGAGGCACTTTTGTTTGATTTTTCCCTTAGCGCTCACGTGGATATCATGTGTGGCACTTCTTCCTTAGAGATTTAATCTCTATTTATCTTTTTAAATTTCAGAGAAGCTTAACTTCTGTTAATGGTATTTTGACTATTAACGATCACCAAGATCACTATTTTGAGGATCTGGGATCAGATTCTTTAAGAACTAAGTTCTTGATTATGTAGGAACTAAGTTCCTGGAGTATAAACTTTATCTTCTTCATTTTCTTTATTCCATTGTTCTCCCCTGAAGCTTTAATTCTCAAGAATAAAATCTTCCCGATGAGAATTAAATTCTCAACTTGTAAGAGACTTGTCTTGTGGATCTCAGATCCAGAGAAAGAATTAAGTTCTTTTAAAGGGTCAAACCCTTAGTTATAATATGATATGTAAATAAGATGTTTTGATCTCAGTTTTTTTCTTTACTAAGGTTTGAGAGGAGGAAGCTCTTCTTCTTTATTGAGAATTAAATTCTCTGTTGTTTTGTGGAAGATTTTGGAGAACCTTCTGTATTTTTTTTTACAGAAACTTATGGGGGGTCCCACCAGGCGTGCCGGAATCTATTTACCGCCGAAGACTGGACTGAGACATTCAGATGTCTAGCTTGAATTTGAGGGCATATACTATTTGGAACATATCCATCCACTTCTCCGAAAATGTCAAGTTGATTTATGTCAATGTATATCGGAAGTTTGGATAGATGTGACCGTTGTAGCGTGACTTATTAAATTCCCCCTCATTTATGAGGTTTTTTTGATTGTGGGGGCGCTCTTCCCTGCAGGTGCAAGCTCCTGCAGTTAATTATGTTATCGTGTTGCGATAACCACTTTATCCTGCTCCGGTAGGTCATTTCGTGTCTTGTTATATTTGTTTTATATAAGGTTGCCATTGGATTGTATACGGAGACTAATCTTTTCATGCCCGTAGGGTATGGATTTGTCCAAATCCATATATTAGATTTAGGGTTTTAAATTTAGGACGCAGATCTCATATAAATGAGGTCCATCAGTTCATGAGATACATGAGTTTGATCTAAGGATCATTAGTCATGTATGAGACTAAAATCGATTTAGGAACAATGAGAATATGAGCTCAACTGATAATTAGATTATATATGAATAGCCCATGGATAGTATACGGTAGTCAATATGGAGACAGTCCGCAGGGCAAAACATATTAATTTAAGGACATCGCGGTCCAACTTTCCCGTGTTTGAGACAAATATTAGTTTAAGGACATTTCAGTCCAACATTCCCGTGTTTGGGATGAATATTAGTTTAAGGACATTTCGGTCCAGCATTCATCTTGTGCGCACGTGTATAAGTTACGTGGCGAAGTGAACAATGGTAATATGGGATGTTCCCAATATTGTGGTGCGATCTAATTTGAAGGCATTTATATTTCCTTCAAAAATATACATATACATATATGTATATAGCTGGGGTTCAATATGAAGTGCGCATATATATGAGATGCTTAAGACATTCCCTATCTTGATGAAATTTTATGTCTTTCATCAAGTTGGGACGCAGAATAAGTTATTGGTTGTTGGGACCCACCACCTTTCTGAAGACGCTGAGAAATTATGATATATATCAGAGGTGTGGGAAGATGTACCCTTGAACCAAATCCCGTATTTGAGGGAAAAGATCATGCTGGATATAAGAATCGTTAGTCTTATTTGAGACTAAGATTAACTTAGAAGATATGGGATGAAGATCATTAGTCGTAAATGAGATTAAGATCGGCTTGGATATCATTGATAAAAGATCATTAGTTATATATAGGACTAAGATCAACTTGGATATCATGAGCATATGGGCTCAGTTGATTTAAAATTAAAGAAGAAGCTTATGCTTCATAGACATAGCCAATTTGGGGCTAAGATTGGGTTTCTATACCACCCAGCAGTGCTAAACACTCAGTCATATGATGCTCACATGAATATCACGTGAGTCTCTTTTTCCCGCTCACGTGTTATCACATGAGGCGCCATGTTTCTTGGCGCTTACGTGCTATCACGTGAGGCGTTAAAATAGTCTAAGCACTAGTCTATTTTGCCTTCTGGCACTCACGTGCTATCACATGAAGTACTGTTTTCATGGGCTTTGGACTCTCTCGTGCCTTTCACATGAGACGCTGAGTCTCTGAGATTCTATACATTCACGCGGATATCATGTGGGACACTATCATCTGATTCTTTTGAGTGCTCACATGCCTTTCACGTGAGCTGATGTCTTCATGGTTTCTTTTGAGTGCTCATATGTCTTTCACGTGAGCTGCTATTTTGGATGCTCACGTGCCTTTCATGTGAGGCGCTTTTGTTTGATTTTCCCCTTAGCGCTCATGTGGATATCACGCATGATGCTTCTTCCTTAGATATTTAATCTCTGTTTATCATTTTAAATTTCAGAGAATCTTAGCATCTGTTAATGGTATTTTGATCATTAACGATCACTAAGATCACTATTTTGAGGATCTGGTTCTTTAAAAACTAAGTTCTTGATTATGAAGGAACTAAGTTCCTGGAGTATAAACTACATCTTCTTCATGTCCTTTCTTCCATTGTTCTCTCCTGAATTTTTGATTCTCAAGATTAAGATCTTCCCGATAAGAATTAAATTCTCAACTTGTGGGAGACATGTCTTGTGGATCTCAGATCCAGAGAAAGAACTAAATTCTTTTAAAGGGTTAAACCCTTAGATATGAAATGATAGGTAAAGGAGATGTTTTGATCTCTGCTTTTTTCTTTACCTAGGGATTGAGAGGAGGAAGATCTTCTTCTTTTTTGAGAATTAAATTCTCTGTTGTTTTGTGGGAGCTTTTGGAAAACCTAATGTATTTTTTTTACAGAAGCTTATGGGGGGTCTCCTCTCTCCTCAGATTTAATCTCTTTGCTTCTATTTATAAGAGAAGAGAAAAATCAATCTGTTGGAAGAAATCTCTCCTTGAGAGACTATGATTGATTTCATAATCAATCAAATTGATCTTAAAGATCAACTGGTGAATTTTATTCACCGTTGGATTTTTAATCCAAAAGCTCTATATTTAACATAGAAAATTTCTTGTTTGTTTTAACAAAATTAGAAAAATATTTTCGTAAGATAGAATTTAATTCTATCAGATAATCGATAGATGATTTTATAATCACCATTGGATTTTTGATCCAAGGGTCCTCTGTATAATAGAGAAGATCTTTCTAATTTGAGAAAGATTAGGGAAATGTATCCCACATAGAATTTATGCCACGCCTCGCTTCCTAGTAGACGGAAACGATGATGTGGCAAGCCCACGGCATATTTATTCAGAGAATGTCATTCCCTAAATAAATATACTAAGAGTATTGAAACAATATTACACAATGCAAGAATAAATGGAGACTGTAAATTTTTCAACAAATATATTTATTTACATTCAACTTGAAATATTTACTAGTACAATGAGTTTCAACTGGAAAGTAAGTACAATAAAGGAAATGTCTAAACATGTGGTATACATAAGCTGAAAAAATAACGAAAATTAAGCTAATCCTGAGTAGCGATCTGGTCGTAATCCTCCTCGGTAGCCTCCACTTCCTTCATCTCGACCGTATCTGACGAACATTCTAAGAAAACAAAGGTGGGTGGACTGCCCGTCAGCGAACTAGCGTTCGGTAAGTCCCAAAGGTAGAGTAAGAGTGATAAGTGATAAGTGTATAATAAAGAAATAATGTAAATGACCAGTAAAAGTATATAGATTTGAATATGGGTATATGTATTTATAAGTCTCTATATGGTCATTAATTAGTCTAAAATATTGCACATTTGAATGAACATTTTTCCCACTATTGTTAAGTGCTAAATGGTGTTAATTGTAAATAAAGAACATATATGGGTTGATTTGTAAAAAGATTATTATCATATATTTCTACATTTGTAATTAATATAATTAGGGAAAATATATGCATATAATATTTTAATGAAATATTAGTAATTAAAATATGCATATCATATCAAATATTCCCAATCAATATTCTTAAGATATTATATCATATAAATGGTTGGAATAATATCTCAAAAATACCAAATGCTACTCACACTTTGATTTGAGATATTGTGCAGGTATTAGCTCAGGCCTGAAATCCAAGTAAGAGATCCAAGTCAAATCGAGATATCGAAACCGAATCTGCCAAATTTTAGAAGAAAATCGAGAAATCTAGCAACGGCCGAGATTCAGAGCAATATTTTCAGAATCTATACATCAATAGGATCTCCAAATATCAATATAAAAAGCCAGAAAAAATATCAAAACCAGATTCCACCAGGAAGCGGTGGATCCGCGGCCAAACGTGGCATAATGCAGCGGTTCCATGGTCAAATCAGGGTCGTTGGATGTGGATTTGGGGATCATGATCTTAACTGTATCGACTCACATATGACATCTAGGATTCTGGTCTCAGGGACTATATAAAGGACCGAGAGCTTTGCATTCAAAATCATCTAAGTGATCACATAATCATCTATTCATCTTCCTCCGTATAGAGAGAGATCTAGAGCAAACTAGGATTTTTGTAATCTACTTTCTTAGGAGAAAAGTTGTAATGCAATAGTTGATTAATAAAGATAGTTTTTTAAATTATTTTTGGATTTACTTTACGCATTACTTTTCTGTATCTTAAATATGGTTTCATTCTTCTTCAACCTCTCTTCTAAATCACTATTAATCATGAGAGAGTAATTCTTTGCTTGTTAAGGTTTGTAGAATAGGGTAGAATAATAGATGAAAAATCTTTTAATTTATTTTTAACATTTTAAACTTTATAAACTTTAGCAAAATAAATGTTAGCCTTCTTATCGGGCGCGCTATCAATTTATTGATAGTTACGTCCACGATTTGAGATTGGTTAAACACTTGTTTTGTTAAGGGCTTGACATGAATAGAGATCAATGGACGGACAAGGGTCGGTAGCGGGAAACTCTAATTCCCTCCAAGAACCCTAATCCGCATTCATCGCTATCTCTCTAGCTTTAAACTATTAAAAGATAAAAGAGTCATTTGTAAACATTCATCCATTAACAACTAAGACCTATGAACGTTACAAGCTTTTTTATTATAAATTTTATATCCGTCTCAAATTAGAATATCAACAATCATCCATCTCTTTTATCAACTCGTCTAAAACAAGAAAAGAATTCACGTTTCCCTGCGGACGACCCGTACTCATTGCGGCTAGCTATTAGCGACACCGTTTTGATTGTGGTTATTTACATAACACTTTTTCGCATCCAATCAAATGTCGCCGTTGCCGAGGAAACGGTCGTAATTTTTTTCTTGTTTTTCGTGTTGATTTCTTATAAAAACCAGTAAACATAAAATAAACGAGAACCAAAACCGCATCTTGTGTTTCTAAAGATTATCTTGCGAGTTTTACAAGAGAATCTAGAGTAATTGGAGCAGGCAAATAGAGATTTAGAGACTTTCAACTTAAACTAGAGGAGCATTGGAGTGCTCTGAAGAATTTTGAAGGGAAGAACACTTCAATAGGCGGCGGAACCGCGGTGCTTGGGTGCAGTTGGGGGCGGAATCGCAGTTCATTGGGAGAATTGGGACCCCAAAATCCTCTGGTATTTTCCTATTATTTTTCTCTCTTCTCTAAACCTCCAATAAATTATTTTTATTTGTAGGATTCTTTGCAAACAGCGCCGCCAAAAAATCTTTTTGTGTGTTTTGATTTCGGTTTGTTTTGTATACTACAACCGGACATTAAGGGGCAATAAACCTAAATTCAGATTAGGTGAGGATTTCATCGCCCTTTCTAGGCCCCACAAATCACAAACGTGCATACTATCACCCTATATTAATAAAAAATATCTTGACCAAACCCCTAAGGACATTCGTGCTCAATTAGGACAAAGGAGGGTCGTGGGTAATCTATTGCTTATCCGTATTTTTCTTGTGGTGTCTAAGGTAAGTGTGACTAAGGAAAGTGGTTACTTAATTAGGCCCGCTATTTCGATGATTCGTATAGCGGATACCTCCCACTTACCTGGCTCTTATCTGGCCGCAAGATTGATAAGGAGATAGTAGAGAATTGATCCTATGACTTGTCCTTTGGAAGTCTAGGAGCGGTCTAGTGACTTGACCTAGGTGACCCTAGCTCTAGGGATTAATTGTGCATTTTGTGATTTGTTGAGTCAAGCATCACGTCCGAACTTTTTTTCAAAACAAACCTTCTTAAAAGCGTTCTCACGTATCACATGCTACCACGTGCACTAAACCCGCTTAGTGCATGATCGGCTGGACACGGGAGTCTAGTGCCCGTCTTGTTCGTGTTTTTGCTGTCGACTTCGAAGTCGGTACTTCTTCATCTTCTAATTCTCCTCCACCTACCACATCTCCCGAGATAGACAGATCTCCATCGGGTTTTAACGACACCACCCTGCCACTACCCGTAGGTGCGCAAAATCCATAACGCATCTCTCTTTAAGAAAGATGCTACCCCGTATGCGGACCCCTTCCTACGTGTCTGTCTCTTCCACCAGCTAATAGGGATAATTTCGAAATTAAACCCTACTTTATCAACTTGTTGCCCAAATTTCACGGGCTTAAATCCGAAAATGCATATGTTTTTATAACCAAATTCGAAAACGTATGTGCTATGATAAGTACCAGCCAACTTTCAGGGGATGCTACGTGATTACGTTTCTCCCTTTTACCATGTGCGATTTCGCAGAAAAGTGGCTTTATAGCACCGCCACACATTCTATCGCTACATGGAATGAATTCGTTAAAGCATTCCTTAAGAAATTCTATCCTTATCACAAGACCGCCCATATTCAGAGCGAGATTAACCAGTTTGCCCAACTTCCCAACGAACCCCTTTGGAAATGTTTTGAACGGTTTAAAGATCTTCTTGTCCAATACCCTCATCACGGAATTGATAGATGGAAACTTTGCCGAATTATATATGAGGGTGTTAACTGAGCCACAAAACAAATGCTAGAAACCATTTGTCAATGTCATTTCATGTCAAAAGACGATGGCGAAGTATGGCAATTTCTGGAAGATCTCGCCGAACAAGCATTACAATGGAAGAGCACTAGACCAACATAATCTTCATCTAGGGCAGGTATCCATCATCTTGATGCTTCCATCGTAATGAAAACCGAAATGGCTGCAATGCAAAAGAAATTCAAAGCTATGGAAAGTAAATTCTCTTTGGCCTCCCTAAGCCAAGTTACGCTCCCCAAAACTGTGTGTGGTTGATGTTTTGACCCGTCACATTTAACGGAAGAATATTCTTTGAAACCTCTGTCTCAAGGTCAAGAACAAACCAATACTGCTTTTCAGCAACAACCTAGGAATGACCCTTATTCATCCATATATAATCAGGGATGGAGGAATCATCCTAATTTTGCTTGAAACCAAAACCAATCTCAAAATCAAAATCAGTTCCCAAGCCAAAATAACTATCAAAGGCTTCCTCCACAGCAATAACAGCCACCACAACAAATTCAGCAGCCCTTTCAACCGTAATCTTTTCAAAATCCGGTTTACAACCTTACCCTTATAATAATTCTTTCCAATCACAGACTAATATTCCAACGGCTGGTACCGATAGAATCTCTGCACTCAAACGAAGCTTAGAAACGTTTATTAAACAATCCACACAAACGAAAGCTAATTTAACATCATCTATCCAAACGTTGATGTAAAAAACTGCTTCCCACGGTGAAAGCATAATATCGATAGAAACACAAATTACACAGCTAAATGCCGCAATGAGTGAGAGAAAGAAAGGGAAACTTCTATCTCAACCTCTACCAAATCATGGCCACTCACAAAGCGCAAATCTCATCCTTCACCAACAAAATCATAATGAGAGTGTCGTAACCACGCTGAAATTGGGAAGAGTGCTGAATAACCAAATTGGTGAACAAGTTGAAGTTGATGATATTGATGATACCCCGGCTACTACTTCTACTCCTACTTCGTCTGATCCAACATCTTCTTCCATGCCTATTCTCCGTTCTTCACTAGGCTCGAACCTTCAGCCCATTTCCTTGAATGAATTACCATCTACGACCATCACAAATCCAATTTTGGGATCCATTCCATCCCCACAAACTTCTCCACAAGAGTTTGACCCAACCCTTGTTAATAAAGCTCATTTTCCAAACCGGTTAAGGCCAAACAGATTAAGTCCACAAATGGAGAAGATTGTGGAAATTTTTAAGCAAGTTAACATAAATATTCCTTTCTTAGATACTATCCAACAAGTTCCATCCTATGAAAAAATTCTAAAGGACTTATGCACTAGGAAAAGAAAAACTCAAGTGCCTAAAAGGTTTTCTTAGCGAGTAATATGAGCAATTCTCTTACCCGATATGTGCCCAAGAAACGTAAGGACCCCAGTTGTCCTACAATATCTATTGCTATTGGGGGTAAAAATATCAACGCGTTCTACTCAATTTAGGTTCTAGTGTTAACTTGCTCTCATATTTTGTTTATAAGCAATTAGGCATAGGAGAGTTGAAACCTGCGCACTGCACTCTCCAGATGGCCGATCAATCTATCACCCATCCTAGAGGTGAGCTAGAGGACGTGTTGATCAATGTTGGGGAATTTATATTCCCTGTTGACTTTATAGTTATAGATACACAGCCTGTGGCAAACCTACGGAACCAAATTCCAGTGATTCTAGGTCGACCTTTTCAAGTAACTTCCAACGCGATAATCAATTGTCGTAACGGGTCCATGAACTTGTCTTTTAGGAAGATGAAAATTGTGCTTAACGTTTACAGGTTAGGAAGTCAACCCTCCGAAACTTATGCTCATATAATTGATGTGTGTTCTGTCGACAAGATAGCTTCCGACAGTTGCGAATTTGAGGAGCTTCACGATACTGATCTCGACGCCACTAGTGCGTTATTGTTTGATCCTGCTATTTATTATACACGTGAGGACCTTTCTGTCGACAAGTCCACACCTAAGTCCGAATCCTTTGACTTGTCGAATGACTTAGTCGAGCTATCCGAGTCAATCTCTTACGCTAAATATGAATCTCTTATGAAGTCCGAGTATCATACCTTTTTTCCGATGAGATTATCATTCATAATATCGATGAAAGTTTTGAAGACATTTTCGCCGAAGAACTCGCATTCTTAAAAGACATGGATGTTGTGATGAATCAACTTCCACCCAAAGAAGCTGAACCTCCACCTATTCTTCTTATCCCGTACGAGAATACGAATATTCCACCTATTTCTTATCTTTCATATTCGTGTTTTCATCCACTGTCACTGTTTCGTCCCTACCAACCGAGACGTAAACCCGTTCAAATACACCTCTTATCTCCTCCCCACTTCTTCACGTCTATCTGTAACATAATCTTCTACCAACCAGGGTGTTATATTGATAAAATATTCGAATGGTTGGTGTTGACTTTTGGTCTTTGTAAAACTTTGCTTAGACCAATAATTTTACACCCCTCTTATGATTTTAAATAAAGAAAAAACTGTTTTACTCAAGTTTGGGAGGGAGAAAAATATTTTGTCTCTAGAAAAAAATTTGCACAATTATGAGCCAAAAATAAGTTTGGGGGAGGATTTCACTGTCATTAACTCTTGTCCCCTTTACTAATCATTGAGAACTTTTCCTCCCAAGTCTATAGGTTTTGAGCTTAAAAGATGACATCAGTGAGGATACTGCTGCAAATAGATTTTTTTTGGGGGGGGGAGCTTTATGCTTATTCATGTATCATTTTGCATTATAAAAGCATTAAAAAAATTTGAAAATAAAAGTTAGAAAATGAAAAATACATATAAAATATAGGAAGAGATTTAAGAAATGCAAGAAAATTAGATATTTTAAAACGAAACTAGTAATAGGTAGTCATGAGCTGTTGTCCCAAGGGTTAGTAAGATGAAGAGAATTACTAATCTGCGGATAGAAATAAGTCTGAAAAATAGTCTCTATTCTTAAGTCCAAACTTCTGAACGATGATACTCTACTATACGCACTTGCACACATCTTGAAACTTGAGATAGTAGAGAATACCTTGAAATGCTCTTGTCTAAAAGTCTTAGTATGAAGAAAAAAATACATCAAAAAAATATAAATGACACATAAAATATAAATGGTGAAGAAAAATGAACACTGGTTTTGTAATTATTTAAGGCAGCATAAAAAAATATAGCAAGGGTGCCTTATCACCCAGTGCCTTAGACCAACTGGTTTGGAAGTCACTGCTAAGCCTTAGATATTGCAAGACTAGGATATTGCTAATTACGCCTTAATGAGTGAGCACATTTGGTAATCGGTTGCTTAGTACCTCAAGAAGTATTAACGGTCGCATAAGAATGTGTGAGCAATTCCATCTAAAAACATTCACCGACTAAAAAGTACTAAGAAAGATGGATAAGAGTATGATAGTTTGAATTAAATTCTCTAAGTGTAGGGATGTATTTTACACACACGTAGGGGTATATGATCGATGTTTGGAAGAAAGGTAGGGAGGAAGACTAAAGACGATGTTTTATTGAGGGATGATGTGATTTCTGACATTTTTCACGACTATTAAGATAGGGCTCATGATAACTAAAAAGCTAGTATAGTTTGAAACTCTTATTTTCAAGTTTTTCTTTTATAAGTTCCGTATCTTTGTATGTAACTTTCATCTTTTTTCTTTTATTATGGGATTTTGTAGGTGTAATCCGCTGAAAACCCTCAGGAGATAACACTCCTCCTATTAGGGACACCTAGAGGTTTAAAGACTTGTTGTACATGCCAAGTGCAATCATGTTTCCTACGAAAGTATGCTAGTTAGGTTTTTCTTTTTCTCTTTAATAAATAGATTGCTCGGGACGATCAAAGATAAATTTGGGGGTATTTGATTAGTCTAAAATATTGCACATTTGAATGAACATTTTCCCCACTATTGTTAAGTGCTGAATGGTGTTAATTGTAAATAAAGAACATATATGGGTTGATTTGTAAAAAGATTATTATCATATATTTCTACATTTGTAATTAATATAATTAGGGAAAATATATGCATATAATATTTTAATGAAATATTAATAATTAAAATATGCCTATCATATCAAATATTCCCAGTCAATATTCTTAAGATATTATATCATATAAATGGTTGGAATAATATCTCAAAAATACCAAATGCTACTCACACTTTGATTTGAGATATTGTGCAGGTATTAGCTCAGGCCTGAAATCCAAGTAAGAGATCCAAGTCAAATCGAGATATCGAAACCGAATCTGCCAAATTTTAGAAGAAAATCGAGAAATCTAGCAACGGCCGAGATTCAGAGCAATATTTTCAGAATCTATACATCAATAGGATATCCAAATATCAACATAAAAAGCCAGAAAAAATCTCAAAACCAGATTCCACTGGGAAGAGGCGGATCCGCGGCCAAACGTGGCATTATGCGGCGGTTTCACGATCAAATCAGGGCCGTTATATGTGGGATTTTGGTATCAAGATCTTAACTGTATCGACTCACATATGGCATCTAGGATTCTGATCTCAGGGACTATATAAAAGACCGAGAGCTGTGCATTCAAAATCATCCAAGTGATCACATAATCATTTATTCATCTACCTCCATATAGAGAGAGATCTAGAGCAAACTGGGTTCTTGTAATCTACTTTCTTAGGAGAAAATTTGTAATGCAATAGTTGATTAATAAAGGTAGTTTTTTTTAATTCTTTTTGAATTTACTTTACGCATTACTTTTTTGCATCTTAAATATGGTTTCATTATTCTTCAACCTCTCTTCTAAATCACTATTAATCATGAGCGAGTAATTTCTTACTTGCTAGGGTTTGTAGGATAGGGTAGAATAATGAATGAAAAATCTTTTAACTTTTTTTTAACATTTTAAACTTTAGCAAAATAAATGTTAACCTTCTTATCGGGCGCGCTATCAATTTATTGATAGTCATGACCATGATTTGAGATTGGTTAAACACTTGTTTTGTTAAGGGCTTTACATGAATATAAATCAATGGACGGACAAGGGTCAGTAGTGGAAAACCCTAATTCTCTCAAAGAACCCTAATCCACATTCATCGCTATCTCGCTATAAACTATTTAAAGATAAAAGAGTCATTTGTAAACATTCATCCATTAAATACTAAGTCCTATGAACCCTACAAGCCTTTTTATTAAAAATTTTATATCTGTCTCAAAATAGAATAACAACAATCACCCATCTCTTTTATCAACTCGTCTAAAACAAGAAAAGAATTCACGTTTCCCTTTGGATGACCCATACTCATCGTGGCTAGCTATTAGCGACACCGTTTTGATTGCGGTTATTTACAAAACACCTTTTTGCACCCAATCAGTCATTATGTTAACGTTAAATTCCAAGTGTGAATGTCAACACAGCCGTAGAAGGATTCATGAGCTCAAGAGTGGGACCCCAGGAGTAAGAAAATACATGCCTATTTTATGTGTTAGCATCGGGACTCCAAACCGTGGAGTAGTCGACCCGACTGAGATTCGAGTAAAAGAAAAAAATAGGTTAATACAGGACTCTTGAAGCTCTATTGAATTCACACAAGAAACTATCCGAAATATCCCGAGTATAATATATATTATAATTGTTAGATATCCTTAGTTGATTTGATTGGTTGATTATAACATGTCTTGATCGAAATTATAGATTGCAAAAGTTGGAAAATGAAATCGAGTAAAATGCGAGTCATATCAATTGCAATCTTGGGTCGAGTTAAGTTGGTCGAGTAGGTTGAGTTCAAGTTCACGTTCAACTTTAGAATCGAGTTTGGATTCGAGTTGAGATTTAGATTCAAGTTTGGATTTGGGTTATAGATATTTCTTATGAATGGATTTAACTATTGAAATCTTAAGTTCGGAAGAAATCAGGCAACTGCTGCACATGGACGGCAGGATTTGTGTATTTTTCTAAGACAGCTGCCATTGATAACTCCGTTAAGTTGTCTAACCTGAATAGACAAGCACTCACTTTGTCTGGCTCCCTGGTGCTCAAGAGAAGTGATACCGCTTAAATCTACATTAATATAGAGTTCTTAAATATTTATTATTGTTATTTATTTGTTTACATTTCTCGAGAGGGTTTTATGAAAATATTTTAATATTGTTTAAAAATAAAGCTCGAGGGTGATTTAGAATATTAAGAGTTTTTTTTTATAAAATATATTTTAGATTTAGTGGTATTTTAGTGATAAAACCTAACTTTTAAAAGTTTGTGGTATTTTTATAAGAAAAAACTATACTTTTGGAAACTTAATGGTATTTTTATGTAACTTTAATTTTTCATTTAATTTTTTTTACAATTTGTTTTCATAGAAAAATACGAATTTATGATTTTCCAATGTTTTAATTTCTTTTAAAAGTCATACTTAAAAACCATATTTTTATTTTTTTTCGAGACTGAATACTCCGTGAGGAGTTTTGCATCTCGCTCTACTATCTCAAAGATACGCGATAATCCGCACCATCTATTAGCAGGTCACCTAACGAGTGTTGTAGAGATGCAATTGCAAAATGAGGTAAAAATATCGATAAAAGAAACCATTTTTGTAAAAATATGGTATTTTAATGTAAAACCTATTATTTGAATTAACATATATTTAGAATATCGTGCTATGAAACTATAGCGTGCGTGTGGGTAGATCGTTACCCCGTGAATGTTCTAGAGGTATATACCCTAGTTATCAAAATAAAGGTTATATTAAAGTTCATGGTATTTTTCTGAAAAAGTTCGTTATAAGAGTATTTCACTTGAATTTCTAATTTCATGGAAAAGGTAAAAATGCGAACAACATATTAAGATGATATTTAAAGGTTTTAAATGAATAATTAGCCTTGGTGAAGGTGACAAAAGTTGTTTAGAATAAAATTAAACGAGATAACTCCACTTGTCGATATTGTTTTATAGATTGGTTTTATAGATGAAAAGAATGAGAGAAAAGGGACTTACTGGTTGCGTAGTGTTGAAAAGAGAGTAAGGAAGAGACAGGGGATCTCCTTGGCGTCGCGGTAGTGTCGGGAAAGCTCCGGCCGTCGAGATTGGTTTGCTACTCCACTTGATTGCTTACCTCCACTTGGTACTTATAGAGTTTTGAGAGAATTTTGATAGAAAGTTCAGAACGAGGGAGAGCTAAGGCATACGTTGGTACTTATAGTGAAGAATTTAGGGTATGAGAATTAATTTTTTTGAATAAATAGAATTAAAATAGTGTTAATTAGGGGTTTGAAAAGTCTCTGTTTGATTACAGGAAAATCAAACAGTGCAAGGGAGTCGAAGAGGCGTGTGTGCAAAACACGGAGGTAAACGGAGCTACATCAATTGTCGGTAGCGGCCGAATGGGGAGTTTGGGCTGTCGGATTTGGTCCAAATGTCTCGAGATTCGTGCCACGTGTTTAACTCTGTGTTTACTCCTCATTAATCCTATTTGATTTTTCTAAAACTTTTTGAATCTCCGTGAATTGCACATGCAACTATTGGGCTTCCGAAAAGTAAAAAAGAAAAATATTAAAAAGTTATTTGGACTGATGGGAATCGAACACACAGAGTGTGTCACAGCAGTTTAGAGATTTTACCAGTGAGCTACAAGTTATTTCTTACTTTTATTGAACAAAAATAAGTTATAACTTCTAATCAGGCTGAAATACCTTTTCTATACATTTAAACAAATAATTTTATACAGGGATTTCAGAGTCGTTACATTCTACCCTCCTTATAAAAATTTCGTCCTCGAAATTTATATAGAGACTAATTTTCAAAAGGGTAAAGGTATCGTGCATGCATATCGTCTTCTCTCTCCCAAGTCGATTCTCCTGGCGAATCTTTCCTCCACATTACCCGGACTAAGTTCGTCTCCTTGTTCCGCAATGTCTTCACCGTTCGGTCCAGGATATTAACTGGCTGCTGCTCGCAAGTCAAATTGGTCTGTACTGTGAGCTCTGAGTGATCAAGTATATGGCCGGGGTCGCTTACATATCGTCGTAGCTGAGATATGTGGAACACGTTGTGCACTCCTTCCAATGAGGGTAGTAGTGCCAAACGATATGCCACTTCTCCAACTCATTCGAGTATGTCGAACGGTCCGATGTATCTTGGACTAAGTTTACTCCTCTTGCCAAAATGTATCACTTCTCTGTTTGGAGAGATCTTCAAAAACACATGCTCTCTGGGTTGGAACTCCAGGTGTCGACGCTTTGCATCTGTCCAATACTTCTGTCGGTCTTGTGCTATGTGCATCTTTTACCTGATCATGCGAACTGCATCCACAGTTGCCACGATCATCTCTGGTCCAAGGAGTTCACGATCTCCAACGTCATCCCAACTCAGCACGGAACGACACTTTCGTCCGTAGAGTGCTGCAAATAGTGCCATTCCAATAATTTCCTGGTAGCTGTTGTTATATGAAAACTCCACAAGGTGTATGTGATCTTCCCACGAACCTCCAAAGTCTAGCATACATGCTCTCAACATATCTTCTAGAATCTGAATTGTTCGTTCGGACTGTCTGCCTGTTTGTGGATGATATGCCATGCTGAAATTTAGACTCGTTCCCAGGCTAGCTTGCAGACTCTGCCAAAACTGTGATCGGAATCTCGTATCATGATCGGAGACGAGGCAGACATGTACTCCATGTAATATCATGATCTCCTGCATGAGTTAATAGGTATCAAGACAAGTAGGGTACATCTTGAAGGTTTAAATCTTACATTAGATTTCTACTCACCTCCATGTACTTTCTTGCCAATGTCTTGGTTGACTGGCCAACTCTAAATGGAATAAAGTGAGCCAACTTGGTGAGTCGATCCACAATAACCCAAACTGCGTTGTTACCCTTCGTGCTGCGAGGGAGAGCAGTCACGAAGTCTATAGTAATGTACTGCCATTTCCATTTTAGGATTGGTAACGACTAAAGTAGACCAGCAGTTCTGTGATACTCAGCCTTTACTTACTGATACACTAAACACTTTGCTACGCTCCTTGCTACATCTCGCTTCATTCCATACCACGGTAGTGTTGTTGTAAATCCTTTTATATTTTCGTGCTGCCGAGGTGCACAGAATAAGGAGAGCTGTGAACTTCTTTTATCAACTCTTCTCGAACAGGGCCGACTGGAATGCATAAACGGCTCCCATACCGTAAGGATCCATCTTCGTGGATGATGAAATTAGTTCGAACTCCACTTTCTACTTGTTCTCGAATCTTTTGTATTTTGGTATCATTTGCTTGAGCTGCCTTGATCTGATTGACAAGAGTGGACTGGACTTGTAAGTTCATCAAAGATGAGTCGTTACCTGGGACAACTACTTCAATCTCCAATCCGTGCAATTCTTGCTTCCACTGGACGGTGAGATTCATTGCTAATGGCTGGCAACTAAGTGTATCAGGAACCGCGTTCACCTTTCCAGGATGATACTGTAGGTTGATGCCGAAGTCCGCCATAAGTTCTAGCCATCTTCTCTGTCGCATGTTGAGTTCCTTCTGAGTAAATACATACTTCAGACTTTTGTGGTCAGTATATATATCCAACCGTTCTCCCAAAAGATAGTGACGCCAAATCTTGAGTGCGAAAATCACGGCTGCCAATTCCAGATCATTTGTTGGATAGTTGCGTTCATGAACTTTTAATTGCCTTGATGCAAAAGCCACAACTTTTCCATGCTGATGTAGAACACATCCTAATCATTTGCCGGACGCATCACAATATACATCGAATCAGCCAGATTGATCCGGTATTACAAGAATAGGTGCAGAGGTTAACCTAGACATGAGTCCTACAAAAGTCTTCTCATATGTTTCTGACCACATGAATGTTTCTTCTTTACATGTGAGCTTGATCAGGGGTGCTGCGATCTTTGAGAATTCTTCGATGAAGCGTCTGTAATATCATGCGAAGCCCAAGAAACTTCTTATATATTTCATTGTCTTTGGTGTCGGCCACTCGCTGACAGCTGACACCTTAGCTGGATCTACAGAGATTCCTTCGCCTGAAACGATTTGTCTGAGAAATCCGACTTGATCTAGCCAAAATTCACAATTGTTGTACTTGGCGTAGAGTTGATATTTTCGTAATGTCTCCAGGACGATCCGTAAGTGCTCGGTGTGCTCTTTCCGATTCTTTGAATATACCAGAATGTCGTCGATGGAGATAACAACAAACATGTCTAAGTACTCTCGGAAAACTTTGTTCATCATGTTCATAAAGATGGCAGGTGCATTGGTCACTCCAAATGGCATTATGGGATACTCATAATGGCCATAATGAGTCCTAAACGCCGTCTTCAGAATGTTGGACTCCTTGACCTTCACCTGATGATAACCCGAACGAAGATCTAACTTTGAAAAAACACAAGATCCACTAAACTGGTCGAAAAGGTCATCGATGCGAGATAGTGGATACTTGTTTTTAATTGTCACCTCGTTTAGAGCTCGATAATCCACACACATCCTGTAGGTACCTTCCTTCTTCTTTACCAGCAGCACCGGAGATCCCCAACTTGAAGTACTGGGTCGGATTCAACCTTTCTTCAGTAGTTCGTCCAACTGAATACAGATCTCCTTCAATCCCTCTGGACTTAATCGGTACGGAACTTTGATTACAAGTTGTGCGCTGGGTTGCAAATCAATACTGAATTCAAGAGCTCGATCGGGAGGCAAACCAGATATATCTTCAGGGAAAACAAACTCGAACTCATGAACTACCCCTGGATTCGATCCTTCCACTTAGAACGCTGCAATCTCTGCCTTCTTTGGTTTTGCTCGGTAGATGCTTGGCTCCAAAGTCCGGCCTCCGCTTTTGAAATAAAACACAGGTTGATCTGGTATTTCAAACACTGCCCTCTTTTGGAGACAGTCGATGGTAGTGAAGAAAGTTTCCAGCCAGTCCATTCCCAAGACTATGTCGAAATTTGGTATGTCTAGCACCTTGAAGTCCGCATAGAATTCACGACTGCGGACGACCACTGGACACAGATCGTATCCCATGGTTTCTTTTAGAACGTCGTTCCCTGAACTGACATTCCAGCTGGATAAGAGCGGCTTAACTGTGATCGCATGAGTTCTTACGAACCGTTGCGACATGAAGAAATGTGATGCCCCAGTGTCGAAAAGCGTGAGTGCAGGTAGGGTGGCTACTAAGATTATACCTAAGTCGCGCGAGATAGATTTAGGTATAAAAAATATAGATGGTTAGGATATGAAATAACTTGATAAGGAATAGTGAAAAGATTTACCAGTGATAACCTGACCTGTAGTTTCGGCCTCTTCGACCGACATAGTGAATGCTTGGTGTCGCAGCACTTTCCTCTGTGCTTGGTTAAACACTTGGTGTTGAGGTTGAGCGGTTTGGGTGCCGGAAGCTGGTGCTCATAGAGCTAATCGGGTAGGAGGAGCTTGGATCGCCGGTCTAGTTAGAGAGTTGCTAGGTCCTCGGTTCTGAGGGCATGCTCCAATAGCGTGAGTAGAAGACCCATAGATCAAGCACAAGTTGTTCGCCCTATGGCAGTTCTTCACTAAATACCCTGTTCTTTTGCAGTAGCTGCAAAAGTCTGGCCTGTCGTTGGCAAACGAACTTCCTGGTCTGAGATGGTCCGTTGAAAGATAGCCTGGAAGAGACCCCTCCTGCGATCTGGTGCACAGGGCATTTCATTCCGGCCGACTGCGACTTGCCCTTCTTCTTCACAACCGCCTCATATCGTCGGGCAGCCTTCAAAGCAAGCTTGTGAGTTGGGAAATCCCCTGTAGCGAGTGCAGCTTGAATTTCAGGGTCCAACCCTTGCTGAAATCATCATGCCCGGATCTCAGCAGTGGGAATAAGGTGTACGGCGAGCCTGTTACGACCTTATGTTAGCAGTGTTGTAAGTGAGATAGGAAAACTTGAACTTGAGACTATATCTTACTTGCTGAGTATGGTAAACTCAGCATCATATTCGCCCACAGATTTGACCCACATCGAGCCTTACTGTAGATGGATGAATTGCTGCTTCATGTCAAAGCGGGTAGTCTCCGGAAAGTACTTGGTATCGAAGAGGTCTCGGAATGTTCTCTATTCTATCGGTTGCGCGAGACGACTCTCCTCAGCTTTCCACTATACTCTAGCATTATCAGTCAGTTGAAACTTAGCAATTCTTACCCAAGCTATATCTGGCACTTGAGCCGCTGTCAGATCATCCTTTATTGCCTGAGCCCATTCTTCTGCTTCAAGCGGGCTCTCCTTACCCGAGAAGTTTTTTGGGTGTAAGGCCCGGAACTGTTTTACTCCAGGTGCTTCGGCCTCGGGCGGTTCATAAGGATAGCAGTCTGTTATTGCTGACCATCCAATAAGCTCTTGATAGCATCAAGAAGTACCGTTTGCTCTTTGATAGGAGCTGCAATGGTAGTTGGTGGTAGTAGTGTAGATGGTAGAGTATTGCCGTTGACGTTTGTGCAGGTATTGTTCGGAGAGTCTAACACCTTGATATAAAAGATAGGTTAGGATATATTCAAGGAATTGGAAATGTAAGGAATGTAAATATTTGTTGAACTCATTAATTCTTATGGTATATTGTTTATAACTTCATGCAGAACTGACCTGCATGGGCCACCAACAAAACCTATCACGCTCCGCTTCCCAGTAGACGGAAAGGATGACGTGGCAAGCCCGCGCCATATTTATTCAGAGAATGTCATTCCCTAAATAAATATACTAAGCGTATTGAAACAATATTACACAATGCAAAAATAATTGGAGACTGTAAATTTTTCAACAAATATCTTTATTTACATTCAACTTGAAATATTTACAAGTACAATGAGTTTCAACTAGAAAGTAAATACAATAAAGAAAATGCCTAAACATGTGGCATACATAAGCTAAGAAAATGAAAGTTAAATTAATCCTGAGTAGCGATCTATTCGTAATTCTCCTTGGTAGCCTCCACTTCCTTCGTCTCGACCGTATCTGACGAACATTCCAAGAAAATAAAGGTGGGTGGAATGCCTATCAACGAACTAGCGCTCGGTAAGTCCTAAAGATAGAGAAAGAGTGAAAAGTGACAAGTGTATAATAAAGAAATAATATAAATGACCAGTAAAAGTGTATAGATCTGAATATAGGTATATGTATCTATAAGTCTCTATATGGTCATTATATTAACGTTAAATTCCAAGTGTGAATGTCAACGCACCTGTAGAAATATTTACGAGCTCAAGAGTGGGTCCCTAGGAGTAAGGAAATACGGGCCAATTTCATGTGTTAGCATTGGGACTCCAAGCTGTGGAGGAGTTGACCCGACTGAGATTCGAGTAAAAGAAAAAAAAGGTTAATACGGGACTTCTGAAACTCCGTTGAATTCACACAAAAAACTATTCCAAACACCCCGAGTATACTATATTATAATTATAAGATATCCTTACTTGATTTGATTGGTTGATTATAACATATATTGATTAAAACCATAAATTGCAAAAGTTGGAGAATGAAGCCGGGTAAGTCAAGTAAAATGCGAGTTATGTTAATTGCAATCTTAGGTCGAATCAAGTTAGTTGAGTAGATTGAGTTCGAGTTCACGTTCAAGTTTAGGTTCGAGTTTGAATTCGAGTTGAGATTTAGATTCAAGTTATAGATATTTCTTGTGAATTGATTTAACTATTGAAATCTTAAGTTCGGGAGAAATAGGGCAACTGTTGCACATGCACGACATGATTTGTGTCTTTTTTCAAGACAATTGCCATTGATAACTCTGTTAAGTTGTCTAATCTGAATAGGCAAGCACTCACTTTCTCCGGCTCCCTAGAGCTCAAGAGAAGTGATACCACTTAAACCTATATTAATCTAGAGTTTTTAAATATTTATTATTATTGTTTATATTGTATTTATATTGTTTACATTTCGTGAGGGTGTTTTATGAAAAATATTTTAATATTGTTTAAAAATAAACCTCGAGGGTGATTTGGAATATTAAGAGTTTTTTTTATAAAATGTATTTTAGATTTAGTAGTATTTTAGTGATAAAACCTAGCTTTTAAAAGTTTATGGTATTTTATAAAAAACTTTACTTTTGGAAACTTGATGGTATTTTTGTGTAACTTTAATCTTTCATTTAAACCCACCGTTGCCGGTCCTAAGTCCGGATGAGAAAGGGTGAGTGTTGTAGTAGGCTTTTGAAAGCCAACCTAAAACTGTCACATTCTATGACATGAACCATATTAAGAATATCGTTGGGGTGTCCCCTACTCAGTGACGCGCTACATCGGATCCCGGATATAGTGTTAAGTATGTAGGGGCCTCTAGGTCGTCGTCCGAAAATGGTGCGCTACATCGGACTCCCGGTGTAGTGACAAATAAGCAAGGCTTTCATAAGATCGTCTAGTTTCTTGGAACATAGGTTCCCTTACGGGTAGACTAACAGAATTAGTGGAAGTGATGATTAGAAGGAGAGTTGGTATTATGTGTTTGCAAGAAACTAAGTGAGTAGGTGAAAAGGGTAGAGTCATAAGGTTTTGGGGTTATAAGCTTTGGTATATGGGTATAGATAAAAATCATAATAGGATAGGCGTAATAATAGATAGCCGGTTGCTTGAGGATGTAGTTGAGATTAGGAGAAAAGGTGATAGAGTTTTACTGGTTAAGCTTATTCTAGGTGGGGAGATCCTCAATGTTATTAGTGCTTATGCATCACAGATAGGTCTTGATGACGCTACTAAGCGTCTATTCTGGGAGGATTTAGACGAGATGGTGCAAAGTATACCTAGTGGAGAGAAGTTATTTATTAGTGGTGATCTCAATGGACATGTAGGTACTAGTCGTAGTGGGTTTGATACTATCCATGGAGGTTTTGGTTTTGGACAAAGGAATGAAGCAGGTAGCTCGATTCTAGATTTTGCCTTGTCTTATGACTTGATCTTAGCAAACACTTGGTTTAGGAAAAGAGAGTCTCACTTTATCATCTTTAGGAGCGGATCAAGTGCAAGTCAAATAGACTTTTTTCTGACGAGAAGGATAGATAGAGATTGTTGCATCGACTGTAAGGTAGTGCAAGGTGAGAGTGTAACCACTCAACATAGACTTTTAGTTCTACATTTTTTTATTTAGAAGAGGGCCTAAGAAGATTAGATGTAAGGTAGAGTCTAGAATTAAATGGTGGTGATTGAAGAAAAGTAACCAAAAGGATTTTATAGATCATGTAGTTCAAGAGACGGATTGGCAGTCTGAAGATAATTGAGACAGAACATAGAACAAAATGGCTAGTTATATCAAGAAGGTAGCTAGAGATCTAGTTGGTGAGTCGAGAGGTGGTGCTCCACCATTTAAAGACACATCATGGTGGAAATAAGAAGTAAAGGTTGCTATTAAAATTAAGAGAGATTCTTATAAAGGTTTGAAGAAAAGCGGAGATGCGGAGAGATTTGAGAAGTATAAAATGGCTAAAAAGGAAGTTAAGAAAGCTGTTCGGGAAGCTAAAGCTAAGCTCTACATGGAGGTGTACGAGAAGTTAGACACTAAGGAGGCTAAAAATGATATATACTGGATTGCTCAGATGCGGGAAAGGAGGACCAGAGATTTATGTGCGGTGAAGTGTGTCAAAGATTAAAATCAAAAGGTTTTAGTTCTAGATGAGGATATCAAGAAAATGAGGAGAGATTATCTTGACAAATTGTTTAATGAGAGCTTTACTAAGAATTTGGATAGACTTGTCATTCAATCTCAAGATATAAACCGTGATTTCATGCGTAAAATAAGACCACCTGAGCTTAAAGAAGTTTTGAAGATAATGAGATCAAGAAAAGCGGTTGGTCTAGACGAGATTCCTATCGAGCATTAGAGATGCTTAGGAGAAATAGGTATTAAATAGCCAACAGATCTGTTTAATAAGATTTGGCAGACCAAAAAGATACCAAATGAATGGAGAAAATGTACCCTTGTACCTATCTACAAGAACAATGGTGACATTCAAAATTGCTCAAACTACCGTGGAATAAAACTTATGTGTCACACTATGAAACTTTGGGAGAGAATGATTGAACACGGGCTAAGAAATGATATTAAGATAACAGAGAACCAGTTTGGGTTCATGCATGGACGATCGACGACAGAGGCTATTCATTTGCTTCGTTAACTTGTCGAGCGTTTTCGAGAGCGGAGAAGAGATTTGCATATAATATTTATTGATTTAGAGAAAGCGTACGACAATGTACTGTTCATCACAGAAAACTGCATTTTATACCGCCCATTCTTATGCTCGTTTGTTTATAGATAGGTACTTTTAATCCGTGTTTGCTACATATTTACAGGTTACAGGTTCCCAGTCTAAAATAATACAAATTAAACAAAATCTTTACAGTTATGCCAATATTCAGAACATCTGTCACAGACAGATAAAAGCCGGGTTCCAGTCATCCGTATCCGTCCAGTGCCGCGTACCAGCTCCAGAGACAAGACATATGACAGTGGTCATTCGTGTCTCAGAAAAGCACAAAGCACGAGAGGGACAAGCACAAAGCACGAGACAAGTACAAAGCACGAGAGGGACAAGCACAAAGCACGAGTGGGTATGGTGCATTCAATGCATAAAGTGTTGATGTGATTCAAAAATTCAAAGATTCAAACTTCCCTCCAAACTTTGGGTGCATTCAAATTCAAATTAAAGGAAAGGTCTTGTTTTTCCTATAAAAGGAAACCATTGGGTAAGTGAGAAAGAGTCCAATTTTGCCATACATTGTATCATTCTTTTGCTTAGCTTCCCCTTGAGATCCTTGCCTTCTCTTGATCTTTCAACATCTTCATTGAGCTTGAAGGTTTAAGGGTTGGTTATTGATCTCAAGGGTTGTATCTTCATATGGAATCAATAAATCTCTTCTCTTTTTTGTGCATTCATTCACCATGAGTTCTTTGCCTGTTCTTGATCTTGCAACCTCTTCATTGAGCTTGCAAGTTTAAGATTTGGTTATTGAACTCATGTCTTATTTTGGGTTCCATGGTTCTTAGTATTTTCTTTCTTGCTCTTTTACATTCATGCAATTTATTACCTTGTTTTACTTTCTTGCACTTTAAATTCCATGCACTTACTTGTAATCTTTTCTTTTCTTTGTTCTTTTGTTCTCTCTTTTTGGTTTGTTTTGTGAATGGTTGTTAATATAGTGTTGTTAGGAATAAATACGATATTGTAAGTTAAGGTTTCTTTGCCCATTTCCTTTTCCCGTATTTTCCATTGAACTCCGTCCAAACGTTACGCAAGCACTCCGTTAGGCACCCTACCCTACCAAGGTAACGGTGATTCCTTACCGCGACCGGTTGCGTTCGGTTTGGCCGGAGGCGAAAGCAAGATACAAGAACGGACGGACAAGGGTCAATAAGCCGGATTCCACGAATACCGTGCTTAAGTACCCTAATCCACGTTGTTGCCGATTGTTCTAGCTTCAATCGTTAAGTTCGGCTCAAAGGTTTTGAGTGCGGATTTCCTTAGCTTACACCATCGTATCTTTTCCTAACAACTTTATACTTGCATATAACACATAGGTTAGATAAAGAACAAATCCGCCCACGCGCATTAACTCGTAACGACAAGAACATTAAACGCTCCGTCTCCCTGTGGATCGACCCATGCTCAACCGGCTAGCTGCAAAGCGACACCGTCTTGATTGCGGTTAAAACAAAAACTCTATCAATCAAATGACGCCGTTGCCGGGAAGACGGTAAAGTTTTTAGTTTTTGTTATTTTGGGTTAATCATTGTACATCTCATTTATACTTCTAACACTATTTTCAAAATCAACTAAAAATTTCAAAAAAAAAAACGAAAACGAAAACAAAAACTAACACAAACTAACATCTTTTTGTTCTCTGGAATTTGACCTGCTTACACTCTGTAACTCATCTGAAAAGATAAACAATACCAGTGTGGCATTAGTAGAACACTGTGATTGCTGTTGAAATTTGGAGCCCCAAATCCCAAGGAAATCCGGCGACACACCCTCCAATTCCGGCGTCGCCGGCCGTTCCTCATCATCTTTTCTCCAAGTTTTCTCCTGTGCTCCAGTGTTCTGTTTTTGTCTTATTGTTATCGGTTTTTTTTTTATAATTTTTAGTGTGCAGGTATTTGGGCATCCGTATTGCTTTTTCGCACTAATATCCGTTTTTCCGACATTTTCAGATTTTACGGATTTGCGAACTGCGAGTGTGGGGAGCAAAGTGTACATTCAAGGGTAAGGTGATTGCAAAGTACAGTGCCAAAGATCCGGCTAGTTTGACCCGCGCAAGCGAAGTTTTCAAGCTTACCGGATTTGATTCAACGAGGGTTTCCTAACCCTAAAACTTAACGGTACGTACTTTACCAACACCTTCTTCTCAAATCCGACGCATCCAATAGACTGTTCTTTGCAGGATTCTTTGCAAGTTCGCTAGCAAATACTAAACTTGACTAACCCGTATTTGTTGCAGTGCCGTGCTTAAAGTAAAAAACGATTGTTTGATTCTTTGAACAAATTTTTTTTGATTTGCGCATTGCATACATTAATACGGATTTAAGGGCAAGTGAACCCCACAACATATGGTAAAGGATTTCATCACCTTTTCCGTGGCCCACAAATCACGAAACTGAGCATAAACGTTTACCCGCACAAAGTTTAAAAGAAATTAGACTTTAAGCCTTAAGGACTTCGCGCTCACTAGGAGAGGTTAACTGTGTTTAGAATACCGCTTAACGGTATATTGTTTACGGGGTGTCTAGGAAAGTGTTAACTGCGAAACCGCCAAAAGAGAAAGGGTTATTTAATTAAGGACCTTCGTGAAAGCGTCGGAAAACCTCCCCTTATCTCTGCACTTACCTGGCCTCGTGATCAGTGTATCTTGAGCCCGTTTCTCGACACAGTTTTACTTCGACAATCAAGTTCTTGAGCAGGTCTAGTTGACCTAGGTGAACCCTAGACCGATTAGGTGCGTGGTATTTTTGTGTCGTGATTGTTTTTGTCCAGATTCTTTTTGTGTGTATATTTCATTCTTTTTGTTAATAACTAACTATAAAAAAAACCACATTCTTTCCCACTCCTTTTCACTTCTTCTTCTTCTTCTTCTCTTCATATCATGGGTACCCCACCTCGCAAAACTCTTGCCAAACTTGGGTACCCACAACCAGACATAACTTCCTACGGTTCTTGCTTTGGTCGAACTTCGAACGACCCCGCCATGCCCAAAATTTCTTTGAAAGATCGAATAGACGCATCTAGGACTACCAATTGGACTCCGCAATCCACTTTGTATCAACCGTTTCAACCTTCACCACCTTCTTATGTTGATACCCCTTTTTCGAGTCTTGTTGCAACTCCAAGACCCATGTCTATTGCTGAACATATCGAATAATCCCGTAGCCGATCTTTCACTCCTTTCACCACTGCGAATTCTTTTGATCAACAATTCCATTCACTTTCGTATCCAAATGTTGATCCTACTCCTGTCCAACCATTCAATTCCTATCCATCCTACCCAACTTTTGCACATTGTTTCTACACAGTCTTTTGGGAGTTTCCAGTATCCAAACAAATTTGAATCTTTTACTGAAACCCCTTCACAACCCATTTTACTGAAACTTTTTCTTTTTCTTTTTTTTCAAGACCGGATATATTTTTCAATATGCTCTTTTTGGTGTTTAGCTTTAAATACCCTCCAATGACTGTTCAAGACTAGACATGGGTTGTGAAAACTTGGAGAAAAGATGATGAGGAACGTCCGGCGATGCCGGAATTGGAGGGTGTGTCGCCGGATTTCCTTGGGATTTGGGGCTCCAAATTTCAACAGCAATCACAGTGTTCTACTAATGCCACACTGGTATTGTTTATCTTTTCAGATGAGTTACAGAGTGTAAGCAGGTCAAATTCCAGAGAACAAAAAGATGTTAGTTTGTGTTAGTTTTTGTTTTCGTTTTGGTTTTTTTTTTTGAAATTTTTAGTTGATTTTGAAAATAGTGTTAGAAGTATAAATGAGATGTACAATGATTAACCCGAAATAACAAAAACTAAAAACTTTACCATCTCCCCGGCAACGGCGCCATTTGATTGATAGAGTTTTAGTTTTAACCGCAATCAAGACGGTGTCGCTTTGCAGCTAGCCGGTTGAGCACGGGTCGATCCACAGGGAGACGGAGCGTTTAATGTTCTTGTCGTTACGAGTTAATGCGTGTGGGCGGATTTGTTCTTTATCTAACCTATGTGTTATATGCAAGTATAAAGTTGTTAGGAAAAGATACGATGGTGTAAGCTAAGGAAATCCGCACTCAAAACCTTTGAGCTGAACTTAACGATTGAAGCTAGAACAATCGGCAACAACGTGGATTATGGTACTTAAGCACAGTATTCATGGAATCCGGCTTATTGACCCTTGTCCGTCCGTTCTTGTCTCTTGCTTTCGCCTCCGGCCAAACCGAACGCAACCGGTCGCGGTTAGGAATCACCGTTACCTTGGTAGGGTATGGTGCCTAACGGAGCGCTTGCGTAACGTTTGGACGGGGTTCAATGGAAAATACGGGAAAAGGAAATGGGCAAAGAAACCTTAACTTACAATATCGTATTTATTCCTAACAACACCATATTAACAACCATTCACAAAACAAACCAAAAAGAGAGAAAAAAAGAACAAAGAAAAGAAAATATTACAAGTAAGTAAGTGCATGGAATTTAAAGTGCAAGAAAGTAAAGCAAGGTAATAAATTGCATGAATGTAAAAGAGCAAGAAAGAAAATACTAAGAACCATGGAACCCAAAACAAGACATGGGTTCAATAACCAAATCTTAAACTTGCAAGCTCAATGAAGAGGTTGCAAGATCAAGAAGAGGCAAAGAACTCATGGTGAATGAAGGCACAAAAAAGAGAAGAGCTTTATTGATTCCATATGAAGATGCAACCCTTGAGATCAATAACCAACCCTTAAACCTTCAAGCTCAATGAAGAGGTTGAAAGATCAAGAGAAGGCAAGGATCTCAAGGGAAAGCTAAGAAAAAGAATGATGCAATGTATGGCAAAATTGGACTCTTTCTCACTTACCCAATGGTTTCCTTTTATAGGCAAAACAAGACATTTCCTTTAATTTGAATTTGAATGCACCCAAAGTTTGGAGGGAAGTTTGAATCTTTGAATCACATCAACACTTTATGCATTGAATGCACCATACCCACTCGTGCTTTGTGCTTGTCCCTCTCGTGCTTTGTGCTTGTCTCGTGCTTTGTGCTTGTCCGAGACACGAATGACCACTGTCATATGTCTTGTCTCTGGAGCTGGTACGCGGCACTGGACGGATACGGATGACTGGAACCCGACTTTTATCTGTCTGTGACAGATGTTCTGAATATTGGCATAACTGTAGAGATTTTGTCTGATTTGTATTATTTTAGACTGGAAACCTGTAACCTGTAAATATGTAGCAAACATGGATTAAAAGCACCTATATATAAACAAACGAGCATAAGAATGGGCGGTATAAAATGCAGTTTTCTGTGATGAACATGTACCTAGAGAGGTATTATGGGTGATGAAGAAAGGGGTCCCCATCAAGTACATTGACATAATCAAGGACATGTACGATAGAGTAATAGCAAATGTCAGAACTTGCGGCGACCTAACAAGTGATTTTTCGATTACAATTGGTTTATATCAAGGATCTGCATTAAGTCCATTCTTGTTTACCATCGTGATAGATGAGCTTACTAGAACTATCCAAGATGGGGTACCTTGGTGTATGCTATTTGCTAATGAAATTGTTCTGGTAAATGAGACAAAAGCAGTGGTTAATGCCAAATTGGAGTTATGAAGGCAAACGTTGGAATTTCAGGGGTTCAGATTGAGCGGGTCCAAGACAGCATATATGCATTGCAAATTTAGCAAACAGAGAAGTCAAAACCATATTGGTATAACATTGGAAGGGTAAGAGATATCACCAAGCGATCAGTTTAGATATTTAGGTTCCATCATCCAAAAGGATGTGGAGATCGATAACGATGTTAATCAAAGGATCCAAGCTGGTTGGTTGAAATGGAAGAGTGCAACAGAGATTTTGTGCGATCGTAACTTTCCGTTAAAGTTGAAAGGGAAGTTTTATCGGAGTGCTATTCGTCCTACCTTATTATATGATACAGAATGTTGGGCTCCTAAAAAGCATCATACACAGAAGACGCATGTAGCGGAGATGCGCATGCTTCGTTGGATGTGTGGTAACATTAGAAAAGATAAGGTGCGAAATGAGGATATTCGTGCAAAAGTTTGTGTAGCACCTGTGGAGGAGAAGATGCGGGAAAATCGGCTAAGATGATTTGGTCATGTGCGACGCATACCTATGGAAGCACCGGTTCGACGAATGGATACTCTTGATATAGGCAATGTCATGTCACGACCCGCAGGGTACGGAACGTGACTGGCACTTAAGTTTACGAAACGTCTCAAGACGTCCGTAAAATAAGTAAGCCAAAGCCCAGAACCCAAAACCAAATAAGCAAAAGAGTGAAGAAAAACCAATCAATTGAAAGCGAGTTTATCAAATAAGTCATATAAAACCTTTTTAAAAACAATATCAATTTTTCCGAAAATTTCGGCAGAGTCTCCTTTGTAAATACTGGCCCCCAAAATGGGTACAACAAGAATATATATAAATCCAACAAATAAGGCATCTCCAAGTAGAAGCTAGCTCTTCGCCACAAGGCGGTCACAAATCCCACGCAATATAAAACAACAACATGCAAAATAATCATAAGAAACATGAGAAAAACAGCATGTCGACTCAAGTGAGCTCGACCCCAAAATACAGCATAAAAAGTCCACAAATCTCACAGTCTCATCTCTAGGTCAATATACAACAATACTGGTAGATACAGTAGATGGAGTACTCTAGATACAAAGAATATACAAGATGGTACAAAAATAATAATACAACCCACCTACGAGCAAAAACCTCGAGTCCTGGCAAGAAAGGCAAAAGAAGCGGTGCGCCCGCCGCTACTGTGCTGACGGAGCGGACCTGCAAAAGACTGTGGCACAACGGGGGTGAGTTGCCAACTCGTGAGTAATAAATAACATCTATAGAGGCTATCGCAAGTATGCACACAAGCATCCTAGTATCTATAATACAGGTATGGCAGGACATAATAGCGGGTATGTATGCAATATGAATATACTAGCAGTTATGAATGCAATGTGAATCAACTCGTGATCTGAATGTGTAAGTATAAGAATCATGTTTTTCCTTTAGGAATCTCTTTTGAAATACCAGAACAATACCAATAGAATCAACAAGAACCTGTGTCCAGTAACGACACCTCAAAACTATCACAAATCTCATATATCCATGTCATAGTATCTCTGGCCTCAGCCATCCGGCTGACCCATCTCAATATCACTATCTCAACATCTCGCGGCCACGGTCGGTATCCTCTGGATATCCGCCGTCCCAAACAGTCACCGGTAGGTAATCCGTCCCCTGCCAGGCTCATCGTCAGCAACACGAGCTTCTTGCCTCGGGGTACCTTACCGGGCCCACCATGTACCCAAGACGGTTCATCCAACTCCTCGAAACGGGTCTCGAAAACCACAGCAAACTCATAGTGGACGACACTTACATCACTAGAAAACCGCAATTTACACATTTTAAAAATATAATAAGTTTAGAAATTTTGCGGCTTTCCCCCGAAATCCAGAAATATCACAAAATCTCAAGAAATCCTCATAAATGCATATGCCAATGATAATGAATGCATATGGTATCAATAATCAAGTTGCGATGTATGATTGATAGACTAGGCATGAACAAATAACATGATGAGGTACATGCACATGATTAGCAATCTTATGATTTCATTTTAAGGAATTAAAGGCAATAGCACAGGTTTAAGCATCAATTATAGTAAAAGGTTTCAAATTATAGGTTATCTAGTGTGGTGGCATGGCAATTACCAGGGCGTGTGTGTAAGCATGAATAGTGCTCGTGCTGCATATAAAAACCCTGGCAATGATGCAGGTGTCCTATAGAATGGGTTCGCATATGTAGGTTAAATAAGGCATGGATGTAGTTACTAATATCACTAAAATCTTAACTACTTAAACTATCGGGAGACTTGAGCCATCCAAACGATAGTCCCCCGTAGATGTTAAATCTTCTCACCGGAATCCCTAGCTAGCCACGTCCAATCACCGCTTTCCCCTTTCGTGCCGCGTCTGACGTCTCCGCGATCGAACCTGGAATTTACATCAATACAAACATAAGGTTACATATCAAGAACGACGCAAATCCCAAACGAAAATACCAACGTTCACAAGCTAGGTACAACGTGCACAAGGTGCGCGGAACACACGCGAAAATCGCAAAAACTAACTAAAATCGTCGATTTGGTCGCCCGGCAAAGCTAAAACCCGATCACTCAAAAATCCGCACTCACACATCCTAAAAGTCATAGGATATGCCAAAAATATCATCAAGATATCGCAAAT
Source organism: Agapanthus africanus (assembly GCA_030015575.1). Taxonomy (NCBI): domain Eukaryota; kingdom Viridiplantae; phylum Streptophyta; class Magnoliopsida; order Asparagales; family Amaryllidaceae; genus Agapanthus; species Agapanthus africanus. The sequence continues at coordinate 395,924,711 of JASDDO010000008.1, forward strand.
AATTCATCACATAATTTTATATAAAAACTAGTAAGCATTACATTCAAAAAAAAATCGGTGCAAAAATCGCCGATTTGCGACAAAAAGACTACAACCTAGCATAAACATCCAACCGCATAACTAGTTAACGACAATCACTCTAATTATAACACATTACAATGCTTCAAATCATATTTTTCCATAAACAACCATTTCTTGATTTTTATAACCACCAATTAAATCCAATTTCACACTTGAAAAACATAAATTAACACATATCGAAGCCCACTTAAGCAAAGTAATCTCTTAAATTAGGTTTGTATAATAACTAGATAACAAAATAACTTAATTAATCTCATAATGGTGTTCTAAACCCTAATTAAAAGTCAAGCCATGAACTAAAAAAAACTAGATTAGAGATTAACACTAATTTAACATTTCAAAGTTCAAATTTAGCATAATACAACTAACAATTAACCATAGATTAGAAATTATACCTCCCAAGCCTAAACCCTTGGTTGCTCTAACCACTCAAGATACCTCTTTTCTCCAAGATTTGAACAAATTTAGGTTTGAGAGGAGGTGGAAAAAGGGTTTGCTTTGAATTTGTGAAAGAAATTTTGGATTTTGATGGATTTTTGTGATAAAAATGAAGCAAAAAGGGAATGAGAATTGGGGAATTTTCTTGGGCTGTTGCTGCAGGAATTCTCAGCTGTTGAGGAGTGGGGAGAGGTGTGGGGGAGTTGGGGAAAGGTGTAGAGAAAGTTTCCAAGTCAAAAGACCAAGTCAACCAACAAAACTCATACCCAATTTAATATATTAAAACCCTTATCATATCATTTTGTTCAAATGAGATGGGGAAATTTTTTTTGTGGGCTTGCTGCTGAGGTGAGGCCGGCCAAGAGGTGAGGGAAGAGTGAATGGGGTTTTACAAAAAAAAATTTATGCAAAAAGACCCCCTACAAGTCCAAAATTGCAGGTTTTAGCTTAAATTCAATAAATTTCGTTTTCCATAATAAAAATTAGTTAAAACTTAAAATAAAATACTAAAAATTTATGTTACAACTAGATTTTAATTAACATGATTTTAAAGCTTAAATTTATCCCATTTAAATTTGTATTTATCGCTAATTTAATGTATTTTTTTACCGGCTTAAAATAATATAAAAAAATTGAAAAATAGGGAAAATTTTTTAAATGACCAAAAATTAATAAGTAACTCATTAGCTACTAAAAACTAGCAATTACCTATCCAAATTAGGTATAATTAGTCCTAAACTGCAAAATAACAAAAAAGACGGTTTACGGAAAAATACCGAATTTTCACCGATTTTCAGGAAAACACCAAAACGAGTTTTCAAGGCGCTACATGTCAAAAGGGAGAAAGGGGGACTGAAGAAAATATGGATGGAGGTGATACAAAAAGATATGGTTGCCAAAGGTTTCAATGAAAGTATATTGTTCGATAGGAGTGAGTGGAAGCGGAGGATTCATGTGCTGGACCCGGCGTGATTCTCATGTTGGTTTATGTAGCCTACCCCATATGCTTGGGCTAAAAGGCTTAGTTGTTGTTGTTGTTTAATCTTTCATTTAAAAAAATTATTTTTACTATTTGTTTTCATAGAAAAATACAAATTTATGATTTTTATATAATTTTCCAATGTTTTAATTTGTTTTAAAAGTTTTATTCTTAAAAACCGTATTTTTATTTCCTTTCGAGACTGAATACTCCGTAAGGAGATCTGCATCTCGCTCTACTATCCCCAAGATGTACAATAATCTGCACTATCCATTAGCGGGTCCCCTAATAAGGGTTGTAGATGCGCAATTGCAAAACGAGATAAAAATATCGATAAAAGAAACCCTTTTTGTAAAAATATGGTATTTTAATATAAAACCTATTCTTTGAATTAACCATATATTTAGAATATCGTGCTATGAAACCATAATGTGCATGTGGGGTAGGTCATTACTCCATGAAGGTTCTAGAGTTATATACGCTAGTTATCAAAATAAAGGTTATATTAAAGTTCATGGTATTTTTCTTAAAAAGTTCGTTATAAGAGTATTTCACTTGAATTTCTAATTTCATGAAAAAGATAAAAATGCGAACAACATGTTAAGATGATATTTAAAGGTTTAAAATGAATAATTAGTCTTGGTGAAGGTGACAAAAGTTGTTTAGAATAAAATTAAACGAGATAACTCTATTTGCCGATATTTTTTTATAGATTGGTTTTTGAGATGAAAAGAATGAGAGAAAAGAGATTTACTGGTTGCGTAGTGTTGAAAAGAGAGTAAGGAAGAGAGAGGAGGTCTCCTTGGCGTCGCGGTAGCGTCGGGAAAGCTCTGATCGTCAAGATTGGTTTGCTACTCCACTTGATTGCTTAACTCCACTTGGTACTTACAGAGTTTTGAGAGAATTTTGATAGAATTTTCAGAATGGGGGAGAGCTAGGGCATAGGGTGGTACTTATAGTGAAGAATTTAGGATATGGGAATTAATTTTTTTGAATAAATAGAATTAAAATAATGTTAATTAGGGGTTTGAAGAGTCTCTGTTTGGTTACAGGAAAATCAAACAGTGCAGGAGAGCAAAGGGGAGTCGAAGAGGTGTGTGCAAAACACGGAGGCAAACGAAGCTACATCAACCGTCAGTAGCGGCCAAATGGGGAGTTTGGGCGGTCAGATTTGGTCCAAGAGTCTCGAGATTCGTGCCACATGTTTAACTCTATGTTTACTTCTCATTGCTCTTATTTGATTTTTTTGAAAATTTTCGATTCTCCGTGAATTGCACATGCAACTCTTGGGCTTCTGAAAAGTAAAAAAAAATATTAAAAAATAATTAGGACTGATGGGAATCGAACACACAGGCTATGTCACAGCAGTGTAGAGGTTTTACCAGTGAGCTACAAGTTATTTCTTACTTTTATTGAACAAAAATAATTTATAACTCCTAATCAAGCCGAAATACCCTTTCTATATATTTAAACAAATAATTTTGTATAAGGATTTCAGAGTCGTTACAATTTAATTCTACATAGAATTTAATTTTATCAAAAAAACAATCACGTGCATTACACCTGAGACGTTGGCCTATAGCGTTCATGTGGATATCACGTGAGGCGCTGCCAAAAGGCTGGCAAGTGTGCTCACGTGGATATCACATGAGGCGCTGCCAAGAGTCTGGATTAGCACTTCACGTAGATATCACGTGACGTTCATGTGTTTAACACGTGGGGGTTGCTATCTATTTTTATAAAGGGAACAGTAAGCTCTGGGCCAAAATTTTTGGCAGGAACAAATGTCCCCAACTATTTTGCCTATGTAGGTATGTACGTTGCTTAAGTAGTACAAAATTATGCATCGCCATAGAATTGATAGCTTAGAAAACAGGTTTAGGATTCCTGTCGCCTAAGACTTTTTCCTTTTCATGAGCCGTAAGGGTCTCGAGATGGTTTTTCTCCCTATGAATCGAGAGAATCTCACAGGTGCTTATTCTCCTTGGAAATCGTGTGGATTCCTAAGTGTCTTTCACCTTCGTGAGTCGTAAGGATCTCACGCGAGTATTTTCTCCTTACGCGTCGAGAGGACTCGTAAGTGGTTTCTTCACATCATCGGTATGCAACTTTGGAGAATGTGGCTCATGGATAGTATACAAGAGTCCGTATTGACCTTCTTATAAGGCAATAGTAGCTGAGAAAACATGTCGATATCCCCGTCGTCTAAGACTTTTCATCTTTATGAGCCGTGAAGATTTTATAAAGATGTTTCTCCTGACGAGTCAAGAGGATCTCGCAGGTGTATTCTAACGTGAAATATAGATAACCACTTTCGATACAGAAGTCCGTTAGGTTTGTGATACTGGGTTAAGTCCATCGTACCGTCGCGTTGGCTGATGTATTCTCGATATTCAATCCCTTGAATTACGGCTCGAGTAGCCACATGTTAGTCGTGTCTCTGATCCCTTCTGAGGAAGGACAAGACGTCTTCAAGTAATTTTCTTAGGTTAGAATATCCATATTACCATCGGAAGAGCAAGTATTAGGTATTGCCGTGGCGTTTTACCTGAGGTTAGGCTTAATTTGAAGCCCTAATGAGTTATAACAGCACCCTTCTGGGGTGGGATGATATCCAATTGTTTTTAGGCTTGCCATCAAGACCCGAAGCTAGGCACATGCCGTCACTTCGCTTTTGCTTTGGTGTCGCACTATTTCTTCACTGAAGTAAGGTAGACATCCGTATGATTTCTATGCTGTATATATCACAATCGAGATCTGAAACTAAGAATATGCCATTGCTCTGATTTTATTTGACAGTTGCGTCCGCACCCTGCTGGAATGAAGAGAAACGTCGAGATGATCTTTAAATTGTAGATGTTGCCATCGAGATCTGGAGCTAGGAATATGTTGTCACTCCACTTTTGTTCGACCCTTGGGTCCTTATTAACGTCTCATCTGCACTGAGAAGGAACGTTGAGCTGGAGCTAGAATTTTTTCCATTACCTTACTTTGATTTGGCTCCTTGGATCTTTGTCGACATCATGTCTGTACTTTACTGTAATAAGAGGGACGTCCAAATAGCCTCTAGACTGTAGATGTGCCATCAAGACTCGATTCTTTTTTTGACGAAATACGGTGGGAAAATATGGTTCCCTTTCTTTCATTTATGCCCATGAATTGTATACAAGAGTCAGTATGGACATACTTGCAGGGCAGAACAATTTTTTTCCGCGATGCTCTATTATTTCAAATTTTCATATCGCGAAAGTCATGATTGTCCAATCATTTCGGCTATTTTTTTCGTGGTATCCAATCATTTCGGCCATATCATTTTTTATTTTTACTCACTATTTTTTTATTGCGAGTTGCCCCATCATTTCGGCTATTATGCATATATATTTTTTATGACTCGTTGATTTTTATTGCGAGCTACCCCATCATTTCGACTATTTCAAATTTTTTTGCTCGCTGATTTTGTTGCGAGTCGGGGACTTGAGTTTTGATACCAATCTTGGCATCAGTATTGCTACAACTGGAATATTGTCAGGAGCGAATCATCGTATGCCTTGCGAGGACTTGAATTTTGACATCTGTTTAGGCATCAACATCGTTACCACAGGGATATTGCCAGAAGCGAATCATTATTTGCCTTTGCCGATTTGAACAAAAATGGCTTAACAAACAGGGTAAGGATCCTGTCGACCAAGGCCTTTTGACTTTACGAGCCGTAAGAGTCTCATAAAGGTATTTCTCCCTGCGAGTCGTGAGGATCTCATAGGTGTGTATTCCCCTTAGAAATCGTGGGGATTTCTATGTGGTATTTTCCATCGCAAGTTGTAAGGATCTTACAAGAGAGTTTTTGTAATAACCAGTTCCGATTATATCGTGACCACATTTTAATAGATAATTTCCCAATATTTTTCTCCCAATATTTCACACATAATTTTCTAAAATCAAATTCTAAACCTTTACCCCAAATTAAACCCTAACTATTTTTCCCAACTCCAAGCCCTGGCCCAACACCCTTACCATAACCCTTTCTCTAGCCCTGAGCCTACCTGACCCGACCCGGCCTACCCTACTCGACCCGCTCCCCCACTCCCGCTTCCCTTTCTTCTTCTCTTTCCCTTCTCTTTTCCCGCCCTTTTTCTGCGACGTTCGCCCTACGCCCCTCTACGATCGCGTCTTCTTCGCAACGACTACTGCCGACTTCATTATGCCCACCGCTGCGAGAACCGCTCCCACGACTCAGCCCTTGTCGACGCCGCCCAGCTCGCCAACTCCCAGAGATCCCCTCCCCTCAAATCTTCTCCTCTCACACTTTCTCTCTCAAACGTCTCTCTTCCTTATTCCCTCACTCCCGCTCTCTCTCTCCTCTCTCCCACGCCTCCAAGAGCTCCACCTCTCTGCACCCTCGACGACTTTGTCCCCTTCGCTGACACCCTGTTAACCCGAGCATGAGCTAAGAAACCCAGGCACCTCTTCAACACTGCACCACCTCGCTGACAAGCCACCGACGGTCGACTTCTCCGGCCAACACAACCACCGCCCTCCACCAACAAGCACCACGATGAGGTCGAGCTCCCCAACAACCACAACAGACTGCTGATGAGCTCTTCCTCCCTGCAACCAACCGATACCACCTCTCCAAGCTTGGACGCAACTCCATCTCTTCACCGACCTGCTTCGTCATCGTCAGCCACCTCCAACGTCGCTCGTGCCTCCAACCACCAGCTCCACGATCTGACCCTTACTCCACAATTGGCGACCTCATCTCGCTGACATCAACCCCAAGCCAACCCCTCACAACTCCATGGTTTACCCCTCGCTACCTCCAGCCGAACACAACACCACCACCATCATCACCAAACCCATCCCTTCACCGAGAAGCACAACTCCAGACCCGACCAAGACCCAAACCGAGCTCCCTAGTGTTGAGCCATCGCTAAACTCCTAGCCGTTGCCTGAATCGTCACCGCCTCTTCCCAAGCCACATCGTTGCGGACGCAGCTCCGAGAACAGACCCCCGTGTCCACCATTGTGCCTAGACGAGCCCAATCATCTCCTTCCTCCTTACGATCGAGCACCACTCCAACCTTAACTGAGCCAAGCCCTAGCTACTGCCATGCTGTGCTACCTCACCGCCATCTACCGCACCTGCGACCGACGAGCTCTCCATACTCACTACAACCAAGTTTCGCTACCAATGCATCCTCCACAACATCAATCGATGTCAAAATCAAGCCCCGGCATTTCGTCGAACACATACATTTGTCGTGATCCCCGCTGTTCCGGTCGCCGCTGTCGCTGTCCAAGTCATGGCCTCGGTCTCTGTAGCCATCACGGTCATCAACGCAGTCATCGTCGCAACACCGCATATGTCCGTCATGGCCCATATCGCACTCGAGCGCCATGACCGATTCCGCGACATTTGTATCCGTTTCGTTTGTCGAAGCAATCTCTATGTCCGTGTTGCTTCCAATTCAATGACCGGCAAGTGAACTCCTCATTTTCTCTACATGCTATAAGTTATTAGTTTGTCAAATTATAGTTATATTGATATTATATTTACACTAAAATTATCGTTACATTCTAATGTGTGACCGTCGTTATTTAATCTTATTGAATGGAACACATTCGGGTTTAATATTACCTTTCGGGTATCGTGTAGAACTTATAGTGATTAAATCACACTTTAATTAATTGGGTAGAACCGATGTTTCAATCGCGACATGTATATAATGCAAGAGTGTTCGATACGAATCCTAAACCAAAATCTAAATAAAAGTAGTGAAACTTCTGATCGATGAATCCCTTACTGTTTATGATTATCGTGTAGAAATTTAAATGCAAAATAACGTTGTTTCGCACAAGAAACGACGCCCCCAAAAGGTGACGTCGAATCTGGAATTCACTGCACGTGTCACGTTCTAAGATCTATATTAAACTAAACGCAACTTGTAGCCTAATGTTCTATGGCTCGTATCGAATCCAATAGATAAACCTACAGCACCCCAGAGTTCATCTTTGTATTTTAATAAGTTATAACAACGAAAAACTGAGGCGATTCGTGGCTCCGGATTGCTGTCCAGAGCAATAATCTTTACCCTTACCCATTTTAGAACGCTTGTTCCTCACTGTTTAAGCGTGTAAGTGTGCGGAACCATGTATAGAAGTGTAGATAATCGAATTAGCTTTCTAACGGTGCTGGTCTCGTTGAATTCCAGTATCATTTGGTAATTACATCATATTTTAAACGAATGACGTGTACGACAGATTTCTGTCATTTCAGCTTGCACCCTTCTTCAGTAGTCTAATCATAACTTCTAAACCAAGATGACTATTGTTGATCCGTCTTCTGTGCTGTAAAGTTAACTCATAGCTCTACAATTAGTTGAGCTATTGTTTTTAGCAGTGCATTTACTGTATTCCTATCATGTTGCATGATTGTTATACTCTAGTAAATAGCGTTCATTTGTATCGATAACCTAGTGACCGTGTAACATTAGCAAGTGATAAATGTTAGCGATTGGATTGTGACAAGTACGTCAGTATAGAAACGTGAATGAATAAGTGAAGTGACACGTACTTATACACAATCAGCGGAACCAGTTAATTATTGCATTGTCGACGCCTATGGGGCATTATATAAGTATAACTATAACTGGTATGGGACGGTTATGGAAGCACTTATATTAATGTCATAGGTAAGACATTGAGTACTGTCCATTTATCATGGATACCAGTCAAGACATGCTTGATGGAGACCCTGTCTTTTGTTCTCGCGTAGACTTGTCGTGTAACGACTAGTATTTGGATTCATGGTCGATGTTTGATATAGACCGCAGGGTGTGGGTTAGTTTGAATGTGAGTTTGATCAACGGAATCTCAGGAGTCCCACTGCCGACATATATAGCGATTTCGGGGGTTGTATGGATGGTATTTCTTTTATTAGCGAGCGTGATTCGGGCCCGTGTTCCCTTGTCCCTGAGGCTTACCCTTGGGTTGGGGATACTTCTGCGGTGGTTCACGCTCACACTTGGACTGACGATTGGTTTAGTAACTTGGATAGTGAGACTTAGAGACGGATATCTTTAGTGATATGGACATTGCATTGACTACTGATATGATACACCTGCTTTATCGTTACACGTACCGGCTATTTTATGCTCGCGTCATTGTTCTATACTTTCTGCTTTATGTTTATCATCTTTGCACATATTACATATTCATATATATTGCTATTGTGTCGCTCTGACGACCTGAGTATGCATGCTCAGAGTGAGAAGTGGATTTAACTCGGACCAGGACCTGCCTTACCTCGAGGATACTACGGACATCTAGATCGGCGACGCCAGCGCTATCTTTCTTTTGACTATATCTGGTTAGTTTATATCTGTTTTGATATAATTAGTGACTGCATTTCTCATTACCCGTGCTATGATTACTGATCACCACTTAATGCTAGAAGCCAAAGTGTGGCTATGGCAGGATACTTCCTTGACTGTAGGAATATAGCTGGCCTTGTCACCTCTCATATTCCGTATTTTGGGAAGCGGGGCGTGACATGGTTTTGTTGGTATCAGAGTGCCAGGTTTAGATTGGTATTATAGTTTCCGACTAGGGCTTGACAAATTTAAGTTACCCTTTCGGTCTAGATTGCAAACTTGTTATCCTTGACCTTGATTCATATAGTGTGTCCTGCTACATATTTTGATCTTATCCGGTAGAATTTTGGGTAACTAGGTAGAGTTATGTGTTTGTGAATATGAACTGCAGTATAGTTACAATACTATACTCTGTTTGAGTGACTTGGGATTCTACCTTTGATTCCCTCCTCGATTGAATATTACTTTACCACATAATCTTGTTTTGATCGTCAAATCTCTATCTCCGTTTATATCTTATATCGTTCCCGAGTTTTCAAATCTATTTTACATTTTCATCCTTGTACTTTTCCTATTGATCCTACACCTGCTTACGTTTCTTATCGGACTCGTTGCATTCTCACGTCTTTGTTTTTTCAAAGTTATCATATCGCGTTGCATACCTTTAAGTTCCTAACAGCGTCGCACAGCGAAAGCTAAAACCTGACTTCCAACGACTCTTCTTCCACCTCCACTCCCCGAAGTCAGACCGCCGAGATTTTGGGCGAACTGCAAGGATTGAGAGAAGCCCAGGAGATGACGAACGATCCTTTAGCTGAGGAGTTAAAGAGGCAGCTAGTTCGGGCACCAGGAGGATCCCCGATCGTGAGGGAATCCCTGTTAGTAAAAGAGGAGGTGTACATATGAAGCAGCGGAGAACCCGAGTATGCAATTATTGCAAGAGACTGGGGCACCTACAGAGAGACTGTCACCAGGCCAAAGGATAATGTTTGATTTGTGGATCCGGCGAACATCGTATCAACAGTTGCTCTCGGAGAAAAGAGCTAAAAGGAGGGGATCCGTTAAACACCCTCCATGACTTTGAGTAGTTGTTTGCTTCGTTGTTTTGTAGTTTCGTTGTTTTCGTTCTTTTAATTTCAAGGACGACATTTTCTGTAAGGGGGGTGATGTAATAACCAGTATTTGCCGTATGATCTATTCCATGTTCTAATAAAATTTATTTTGATAAATTTCCTAGATATTTTCCCTATTTTCTCCAATAATCCTTATGAATATTTCTCCTATATTTCTATAATTATCATTATTCCTAATTCTATAACCTAACTCAAAATTTTCCTATATTTCTCACTTGTAGCCTATAGCTTATATCGTTCCTGGGTTTTCAAATATGTTCTCTATCTTTTAGTTCTTGTACCATTCTTGGCGGTTTAATTCATGCTTACATTTCTTTCCGAACCTGATGCGCATTCACATCTTCGTCTCTTCAAACTTATCAAATCAAGTTCTATACCTTGAAGTTCTTGTCAGAGCTACGCAGCGGAAGCGTGGTGGATCCATAACACAGTTGAATTTTCCGTGGTGTTCGTCGATAATCTACTGGGTTTCTCAAGGAAAGTCTACCTGAGAACGCGAGAATATCCGTCAGTGTTTTCCACATATGTCTGTGTAACTTGTTTTTTGTTCTTTGAATTTTGAGGATGAAATTTTCATTTTAAGTGGGTATGATGTAATACCCAGTTCTGATTATATAGTGACTGCATTTTAATAAATAATTTCCCTATATTTTCTCCCAAATTTTCCTGCATAATTTTCTAAAACCAAATTCTAAACCTTTACACCAAATTAAACCCTAACTATTTTTTCCAACTCCAAGCCCTGGCCCAACTCCCTCACCCTAACCCATTCTCTAGCCCCAAGCCTACCCGACCCGATCCGGCCTACCTTACCTGACCCGCTCCCCCACTCCCGCTTCCCCTTCTCTTTTCCCGCCCTTTTTCCGCGGCGTTCGCCCCACGCCCCTCCACGACCGCATTTCCCTCGCAACGGCCACTACTGACTTCATTATGCCCACCGCCGCAAGAACCGCTCCTATGACTCAGCCCTCGTCGATGCCGTCCTTCTTGCCAACTCCCCGAGATCCCCTCCCCTCAAATCCTCTCCTCTCACACACTCTATCTCCCTCAAACGTCTCTCTCTTCCTCATTCCCTCACTCACGCTCTCTCTCTCCCCTCTCTCACACGCCTCTACGAGCTCTACCTCTCTACACTCTCGACGACTTTGTCCCCCTCGCTGACACCCCGTTAATCCGAGCATGAGCTAAGAAAACCAGGCACCTCTTCCACACTGCACCACCTCGCTGACAAGCCACCGACGGTCGACTTCTCCGGCCAACACAACCACCGCCCTTTACCAACGAGCACCACGACGAGGTTGAGCTCCCCTACAACCTCAACAGACTGCCGATGAGCACCTCCTTCCTGCAGCCAACCGAGACCACCTCTCTAAGCTTGGCCGCAACTCCATCTCTTCACCGACTTGCTTCGTCATTGTCAGCCACCTCTAACGTCGTTCATGCCTCAAACCACCAGCTCCACGATCCGACCCTAACTCCACCACCGGCGACCTTATCTCGCCGACATCAACCTCAAGCCGACCCTTCACAACTCCATGGTTTACCCCTCGCTACCTCTAGCCGAACATAACACCACCACCATCATCACCAAACCCAGCCCTTCACCGAGCACCACAACTCCAGACCCGACCAAGACCCAAGCCGAGCTCCCTACTGCCGAGCCATCGCTGAACTCCTATCCATCGCCTGAATCGTTGCCTCCTTTGCCCAAGCCACCTCGTTGCGGACTCCACGGCAAGATACTTCCTTGACCGTAGGAGCATGGCTGGTCTCGTCACCCCTCGTATTCCATATTTTGGGAAGCGGGGCATGACAGTTTTCTCCTTATAAGTTGAAAGGACTTACAAGTGTCATTCACCGTATGGGGATCCTTTTTTTAACCATTGGTGGACCTTTGGGGAACATATTTTGTTCGTGCCCGTGGATCGTATACAAGCGTCATTATTGAACTACTTGTAGGGTAATTTAGGGATATGATAGCTTAAGAACAGATTTTGATCCCTGTAACTTAAGGCTTTTGAATCCTATGAGCCGTGAGGGTCTCACAGTGGGAATTCTCCTTACGAGTCGTGAGGATCTCGCAAGTATAATTTCTCCCTAGGAATCGTATGGATTTTTAAGTGTGTTGCTCGTTTGTGAGTCGTAAGGATCCCACGCAAGTATTTTCTCCTTAATAAGGTCGAGGGGACCCTGCAAGTGTACACAAATTTTATTATTGTTTTTTTATGAGATTGCGCCCTTTCGGGTTTTCACAAGCTCGTCGGTAGCCCTGCTGTTTTTACTCACGGTGCCTTTTCGGGTTTTCATCCGTGCCCATTTTGCTTCTGGACGTACCGTTTTTTTGCTGAGAATGGTGGAATTCTCGAAAGTAGTTTCGTTGCAGGTGAACCATCTATTTGTCAGTGGGACTTGAGAGTGGTTTCATCGTTGGAGTAGCTGTGTAGCCGGCGAGACTTGAGTTGCAATCTTCGCCGGTGGGACTTCAATTGCAATGTCGATCTCAAGGAGCATATTAGTTTAGGGACATTGCGGTCCATTATCATCGTGTTTAGGACGATGCGCTAGGTTCAATTGTAATGTCCTCAGATTTAATCTCTTTGCACTATTTATAGGAGAAGAGAAAAATGAATCTGTTGGAGGAAATCTCTCATTAAGAGATCATGATTGATTTCATAATCAATTAAATTGATGTTAAAGATCAACAGGTGGATTTTATTCACCGTTGGATTTTTAATCCAAAGGATATATGTTTAACAGAGAAGATTTATTATTTGTTTTAAAAAGATTAGGAAAATATTTTCCTAAAACAGAATTTAATTCTATCAGATTATCGATCGGTGATTTTATAATCACCGTTGGATTTTTGATCTAAGAGTCCTCTATTTAATAGAGAAAATCTTTCTATTGTGAGAAAAATCAGAAAAATGTTTCCCACATAGAATTTAGTTCTATCAAAAAAAGCACTCACGTGCATTGCACATAGGGCGTTGGTCTATAGCGCTCACGTGGATATCACGTGAGGCGCTGCCAACAGACTGGCAAGTGCGCTCACGTGGATATCACGTGTGTCACGCCCCGCTTTCCGATGAACGGGTAAGGAGACGCGACGAGGTCCGCTACGTATTTACTCAGAAATAAACACGCTAAGTTATCTAGGCAATATAAAGTAAAATGTACAAAAGAAGAGATATAAAAGAACATCAACTTTATTTATTCAATATTCTTTTACAGGTACAACTGGAAATATAAATACAAGGATGGAATGCAATACCTAAACAATGGCATGAACTGAAAATAAAATGAGTACAAGTAAAGTCAATGCTCAGGGTCTTCTGTGAACTGCTCCAAGTGCTCCTAGCTGGTCTCGAACTCCTCAGAGTCGGGTCCTCCCGACAACATTCCAAAGAAGAAGATAAATATGAATGTCGTCAGCGAACAATCGCTCGGTAAGTCCCAAAGAAAGAAAGAAGTAGAATAGACAGAAAGAATATAACTATTTGATTTTGATGTTAACGCAGTTGTTTGTAGTTTGGTATAGAATATGCCAGTGTATACGAGAGGAGTCCAACTTACACCGTGGACTTTGGAAACTCGTAGTATAAGGCTCCGTCGATAATACCACGGAACAACGGCATGGTTGTAATTACGTCTTTTAGTGACCACCTCGTGCCACCTTTAACATGTTCTGTACCAGTCTACCCCTTTATAAACCCCGTAATATTTATTGTATTGATTGTATTGATTTACTGGTTGTACTGGTTGTATTGTATTGTCTTGTAGTAAATGGAAGACTTGCCGAAACCATGATATCAGTAAACGGAATGGATATAAATGGATAGTCATGTAATCAGAGTATATCCATGGTTCGGTTTAGTCATGTTCATGTTGATATGAATTGAATTCTGGTATAAACGGATTCATGTTGTATTGCAGTTATACTTGAATCAAATTCAAGATAGATTATAATCAGATTTGACCATGACTCGAACTGAGTCAGACTTTTAAACAGAATTGAAGTCCTGATTATTTTGGTGTTATTGGTAACTGTTGCACATGGACGGCAGAATTTATGTATTTTTCCAAGACAATTACCGTGTTGATAACACCGTTTTTAGGTTTTCTACCTTAGATAGGCAAGCACCCATATTCTCCGGTTTCCTGAGGCTCAAGAGAACTGGTCCCGCTTAAACCTATGTTTATTAGGGTTCTTATTGTAATTTAATATAACTTGAGAGAGTTTTATGGAAAAAATAGTTTTGATATATTTTCAAAATACACCTCAAATATTTAATTATCGTCTTTAGGGTTTTCATAGATGTATATTTTATAAAAGTGAAATTTTATAGTGAGTAGAACCCAGTTTTCATTGTATATGATACTTTAATGAAATATTGGAATCTGTATTGAATTGTAATGGTAGTTTCATGAAATTGGCGATCCCTTTGATTTAGAAAACATGGAATATATATATAGTATATTTAAAGTAGATATTTTGATAATATTTATAAAAATTAGAATTTATTTATTAAATAGAAATCACATTTTTCTTTTAAAATGCATTAAAAATTCCATCGAGATCGAATACTCTTTGCGGAAGTCTGCATCTCGCTCTACTAGGCCTGAGGATGGGGAACCCGCACCATCCCGATCAGGGTTTCCCAAAATGAGTTGTAGAGGCGCAATTGCAAGGAATTAACTAACACACTTTTTAAAGAAAATGGTTTTGAATATTCAAAGTATTTATTCGTAATCTCGTATTTTTCTCATAAACTAGAGTCACAAAATTCATCGTGCTATGTCAAGAATGTGTGTTGTGATGAGATAGGTCATTATCTCGTGAGTTTTCTAAAGGTAATACAAGGGAATATGTTGAATTGTGTTGAAAGTAAAGTATACGGTATTTAACCGTAAAAATGCGATAAAAGTTGCATAATAGATTCTTTTGAGATGAAACTTGTTCTAATGTGTTTATTAATGATTACTAAACAATCTATTAAATTTTTGTAGGTTTTTTATTAAGAAAAATTATATTTTTAAAGAAAAGAGAATCAAAAGCCGGAATAACTCCGCTTCCGACGAGTTTTCGAAAAAGAGAAGTTTTAGGATATAGATGGAGGAGGGGAGTGGGTACTTACTGGCTATAAAGAAAGAAGGGAGAAGGGGGAGGCTCTTGGAACCATCAGGACGTCGTTTCGTTGCCGGAATCTTCCCGAAACGTCGTCGGAACATCGCCTCTTGCTAACTCCACTTGCACAACTTGGGACTTGGATTTTTTAGAGAGATTTTGATACTAGATTTCAGAATGAAGAGAGACAAAGTGTAGGATTGTATTTATAGGGTAGGATTAGGGTTTAGGGTGATAAATTTGATGCATTAAATCATGGAATAATGCTCAATTTTAATTCTCTGGAAATGTACAGAGAAATCATACAGTATGGAGGTAGTGGGGGTAGGCCAAGGGGTGTTGGGATTGAAATTTGGAGAGCATCCCCTACGGGGGGCCCGGCGGTGCCGGTCTCATGCCTCAATCTCGCCGGCCAAATTCCGGTGATGGATGGTCGGATTTTGGCCACGTGTTGGTGTCGTTTGGTATAACTCGGTGCACGTGTTTGTTTTCTGTGTGACTTTTCATTTTACGTGTAGTGCACGTGTAAAGCTCTGGACTTCTAAAAGATTAAAAAAAATCAATTAAAAATATATGTGGCTGAGGGGATTCGATCACAGGGGCTACGTCACAGCAGTGCAAGGCTTTACCAATGAGCTACAAGTGCTTTCTTGCTGTTCAAAATCAAATCAAATTTATAACTTGTGCTCAGGCTTAGGTATTCCTTTCTGTATTTTGGAAAAAATTTGTACAGAAAATTTAGGGTTGTTACATTCTACCCTCTTTATAAAAATTTTATCCTCGAAATTTTTAGAAAGAAAGTGTAAAAGATTCAAGAAAAGTTTGGTGATAGAACTATTGATAGTGCATGAAAAATATGTGGAAGAATGAAATAATGCAAAAGTTTTGGTAGCGTTGAAGAAGATGTGAGGGAATTACCATGGTTACTTTGATCTACAGTCTCGGCTTCTACGGCTGCTAATGTGGAAACCTGACATCGGGGTACATTCCTCCTAGCTGGAGGCACTTTCCTCTGTCCTTGAGGTATGTTTCTCTGCCCTCGAGGCATGTTCCTCGGTGCCTAATGGAATTGGCGATTAGGCTGTGCATGAAGTCCACGTGGAGGTGGAGTTGGAAGAGCAAGACGAGGTGCAGGAGCCTGGATAGCTGGCCGCTGCGGATAAATGGTGTGAGTTGGAACCGTGTTACGTCTATAAGGATATGTTTCAATTCCATGATTGGATGCTCCACAAACTAAGCACAGTCCTTCCACAGGTGTCCATTCCTCTTGCAGTTGAAGAAAAAATCTGGACTTGGCCGGTTATTTGTTTCTTCTGGTCTCCTGGGTTCAAAAGTTGGCCTTGAAGAGGCTCCTCTTGCCATCTGAGTGGCAGGGCGCTTTACTCTGGCAGATTGGGGTCTACCCTTTCTCTTCACTACTGCCTCATATCGGCGGGCAGCTTTCAGGGCCAGTTCATGGGTTGGGAAATCCCCTATAGCTAAGGCAGCTTGGATCTCTGGATCTTACCCTTGCTGAAATCGTCTGGACTTGATCTCAGCAGTCGGTATCAAGTGTGCCGCGAACCTGTTGCGGTCTTGTGTTAGCTGTGTAGTATATGATATTTAGAAAATCAAATATTGAGACATATCTTACCTACAGAGCATGGTAAAGTCGGTATTATACTCATCCACAGATTTGGTCCATATCGAACCCTGTTGTAGATGGATGAATTGCTGCTCCATGTCAAATCGGGAAGCATCTTGAAAGTACTTCGCGTCGAACATGTCGTGAAAGGTTTTCCATTCGATAGGCTGTTCAAGACGGTTTTCTTTCGCTTTCCACCAAACTCGGCGTTGTCGGTGAGTTGCAGTTTCTCAACTCGTACCCAAGCGATCTCTGGCACTTGTGCTGCTTCCAGATCGTCCTCGATGCTCTGAACCTATTCTTCCGCTTCCAGAGGGCTCTATTTCCCCGAAAATTGCTTTGGGTGCAATGCCCGGAATTGCTTCACTCCGGGCGCTTCCACTTCTGGACGGTTCATAAATATAGCAGTCTGCTACTGCTGTCCCTCCAGGAGGCCGCGGATTGCCTCAAGCAGTACCATCTTCTCATTGATGGGAGAAGCAATGTAGGCATAAGCGGTAGAGGTGGTGGTGTGTTGTTGATGTTGGTACTGGTATTGTTTGGAGAATCCATAACCTTGAAATAAAAATAGGGTTAGGATAGATTCAAAGCATATGAAATTGTAAGATTCAAGGAATATGAATTGTAAAGAATGTTTTTAGCTGCTGATTCTTATGTTATATTGTTTAGGACTTCATGCAGAATTGACCTGCATGTCCATACAGAACTGACCTGCATTGGCCACCAATAAAAACCTATCACGCCCCGCTTCCTGATGTACGGGTAAGGAGACGCGATGAGGTCCGCTACGTATTTACTCAGAAGTAAACACGCTAAGCGTATCTAAGCAATATAAAGTAAAATGTACACAAGAATAGACATAAAAGAACATCAACTTTATTTATTCAACATTCTTTTACAGACACAACTGAAAATGTAAATACAAGGATGAAATGCAATGCCTAAACAATGGCATGAACTGAAAATAAAATGAGTACAAGTAAAGTCAGTGCTCAGGGTCTTCTGTGAACTGCTCCAAGTGCTTATGGCCGGTCTCGAACTCCTCAGAATCGGGTCCTCCTGACAAAATTCCAAAGAAGAAAAGAAATAGGAATGCCGTCAGCGAACAATCGCTCGGTAAGTCCCAAAGAAAGAAAGAAGTAGAATAAACAGAAAGAATATAACTATTTGATTGTTATGTTAACGCAGTTGTTTGTAGCTTGGTACAGAATATGCCAGTGTATACGAGAGGAGTCCAACTTACACCGTGGACTTTGGTAACCCGTAGTACAAGGCTCCGTCGATAATTCCACGAAACAATTGCATGGATGTAATTACGTCTTTTAGTGACCACCTCATGTCACCTTTAATATATTCCGTACCAGTCTATCCCTTTATAAACCCCGTAATATTTATTGTATTGATTGTACTAGTTGTATTGTATTGTTTTGTAGTAAATGTAAGACTTGCCGAAACCATGATATCAGTAAACGGAATGGATATAAATGGATAATCATGTAATCAGAGTATATCCATGGTTTGGTTTAGTCATGTTCATGTTGATATGGATTGAATTATGGTATAAACGGATTCATGTTGTATTGCAGTTATACTTGAATCAAATTCAAGATAGATTATAATCAGATTTGACCATGGCTCGAACTGAGTCAGACTTTTAAACAGAATTGAAGTCTTGATTGTTTCGGTGTTATCGGTAACTGCTGCACATGGACGGCAGGATTTGTGTCTTTTTCTAAGACAATTACCGTATTGATAACACCGTTTTTAGGTTGTCTACCTTAGATAGGCAAGCACCCATATTCTCCGGCTCCCTGAGGCTCAACAGAACTGATCCCGCTTAAACCTATGTTTACTAGGGCCCTTATTGTAATTTAGTATAACTTGAGAGAGTTTTATGAAAAAATAGTTTTGATATATTTTCAAAATATACCTCAAATATTTAATTATCGTCTTTAGGGTTTTCATAGATGTATATTCTATAAAAGTGAAATTTTATAGCGAGTAGAACCTAGTTTTCATTGTGTATGGTACTTTAATGAAATATTGGAATCTGTATTGAATTGTAATGGTAGTTTCATGAAATTAGTGATCCCTTTGATTTAGAAAACATGGAATATATATATAATATATTTAAAGTAGATATTTTGATAATATTTATATATCTAATATTTATAAAAATTATAATTTATTTATTAAATAGAAATCAATTTTTTCTTAAAAATTGCATTAAATATTCCATCGAGATCGAATGCACTTTACGGAAGTCTGCATCTCGCTCTACTAGGCCCAAGGATGTGCGATAACCCGCACCATCCCGATCGGGGTTCCCCAAAATGGGTTGTAGAGGCGTAATTGCAAGGAATTAACTAACACACTTTTTAAAGAAAACGGTTTTGAATATTCAAGGTATTTATTCGTAATCTCGTATTTTCTCCATAAACTAGAGTCCCAAAATTCATCGTGCTATGTCAAGATTGTGTGTTGTGATGAGGTAGGTCATTACCTCGTGAGTTTTCTAAAGGTAATACAAGGGAATATGTTGAATTGTGTTGAAAGCAAAGTATACGGTATTTAACCGTAAAAATGCGATAAAAGTTGCATAATAAATTCTTTTGAGATGAAACTTGTTCTAATGTGTTTGTTAATGATTACTAAAGAATCTATTAAAAAATTGTAAGTTTGTTATTAAGAAAAATTAGATTTTTAAAGAAAAGAGAATCAAAATCCGGAATAACTCCGCTTCCGACGAGTTTTCGAAAAAGAGAAGTTTTGGAATAGAGATGGAGGAGGGGACTGGGTACTTACTGGCTATAAAGAAAGAAGGGAGAAGGGGGAGGCTCTTGGAACCATCAAGGCATCGTTTCGTTGCCGGAATCTTCCCGAAACGTCGTTGGAACTTCGCCTCTTGCTAACTCTACTTGCACAATTTGGAACTTGGAATTTTTAGAGAGTTTTTGATTCTAGATTTCAGAATGAAGAGAGACAAAGTGTAGGGTTGTATTTATAGGGTAGGATTAGGGTTTAGGGTGATAAATTTGAGAATTAAAATGCATTAAATCATGGAATAATGCTAAATTTTAGTTCTTTGGAAATGTACAGAGATATCAAACAGTATAGGGATAGGCCAAGGGGCGTTGGGATTGAAATTTGGAGAGCATCCCCTACGGGAGGCCCGGCGGTGCCGGTCTTATGCCTCAATCTCTCCGGCCAAATTCCGGTGATGGATGGTGGGATTTTGGCTACGTGTTGGTGTCGTTTGGTATAACTCGGTGCATGTGTTTGTTTTCTTTGTTGCTTTTCATTTTACGTGTAGTGCACGTGTAAAGCTTTGGACTTCTAAAAGATTAAAAAATCAATTAAAAATATATGTGGCTGAGGGGATTCGATCACAGGGGCTACGTCATAGCAGTGCAAGGCTTTACCAATAAGCTACAAGTGCTTTTTTGCTGTTCAAAATCAAATCAAATTTATAACTTGTGCTCAGGCTTAGGTATTACTTTCTGTATTTTGGAAAAATTTTGTACAGAAAGTTTAGGGTTGTTACAACGTGAGATGTTGTCAAAAGACTGGAAAATGCGCTCACGTGGAAATCACGTGAGACGCTCATGTGTTTAACACGTAGGGGCTGCTTTCTATTTTTATAAAGGGAACATCAAGTTATCGAGGGTATAAGCACCTAAAATAAAATTCATGTGCGGCGCAGACCTATGAAAGCACTGGTTCGACAAATGGATACTCTCGATATAGATAATGTCAAAAGGGCGAAAGGAAGACCGAAGAAAAAATGGATGGAGGTGATATGAAAAGATATGGTTGCCAAAGGCCTCAATGAAAATATATTGTTCGATAGAAGTGAGTGGAGGCAAATGATTCATATGCTGGACCTGGCGTGATTCTCATGTTGGTTCATGTAGCCTACCCAATATGCTTGGGATAAAAGGCTCAGTTGTTGTTGTTGTTGTTTAATCTTTCCTTTAAAAAAATAATTTTTATAATTTGTTTTCATAGAAAAATACGAATTTATGATTTTTATATAATTTTCCAATGTTTTAATTTGTTTTAAAAGTCGTATTTTTAAAAACCGTATTTTTATTTCCTTTCGAGACTGGATACTTTATGAGGGGTTCTGCATCTCGCTCTACTATCCCAAAGATGTGCAATAATCCGCACCATCCATTAGCGGATCTTCTAAAAAGGGTTGTAGAGGCGCAATTGCAAAACGAGATAAAAATATTGATAAAAGAAACCCTTTTTTGTAAAAATATGGTATTTTAATGTAGAACCTATTCTTTGAATTAACCATATATTTAGAATATCGTGCTATGAAATTATAGTGTATGTGGGAGGTAGGTTGTTACCCCGTGAAGGTTCTAGAGATATATACACTAGTTATCAAAATAAAGGTTATATTAAACTTCATGGTATTTTTCTGAAAAAGTTTATTATAAGCGTATTTCACTTGAATTTCTTATTTCATGAAAAAGATAAAAATACGAAAAAAACATGTTAAGATAATATTTAAAGGTTTAAAATGAATAATTAGCATTGGTGAATGTGACAAAAGTTGTTTAGAATAAAATTAAACG
The DNA here is from genome assembly GCA_030015575.1 of Agapanthus africanus. Taxonomy (NCBI): domain Eukaryota; kingdom Viridiplantae; phylum Streptophyta; class Magnoliopsida; order Asparagales; family Amaryllidaceae; genus Agapanthus; species Agapanthus africanus. The sequence continues at coordinate 395,946,047 of JASDDO010000008.1, forward strand.
AGATAACTCCATTTGCCGATATTGTTCTATAGATTGGTTTTTGAGATGAAAAGAATGAGAGAAAATGCACTTACTGGTTGCGTTGTGTTGAAAAGAGAGTAAAGAAGAGAGAGAGGGTCTCCTTGGCGTCGCGGTTGCGTCGGGAAAGCTCCGGTCGTCAAGATTGGTTTGCTACTCCACTTGATTGCTTAACTCCACTTGGTACTTATAAAGTTTTGAGAGAATTTTGATAGAAATTTCAGAATGGGGAAGAGCTAAGGCATGCGGTGGTACTTATAGTGAAGAATTTAGGATATGTGAATTAAAATTTTTGAATAAATAGAATTAAAATAGTGTTAATTAGGGGTTTGGAGAGTTTCTGTTTGACTGCAGGAAAATCAAACAGTGCAGAGGAGTAGAGGGGAGTCGAAGAGGTGTGTGCGCAAAACACGGAGGCATACGGAGCTACATCAACCGTCAGTAGAGGACGAATAGGGAGTTCAGGCTGTCGGATTTGGTCCAAGTGTCTCGAGATTCGTGCCACATGTTTAACTCTGTGTTTACTCCTCATTGCTCCTATTTGATTTTTCTGAAACTTTTTGATTCTCCGTGAATTGCATGTGCAACTCTTGGGCTTCCGAAAAGTAAAAGGAAAAAATATTAAAAAATAATTGGGACTGATGGGAATCGAACACACATGCTATCTCATAGCAGTGTAGAGATTTTACCAGTGAGCTATAAGTTGTTTCTTGATTTTATTGAACAAAAATAATTTATAACTTCTAATCAGGCGGAAATACCCTTTCTATACATTTAAACAAATAATTTTGTATAAGTATTTCATAGTCGTTACAATTTAATTCTACATAGAATTTAATTCTATAAAAAAAACACACGTGCATTGCACGTGGGGCGTTAGCCTATAGCATTCATGTGGATATCACGTGAGGCGCTGCCAAGAGGCTGGCAAGTGCGCTCACGTGGATATCACGTGAGGCGCTGCCAAGAGTCTGGATGAGCGCTTCACATAGATATCACGTGAGACGTTTACGTGTTTAACACGTGGGGGTTGCTCTCTATTTTTATAAAGGGGACAGTAAGCTCTGGGCCAAAATTTTTAGCAGGAACAAATACCTTCCACTATTTTGCCCACGTAGGTATGTTTGTTGCTTAAGTAGTGCAAAATTATGCATCGCCATAGAATTGATAGCTTAGAAGACAGGTTTAGGATCTCTGTCGCCTAAGACTTTTTCCTCTTCATGATCCGTAAGGGTCTCGAAATGGTTATTCTCCCTATGAATCGAGAGAATCTCACAGGTGTATATTTTCCTTGGAAATCATATGGATTCCTAAGTGTCTTTCCACCTTTGTGAGTCGTAAAGATCTCACGCGAGTATTTTTCTCCTTACGTGTCGAGAGGGCCCATAAGTGGCTTCTTCACTTCATCGGTATGCAATTTTGGAGAATGTGGTTCGTGGATAGTATACAAGAGTCTGTATTGACCACCTTGTAGGGAAACAGTGGCTTAGAAAATAGGTTGGTATCCCCGTCGTCTAAGGCTTTTCACCTTTATGAGCCGTGAGGATCTTATAAAGATGTTTCTCCCTACGACTCGAGAGGATCTCGCAGGTGTATTCTAACTTGAAATATAGATAATCCCTTTCGAAACAAAAGTCCGTTAGGTTTATGATACTGGGTTAAGTCCATCGTACCGTCGCGTTGGCTGATGTATTCTCGATATGCAATCCCTTGAATTACGACTTGAGTAGCCACGCGTCTGTCGTGTCTCTGATCCCTTCTGAGGCTGAACAAGACGTCTTCAAGTAATTTTCTTAGGTTGGAGTATCCATATTACCATCGGAAGATCAAGCATTAGGTATTGTCGTGGCGCTTTACTTGAGTTTAGGCTTAATTTGAAGCCTCGATGAGTCATAACAACACCCTTCTGGGGTGGGATGATATCCAATGGTCTTTAGGCTTGCCATCAAGACCCGAAGCTAGGCACATGTCATCACTTCGCTTTTGTTTTGGTGTCGCACCATTTTTTTGCCGAAGTAAGGTAGATATCCGTATGATCTCTATGCTGTATGTATCGCAATCGAGATCTGAAGTTAGGAATATGCCATTGCTCTGATTTTATTTGATAGTTGCGTCCGCATCCTACTGGAATGAGAAGAAATGTCGAGATGATCTTTAAGCTGTAGATATTGCCATCGAGATCTGGAGTTAGGAATATGTCGTCACTCCACTTTTGTTCGACTCTTGGGTCCTTATTAACGTCTCATCTGCACCGAGAAGGAACGTCGAGCTAGAGCTAGGATTTTTCCATTACTTTACTTTGATTTGGCTCCTTGGAGCTTTGTCGACATCACGTCTGAACTTTATTGTAGTAAAAGGGACGTCCAAATAGCCTCTAAGCTGTAGATGTGTCATCAAGACTCGATTCTTCTTTTGACGAAGCATGGTGGGAAAATATAGTCCCCTTTCTTTCATTTGTGCCCATGGATTGTATACAACAGTCGGTATGGACCTACTTGCATGGCAGAACAAATTTTTTTTCCCCCGATGCTCTATCGTTTTAGATTTTCGTATCGCGGAAGTCGTGATTGTCCAATCATTTCGACTATTTTTTTTCGTGGTGCCCAATCATTTCAGCTATATCATTTTTTTTATTTTTACTCGCTATTTTTTTTATTGCGAGTTGCCCCATCATTTCGGCTATTATGCATATATATATTTTATGATTCGCTGATTTTAATTGCGAGCTACCCCATCATTTCGGCTATTTAAAGTTTTTTTGCTAGCTGATTTTGTTGCAAGTCGGGGACTTGGGTTCTGATACCAATCTTGTCATCAGTATCGCTACTGAAATATTGTCATGAGCGAGTCATCATATGCCTTGCGAGGACTTGAATTTTGATATTTTTTTAGGTATCAGCATCGCTACCACTGAGATATTGCCAGAAGCGAATTATTATTTGCCTTTATCGATTTGAACAAAAGTGGCTTAGCAAACATGGTTAGGATCCTGTCGACTAAAACTTTTTGACTTTACGAGCCGTAAGGATCTCATAAAGATATTTCTCCCTACGAGTCGTGAGGATCTCATAGGTGTGTATTCTCCTTAGAAATCGTAGGGATTTCTATGTGGTATTTTCTCTCGAAAGTCGTAAGGATCATACAAGAGAGTTTTCTCCTTATAAATCGAAAGAACTTACAAGTGTCATTCACCGTATGGGGATCCTTTTTTTAACCATTGGTGGACCTTTGGGGAACATATTTTGTTCGTGCATGTGGATCGTATGCAAGCGTCGGTATTGAACTAATTGTAGGGCAATTTAGGGATATGATGGCTTAAGAACATATTTGTATCCTTGTAACTTAAGACTTTTGAATCCCATGAGCCGTGAAAGTCTCATGGGGGGAATTCTCCTTACGAGTCGTGGGTCTTGCAAGTATAATTTCTCCCTAGGAATCGTATGGATTTCTAAGTGTGTTACTCTTTTGTGAGTCGTAAAGATCTCACGCAAGTATTTTCTCCTTAACAAGATCGTGGGGACCCTGTAAGTGTACACAAATTTTATTATTATTTTTTTTATGAGATTACGCCCTTTCGGGTTTTCACAAGTTTGTCATTAGCCCTGCAGTTTTTACTCACGGTGTCCTTTCGGGTTTTCATCCGTGCCCATTTTGCTTGTGGACGTACCGTTTTTTTTGCTGTGAACGGTAGAATTCTGGAAAGTAGTTTCGTTACAGATGATTCATCTATTTGCCGGTGGGACTTGAAAGTGGCTTTATTGCTGGAGTAGCTGTGTAGCCGGTGGGACTTGAATTGCAATCTTCGCCGGTGGGACTTCAATTGCAATGTTGAACTCAAGGAGCATATTAGTTTAGGGACATTACGGTCCATTATCGTCGTGTTTAGGACGACACGCTAGGTTCAATTGCAATGTCCTCAGATTTAATCTCTTTGCTCTATTTATAGGAGAAAAGAAAAATGAATCTGTTGGAGGAAATCTCTCATTGAGAGATCATGATTGATTTCATAATCAATTAAATTGATCTTAAAGATCAATCGGTGAATTTTTATTCACCGTTGGATTTTTAATCCAAAAGATCTATATTTAATAGAGAAGATTTCTTATTTGTTTTAAAAAGGTTAGGAAAATATTTTCCTACGATAGAATTTAATTCTATCAGATGATCGATGAGTGATTTTATAATCACCGTTGGATTTTTGATCTAAGAGTACTCTGTTTAACAGAGAGAATTTTTCTAGTTTGAGAAAAATCAGAAAAATATTTCTCACATAGAATTTAATTCTATAAAAAAAAAGCACCCACGTGCATTGCACGTGGAGCGTTGGTCTATAGCGTTCACGTGGATATCGAGTGAGGCGCTGCTAAGAGACTGGCAAGTGCGCTCATATGGATATCACGTGAGATGCTATCAAAAGACTAGAAAATACGCTCACGTGGATATTACATGAGACGCTCACGTGGATATCATGTGGATATCACGTGAGACGCTGTCAAAAAACTAGAAAATACACTCACGTGGATATCACATGAGACGCTCACATGGCTGCCCACTATTTTTATAGAGGGAACAACAATTTCTGGGTCAAATTTTTTGGCGGGAACACTTGTTTAATCGCCGGAGGGTCCTATGATGGTTTTCCACGTCGGGACTTACTTTGCAGGTAGCTCAGCGTCAACAACAATCCACTGAGATCCACACGTTCAATCTTCCATAACAAATCTTAGCCGTTCAGTCCCGCTGGCCGCAAGATCGACGTAGGACAACATCTGAGCGAGATTCGGACCTCTATCATACACACAAGAATATCAAAATATACATCGCTATTGATATGCTTGCTATTTTGTTTACAAGAAATAAATGCTTAATTAGCTCCCGACTTTGTTAGCTCAATTTTATATATAATGTTAATAGTTAACATCTATACCATAGTGGTACAGCTTATTAATCACCGCTGGAGCAAAAAGTATGGGGTCAAATCCCGTTTGATTATGTTCGTTAACTGTTATATATTGATTCTTCAGCTGTAGTTACTGTCTTATTCCAATAGCTTTTCAAAAAAGCCAGTATTTAAGAGCAACTCATTGTCTTCTTTTATGTAGCAATTTCTAATCTTCGTCAGAAAAAGATGGATTGCTCAAGCCTTTTAGATTTTTTTTTCCTTCTTTTTGAAAGGATGAAAATGGAGAGTAAGAAGCTGAAAGGTGTCATCATTTGATTAGTCTACGGATTAATCTTATCATTTGGAGAGGAAAAATCATCTTAATTTCTTCCAAGAAAAAACAAACCCTCAAGCCTAATGCAGAGTCCCAAGACCAAATCATTCATCATCTCCATAATTGCAAATAGCATATAATATAATAATATAATATCGGGGCGAACATACAGCAGCATTGGATAATTAATTTATCCAACAAATTTGAACTGTTTATTTTAACTGCTACTTTAAGTGGCGGTTAAAATAAACATTTCAGATTTAACCGACACTTAAATTATAGATTAAAATATTTAACCACTATTTAAATTAGCTGTTCATATTATCTAAAATAGGAAAACGCCCCAACAGTTCTAGCGGTTTAGGATTTTGAGATCGAAATGGGACGATTTTTGCTATAATTTGAACTGCGATTCTTACCGAGTATTCTCTTGATTCTTGAATCGATTCCATAACGTAAATTAATTACTTTAATTATTATAGGTTTTGTTATTTATTTAGGATTTTTTGTTAGGTTTTCCATATATAAATTGGGCGTTTTTTTCATGTGACTTGAATTGTGATTGCTGATAGGTATTCTATTGTTTCTTGGATTGATTTTATGACATAAATCAATTAGTTCTATTGTTTCTTTGTCTATTTTCACTACTATTCCTTTTTCTTCTTCTAATTCAGGGATAATTCGCTCATAGGCTAGATTAATAGACATTATAACGTATGTAAACGAAGAAATAAAAAATATACTATAACCATGTCGAAAAACCTCGTTGAGGAAGACATAGACATCCTGTGGCGGAAGATAAGGTTCGAAAGTTGAGAGGGGGTATATTACATAACCGCTTGAAAAAAATATTACTTAAGCAGCGGTTAACTTTTGATTTTAACAATTACTTTAAATAGAGGTTACATAACAACCGTTACATTTAATCGCTACCTTAAGTAGCGATTAACTCTGAACGGTGCTGATTTGTTGGATAAATTGACTTTTGATTTTAACCGCTACTTTAAATATAGGTTAAATAAAAACCGTTAGATTTAACCGCTACTTAAAGTAGCGGTTAACCATAAAAGGTTCCGATTTGTTGTATATTTTTTTATCCAGCGTTGATGTTAACTGTTATTTTAATTGGCGGTTAAATATCAACTGGTAGATCGCTTTAAGCATAGGTTATATAAAAACCGTTATATATAACCGCTATTTAAATCTTACGGTTTTTATTTAACAAATACTTAAAATAGCGGTTCTAATTTATTGAATAATTTTCTATCCAATAACCGCTATTTTAAATACCTGTTAAATGATAACCGCTAGGTTTCAACCTTTTTTAAGAAGCGGATAATTTTGGATGGTTTCGATCGGTTGGATAATTTTTTTTTTCCCTTAGCCTGTACATGGGACCGAACCCATGCAATATAACTATTGATAAACAATGCAAAAGATCATGAAAACATTCGTCAGCAATGAGTCAACAAACGAGTCCAAATCAGTCTTAGTCCTTATCCTAACCTAACCACGCTTGTCTCTTACCAAAATATCATTCTTCTTCAGGGCTTCCATGCAAAAAGAACTTCACCAATAATTAGCTCGGGAAGACGAATGCCGCGCCACCACAAGTGCAGAGTGCAGAGGTTCAAATTCCGATTGCATCAAAATCCCGCTTATCATTCATAAAATAAATTACAAGGGATTTCCTAGAACATCACCCTCCACTGGTCGAAACCTATCCCATTTCTGTTTGATTAACTAGACCATCACCCTCTGCTGGATATTACTTATTTTTGGAAAAAGTTACTCTTTATAAGTGTGCAAGAAGAAAAGACTAGTGTTATGCAAATGATAAGTACTAGCTTGTTTAGGAAAGCACACGTTTATTCGGAGGCAGTTACAACAAAATAAGTAGTTTAATTTTTTATTATATTATGTTTTTCAACATGCATACTTGCAAAAATATATCATTTGAGCGTAGTTGCAACTACACGATTTTAAAAGCCTATTTATTCTTCCAACTACATACGGAAACAACAAACCGTTGCTGAAAACCAAATAAACCGAGAAGATGCATGGGTTTCGGACAGCTTTGAGTGGGAGGGTGAACCTTATATTTTTTTACCAGTAAGTTTGTTGTCATTCAGACAAAAACGGAGGAGGTTTATGCAAATTTAGTTCAGAGGGGGACCAGCTGCGGAGACACAGAGCTGCCCTCTTGACCCCCCAAAAGTCTTGGAGCTTCACTAATATTCCTCTCCCCTCAAGCTTAAGCGGTAACCTTACCACCTTTAACCCTAACCCTAAACTCTAGTTAAGCCCTTAACCCTCTCAACTTTCTTCCCCTTTTTATATCTACCCCCCTCACCTCCCCCATTCTCCGCTTCCTGTCCTCTCTCTCTCTCTCTCTCTCTCGCGTCCCAAGCAACCCACAAATATTATTATTTTTTTCATTTAGACCCTCAAAAAAAGGAGGTAGAATTCGCCAAAAGAAAAAAGAGGAAGGGGAAGCAGAGCACCTGGAGGTTGGATGAGATGAGCTGCAACGGGTGCAGGGTGCTGAGGAAGGGCTGCAGCGAGTCGTGCGTGCTGCGCACGTGCCTGCAGTGGATCGAGACGGCGGAGGCCCAGGGCCACGCCACCGTCTTCGTCGCCAAGTTCTTCGGCCGCGCCGGCCTCATGTCCTTCGTCTCCGCCGTCCCCGAACCACAGCGCCCTGGTAATTTTATAAATTTCTCCCCCATAAACTGCAAGGTAATAACCAATTGCTCTTCACGTAATTTACAGAATTAATCAAATATTTGCAATTTGCAAATAAGACACGGTTTTTTAATTTTATTTATTTATTTATTTTTTTGATTTTCTGGGTTTTGGAAAAATGTGAAGCTAGAATGAGATTTTGAAACTAGTTGAGAGATCTAAGGGGTGAAAAGCGAAAACTTTGAGAAAAGATGGCGTTTATTGAATTATTGAAGAGTGCAAAAACAAGGAGTGTTTTTTTTAACAGATGTTTAAAGATGAAGTGTTTCTAAAATTCAAGGCCAAACATCCGGATTTTTATAATTTTTTTTGAAGAAATCTGTAAAACAATTATTCAATTTTGAAATTGTTTGCAAAATTAATCCAAACTGAACAAAATAAGAGATATTCGGAGAAAAGAAATCACTAAAATCTGCAAGATGTCTTCAAAGCTTTTCCTAAATTGATCCAATATGAGCAAAAATCGGCCAAAAAATTAAGATCAAAAGACTTCCTTTTATCTAAAATTTTGCAAATCAACACTGGAGATTACTGATGTTTGCAGTGCTAGCCCAATTTTGAATTCGTTTGCAAAATTGATCCAAAATAAGCAGAAAAATTAAAGATAAAAATGTCGATTTTGCGGGATTATGAATCGATCTCCAGATTATATGGAAGCAATCTTTTGCAAATAGGCCAAAAAATAAATAAAAATGATTTCTTGTGATCTAGAATTTTGCAAATAACACCAGATCTTACTTCTTTTTTGCAGCGCTTTTCCAATCTTTACTTTTCGAGGCCTGCGGCCGCACGATCAACCCCGTGAACGGCGCCGTGGGGCTCCTGTGGACTGGCAACTGGAACCTCTGCCAAGCGGCGGTCGAAACGGTCCTCACAGGCGGCACGCTGCGGCCGCTGCCGGACCTCGACGCCGTTACCTCGCCGTTAGATCTGGACCTCTGCCTCTCCCCGACCGCCGCCGACGGAGCCAAACGGCGCCCGACGTCGCCGTCAGAGGGATCGGTGACGACGAGCCTCGAGAGCGGCGGCGGATGCGATCGAGCGAAAAAGCCGCGCCTTTTGAATCTTTTCGTCTGAATTTTGATCGGAATCCGACGAGGTTTTCTTTTTTGCCCTTTTTTTGGTGTTTTTGCGTTTTGGCCCTAGAAAATGTGGTAATTGCTGGCATGGGATTCCAAGATAGGGGAAATGATGGTGCTGGTGGTATCTTTCTCTCTCTCTTTCTCATCTTTTTGGAGTGTGTTATTTTGGAGATAATATTAAAAGTATAAATAAATGTATTTTACTTTAACTAAATGTATAAGCATCTGATCTATGTTTCTGTGATCTGCAAAATTGCCCTCTTAGCTTCTTGAATCGAAAAGTTTATCTCATGTGGCGGTGTTTAAAGACGTGTTATTCACACGATTCTGCATTCTGTCCGTTGCATTTTTGCCTGCTCTTGAGGTACATTTCTTTGTTTTTCGGGACATTTTACTTCGGAATCTTCGTTAACTTCGGGACATTGATATTGTCGTTTCTATTTAAAGAGCATTTTTATTATATTGAATACAGATTAATTACGAAATGATGATCACAACGGGAAGATTGAAGTGGAGAAATGCTTCAGGCTTTCTATGCTACATGACAATTGCATTTTTATGATCAAGTTGTTGTCAATTAAGAAAACGATATGTTCAAAAAATTAGTGTGGATGAATAAGAAATGAGAATGTTAATATAGATAAATCTTAATATTCTAAAAGATAAAGTAAAAAATGAGTATACTCGTAACCAACCGGATGACGCTCGTTTATACATGCGCAACCGAGATCTATAAATGTCCTAGTTAGAGTAATTACAAAATTGAAATTAACAATACAAAATGATAAAAACAGATTTATATAGTTGAATCCAAAATTCTAGGATACAGACTTGCCCGCCCGCGGTTGTCTAATTCTTGGAATAAACAGTTATACTTAGAAAAGAGAGTCATATTGCAATGGAAGTAATTTGTTTTAGAGTAATACTTTACCTACCGGGCTTGAAATCCCACCACAACAATCCTCTCAAGAGACAAAATGGTAGGATGCATAACATCTACATACAAAATGGCAAACAGATGGGTCCGTGGTTTTTGTCTCTTGGATGTATTGTTGTAGATTCAACTCGGATAGTTTAAGCATTTTTCTTTGTTTTAGGGAAACGTCAAAAAAAGATGGGTTTCATGTCATAGTGGGCCACGCTTCGGCAACGCGCCATCACACCAAGTCTCGCTCATTTATCACCAAAATAACAGAAAAAAATAAAATGCACTCATTTATGCACACCCGTGTGGGGCCCACATGTCAGTAACAAGATCATAGATCATAGATCTAGCATGTAATAATCTAACATGACGAGCGTGAAAATGGCCGAATTTACCGTCGTTTATCTTGTTGAGCTTGTTAAAGATCCTGTATCATTCATATTTGACATTTAAATAGAAACAAATAATAAATTTAGGGAGCTTGTTGAGCTCCGCAAAGATCCTTTCGAATTCATATCTTATATTTAGATAGAAACAACCAACTTGCAAAATTTACAGGGGACTTGTCTTGTTAAGACGATGAAAGCAACTTTTTTGGAGTTTTTAACAATTTTGTATCCTATTATTCGGGGTCCAATCAAAATGAAGAAGATAAGGAAGGAAAAGAAAAGGACTGCATTATTAATTTTAAAAAGAACCAGGGATTATGTGATGATTATCCAAAACATTTAGGTTTAATTGTTGATTAATTTAGTGAAGTGACGTAGCCGGTCGGTGGAAGTGGAGACTGGCAGCAGCACAATCCTTCCCTTTTCTATTTGTAAAGAAAGATAAGAAGACGAACGCACAAGCAAGAGCACAGGAAACTTGAAAGTATTGCAAACGAAAACGCTATTAATTTGTAGATCCAGATCATAATCTACCTTGGATCGAAGAATACTTCAATCCACCGGACTTGTGTAATTAGAAATTTCAGATTGTAACTGATGCGTGTGGATTAGTGGCATATCATTACAGAGTTAGTTCCATGTGTGCCGGCTGGCTGTCATTCAAACTGGACTTTGATCACCCCTCTCAGACTAATAGAAATAGAAGAACGTACGGCCGCATAGAAATGTTGTATGCGGTCACATATCTTGAGCGGCTCTTGACAGAAGAGAAGAGGCGCGTAGGAGCAATGCCGCGGGCATCATTGGGCCGAAACAAAAGGAGTAGGGGCCCACAGTCTCTCGGGCCCTAGACGGTCGCCATCGCGCCAAGTTGCAGCCCAAAGCGTGAGTTTCGTGGGCCCCACATCCAAGTTGGGGGCGCAAATAGTGCGGCGCTTGTCAGCGTCGGTTTCGGCGTCTCGTGCTGACGTAAGATTCCCACGTGGGGCCCCGTCGCTTTTGTTCCTTTTCTCCACTTCCATTAATTGCGGTGTTTTTTTGGGCAGCGCCTAGCCGCGTCCGAGTGTGGGCCCCACTTGCACGTGCAAGTTGAGGATGGGGGTGTTTGATTTCGACACGTGGTTGGTGGTGGGCTTGTGGTCGGCACGTAGGAAGGAGATGGGGTGGAGTGGAATTGGGTTGAATGTGACGTTTGCATTGTCAAGGGTAAATTGGTATATGATCGAGGAGCTTACCAAGGGTGCAATGCAGCTAGGCAGGAAAGAGGAGCGGAGGAGACTTTTCGGACGCTCTTCGGCCGGCTTGATAGGACCTTCGGTGCTATTTCTTTCTCATATGACCGAAAAATATAGCCGACACACAGAATAAATTGTCCCTCAAGTAAGCCTTCAAATCAATTATTAACGTGCTTGATAACTTGATATAATTTAATCATTTTCGATAGTGTGTGTGTGTGTGTGTGTGTCTGTCTGTTCGGCCGACGACCGATGGTGAGGCCGGAAGAGGGTTGGTATATAGTGGCAAGGCTGGTGACAAACGGCTGAGCGGTGTGTTCGGCCGACGACCGATGGTGAGGCCGGAAGATGGTTGGTATATAGTGGCAAGGCTGGTGACAAACGGCTGAGCGGTGAGCGGCCGCCGACGAACTTCCGATCGGCGGCGGGCCGGTAAGCAGTCGGCAATGGGCGACGGGACCGGCGGTGGATGACTGACAATGAACTACATCCGGCCGGCGGCGAATGTCCGATCGGCTACAAACCGGCCGACGGGTGGCGAGAGAGGCCGACAGAGGATGGTCACGGCTCATTTCATGTTATGCAGGAGTATTTCATGGTTATGTAGGATAGATCCACACCCAATATGCCACGTGTACGGTAGATCTTACTCCCTATAAAATGTTTTATAGATAGGTTCCATATGATTTTTTCCCTATAGTTTTCTTTAAATGGCACATTGATTTGCTTAATGTGGTGCTTTCTCAAGTGCATGCACCTATAAAGCCAAAGTGAGAGAAGAGGGAAAATATGCTCCACATCTCTTTTATCTTTAAAAAAAACCTAACTACTATATTTAAATTAGTATTTTCCTTAGGTTGTTGGAGATACCACACCCATGTATTATAGTATCATGCATGCATTATTATTAATATAATTTTGTATTTTATTTATTAGGTGACGTAGATCCCACATTGATTGATCCTGGGATGCATGTGGCCCTTGTGATATTTTATTTTCTCCTTCATTTTATTCCTCGTAGGGAGCAAAGTTTGCTACTTTTTTGGTGAACACATAATATGTTTCGCAATTATTTTCCGATCGACCATTCAACAAGTTGAGTTGTCAAACAAATTATGCTTGGTAGCACAATAATTCATTAAGTAAATCTACTTTGATTAATTGTAGTGTCATGTTTTTATAATTAAATCACATGGAGGCATGAGATACATGCATGATCAACAAAAAAGCAAATCCTTTTAGTTGCACATGGCTATTGATATACTCTAGTGCTTTAATAAATATTTAATAAATATGGTAAATTATACATATACCTTTTAAGTTTTTATCGGACAGTAAAATACATGTCATCGACTTTTTCATTAAAGTACTCTATACTAGCATTCCGACTAGTCAGACAATTTTCGAACGACAAGGCAATTTTTACGGACATAAATACCCCTAGCAAAGCGATGACTTGGCAACTCTCTCGTCTTTCCTCCTCTATCTTCCTTCCCTTCTCCACCCCGAAACCCTGTCTCTCCTCTTCCATCGCTTCCTTTCCTCCTCATCCATCTTTCTCCTCTACCGCGTTCGCATCTTCTCCCTGTCGCCTTCTTCCCTAAGTTTGTTGTCTCCTTTTTTCTCATCGAAGCTCCTCTGTATTGTCGATTGCACCAAATCCACCCTCCCACTCTTTTCGCCCCATCCGTCTTCTATTGGATTCAAGGTAATGAACGATGAGTACCCAAATCGATAAAAAGCAGATAAACCGAAATCAAAATTAAGAGCTTAAAGAACTTATTGAGACGCATTTGTGAGACGCTACCCTTGGCATATATTTTCCTCTCCCTAACGATGCACGCGGAATATGAAGGTTTACCCCGAAGATACAATGAAAACCTCCTTCTCAGTAAGTCGTCACGCCTATGCACTCGGTGTATTATGTATAGTTCATGCGATCTCCAAAAAGAGATCAAAACAAAGTTGGGAAGACGGATTTTTCATAAATAAGAGCAGAAGAAAATTCTATGTTCTTAAATCTTATTTCCTGTAGAATGTGAGCTTTAATATGAGATATGAACGCGTTGGAAAGAGGGATAATGTATGGAGGAATTTACTCCTCGCGTTCATCTTTTCATATACACATGTTCAGAAAATATTCTCGTGCATTAACACTGATGATACTCATAAATGGGGATTTCCCAGATCGCGACACGTGGCAGATGACGTGTCGTCCACGTAAGCCCACTAGATTCTTGAGGGCTATGGAGCTAGAATAGGTATGATGCAATGAGGACATTCCTCAGCGTCTCTCCTCCGAGGTAGCACCCGACCTTTTGGGGGATTCCTCTTCGCCTGGCCGCCAGCTAATAGATCGTCTCCGAGTGATCATAGAGTTAAGCTTCCTCAGCTTCCTTGCTCGTCTCCGAGCTATCCTATAACTGAGATTCTTTAGCTTTCCTGTTTGGCAAGGAGCATGGAGCACGAGCGTCCTCATAACGGCTTCGTGTATTTCGCCACGGTGAGATCTTCGCCACTCGCCATTAATGAGCACATCTCGCCATTAATACGGACGTTACGTCTGGATGGAACTGACATCGAGAATCTCGCAACGGCTCGCTCCAATATGAACCCTAAATAAACCCCTCCTCCAGACAATTCAGGTAACTAAAATTCAATCCAATACGTCGTTATTCTGCCTAATTATTCTTTGGCACTCACTTGATCGTTGGAGGGTCCTACGATGATTTCCCACCTTGAGACTTCCATTGCAGGTAGCTCGGCGTCAACAGCAACCAACAAACCCATTGAGATCCACACGCTCAATCCTCCCACCATAAATCTCAACCGTTCAGCTTCGCTGGCCACAAGATCGACGGAGGATAACATCTTAGAGAGATTCCGACCTCCATCAGTTGGCGCCATCTGTGGGAAAAGAAACTTTTCCACCCAAAAAGTTGATCTTCTGCCTTCGATTCGATGGCCAGCCATCATCGCCACGAAGATCCTAGCCCGAGCCATCCCATCCTCCATAACGGAGGCGGGGGCGGTTCTACTCATTCTCCCAACATCATCGAAGCCCTAATGGCATGGGTCAACTAACTTCAGCCATAGTGGACGTGCTCGCTCGTGTTCAAACTGCCAGCCACACTCGGCAAGCCGCTACCCCTGCACCTCAGAACGGCGGTGTGCACGAGATGGAAAAGGGGCGCGTTCAGGTCCTCAGTCTAGCTCTTGCCAACCTCGACACCATGGAACACCGGCATGCCGATTCCGGCAGTCGTGACCACAATACGAGAAATGATTCCATGACTCGTTGGGTGCTGAACAGTCCAACGCCGAGGTCTCAGGGCCAACCAAATGGTCGCTTCAACGCTCGCCGTGTTCTCTCGCCCTCAGAGACAACGTCACTCAGGTCGCCTGATTCCAGGGAATACCGACATCACCATAATCATTGAGGTCGTGCCCATACCGCACGTCGCGTGGAGCCACGAAGGGTTCACCCCAAGAATCTGAGGAACGCGATAGAATGAAACCAAAGCCGCTCCATCGCCCAAACCCGAAGCAGAGACAACAGGCACTCTAATTACAGAGAATCCTCAGGGTATCAGCAGCGAATCGAGGTCCTCGAGAAGAAGATCGAAGACATGCGGCTTGCCACCCGTTCGCTCGGCAAAATACTCCGCGAACACTCTCATGAAGCCCTTCACTGAGCAGTTATTGGCAGAGCGGGTCTCATCTCGGAATAAACCGTCCAAAGTGGCTCTCTTTGATGGGAAGTCTGACCCGAAAGACCACTTGGATGCGTTCACTGCGGGAATGAGCTTTCAAGATAACTCGGATGCGGCTCAATGCCGAGCCTTCCCTACCACTCTCATCTGGGCCGGGTGAGACCGGTTCCGCAGCCTACCTCCGCGCTCAATCTCAACTTTCGACGAGTTGGCTACTTAGTTCCTCAGCCATTTCTTCGGCAATTGACGACAGAAAAGATCGGTTGACTACCTATTCACCATGAAGAGTAAGGACAGAGAATCTTTCAAGGCCTATATCACCCAGTTCTACAATGCTCTCCTAGAAGTACCTAAGCACTGAGACGAGATGGTTATCACGGCTTTGAGATCCGGTTTTAGGCACAAAGAGTGGCTCCGCTCTTTTGCATTAGCACAACCTAAGACCACGGCCGAGGTAAAAGTCTGGACCAAATGGGAAATCCAACTTGACTCTGAGGTGAACGCTAACCTACCCCGTGGAGACCGGACAGACCGAAAGAAACGGGACCGAGAAAAGAAGAAGAAGACCGATCGTTCAAAACCTTATTCACCGAGGTTTCACGAGTACACTCCTCTGAACGACTCTCAAGCCGAGCTGCTAGAAGAGGTGAAGAGCGAGAGATTTTTCAAGCTGTCGCCGATGATACATGAAAGTCTACCCTAGCACCACCACTATGTTTAAACCGGCATCAAGTATGCAATTTTAAAAAATTCATGGTGCTAAGCTAGACTAACTTAGAATCTAACTAGATTATTAGGGTTTAACATATGATATCACAAGAACTATTCTAAGAGGTGGAGATTACAACCTTTGTAGACCGTGTCCTTCTCTTCTAAAGATTCAGGTAGTAGTCCTTATGAATCCTCTAGGCTCTACTTGAAGAAGTACACGAACTTGCTTCGCGATCTTCGTGTCAAAGATGATCCATCCGAATTTCCTTTAATCCAAGCTACCTCTTCACTAAACTCTCTTTGGTGAAGGAAACACCCTAAACTCAAGTGCTAATCAAGTGTAGGATGGTGAAGTAGGGGTTCTAAGCTCACTTAGGATTTACTCAAGCTCTAGGGTTCACAACGCATATGATGGTTTAGAGCTTAAAACATGAAAGAAGAAGAAGTAGAAGGAAAAATGGAGAGAGCTAAAAAATGGCTAAGGTAAAAACCAAGTGAAGAATGGCTCTCATGTGGCTCCTTACTCATTGAAGCATGAATAAAATCCCAATAGAAAATACAACTATACTTCAATAGTGTAGCCAAATGAATAAAGAAATGGAAAAAGCCATGCCTTGCACCATACCACAAATATCTCCCCATTTTTCCACCTCGTCTCTATTTTCCCAAAATAGAAATTCCAACCATACTTCATTATATATATATAGAAAATAATTAGTGAGCTTAATATTAGTTAATATATAATTATATCAAATATAAATATATATCAAATTATTAAATCAACACTTGATTTAATAATCCGGTTATATCACATATAACCGACTAATATCATTTATTTGTATATCACGTTATTAAATCAACACTTGATTCAATAATCCGGTTATATCACATAGAACCTAACCAATATCAAATGTCGCCAGATTAGAATACGGTATCACATACTCGTATTTAATCAGGCTCCCACACATATCAGCATATGTGCCCTATTTCGTTTCTCTTGAACTAGGAAAACTCTGTGTAGGACTCTAAAGACTTGTCAATACGCCGGCAGTAGGTAATGTGTTAGTTATATGTATGCCCTACAGGCCATTACTGTACATGAGATGTATATTGTAGTGGATGCTGGGACATATATAGGTAGGACTTTCTTGCTCGACATGATGTACGCTATCTGGTTGCTCTTTATCTTAACATGTTTACTTTCTGTCTCTCTGTTACATGTTGATAAAGCCCTTAGGATTTGTACTCGACTTCCTGGATTATGATGTAGATCATACTAGTGGGGCCTGGGTAGTCCATGAGTACATCCTTCAATGTTCCTAGTCATGGGAATATCGAGACGGGGCATCGATATTCCAGAGTAGACTAGCGTATATCTTCTCGATCCATGTGATGGGCGATGGATGATCCCATATCCATTGGTGTTTGACATCAGAGACGGTATGCGGGTGCTCAGTGGAGACTGGGTACACTGAACGGACTCGCCGAGAACTCCCAGATGGTATTATACCTCACGTCAGATGGCAGTTCTCTGGTGACACTGGTACAGCTTAGTCTGTTGACCCGAGATCATCATAGAGTCTTGTGTGTCTCCTACTGTGCTTTGATTTCCACCCTACCACGGCTCTACTGAGTCATGCAAACAGGTGGTTTTTGGGTACAGTCCCGATTCACATAGAGGCAATGAGCGATAGGAGAGGATTCGTCTCTCCCGGTATTGGGGGTTGATGTTGCGCTATGCTCGACTGGCCATAACTGGAAATCCCTGGCCAGGGTTGCAGTGATTTACTGGTAAGTGTTATCAGTAGTTTCATGCTTGTTATGGACCTTACATCGGCATGACTTATCAAGCTACTGGGGTCTAACGTTTACCATCCCTAGGCGAGATATGCGACATATCAGACGAACAGACCGAACTGTGCGGTAAGTGTTGCTGGTTGGATTCACAGGAGTGTGAGCAGGCTTGCTCGTTGATATTCTGATCGCTCAATACCCGGGTGGTCGTTACGTTTAGCAGACCGCTTGCGGCTTGTGGATGTTTGATATGATCATCACCTACTGCCGGCGTATTGACGAGTCTTTAGAGTCCTACACAGGGGTTTCCTGGCTCAAGCGAAACGAAATAGGAGCGCATATGAGATATGTGCGGGACCGAGAATAATACCAGTATGTGATACTGTATTCTATTCTATCGATTCGTATCATCGGTCGGTTATATGTGATATAGCCGGGTTACCGAATCAAGTATTGATTCGATACATTGATACACTAGATATTAGTCGGTTATATGCAATATGACCGGATCATTAAATCAAGTATTGATTTAATGATTTAATGTTTAATTATATATTTGATATATTACTTTACATTAACTAGTATTTGTTCACTTAAGATTGATTTTCTCACTTGATGTGCACAAGTTGTATATATGATATATGTTTGTGCACTAGTTTGTATCATGATTGATGATACATGCAAACTTGGGTGTGTGTATGACTTACACCATGTTTAGGTTAATGGTTGGGTTTTATATTCTTTTATTTATTTTTGGCAAAAATAAAATGGTGTCTTTCTTTGTTTTATGCTTGAAGCTTCATGAAGCTTTTAAGCATCTTTGACAAAGTCCACCATTTTGTTTTGCATGACATTTACATTAACCTAACCATTAACATAAACTCTAGTTTAGTCTCTATAAAAGTTAACTCACCCATGGTTGCATCATGATAGACTTCACTTGATTATTCATTTTCTATTATTCATAATTCATTCTTTTCTTTCTTCTCCTTCTTCTTCAAGAAGAAGAAAGCTTGCTTGAAAATTATTAAGTGAAGATTTAGAGTGAGAAATCCAAATCCAAAGTGAACCCACTTCCTATTTTCTCATCCTCTACCACTTGCCATATTGTATAGGGTGTTCCCTTCACAAAGATTTTGACCAAGTGAAGGAATAGCTTGAGTTTGAGTCTTCCCGACGTAGATCATCGTTGGCCTCAAAGTCAACGACCTAGCCCGCTCATTTCTCCGATGAAACCAACGCTAGGGTTCGGGATCCCGATGATCGCAGCGAAGGGACATCAACACGGAGCTTTAGAAGTGAAGGACCGGATCTACAAAGGTTGTATTCCCATTCACTTAGTAGCAAAGTAGTTTGCTTGCTTGTAGTTTCGCCTTACCTCTAGTAAACGATCTTGCATAGGGTTTCTCGGCACCTAAATTTTTGATTTTGACATGGTTGATGCCTTATGGAACCTTGTTAGTGTGTCTAGGAACCCTACAGTGGTATCAGAGCCTAGCTAGAGCTTTAGGCGAAGTGTAGACTAAGTTAGAAACCCGATCGAACCCCGAAACCCTAAACAAAACCCTTCTCTATACATTTTTCAAAACAGTGGATTTTTGTGAATTAAAAATGCTCAGAAAATAGAGCAGGAAATTCTAAGGCAAACTGGAGAAAACGACAACCTAAAGCTACAGTAGCGCCACGGAACCGCGGCCTTACCCTACTTTTGGCGGCGGTTCCGCGGCCGTATGTGATGATTAGGTGCTTAATTTTCTACAGTAATGCCCGTAGCAGTTTCCTCTATTTTCTGGGAATTTTTAATCTATACTCAACAGTTGAGTTTTCTGGGTTGTTTTGGGGACTCGATGTTTCGATCGGATTGTTTAACTTTGTTTATGTTTTTCCGGGTAATTTTAGAACGTGTTAAAAAGTTCGACCGAATATAAATAACCCACTTTTTCCCCTGCCGGAAAATTTCCAAGTGTTGGATTTTTCCGTAGTTTAAGAACGTCTAAGTAGTGCAAGTAACGCGATGGACCCTCTAAAAGACAGCAAACCTTAACTCGATTATGTGACCATCTTTAACTGCCCTTTGAAGCTTAAGGTTTGGGGCAGTACGGCGTGCCACATGTGAGGCGTTGGCTTGACCCTTCTACAGCTGGACCGTTGGTACTGTGGCATGAAGTAAATGTTTTTAAACTTATTTCAAGTATTGAGCTTTTCGGGAAAACTTGGGTGTTTGATTGTTCGATCGGAAAGTTTAACATTGTCTATTTATCTGGAATGTGATACAATATTTGGAATCCACAAATAGTTATGAGATAACTGATTTGAATGTTATAAATCTAGCAGTTTAGTCTCACTTGATCGGTTGCCACGGAATTTTGATGTGATCAAAAGTCTGTCGCAATCACGTTGCGTACGCGTATACTCGCCGGGTAAACTTAATAGACAGCTACACCCCATAGCCCCGACCAAGTGAGTGTAGGAGAACCCCGTCGCCAAAAAGCATCCGTTAGGGTGCTCGCGGCAGCGGTGTTTCGCCTTAGTGCACTTCGTCGACGGTATCGGGGGTGCGGCCGTCTACTAAAGTTTGCGACGAGCATTCGTTCTGGATGTCGGGAATCTTGTTGAATTGCCCGACTTGATATTGAAAAGAGTTTTCGATAATGAGACTAAAATGTGGGGTTTGTAATTGTTAGGCATGCGATGTCTAAGGAGGTTGCGGATTCCAACTGTTGTAGTTTTACACTTTCTTTTCTGCGACCGTAAGTGTAATATGTGATATCGCCGGTTTCGTTGCTATATGTCAACGACAATTGGGATGGGCATATTTACTTACGTTGATGACATGTGATGTTATGTGTTGCTGGATATGTTATATTGGATCGTCGTGTTTGAATAGCCGGGGGGTTTTATGTGAGATGTGTGTTTTTTCATTTTTCATTCATGTAAAAAGTTTGTATGTAATATTCTTTTATTGGGGCACTTCCGGGTTGAGGATGATGTCACCATTGTATATTATTTACTTTTCCGCATTAGGATAGACCCAAAGAAGGGAGCACAAGTAACCGGGTTCTAGGGTCCAGTGGGAGACCATCTCGAGTAGTCGAGTTCGGGTCTCCTAACTCTAGAAATGGTAGGGTTGCTTGCCGCTCTCGTAGGGGTCTAGGGGTGTGGGATTGGCTATTCATCACGACAGTGGAATCCGTGTTTTATACAGGCTCAAAATAAAACACGGACGTCCTACTATATCCAATATTTCATATGATATTTTCTGATGCGTTATCTGTGATGTGATCATGTGATATGTTTAGATTGATACTGTATATAGTATATATGATATATTATATAGACGTTGCTTATGTTTTACACCCGCGCTAGCCCTGCCCGCTCTGCCGTTAGTTACCTAACCTAACGGTGCAGACGGGACATCGAAGCGAATGCGGATGGCATAAGCGTACGTTGTATTTATCTGTGATGTTTAGGTGGACTTAAATGATGGGACATTCATTAATGAGATTAATGAAAGAAAATAAACCTAAAAGATGTTGTGGAATCGAATTTCAAAAATTTAGGTAGCTCTAGTTGTTGCTTTGCATCGCGGTATTCCTTGTAGAACATCCTGCACCTTATTCGATAAGGAAAGAGCCGATGATCCCTTCACCGAGAGTGACCTCTTTAGCAATAATTAGCAGATGCTACAACCTTCGGTTTGTATTTTGATTGCTTCTATAGTTTTTGCTTTACACAGCGGTATATATGATATATCATGCACCTTATTCGATGACGAAAGGGCCGACGATCCCTTCACCGGGAGTGACCCCTTTAGCAAAACTAGAAAAGCCTAAAAACACTCCATTTAAAAACCATTTGATTCTGTAGCGAGATCAAGTTCAAAGCGTTAAAAGTTTTCTTAAAAACCATCGGCAACCCTCCATCATTTTAGGAAGTAGAGTACTTAGTATTCGTGCTGTGGTTGTTAACCATAGTCAAGGCACAGTGTACGGTAGCTAAGTGATGTCTTCCTACACAGCATATGATGCGATTAGTTAGGACAGTCGCCTGACTTTGTTGACCTTAGTTAAGGGCCATGTGGGTGGGTCTAATTAATCACGAAATGACGGGTAGAACTTGACTAGTGCTTATGATTTGTTGACCATAGTTAAGGTCATAAGTGCTGGGGGTAAAAACCTTTATCGGGAGTTTCAAGTGTTGAAATTTGCAATGAGATTGCATATCTTCTATATGATAGTTGGATCCCGATACCCACTGCGAGTAATTGTTACCCTTGGGAGAGTTTTGCACTTTACAATTAGCCGATCAAGTAGGTGTCTAGAAAGGTGTCAACGGGGTTACACCCCTGAGAAAACGAGGTTTACTTTAATTAGGTCCATGCGAAAGCACGGGGAACCTCCCTCAAAGTACCGGCACTGGCCTGGCTGAAAGATTGGCGAACTTGTAGAGTGTAATTAATCCCGGATAGTCTTTCCTTTTAGGGTTTGAAGGAAGATTTGATAAAAACAGTGGGAGCCATCCTGATTAGATTAAATATATAACCAATCTAATCTTGCAAGAGCGCACGCAGAGTGTTTTCTTCTCTCTCTCTCCAGGTAGCGATCATGTCACGCCTTAATCAAGATAATAATATGGATGTATTGACCGAACCCGCTTGTTATACTGAGCTGGGGAACGTTGGTCCCGCTCCAACTTATAATTGTTATAAGACCGAGCAGGAATTAGGGGAATACCAGAATTCCCGTGCCGCCCAAACGAAGAAAGTGCATTATGATGTATTTTCTTCGGGTGTGTTCATTACAAAAAACTGTTTCTCTGCATCCTTTATGTCCTAGGTATTTGATACCGGATCAGGATCCCAGATATATAATCTGTTACATGGGCTACAGAAAGGTAGAGAACTGAGAACGGGTGATAAGTTTCATGAGATAGAAAACGGTGCAAGTGTTGCAGCCAAGTTTGTTGGTCACTATCACCCTGTGTTTCCAAATACATTGATTCTGAACGAATGTTATTAGATACCGAACATGATATACAACATCATATCAGTCTCTTTATTTACTAAAGAAGGATATAATTTTGTATTGTTGGATAATGTTTTGCACATTTCCTATATCATGAGTTGATCGGTTCAGGCACGTTATCTAAAAGCATATACATTCTAAATCAAACTACAGTTCTTAGTATACAGAATACACACGAGAGGAAGAGTTCAGAAATGAACGAATTCTTCTTGTGGTATTGTAGACTAGGTCATATCAATGTGACCCGACTAGCTAAAGTTACATTTAGATGCATATTTAAATCAGTTTGAATTTACATCTTATGAAACTTTCCAGTCATGTCATAAAGATAAGATGACCATAGCTCCGTTTACTGGAAACAGAGGAAGAGTTAGTGAACTCTTGGGACTGATACATAGTGATGTATAAAGGTCCCCAGTCTACATATGCCAGGACTGGTTCTTTGTACTTCCTTACATTCACTGATGATCTCTCAAGGTTCGGACACATGTTCCTGTTGAAACACATGTCTGAAGCTTTTGAGAAGTTCAAAGAATATAAGTCAGAAGTAGAGAACCAATAAAGGTATAAGTATTATGTCCTATGATAAGATCAGGGAGGAGAATACTTGTGCATGAAATTCTTGGACTATTCTAAAGGAGAATGAGATTCTCTCTCAGTGTTACTCCTCTGTATACACGACAGCACAACGGTGTATCGGGGCGGAGCAATCACACCCTATATGATATGGTGCGCTCTATGATAAGTACTACTGAGTTACATGTTTCCTTTTGGGGGTTATACACTTAAGAAGCTGCATACCTATTGAATTAGGTTCGAATCAGATCACTGCCTACCACTCCATATGAGATATGGTATGGGAAGAGCCTATCTCTTAAGTAAATTAAGATTTGGGATTGTCCGGCCTATGTCAAAAGAAAAATTCGGACAAGATCGAGGCAAGGTCAGTTCTGTAGAACTGGAAGGAGTTCCAGCTATACAAACTACAGCTGATGATTTGATAGAACCAAAGGATTCAATAGTCCCCAACGAACCTCAGCCTCTCCGCCGATCTAGCATGGTTTCTCATCCGCCTGAGAGATACTTTGGTTTCTCGGTGACAGTAGGAGCGAGGAATGCATCATGAGATGATGACCCAACTAGTTTCAAGCAGGCCATCAATAGTGGGGACTCTGTAAGAATGGCTGGATGCTTAGCGATCTGAGATGGAATCCATGTACACCAACAAAGTATGGACTTTGGATGCTATATCTGAAGGGTTAAATCCCCATCAGGAGCAAGTATATCTTGAGAAGATTACTTGGTGTAGATGGAAAAGTTGAGACTTTCAAAGCTAGACTTGTTAAAGGTTTCCGTCATCGACCAGGCGTGGATAATGATGAAACCTTTTCCATTGGCTATGCTTAAGTCCATCCAGATCCTACTTGTTATTGCTACATACCATGACTACGATATCTGGTGGTTGGGTGTAGTGACTATTTTTCTGATTTAGAAGAAAACGTCTATAAGTACACAACCAGAGGGCCTCGTAAACAGTGGGAGCAGCGGAAACGTGTGCAAGCTGCTTTACAGGATAAAGCAGGCATCGCGGAGTTGGAACGTCTGTTTTGATGCAATAGTCAAAGAGTTTGACTTCATCAAAATGGTAAATGAACCTTGTATATACAAAAAGGTAGTAGAGAGTAAGGTGGTCATCCTCGTATTGTACGTGGACAACATACTCTTGATAGGAAAAAGAGTTTCCTATGCTACGCACGGTCAATCTCCTCTTATCACATGGATTCTCCATATAGGATCAAAGTGATACCTCCTAAATCCTGGGTTTTGGATCTATGAGATAGATCTAAATGGATATTAGGATTCTCACTAGGTGTAGTAAGATGGTATCAATCGATCCTGGGGAGAATCACTGGAAAGGTTCCAGGGTGATAAGGACGACTGAATGTCAGTCGCAGGCATTGTCTTTACCCTCAGTGGGGGGACGGTATGTTGGAAGAGTTCCAAGCGAGATACCGTGGCAGACTAGACGATAAAGGCTGGTGACATCGCTATCAAAGATACTACCAAAGAGGCAGTTTGGGTGTATATTGGTTCATAAGATGAACTAGGTTCCTACCATTGTGTGACAATGGAAGTATGGTTTTGGCCCAGGAACCCCGATCCCATCAGTGATCCAGACATATTTTGAGGCAGCATCACCTGATCATGGAGATAGTTGATCTCCAGGGTGATCGAGGTTAGGAGAGTAGACTCAGAGGACAACACGGCGGATCCACTCACAAAGGCTTTTTCCCAGAGAGAGACTTTTATGGGATGGTTGAGTATGAGATACTACAACCACTACTACAGATGGCCCTAGTGCAAGTGGGAGATTGTTAGTTATATGTATGCCCTAGAGGCTATTACTGTACATGAGATGTATATTGTAGTGGATGCTGGGACATATATAGGTAGGACTTTCTTGCTCGACATGATAGTACGCTATCTGGTTGCTCTTTATCTTAACGTGTATACTTTCTGTCTCTCTGTTACATGTTGATAAAGCCCTTAGGATTTATACTCGACTTCCTGGATTATAATGTAGATCATACTAGTGGGGCCTGGGTAGTCCATGAGTACATCCTTCAATGTTCCTAGTCGTGGGAATATCGAGATGGGGCATCGATATTCCAGAGTAGACTAGCGTGTATATCTTCTCGATCCATGTGATGGGCGATGGATGATCCCATATCCATTGGTGTTTGACATCAGAGACGGTATGCGGGTGCTCAGTGGAGACTGGGTACACTGAACGGACTCGCCGAGAACTCCCAGATAGTATTATACCTCGCATCAGATGGCAGTTCTCTGGTAACACTGGTACAGCTTAGTCTGTTGACCCGAGATCGTCATAGAGTCTTATGTGTCTCCCACTGTGCTTTGATTTCCACCCTACCACGGCTTTACTGAGTCGTGCAAACAGGTGGTTTTTGGGTACAGTCCCGATTCACATGGAGGCAATAAGCGATAGGAGGGGATTCGTCTTTCCCGGTATTGGGGGTTGATGTTGCGCTATGCTCGACTGGCCATAACTGGAAATCCCTAGCCAGGGTTGCAGTGATTTACTGGTAAGTGTTATCAGTAGTTTCATGCTTGTTATGGACCTTACATCGGCATGACTTATCAAGCTACCGGGGTCTGACGTTTACCACCCCTAGGTATGATATGCGACATATCAGACGAACAGACCGGAATATGCGATAAGTGTTACTGGTTGGATTCACAGGAGTGTGAGCAGGCTTGCTCGTTGATCTTCTGATCGCTCAATACCCGGGTGGCCGTTACGTTTAGCAGACCGCTTGCGGCTTGTGGGTGTTTGATATGATCATCACCTACTGCCGGCGTATTGACGAGTCTTTAGAGTCCTACACAGGGGTTTCCTGGCTCAAGCGAAACGAAATAGGAGCGCATATGAGATATGTGCGGACCGAGAATAATATAAGTATGTGATACTGTATTCTATTCTCGCGATTCGTATCATCGGTCGGTTATATGTGATATAGCCGGGTTACCGAATCAAGTGTTGATTCGATACATTGATACACTAGATATTAGTCGGTTTTATGCAATATGACCGGATCATTAAATCAAGTATTGATTTAATGATTTAATGTTTAATTATATATTTGATATATTACTTTACATTAACTAGTATTTGTTCACTTAAGATTGATTTTCTCACTTGATGTGCACAAGTTGTACATATGATATATGTTTGTGCACTAGTTTGTATCATGATTGATGATACATGCAAACTTGGGTGTGTGTATGACTTACACCATGTTTAGGTTAATGGTTGGGTTTTATTTTCTTTTATTTATTTTTGGCAAAAATAAAATGGTGGCTTTCTTTGTTTTATGCTTGAAGCTTCATGAAGCTTTTAAGCATCTTTGACAAAGTCCACCATTTTGTTTTGCATGACATTTACATTAACCTAACCATTAACATAAACTCTAGTTTAGTCTCTACAAAGGTTAACTCACCCATGGTTGCATCATGATAGACTTCACTTGATTATTCATTTTCTATTATTCATAATTCATTCTTTTCTTTCTTCTTCTTCTTCTTCAAGAAGAAGAAAGCTTGCTTGAAAATTATTAAGTGAAGATTTAGAGTGAGAAATCCAAATCCAAAGTGAACACACTTTCTATTTCCTCATCCTCTACCAGTTGCCATGTTGTATAGGGTGTTCCCTTCACAAAGTTTTTGACCAAGTGAAGGAATAGCTTGAGTTTGAGTCTCCCCGACGTAGATCATCTTCGGCCTCGAAGTCAACGACCTAGCCCACTTATTTCTCCAATGAAACTA
This sequence comes from Agapanthus africanus, assembly GCA_030015575.1. Classification (NCBI taxonomy): domain Eukaryota; kingdom Viridiplantae; phylum Streptophyta; class Magnoliopsida; order Asparagales; family Amaryllidaceae; genus Agapanthus; species Agapanthus africanus. Next base: position 395,973,246 of record JASDDO010000008.1, read on the forward strand.
ACGCTAGGGTCCGGGATCCCGATGATCGCAGCGAAGGGACGTCAACACGGAGCTTTAGAAGTGAAGGACCGGATCTACAAAGGTTGTATTCCCATTCACTTAGTAGCAAAGTAGTTTGCTTGCTTGTAGTTTCGCCTTACCTCTAGTAGACGATCTTGCATAGGGTTTCTCGGCACCTAAATTTTTGATTTTGGCATGGTTGATGCCTTGTGGAACCTTGTTAGTGTGCCTAGGAACCCTACATAATGATCACATCAGTTACCTACAAGCCGTCAACAGTACTAGCTGGACGTAACGGCTACCCAGGTATTGTGCGATTAGAAGATCAATAAGCAAGCTTGTCCAAACTCCCATGAAACCTATAAGTAACACTTACCGTACAGTCCGATCTCTTCGTCTGATATGTCGCATATAGAGTCTAGGGGTGTGTTCCCCTCCGAATGGCGGCCGAGACATGGGCTGTCTCGCTTGAAATTCGGGGCAGATGCTAATTGGTGCTATCCGTCCACCTCTCCGAAGATGCCAATTCGATCCATGGCGCCATAAATCGGAGGTCTAGACGGATGCGTCCGATGTAGCAGACTTCGTCAGATTCCCCCTCGTTCGAGGGGTTTTTGATTGTGGGGATGCTCTTCCCTGCAGGCGCAAGCCCCTGCAGTTAATTACGCTACCGCTTTGCGGTAACAACTTTCTCCTTCTCCAGATGGTCACTTCGTGTCGTGTGTTCTTGTTTTATGTTTCATTGCCCGTGGATCGTTTACGGAGACTGAGTTATGTTGTCGTCCGTAGGGCATGGACTGGTCCAAATCCGCATTATCTTAAATTTGGGTTTGGGGGTTTTGGTTTGAGGATACATCAGCCATACTTGAGGCTAAGATCGACTCAAACGTTTGTTAAGGACACGTTAGTCTAACTTTGTGACTAAGATCAACTCAACGGGATCGTTCAGATCCGACAAAGGAGTGTTTGAACTCCATTGTTCCAATCATCGTCTATGTGGCCGTCAGGACCCGTCACCTCTCTGACGACGTTGAGGGATTTCAACGACGGATGTCAGAGGAGTTCAGAGATGTACCCTCGAGCCAGAGTTAATTAGGGGGGATTCGTAGTCCAGTTTGCTTGAAGGTTTAAGGACGCGTTAGCCATTTTTGAAGCTAAGATCAACTTAAACAGGACCGTTTAGATCCGACGAAAGAGCATATGGAGGCTCTATGGTTCTAGTTTAAGGACATTGCGGTCCGTGGGTAGTTTAAGGACATTGCGGTCCGTGGGTAGTTTAAGGACATTGCGGTCCGTGGGTAGTTTAAAGACATCTCGGTCAAGGTTAAGGACGTCATAGTCCATGGGTTTAAGGACTCCACAGTCCGGTATGTGCTCTGGATGCTTCACACGGGTTCACTGCCGTGCTAGGCGAGGACCAGGCTCCGCTCTGGATGCTTCACACGGGTTCACTGCCGTGCTCTGCGAGGACCAGGATCCGCTCTGGACGTTTTTCGTGGGGTCAAAGAGTGACGTTATCCACGTTCCACGTAACCAGGAATTTTGTATTATGCATGGGTTTAAGGACCCCACAGTCCATATCATGAATGGTCTTCGGGACCCGTCACCTCTTTGAAGACATTGAGGGATTACAATGCCAAGTATCAAAGGAGTGAAGAGATGTACCCTAGAACCGGGATGGATTAAATGGTCCTTGGCCCAATTTGGGTCAAGACTGATCAATTATGTTATGAGCCTACCGGCCCAGTTAATCACAAATTGAGGACTTATGGCCAGCTTGGGCTAAGTCCAGTCAGGTCTGGAATATTGACTCTTTGTTGGTCCATTGAGGGAGAATATTTGCCTCTATCCCTCTAGCCAATTGGGCCAAAGCCTAGTGTTAAACACTTCAGAGCAATCAGTGTTGAACACTGGGAATAAGGCTGTTGAGTTAGTGTTCAACACTAAGAGATAATTGGTGTTAAACACCAGCAATAAGGCTTTTTCAAATTAGTGTTAAACACTAAAACGGACCAGTGTTGAATCCTGCCAATAAGGCTTTTTAGTCAGCATTGAATGCTAAGGCTCGACAGTGTTTTAACATTGGGCTTGAGAGTTTTAATTTTAGTGTTAAACACTAAGGCAAGAAGGGTCACGTGGCAGCACGTGAGGGCGCCCTCCCTTCATTTGTTCCGCTGAAATTATCATTTCCTTCATAGCATCACGTGCCGTCACGTGATGGGCATTCAAATGCCTTTGTGTTAAGGCTTCTGCTGAGGGTCACGTGGGTCACGTGGGGTGCTGCCTCAAAGGGGCTTTCTGTAGGGGTTTTGGGGGGGTCACGTGGTAGCACGTGACCCTGCCTCTATGTAGTTTCTAGAGGATCTGTTGATCTTTCTTTTCAGGAATTAAATTCCTCTGGCTTTAATTTTCAAAGGAATTAAATTCCTACTTCCCTTTCGATCCTTGAACCTTCTGTAGGAATTAGATTCCTCGTTTATGTGAAGAATTGAATAGGGTTAAACCCTAATAAAAACTTTTTTAAGGAATCAAACTTCCGTTTCCCGTCAGATTATGATTAAGGGACTTAGATTCCCATTGTTTCAACAGAACTAAATTCTTAATTAGGGTTAAACCCTGCTCCTTTTTATTTTGAAGGAATTAAATTCCCATAACACAGGGTCAAGCCCTACTTTTATCTTAGAGGAATTAAATTCCTATAGTTCTGTGAGAATTAAATTCTCGTGCTTGCATTCTTTCTCTATGTTTTGGATCTGCATGGCAGGATCTCGACCCATTGAGAATTAAATTCTCAACCTTAAGGGGAGATGTGCACTTTGCAGATCTTCTATCAAAGAGAGAAGAAATTTGCTCTTCTGTTTTATATATTAGAGTTAAACTCTATAGAGAATTAAATTCTCTTTCTTTCGAAAGGCTTCCTCTTTCTTACCTAGGGTTTTTTGCAGAAGATCCGAGTCTTTTCAAAGTATCAAAGCTCTCCTCCTTTTTTCTTTTCTCTTTTCTGCGCATGTATCTCCCTTTTTGTGTCTCTTGGCTCCTATTTATAGGAGAAGCAGCTGAATCAGTTGGTTTTTGACGAATCTTCGTTGAGAGATTTGATTTGCGTCCTTCATTCGTTCTGGACCTTTGGAATATTAGGTGAATTTTATTCACCGTTGGATTTCAAATCCAGAGATTCTCCTTTGTTATTTTGGTTAGATTTAAGGGGGAAATCTTTCCAAACCCGAGATTTTCCATAGATAAATGACCTCCGAATCTTTAATTTGATTGGATGAATATAGTTGCGTTCCTTTGGAAAGATTTGCATTTCTCTCAGAATTTAATTCTGTTGATAAAAAGGGCTTTGAAAGCCGGTCACGTGTGCCCACGTGACCCATGGTCACGTGTGAGCACGTGACCCCCTTTTTGGAATGAAGGATCCTCTTTCTTTCTGCGTTATGCCTTCTTCTGCTGCTTAGCCGTCACGTGTTACCACGTGACCCCTGGTCACGTGTGAGCACGTGACCCCTGTCTGGCACTTCTTTCCTTGGTTCAATTGGAGAGCGAGTTTGCTGCTTTGAACGTCACGTGTCAACACGTGACCCTGGTCACGTGGGAGCACGTGACCTCTTCTGAAGCTCTTTTCCTTGACTTTGCTCAGCGATTCAATGTGCGCCTTTTCTGCACTTTATAGGTCACGTGTCAACACGTGACTGCTGGTCACGTGTAAGCACGTGGCCCCTTTTTGAAGCTTTCCACAGAAGCTTTCCTGATTTTAAATCAGGAAACAAATGCCCCCACAGCGTTGTTCTCACGTGTCAGCACGTGAGTGCAACGCTGTCTCCTCTCGCGACCGTTGGATTCTTTTAGGGATCTGGGGAGATGAAACGTTTCCATTGTTTTCTATAAATATTGCTGTCTCTTCATAGGAGCCTTCACTTTGCTCATCTTCTTCCTCTGAGAATTTCTTCTTCGAGAATTTAATTCTCGCTTTCAGAGCTCAGTTCTCTGTCTTGAACATTTCCCAGAGTTTAACTCTGTTCGCAAAGAACCTTTCTTCTCAGGTAAAGGTGTTGAACGGCCAAAGCGCCTTCGTTTTTTAAAAGAACTTTTTGGATTTCAAATCTGTATTAAGGGTTTCGCAAAGAACCCATTTTTCTTCAAGTTTTTTCTTAAGAATAGGGAACCTTCGAACTGTAGATCTCTTAGGGTTTTGGCGATCTTCGGGGGGGACAATGACAGCGTTTCAACTCCCTGGACTTTAATTCCATCAAAATTATTCCTGGGAATTTAATTCCCTTTTTCTTAATAAGGAATTTAATTCCTATGAAGAACTTAATCTCTTCACACAGAGGCTCCTTGGGGTCTCTTGGCCCGAGGCTGTTCTTCTGCAATTAATGCGATGGGGATTTTGTAATGATTCTCGTGACTTTTATTTCAGGTATCATGGACGCCCACCTGTATCGTCTTGACGAGATCATTTCGTACGGGAATATTCGTGCGCTGGGCCGCAGTCAGAACCAGGAGTTCACTGATGCTCAGTGTGCCGAGATCATGGGCCGCTTCGACGAGTACAATCACATGCTACTCCCCCGTCGCTCTTCTCTTCTGAGGCTGATCGTGCTGGCGATCCGGGAGGCACTTCCTCTCTTTTGCGCCGGCATACCGCTCGGGGACTTAGACACTGCCGAGGATAAGGTGCATTCGGTGTACCTTATGGGCTTGATCTCAAAGAGGAGGCGGGATGATCTCATTGATCTCCTTCATCAGCTTTTTCAACAATCAGCCATACTGGGCGCCTATCGGAGGGTAGAGGACATCCGCGGGGACCCCGATGCTTGTGACCGTGAGAGAAAGCATACTCGGGAGGTTCGCAATGTTTGGAAGGTCTTGAATAAAGTTAATTTTGAGTTCCTCAACCCATGCCCCGCATCTGAAGTTTTACCATTGTAAATGTGTCCTCCAGATTTTGTATGGACCTCTTGAAGTATGAGTGACAAGTTTTATTATGTTTTCTTTTTTTTTTTTTTTTTATGCTTGCATGCCCTTTTTCTGGAATTTTATCATTTCACTATTGTTGTTGCTGGTGCTTTCAATATGCATGGTGCTATTCTATTTTCTAGTGCACGTCAAATTTGGGTCTCACGCGTTCCGCACGTGGGATCATTTGATGGGACTGTTCACAAAAATCTTCCATGCCGCATTTTTAGCGCGCAGTATCAGATGCGTAAAAGAAGCCTTGGAAATAGTTATTTCTCCTTGATTTTCGATGCCTTTCCTTTTTTGGGCCTTGGAAACATCTTTTGCATGCAAGATTTTCCGCGCATAGCACTTAATGCACTTCTTTATATTCTTGAGGCCATAGCCTATTTTCTCCTCACAGAGAAATTCATTCCCATATCGACGTGATTTAATTTGAGGAGTATCTGAGCGCTATGGCCTGCAACCGCCCACACGCTCGTCGACAGCCATGGGAAGTGCCTATCGAGGAGATGATCCCTCGCTTTGCCGCTCGGTTGGTGGATCCCCTCCTTACCGACAACGAATGCGACTCAGCCATGCATGAACTCTCGATCCGTAGGGGGTCTCCTCTCCCGATGGGTTCTCTCTGGCTCCGGATGATTCTCGCGGCCGTGCTTGCCGACATCCCTCCTCACCCAGCAGAGATGACCCTGGCGATGCTTGATGCGGCGGAAGAGAAGCTCGAGGGCTTTCATGAAGCGTGCCTGATTACTCAGGCTTTGAAGGATTGCTCAATTCATCTGCTGGGCCAGATCAAGGCCCGGCGAGCTATTATGTCTGCTTTCGCGGACGAACATGGCGCCAATCGATGGGGAGCGACTCCTCGTGAGAACCGTCGCTTCGATGTGCTGGAGAAAGCAGAGAGAGAGATGGAGAATTTTGTCCTTTGCTTCGTTAACCCCTGTGCCGTTGATCCCACGTATGGTGACCTTTTTCGTTAGCGTAGAACATTTTTTTTTTTAAATTAGTCTCTCCTTTTTTATGCTTTATGCAGAACTTCGATGTAGGCTTGGTATTAGTATGTATGTTTCTGCCTGCATAAATAAACTTTGGATTCTTCTCATGAGAACTTTCTTTAATTGCAAATGCTATCATCACTTTCCTGCGCATCAGCCCCTTTTTGGGCATTATGAATGTTCATGCAATTGCAAATGCTATTACTATTTTCTTTTGAATACTCATATGATTGCGATCACATGCTTGAAATATGTCGGAAATCCTTCTTGTTGCCTTTCACGTCAGGTGACATGAGCGCGTTTTAGATCGACTACTCCCGTCGGCTGGAAGCCCATTTATACGGTCTTGTAAATGTCATGTTTGCGAGGCCGCGGTCACGAAAGCGAGCTTACGTGGTCACATAGCGAACATATCGTTATGCGAGAAAAAGGCTCGGCCATAAATTTTCGGAGAGGGAGCTAGCCTCCAAGGCGTTGGGCGAGCTTCAGGCCAGTCTTACAGCCAAAGCCAACGAAGCGTATGAGCTCTGGCGAGTACTTCAGGAGTCCATTAAGGAGGTGGTGGCTCTTGATAAAGCTGCCATGTTTACTCGCGAGAGGGTTGAGGCTTACAAGGCCACTGAGAAAGAGCTTGAAGCTCGGCTCGCTTTATATCAGGCCCAACAAGCTCAGGCGGAGGCTCGCCTTCTGGAGATCTTGCGTCATGAAGCCGTGGCTCAGCAACAAAACGATGAGCTGCTAAAATTGCTACACCGGCCACCAGCTTAAGGACTGTATCTTTCCTCCCCTTTTTGTACCTACTCATTGATAAGAGTATCTTCATTTTTTTTTGTTTCTTGAATTGTACCTTGTATCCTTTTTGGTTTATGAATAAAAGATACATTTCTCTCTTCAATGGTGTGTCTCCTTTTTATTGAATGCATTCTGCGGGTATCCTATCTTGATTTCCTTGCAGGACAGCAATGGCTCAGGATTCAGGGTTAAGATCTGTTTCCTGAGACTTTTACATCTTATGAGCTAAGAGGATCTCATAAAGAGTTTTTCTCCCAGCCGTGAGGACTTGTAAGCGCCGGATGCGGTTACCCTTGTCCGTGTTCTACGAAGTCAGGGGTTTCTCCAGGTATCGTAGTTTAACGACGTCGCGGTCAAGGTTAAGGACCTCATAGTCCGTGGATTTAAGGACTCCACAGTCCGATGTTAGTTTTAAGACATCACGGTCAAGGTTAAGGACCTCATAGTCCGTGGATTTAGGGACTCCACAGTCCGATGTTAGTTTTAAGACATCACGGTCAAGGTTAAGGACCTCATAGTCCATGGATTTAGGGACTCCACAGTCCAACGTTTGGTTGCAGGGACCCGTCACCTCTTTGAAGACGTTGAGGAATTACAACGCCAGGCATCAAAGGAGTGAAGAGATGTACCCTTAAACCGAGGCAAAGATCTGTAAGGAATAGGGGTGGTTGATCGTTAGTTTTAAGACATCGCGGTCGAGGTTAAGGACGTCATAGTCCGTGGATTTTAAGGACTCCACAGTCCGGTGTTTGCTCTGGATGCTTCACACGGGTTTACTGCCGTGCTTGGCGAGGACCAGGCTCCGCTCTGGGCGTTTTCCGTGGGGTCAAAGGGTGACGTTATCCACGTTCCACGTAACCAGGAATTTTGCACTAGATGCTTCACACGGGTTTACTGCCGCGTTAGGCGAGGACTAGGCTCCGCTCTGGATGCTTCGCACGGGTTCACTGCCATGCTCTGCGAGGACCAGGATCCGCTCTGGACGTTTTCCACGGGGTCAAAAAGTGACGTTATCCGCTTTCCACGTAACCAGGAAGTTTGCACTAGATGCTTCACACGGGTTCACTGCCGTGTTAGGCGAGGACTAGGCTCCGCTCTGGATGCTTCGCACGGGTTCACTGCCATGCTCTGCGAGGACCAGGATCCGCTCTGGACGTTTTCCACGGGGTCAAAGAGTGACGTTATCCGCTTTCCACGTAACCAGGAAGTTTGCACTAGATGCTTCACACGGGTTCACTGCCGCGTTAGGCGAGGACTAGGCTCCGCTCTGGATGCTTCGCACGGGTTCACTGCCATGCTCTGCGAGGACCAGGATCCGCTCTGGACGTTTTCCACGGGGTCAAAGAGTGACATTATCCGCTTTCCACGTAACCAGGAAGTTTGCACTAGATGCTTCACACGGGTTCACTGCCGCGTTAGGCGAGGACTAGGCTCCGCTCTGGATGCTTCGCACGGGTTCACTGCCATGCTCTGCGAGGACCAGGATCCGCTCTGGACGTTTTCCACGGGGTCAAAGAGTGACATTATCCGCTTTCCACGTAACCAGGAAGTTTGCACTAGATGCTTCACACGGGTTCACTGCCGCGTTAGGCGAGGACTAGGCTCCGCTCTGGATGCTTCGCACGGGTTCACTGCCATGCTCTGCGAGGACCAGGATCCGCTCTGGACGTTTTCCACGGGGTCAAAGAGTGACATTATCCGCTTTCCACGTAACCAGGAAGTTTGCACTAGATGCTTCACACGGGTTCACTGCCGCGTTAGGCGAGGACTAGGCTCCGCTCTGGATGCTTCACATGGGTTCACTGCCATGCTCTGCGAGGACCAGGATCCGCTCTGGACGTTTTTCACGGGGTCAAAGAGTGACATTATCCGCTTTCCACGTAACCAGGAAGTTTGCACTAGATGCTTCACACGGGTTCACTGCCGCGTTAGGCGAGGACTAGGCTCCGCTCTGGATGCTTCGCACGGGTTCACTGCCATGCTCTGCGAGGACCAGGATCCTCTCTGGACGTTTTCCACGGGGTCAAAGAGTGACGTTTTCCGCTTTCCACGTAACCAGGAAGTTTGCACTAGATGCTTCACACGGGTTCACTGCCGCGTTAGGCGAGGACTAGGCTCCGCTCTGGATGCTTCGCACGGGTTCACTGCCATGCTCTGCGAGGACCAGGATCCGCTCTGGACGTTTTCCACGGGGTCAAAGAGTGACATTATCCGCTTTCCACGTAACCAGGAAGTTTGCACTAGATGCTTCACACGGGTTCACTGCCGCGTTAGGCGAGGACTAGGCTCCGCTCTGGATGCTTCGCACGGGTTCACTGCCATGCTCTGCGAGGACCAGGATCCGCTCTGGACGTTTTCCACGGGGTCAAAGAGTGACATTATCCGCTTTCCATGTAACCAGGAAGTTTGCACTAGATGCTTTACACGGGTTCACTGCCGCGTTAGGCGAGGACTAGGCTCCGCTCTGGATGCTTCACATGGGTTCACTGCCATGCTCTGCGAGGACCAGGATCCGCTCTGGACGTTTTTCACGGGGTCAAAGAGTGACATTATCCGCTTTCCACGTAACCAGGAAGTTTGCACTAGATGCTTCACACGGGTTCACTGCCGCGTTAGGCGAGGACTAGGCTCCGCTCTGGATGCTTCGCACGGGTTCACTGCCATGCTCTGCGAGGACCAGGATCCTCTCTGGACGTTTTCCACGGGGTCAAAGAGTGACGTTTTCCGCTTTCCACGTAACCAGGAAGTTTGCTGATTGTATCCGCATTTCACGGGATGGGGGTTGACTCTTGGCGATATGTGTCGCCGAGCCATGGAACTTGGGGTTGCCGCTGCTCTGTTTCGCTTGATGTTGTGTCGTCGAGACAATGAAGCTAGGAATTTGGCCTTCGCTTCATTTGCCGGTATCGCGTCTGTTGTATCGAGACGAATGCCACGGTGGCGATCACTAAGTTATCTGTGAACCGCCGAGACTTTGCTTGCCTCTTTTTATTGCAAGTTGTCCCATCATTTCGGCCATTTTGTCTGGAATGTTTACCAGGAGCGAATCGTCATTTGCCTCTGTCGACGTTTGAACAAAGGTGGCTTAGCAAACAGGGTTAAGGGTCCTGTTGACCAAGGCTTTTGATTTCATGAGCCGTAAGGGTCTCACAAAGGTGTTTCTCCCTACAAGTCGTGAGGATCTTGCAAGTGTGCTCTCTCCTTAAGAATCGTGGGGATTCTTAAGTGCATGTTCTCTTGTAAGTCGTAAGGATCTTACAAAGAGGATTTTCTCCTTATAAGTCGGGAGGACTTACAAGGGTCGTTCACCATATGGATGTATCTCCAGTCACGGGTGGGACTTTGTTTAGGGAAATGTTTATTCGCGCCCGTGGATTGTATACAAGGGTCAGTCCGAGCCGCTTGTAGGGCAATGTCGGAGGTTGTGGAGGATTTGCTTAAGAACAGGTTTAGGTCTCTGTAACTTAAGACTTTCAAATCTTATGAGCCGTGAGGGTCCCATAAGAGAATTCTCCTTACGAGTCGTGAGGATCTCGTAAGTGTATTTTCTCCTTAGGAATCGTAAGGATCCCTAAATGTGTTGCTCCTTTGTGAGTCGTAAGGATCTCACGCAGGTGGTTTCTTCTTACAAGGTCAAGAGGACCCTATAAGTGTCTTTTAACGAGATTGCGCCCTTTCGGGTTTTCACAAACACTCGCCGGTAGTCCTGCTGTTTTTACTCACGGAGCCCTTTCGGGTTTTCATCCGTGCCCATTTTGCTTGTGGACATACCGTTTTTTTTTTTTTTTTTTTTTTATCTCGTCAGCCTAAGGATGCTGCGGTAGTAGTTTTAAGGACGTTTCGGTCCGTCGTTAGTTTAAAGACATTTCGGTCCATTGATAGTTTAAGGACGTTTCGGTCCGTCGCTAGTTTAAGGACGTTTCGGTCCGTCATTAGTTTAAGGACGTTTCGGTCCATCGTTAGTTTAAAGACGTTTCAGTCTGTTGATAGTTTAAGGACGTTTCGGTCCGTTCATAGTTTAAAGACGTTTCGGTCCCTTGATAGTTTAAGGACGTTTCGGTCCCTTGATAGTTTAAGGACGTTTCGGTCCATTGATAGTTTAAGGACGTTTCGGTCCCTTGATAGTTTAAGGACGTTTCGGTCCATTGATATGGGAGGGTCAGCTACTGCTTGTAAAGTCTGAGCCTAGGAAGATAGCGAGCGGACATAGTCGTCGTCATCTACCGTTGACCCAGGCTGTGGCTCACTAAGCGTAGTATTTCTTCAAGAAGCGGCCATTTATTGGCCTGAAAGGCCTTTCACCGTGCATGTCCACGAGTAGATAGGCTCCACCCTGGTAAACCTGGTCTATGATGTACGGGCCTTCATAGTTTGGCTCGAATTTTCCCCGCTTGGCACGATTGGGGATCATAGGTCTTTTGACTACCAGCACGAGTTCGCCTTGGCGAAATGCCCTTGGCCTGGTCAATCTTTCGTACGAGCGCGTCATCTTTGCTTTGTGGGCTTCTAGATGTTGTTGCGCTATGAGTCGGGTTTCGTCGAGGGCATCAAGCTCCTCAAGTCGAAGGTGAGCATTTTCTTCGTCAGTCAGTTCGTGGTGGGTTGCCACTCGTAGAGAGGGTAACTCTATCTCGAGGGGGAGTACTGCTTCCGTCCCAAATACTAACGCGTATGGCGTTGTGTTTGTGGCCGTCTTGAATGTAGTTCGATAAGCCCAAAGGGCTTCTTGCAGCCTCTCGTGCCAGTCTCTCTTATTCCGGGAAACGGTCTTTTTTATGATCTTTGTCAAGGTCTTATTGAAGGCCTCGGCCAGACCGTTGGCTCGTGGGTTGTAAACTGAAGAATACCTCCAGTCTATATTGTGCTGCTGCGCGAAGCGACTAATCTTATGGCTTCTGTAGGCTGGCCCGTTATCGGAGATAATCCGCCGTGGGGTTCCAAACCGATAGATGACGTGCGTCTTGAAGAAATGGAGGATATTCTCCGTCTTCACTTCCCTCAATGGTATTGCTTCTGCCCATTTGGAGAAGTAATCAGTAGTCGCCAGGATAAAACGGTGTCCCCGAGATGATGCCGGCTCAATGGGGCCGACTATGTCAGTTCCCCACATTTCGAATGGCCAGCTGGCCACCGTTGGGTGTAGCGGATTCGGATGTTGGTGGATAAAGTCTCCATGAATCTGGCACAAGTGGCATTGCTTCGCATACTCGAGGCAGTCCCGGATCATTGTGGGCCAGTAGTAGCCCATTCGTTTAATCTTTAACTTCATCTTTGGGCCTGCTTGGTGAGAACCGCAAAGTCCGTCATGAACTTCCTGAACGACTTTTTCTGCTTCGTCAGGTCCTAAGCATCTCAGCCATAGAGAATCAAGGGATCTCTTGTATAGGGTATTGTTGACGAAAGCGAAAGATAGAGCTCGTTTCATGAGCTGATGTCTTGAAGACGCTTCTTTGGGTATGCGGCGGGACTTAAAGTAGTCTATGAAGACTTCCCTCCAGTCCTCGGCCTTCTCATGGTCCTTTATTTGTAGGGTCGTCTGCTCAGTCGCTCTCTTTTCTTTGCATGATTCCGGAGATATTTCTGCCGGGGCGAGCACTCGACGGCTTTGTATCACGATTCTGACATCATCGAGGTTCTCGTCGGCCAGTTCTTTAGCAAGCTTAGCCAATGCGTCTGCTTTGCTATTTTCTGCGCGTGGTATGTTCTCCAAAGTGTAGGAAGGAATTTGGGACAATAGTTGTTGCACCCTTTCGCCGTACTTCACCAGCTCCGGTTTGCACGTTTGGTAGTCGCCATTCACTTGACTAACGACCAGCTGAGAATCCCCGTATATGAGGAGGTCTTCAATTCCCATGTCAATGGCAAGCTCGAGACCTGCTATCAGGGCTTCGTATTCAGCTTCATTGTTTGTCCTTGGCTCTGTTAAGGAGAAGGCGAAGCGCATTATCCCTCCTTGTGGAGTCGCAAAGATGAGACCTATCCCTGACTTGATCATTGGGATACCTTGCTTTTGTTTCTTTATAGAGGACGCTCCATCGAAATAAAGTTCCCATCGGGCGCTTCCACCGCTAATCGCATCAAATGCATGCTCGTCCGGCAAGTCACAATTCAAAGGAGAATCGGCCGGTATCGGGTGCTCAGCGAGGAAATCGGCAATGGCCTGGCCTTTCACTGCCTTGAGAGGTTGATATGTTATCGAGAACTCCATCAAGAGCAGGGCCCATTTAGCGAGTCGTCCCGTCAATATGGCTCTTGACATCAAGTATTTAAGAGGATCCACTTTCGAGATGAGGCAGACTTCGTGTGCCAACGCATAGTGCCTGAGTTTTGTTATCGCGAAGATTAATGCCAAGCAATGTTTTTCAATGGGAGAGTAATTGCTTTCTGCCCCCAGTAGAACTCGACTTAAGTAGTAGAGCGCTCTCTCTTTCCCCTGATCGTTCTCTTGCGCCCATAATGCGCCTAAGGAACCTTCGAGGGCGGTTGTATAAAGAATGAGGGGTTTTCCCTTGACCGGCGCGGCCAATACCGGCGGGTTCTGCAAGTACTGCTTGATCTCGTCTAGTGCACCTTGGCATTTTTGATCCCAAACGAAAGGGGTTCCCTTCTTCATCAGGTGACTATAGGGGCGGCATTTGCCTGAAAGATTTGCGATAAATCGCCGGATGTATGCGAGCTTCCCTTGGAGAGACCGCAACTGTTTGAGGGTTCTTGGCGGAGGCATTTCCATGATCGCTTTAATCTTTGACGGATCTATCTCAATACCCCGGTGTCGGATGACGAATCCCAGGAATTTTCCCGAGGAGACTCCAAACGCGCATTTGAGGGGATTCATTTTCAAATTATATCGCCGGAGGCGTTGAAACACAGTCTCCAAGTGGTTTAAATGCTCTTCGTATGACATGCTCTTTACTACGAGGTCATCGATATAGCACTCGACGATGTCATGTATGAGGTCGTCGAAGATCTTTGTCATGGCCCTTTGATAGGTAGCGCCGGCATTCTTTAGACCGAAGGGCATAACCCTGTAGCAGAATACACCCAAAGGGGTCCGGAAAGCGGTGTGCTTCTGGTCTTCGGGATGCATTTTTATCTGATTGTATCCTGAAGAACCATCCATAAAGGAGAAGATCTCGTGAGTAGACGTGTTATCTATCATTAGCTCGGTTACCGGCATCGGGAAATCATCTTTTGGACAGGCTTTGTTGAGATCCCTGAAATCCACGCATATACGCACCGTCCCATTCTTCTTCATCACCGGGACGATATTGGCGATCCAATCGGGATATTGTACTTCTTGGATAAATCCAGAATCGATTAGTCTTTTGACTTCGGCGTTGATGCTCATCTCCAACTCGAGTCGCATCCTCCTTGGCGCTTGCTTGACTGGCTTGATATCCGGGGATATTGCTAATTTATGCACGGCAACCTCCGGATCTAATCCTGGCATCTCAGAGTAGTTCCATGCGAAGCAGTCTTTATGTCGTAGAAGCACGTTTTTTAACGCGGCCACCCTTTCTTCAGAGAGTAGCTCGCTGACAAATGTTGGTCGCGGGTCCTCTGCCGATCCCAACTCAATCTTCCTGAGGTTATCTGCAGTAGTATGTATACCGTCTTCCAGTTCTTTCGGAGCAGGCGGGAATTCTGAGATAACCTCATCATCGCTGTTTTCGAAGCACCGGGGAGGGTTGTCTATCGCAATCGTATAACAGGTGCGAATAAACTCCCGGGGCCGAGGCGGATCCGGCTCCGCTCTTGCGGCCTTGGACTCGTGCTTTCGTGGCGGCGTTACCCTCCAGCTGTTGGACAAAGCGAATCTGCCCCGTCGGTACTGGTCCTCGACCCAGTTCTTGAAGGTGAAGCAGTCTTCGGTAGGATGTCCTGCGGCTCGGTGATAAGAGCAATAGCCCGAGCGAGAGGCCTTATTAGCTTGCTCAGGGTGTTTAGACTCCGGAAGCGCGATCGTCTGATGTTTTAGGGCGAGCTTGAGTAACCTTTCCGTCTTGTCTCGGGGGAAGGAGTACGCTCGACTCATCTTTTCTATGAAGGGCGAATCCGAGCTGTGCAGTACTCGACCTCGTAACCCTCTAATCCTGCGTCGTTGTTGTCGGCTCTTTTTTCCGCTTCTCGACTTATTTCCGTCTCCGCGTCGGGCCTTTCGCATGATGGGTTGACAAGGATGAGCATTCTTGCCTTTCGCAGCCTGTTGAAATAGACGTTGCGTCCTGGCCTTCTCGTAGATGGCCATTTCGTGGTTGGGGTCTTCCCGACCTTTCTGACCCACTTTCCTGATGGGCTTGTCCATTCGTTCTAGAAATGACGGACTTGACGCCTCAATCGCGTGGTCTGGTTTTGATGAGGGGTTGGCATCTCCTGACAGGGCGTCCTCTTCTTCATCAAAGGTATATATAGCGTAGCTGTTATGAGCCCGTTCTCGTTTTCCGGTTCTCGCATATCCAAGCCCGAGTGTCTCCATTTTCCCATTAGGCAATTTGCGTTGGGTTCCAGGGACATCCCAAATCCTGTTGTAAAACCGAGCCTGTTGAACAGTTTGTTTTAAGGGTACCCCTTGGTGCTTCAATAGCTTCTTTAATCCATTTGTATAGTATCTGGGCAAACGGATGGGCTGGAGTCTGTCGCATGTAGCATCTACGCCGTGCCAGATCTCTTTCTCTACTTTCGACTCTGAGGATCGATAAAATAGGATCATCTTCTCACCCTTTCGCCTGGGGGGGACGCAAAACGTTTGCAGCTCTTGCACACTGTGAGCTTGAAGCGTGTCGAGGTCCTTGTAGTGTTCTCGCGGTACCATGGTGATCTGCAAGTTATGGTCATCGCCAGGAGGTGCTTGTATTGAAAGCCTATTGGAGAATACGGCATTGACCCCATCTTCCGAATCACTTCCGAAGACCAGTATGGGGATGGGCGTCCTCCGGTTGTTGCGTTGAGCTGGCCCCGTATAAACTATCTCTTCTTCTTCTTCGGTATCGCTTCCGAAAACAGGGATGGTGGCGGCGGCCTTGTTCTCCGAGTCGTGACACCTTTCTGTATCTTCAAAGTCTGGCAAAAAGTATTTCGCATCCTCGTATTTGCGGACTTCGTTCACGGAAAATGGGTTCAGCTCACCCGTTACAGTATACTCGAAACCATCTTTAAAGTACTTCATACACTGATGTTGTGTAGAAGGGACGATGTTGTACTCGTGTAACCAAGGACGGCCGAGCAAGGCATTATAACAGGTCTTCGCGTCAATGACATGGAATTTGATGTCTGTGACGAGAAGCCCGAAGCGTAACGTTAGTATCACAGATCCAAGAGTCCGTGACGATTGTGAATCGAAACCGGAGATAGTAATTTTGTCCCGAGCGAGATGCTGCACACTCATGCAGATTTCCTTCAACACCCGAACATTAAGGAGATTAACGGAGGATCCGTTATCCACCAGGATCTTGCCTATCTTGATGTCATGGCAGTACCCAGAGACATATAGGGGACGGTTATGGTCGCACGTCCCGAGAAGGAGGTCTTCATCACCGAAAGTGACGTCGGCCGTATGCACTTCTTGCAGTTCGTCCTTCATCTTTTCGGTGGCGAGAAAGGCTTGGAATTGCTCAGGTTCTTGTAGTGCCTTAATTAGTGAGTCCCGTGCTTCTTTTGATAATAGGAGGGCGTCGAGAATGCTGAGCTGAGAAGGTAGCTTCCTTAGATGCGCGAGGATGTTATAGTCCACTTTACTCCTCCTAGGAGGGTCTTTGGCAGCCAGTTCTTTCGCGACTTGGTCATCCAAAGTGATATCTTCAGTGACCTTTTCCTTTCCCTTATCTTTTCTGTTCGTAGGCCCGAGATTCTTTTCCGGGAGTGTGCGATTACGCAGCTGAGTGTTTCCGCAGGCTTCGGATTCCTCATCTTTCCTTAGCGCGGATTCTTCAAAGAGAGGGCCCAGAGTCACTTCTTCGTCAGAGTCGCTCCCAAAGGTGAGGACTTGCGACCCCTCGGCATGAGCCATATAACAGTTGCCAATAATTCTGTTGGGCCCGTCAACGGCGCTTCTTTGCTCCCGACGGCTCTTGCGTTTCATGCGTTTGAAATGTTGCCGACGAGCAACATATCCTTGCCACCATATCTTAAAGGCGTCGCACTCCTCTGTGGGGTGTGAGACTTTCCGATGATATGCACAGTAATCGGGGTGCTTCTCCGCCCCATTGTGTGTGTTTCCTTCCGAGGGTGGTAGCCTCATTCCCATTGACATGGCTTTGGCGAACCTTTTCCTCGTCTTGAATATCTTCTTGTCCATCTCGGATACCTTTCGCTCTGGCAGGGGTAGTTCAATTCCTTCGTTCAGTCGCCCGCATTTGGTTCCTCCTGATGCTGCCATCTCACGCTCCTGATCTGCTTTACTTTTTAGACGAATCTCGTCTAGGAAGGCATTGATCATATCAGTTGTCAGCCTCGCACGCTCTGGTTCGGGCTCCGCCTTCAGCTTCTTAGTGCTGGGAGTTTTCTCATCATCGGTAAACGAGTGGGAGATCATGTTGCAACTTGCCGCATATCCCTCGGATTCATCCGACGAGTTCTCTCTATCATCGTCCTCTTGAAAGATGTGGCTGAGGAACTCTTGCAGTGTGACAGGAGTTCGCGCCTTCTGATTATATTCTTCCAGCGCGTCGATTTGCTTCTGCAAGTTTGTTCGCTCGTCTCCAAGCTTCGCGGGCTTCTTGGATTTCTTCTTCTTTTTCTTCGAAGCTTTTGACGGCTGGGCGTGAGTATTTGGGCCCTTGTCAGCAGTCTTCGTAGTTGCGCGGGGCTTCACTGCTCCTTCGATAATTCGAGGTTCAAGAGGATCCTTCCATTCGATTGCAGGGCACGCGTGAAGGTCTCTCAGCATCCTTTTGGTCTTCGTTGATAGCACGACCTCCCATGGAATTTCTTCGATAAAGGAGCAGGTTGCCCCCGATGTGTCCGTCTTTTTAGGAGTATGTGGTTGTGGCGGGTTCACCTTCCACTTTTCGGACAGTACAAACTTCCCCTGGAGGTATTGATCTTCGATCCATCCTTTGAAGACGAAGCAATCTTCAATCGGATGGCTTACCGTCTGATGGTAAGGGCAATAGTTGGGGTTATTCACCTCGGTGGGTTGTGGCGGTCGCCTTGGATTCGGGAGGTTGATAAGTCTGTTGCGTATTGCCAGCTCAAATAACCGTTTTGTCTTGTCTCGTGGGAACGAATAGGGACGCTTCATCTTTTCGTTATAATATCGGCGTCTTTCTTCCAATTGATCTGCCGATTTCGGGGCGTCAGGCTGCTGTTGGGCGTTCGCGACAAAGGTTGCTCTTCCTTTACCCTTATCATTCCGAGGTTCCGACTTCGGAGGAGGTGGCCTATGACCCATCTGGTCCATCTGAGCCAACTTGTCGATTAAAGCCTGGAATGTGGTTGGCTTAAAGAACATCATAAACTGGGAGATAGTTGCGTGGGGGTCTAGGGTTCCCACGAACATACCCACTGCGGGTGCTTCCTCAATGCGTTGCTCGCATCTCGACCACAAATTCCGCCAGCGTATAGCGTACTGGACCCAGGTTTCGCCTGGCTTTACCCTGGCGTTAATCAAAGCAGTAATTGGAGTGCGCTCGCTGGCACTTGCGAACCGCTGAGTGAACAACAACTCCATTTCAGCGAACGTTTTGATGGAATCGTTCGGGAGTTCCGAATACCATTCGAACGCTGTTTCTGACAAGCTGCCAACGAACTGACGGAGTAACAGTTTATCGTCACCGCCGGTGTTACCGCAGAGGGCCCGGAACTGGGCGACGTGTTGATGAGGATTGCCGGTCCCCTTATACACATGGAATTTCGGTATCGTATAGCCTTGCGGATATTTGATTTGATCGTACCAGCCTGGATACGGTCGTCCTGTTTTCACGACTTGACCAGCTGCCTCAGTCGCATGATGAACTCGGATTTGCTGGGCTATGTAGTCAGCCAAGTCAGCCTTAGAGATCGTCTCCTCCTTGGCCGTTGAGAAGGCTGGTGGTGGATTGGACGTCTCTCCTCGGTCGTCTTCAAGAACAATCGGAGGATCTTCGGCGGGTAAGTCCTGTTGGATCATCATTCCTATCACATCTTGAAAGAGAAGGCCCATCCGTTGTATGTTGGCCGCTTGTTCAGCAGCCTCTTTGTCCCTTTTCTCCAGTGTCCGGCGAAGGAATTCAGCGTCGGTTTCTTCCTCCCGGCGTGCGTCTGAGGATGCTTCTGGGTTTTCCTTTGGCCCGGTGAGCGCGGCCATAGCATTCATCATTTCTTGGAGCTTTTGTTGCTGCTCCTGGGATTTCGTTACGGATCGGGTTAGCGGTCGGTGGCCTGTAGAAGTGCGGCT
Source organism: Agapanthus africanus (assembly GCA_030015575.1). Lineage (NCBI taxonomy): Eukaryota > Viridiplantae > Streptophyta > Magnoliopsida > Asparagales > Amaryllidaceae > Agapanthus > Agapanthus africanus. The sequence continues at coordinate 395,992,368 of JASDDO010000008.1, forward strand.
CTCCTCCTTTCCAGAGGCCATGTATACGGTGTGGACCATCATGCCCCCAGACTTAGGGTGTCCGGGCTTGTTGCTTTTAGCCGTCGTTGCATGTTGAGGGATCTTCTCTGGCTCCCTCCTTTTATGAGCCATGGAGGTTGAGGGGGCCGTCGAGGTGGGCGTCCAAACAGCCTTTTGGGTTTTCGCCTGGTGACCAGCTTTCGGTTGGATCTTCAGCTTCTTATGCTGGCGGGAGAGGTTTGGATCGATGATTGAGTCCCGGGCCTGCCGCCAGACCTTATAGATTTTGGAAGACAGCCGTTGAGGAGATCGGGGCTGTTCTGATTCTATTTCCACAACCTTTTCTGATGGGGGAGGAGACCTCTTCAGCACTGCGGTAGGGGAATTCCTTCGCACCTTATTTAACATTTCGAAGCTGTTCCTAGTTGGAACAGCAGCATTAACTTCTACCGCTGGGGCTGGTGGAGTCAATCCAGAGGGGGAGTTGCCCCCAGCCTTCCTTATTCGGCGCCAATGACGACGTCGAGTGCATCGAGCAGACGGCGTAGAGTCAGATATAAGAACGGTTTCATCTTGCCCCCTGTGTGGGTGGGGGGTCGTTGTTGGTGTTAGCCTGTCAAAGACCGTTGTCCTTTGTGCAACGGGAGCGGGAGCTGAAGCCGTTAATCTGGTAAAGACCGACTTTTTGGCCGGGGAAGCTGCCTTGGCGATTTCGGAAGCATGAGCGGCCGTTTTCTTAGGAGCAGCCTTCTCTGCGACGAATCTGCAGGATTTCTGGCCCAATCTAGAAAAGACTGAGGCACTGACATCGGACGACTCGGTGAGAGGAGTCGTGGCAGGGGTGAGACGATCAAAGACCGACTTCTTGAGGGCTTCCTTTGTCAGCACTGGCGCCGTGAAGCTGGATGGTGGGAGTATAGTCCCAAAGAACAATCCGGTAGTGGCCTGAGTCACCTGGTCCGCCGGCATTGTGAACAACGAAGCAGCTTGGGGTCCATAGGCTATACCTCCCGGCGAGGCAAAGCGTTGGTCGCAATTGCAGCTTGAGCAGTTGGAGGATTTCGCGGAAGTAGCAGCCATTGATCCTTTGTTTTCTGCAATAGGCAAGGCGCCAATTCTTAGTATCTTGAAACCCAAGGGCAACTGTTAGCGAACCGCGATTGGTTCGCGAATCACGACACACGAAGTGTGGAGTGGAAAGAGGAAAAGGTCCCACCGGGCGTGCCAGAATCTGTTCCCCTCCGAATGGCGGCCGAGACATGGGCTGTCTCGCCTGAAATTCGGGGCAGATGCTAATTGGTTCTATCCGTCCACCTCTCCGAAGATGCCAATTCGATCCATGGCGCCATAAATCGGAGGTCTAGACGGATGCGTCCGATGTAGCAGACTTTGTCAGATTCCCCCTCGTTCGAGGGGTTTTTGATTGTGGGGACGCTCTTCCCTGCAGGCGCAAGCCCCTGCAGTTAATTACGCTACCGCTTTGCGGTAACAACTTTCTCCTTCTCCAGATGGTCACTTCGTGTCGTGTGTTCTTGTTTTATGTTTCATTGCCCGTGGATCGTTTACGGAGACTGAGTTATGTTGTCGCCCGTAGGGCATGGACTGGTCCAAATCCGCATTATCTTAAATTTGGGTTTGGGGGTTTTGGTTTGAGGATACGTCAGCCATACTTGAGGCTAAGATCGACTCAAACGTTTGTTAAGGACACGTTAGTCTAACTTTGTGACTAAGATCAACTCAACGGGATCGTTCAGATCCGACAAAGGAGTGTTTGAACTCCATTGTTCCAATCATCGTCTATGTGGCCGTCAGGACCCGTCACCTCTCTGACGACGTTGAGGGATTTCAACGACGGATGTCAGAGGAGTTCAGAGATGTACCCTCGAGCCAGAGTTAATTAGGGGGGATTCGTAGTCCAGTTTGCTTGAAGGTTTAAGGACGCGTTAGCCATTTTTGAAGCTAAGATCAACTTAAACAGGACCGTTTAGATCCGACGAAAGAGCATATGGAGGCTCTATGGTTCTAGTTTAAGGACATTGCGGTCCGTGGGTAGTTTAAGGACATTGCGGTCCGTGGGTAGTTTAAGGACATTGCGGTCCATGGGTAGTTTAAAGACATCTCGGTCAAGGTTAAGGACGTCATAGTCCATGGGTTTAAGGACTCCACAGTCCGGTATGTGCTCTGGATGCTTCACACGGGTTCACTGCCGTGCTAGGCGAGGACCAGGCTCCGCTCTGGATGCTTCACACGGGTTCACTGCCGTGCTCTGCGAGGACCAGGATCCGCTCTGGACGTTTTTCGTGGGGTCAAAGAGTGACGTTATCCACGTTCCACGTAACCAGGAATTTTGTATTATGCATGGGTTTAAGGACCCCACAATCCATATCATGAATGGTCTTCGGGACCCGTCACCTCTTTGAAGACATTGAGGGATTACAATGCCAAGTATCAAAGGAGTGAAGAGATGTACCCTAGAACCGGGATGGATTAAATGGTCCTTGGCCCAATTTGGGTCAAGACTGATCAATTATGTTATGAGCCTACCGGCCCAGTTAATCACAAATTGAGGACTTATGGCCAGCTTGGGCTAAGTCCAGTCAGGTCTGGAATATTGACTCTTTGTTGGTCCATTGAGGGAGAATATTTGCCTCTATCCCTCTAGCCAATTGGGCCAAAGCCTAGTGTTAAACACTTCAGAGCAATCAGTGTTGAACACTGGGAATAAGGCTGTTGAGTTAGTGTTCAACACTAAGAGATAATTGGTGTTAAACACCAGCAATAAGGCTTTTTCAAATTAGTGTTAAACACTAAAACGGACCAGTGTTGAATCCTGCCAATAAGGCTTTTTAGTCAGCATTGAATGCTAAGGCTCGACAGTGTTTTAACATTGGGCTTGAGAGTTTTAATTTTAGTGTTAAACACTAAGGCAAGAAGGGTCACGTGGCAGCACGTGAGGGCGCCCTCCCTTCATTTGTTCCGCTGAAATTATCATTTCCTTCATAGCATCACGTGCCGTCACGTGATGGGCATTCAAATGCCTTTGTGTTAAGGCTTCTGCTGAGGGTCACGTGGGTCACGTGGGGTGCTGCCTCAAAGGGGCTTTCTGTAGGGGTTTTGGGGGGGTCACGTGGTAGCACGTGACCCTGCCTCTATGTAGTTTCTAGAGGATCTGTTGATCTTTCTTTTCAGGAATTAAATTCCTCTGGCTTTAATTTTCAAAGGAATTAAATTCCTACTTCCCTTTCGATCCTTGAACCTTCTGTAGGAATTAGATTCCTCGTTTATGTGAAGAATTGAATAGGGTTAAACCCTAATAAAAACTTTTTTAAGGAATCAAACTTCCGTTTCCCGTCAGATTATGATTAAGGGACTTAGATTCCCATTGTTTCAACAGAACTAAATTCTTAATTAGGGTTAAACCCTGCTCCTTTTTATTTTGAAGGAATTAAATTCCCATAACACAGGGTCAAGCCCTACTTTTATCTTAGAGGAATTAAATTCCTATAGTTCTGTGAGAATTAAATTCTCGTGCTTGCATTCTTTCTCTATGTTTTGGATCTGCATGGCAGGATCTCGACCCATTGAGAATTAAATTCTCAACCTTAAGGGGAGATGTGCACTTTGCAGATCTTCTATCAAAGAGAGAAGAAATTTGCTCTTCTGTTTTATATATTAGAGTTAAACTCTATAGAGAATTAAATTCTCTTTCTTTCGAAAGGCTTCCTCTTTCTTACCTAGGGTTTTTTGCAGAAGATCCGAGTCTTTTCAAAGTATCAAAGCTCTCCTCCTTTTTTATTTTCTCTTTTCTGCGCATGTATCTCCCTTTTTGTGTCTCTTGGCTCCTATTTATAGGAGAAGCAGCTGAATCAGTTGGTTTTTGACGAATCTTCGTTGAGAGATTTGATTTGCGTCCTTCATTCGTTCTGGACCTTTGGATTATTAGGTGAATTTTATTCACCGTTGGATTTCAAATCCAGAGATTCTCCTTTGTTATTTTGGTTAGATTTAAGGGGGAAATCTTTCCAAACCCGAGATTTTCCATAGATAAATGACCTCCGAATCTTTAATTTGATTGGATGAATATAGTTGCGTTCCTTTGGAAAGATTTGCATTTCTCTCAGAATTTAATTCTGTTGATAAAAAGGGCTTTGAAAGCCGGTCACGTGTGCCCACGTGACCCATGGTCACGTGTGAGCACGTGACCCCCTTTTTGGAATGAAGGATCCTCTTTCTTTCTGCGTTATGCCTTCTTCTGCTGCTTAGCCGTCACGTGTTACCACGTGACCCCTGGTCACGTGTGAGCACGTGACCCCTGTCTGGCACTTCTTTCCTTGGTTCAATTGGAGAGCGAGTTTGCTGCTTTGAACGTCACGTGTCAACACGTGACCCTGGTCACGTGGGAGCACGTGACCTCTTCTGAAGCTCTTTTCCTTGACTTTGCTCAGCGATTCAATGTGCGCCTTTTCTGCACTTTATAGGTCACGTGTCAACACGTGACTGCTGGTCACGTGTAAGCACGTGGCCCCTTTTTGAAGCTTTCCACAGAAGCTTTCCTGATTTTAAATCAGGAAACAGGGTGGAATTGTCAGACTCCAATAACTTGATAAGTCATGCCGATGTATGGCTCATAACGGTTCGAGAAACTACTGATAACTCTTACCAGTAAATCTCATCAGCCCTGACCAGGGACTTACTGTTATAGCTAATCAAGCATAGCGCAACATCATCTCCCAATACCGGGAGAGACGAAACCCCTCCTATCGCTCACTGCCTCTATATGACTTGGGACTGTGCCCAAAATCCACCTATTTGCACGACTCCTTTGAGCCGTGGTAGGGAGGAAATCAAAGCACAGTGGGAACCAAACAAGATACTATGACGATCTCGGGTCTACAGACTAATTTGTATCAGTGTCACTAGAGAACTACTATCTGACTATAGGTATGGTACTATCTAGAAGTTTTCGGTAAGTCATGTTCGTTGTACCCATTCTCTAATGAGCACCTGTGTACAATCTTTGATGTCAAACACCAATGGTCATATGATCAACCATTGCCCCATACAGGGTCAAGAAATGTACACACCAGTCTACTCTGAAATATCGATGCCATGTGTCACGCCCCGTAATTTAGCACGTGACCGGCACTTAAATTACGCAACGTCTAAAGGCGTGACGTAAATCAAGTAAGCCGAAGCCCAGAAAATCTAAACCTTTTTACGGAAAATAGTAGGGGTGCAGTTTTGAAATAAAGGTATAATGAATTTTGTTTTTCTTTAAATGCATAGCTAATGAAATATGAAAATGCAAGTGGATTATACTAGAGTTGAAAACATGTTTTGTCTTTAAAAATTTGGGCAGCACCTCTTTTGTATATTTTGATCCAAAACCATATACACAACAATATATAGGCATCCCCAAGCGGGAGCTAGGTCTTCGCCAACTGGCAGAATCATAACTACGCAATAATATATATAGTCCTCCAATAAAAAAACGATCCAAGGTCTTCAAAAATAGAGATCTTGATGATCATTAATGGCCAAAATGGAATTAATAGAGATTTAATCTTCAAAAAAAAATAGAGATTAGTGCCTCACGTGTTTCCCAGCGTGGGCACCCTCCCAGCAGCGCCCAGCGCCTTACGTGAAAAACACGCGGGCACCCAAAGCAGAGGGCCAGCGCCTCACTTGAAAAATACGTGGGCACCGAATCAAAGTGCTTAGCACTTCATATACAGCCAAAACGGCTGAGTGTTTAGCACTGATTGGGCAGTGCCCAGTGCCTCACGTGCTCCTCACGTAGGCGCCATATAAAAAGTGTTTAGCACTTCATACATAGCCAAAAACGGCTAAGTGCTTAGCACTGATCGGGAAGTGCCCAGCGCCGCACGTACTCTTCACGTGGACGCCATATAAAAAAGTGTTTAACACCATATATATATATATATAACTGAGTGCTTGGCACTGATTAGGCAGCGCCCATAACTGAAGGCTTCACATGATACCCATGTGAATGTCAGAGCTTCAAACAAGTGCTTATCACTTTTGCATAAAAAATGGGGGCTAAACAAATAACTGAGTGCTTGGCACTGATTGGGCAGCGCCCATAACTGAAGGCTTCACATGATACCCATGTGAATGTCAGAGCTTCAAATAAGTGCTTAGCACTTTTGCATAAAAAATGGGGGCTAAACAAACAGAGCCCAAATAAATGCTTAGCACTTTCGAACACAAAAAAAAAGACTGAGCAGACTAAGTCCAAATTGATTTAGTCACTCTAAAAAGGTTTTCTTACAACTAAGCCCAAATGCTCTGTTGTTGGATCTGAAATAAAAATGATCTTCGAAATTTTGCTAAGTTGATTCTAGTCTCAAATTAGACTAACGTATCCATAGTTAAAATAAATTGAGCCCAAATGCTTATATATTTAAGTTGATCTTAATCTCAAACAGATTAACGGTCCATAAATAAAACAAACCCACATCTAAAATATACGGATTTGGACTAATCCGCGCCCTATGGGCGACGACATAAACTAGTCTCCGTATACAATCCATGAACAACCAAAACAAACAAAAATACAATACAATATGAAGTGAACTGCTGGAGAAGGAGAAAATGGTTATCGCAACGCAATAACGTAATTAACTGCAGGGGCTTGCGCCTACAGTGAAGAGCGTCCTCACAATCAAAAAATCACTCACAAATGAGGGAGAATCTGATAAAGTCACGCTATAACGGTCGCATCTATCCAAACCCATAAATCAACTTGGTATTTTCGGAGAGGTGGGTGGATATGTCCAAATAGTATCTGTCCCCAAATTCAGACAAGACGATCTATCTCAGTTTGTCTCTATTTTCGGCGGTGAACAGACTTCATATGAAATATGGAGTGGAAACAAATCATGTCTTAATTATATTAAGATATGGGATTGTCCGGCCTATATAAAAACACAAAATCCGGACAAACTTCAGGCACGATCATTTCTATGTAAATTTGTGGGATATCCTAAGCATTCGCATGGATATCTGTTCTACTACACCGAGGAACAGAAGGTGTTTGTTGTTCGCCACGCCTTCTTTTTAGAGAAGGAATTTCTTGAAAAAGAAATTAGTGGGAGCACTGTAGAATTGAAAAAAATTCAGGAACCACAAACTAAAAATGAAGATTTGGTGGAACCTTAGGATTCAATACTCCTGGACGAACCTCAGTCACTCCGCAGATCTAGTAGAATTTTTCATCCGCCCGAAAGATACCATGGTTTTCTCATAGATGGGGATCGAGAGGATTGCATCTTGGAAGAAGATGATCCTACTAGTTTTAAGCAGGTCATTACCAGTAGGGACTCTGATAAATAACTGGATGTTATGCAATCTGAAATGGAATTCATGTAGACCAACAAAGTTTGGACTTTTGATGTTGCTTTTCTTGGGGTAAAACCTGTTGGATGTAAGTGGATCTTCAAAAAAAAGATTGGTGTAGATGGACAGGTGGAAACCTATAAGGCTGGACTTGTTGTAAAAGGTTTTCGTCAAAGACCAGGAGTGGACTATGACGAAACATTTTCTCCAGTGGCTATTCTGAAATCCATTCAGATCCCACTTGCCATTGCTGCCTACTATGACTATGATATCTGGCAGATGGACGTTAAAACGGATTTTCTAAATGGAAGTTTAGAAGAGTGCGTTTATATGGATCAGCCAGAGGGATTCATAGACAGTGGGAGCAGTAGGAAGGTGTGCAAATTGCTTAAATCCATTTATGAATTAAAGCAGGCATCGCGGAGCTGAAACATCTGTTTTGATGAGACGGTGAAGGAATTTGACTTCATCAAAAATGAAGATGAACCGTGTATCCACAAGAAAATTATAGGGAGAACTGTTGTATTTTTCGTCTTGTACGTGGATGACATTCTCTTGATAGGAAATGACATTCCTATACTGTAATCGGTCAAGTTGTTCTTGCCACAAAGACTCTCCATGAAAGACCTGAGTGATACCCCATACATTCTGGGGATTAAGATCTACAGAGATAGATCCAAAAGATTGTTGGGACTTTCACAGTCAAGGTACATAGAGACCATACTAAAGAGATTTAGTATGGAAGATTTCAAGCGCAGTATATACCCACTTTGCATGAAATCACCCTCTCCAAAGAGATGTCTTCCAAGACCGATGAAGAGAGGGTACACATGAGCATTATACCCTACGCTTCGGCGGTAGGATCTATAATGTATGTAATGTCGTGTACCAGACCAAATGTGGCTTACGCGCTTAGCGTGGTGAGCCGGTATTAGTCGAACCTAGGTAAGAATCATTGGACAGCTGTGAAGAACATTCTCAAGTACCTGAGAAGGACTAAGGAGATATTCTTGGTTTACGATAATGGGGATCTCCGGGTGGAGTCTTTTACTGACTCAAACTTCCAAAGTGACAAGGATGACAACAAGTTTATCTCGGGTTTTGTGTTTACTCTCAACGGAGGGGCGATCTGTTGGAAGAGCTCCAAACAGGACAACGTCGCAGACTCAACGATGGAGGCTGAATATATTGCTGCAAATGATGACACAAAAGAAGCGGTCTAGATGAAGAAGTTCATTACTAAACTTGAGATGGTTCCGTCCATTGTTGATCCAATACATTTGTATTGCGATAACAATGGGGTTATGGCTTTGACGAAGGAACCACGGTCCCATCAGAAATTCAGACACATCTTGAGGCGGTATCACCTGATCAGGAAGATCGTAAATCACCGGGAGATCAAGGTCCGAAGAGTAGATACAAAAAACAACACGGCGGATCCATTTACCAAGGCTCTCCCTTAAACACAGTTCGAGCGACGTTTTGAGATGTTGGGTATGTGATACACCAACAGCTGGTCCTAGAGTAGACGTTGGGTATTCGGTACGCCGGTTACAGACCTTAGTGCAAGTGGAAGATTGTTGGATATGTATGTCCTAGAGGCCTGTATTGTATAGGATGTTAGGGATATGTATGTATAGGACAATCTTGCTCAGTTATATGGTATACTATTTGAATTGTCTTTATCTGAACATGTGTATATGTTTTTCTTACTGCTTTGTATTGCTTATACATGTTGATAAAGACTCATTACAGTAGTATACTATTTTGGTTTGTTTTTATCTTAACATGTGCATATGTTATACTCGATATCACATATGGCGGATACATGTTAATAAAGCCCATAGGATTTTGCTTGACTACCAGCGTTATGATGACGATCATACTTGTGGGAGCTGGTGTAATACCCAGTTCCTTTTGTACGCCGATATCCGTATTTATATAAAATATTGCTTACAAAATTTATTTATTTATATTCATATTTATTTATTTTAAAATCATAACCCATACCTGACCCTGTGGTGACATCCGTACTTCTTTTCTCGTTCCGTTTATTGAAACAGACTTTTTGAATCGCTACGTGCATTTTACGTGCATCCAATCTTGGGGATATGCATTTTCGTTACCTGAGCATTCATTTTGAAATTTGGACGTCACATATATTTTTCATATTTTAAATCTGAATTTTTAGACCCAATCCGGACGCGTTTTGGAGTAAGTTTGTATTTGCCAAAATCTCAAAACGGACGAATATTACATTCCTTAAACTATTATACATAATAACTAAATTATTACTTCCATCCCAGCCTCATTCCTCACTTCTCCCGTTTCTTTACAACACACACACCACATTATTCTCTCTTTTATCTTTACACCCCCACATTATTCTCTCTTTCCCTTTACACCTCTCCCATCCCTCTCTTTACAACACACACCCTCACACACCTCACTCCCTCTTTTCTTTACATCTCACATTCACTCATCCAAAACCTCACGTTCACTCCCTCTCTCCCTCTATAAAATCCATATTTTCATTTCCAACAAAACACTCCCCCTCAATCTCTCACTCCCTTCTCAAATTTCCCAACGTCCCTATCTTCTTCTCTCCTTCTTCTTCATCCCGCGACCACGAGAAAACTCGAACCCACGCCCGCACCACGCCCGTCTCCTGCCCTCGCCGACCGTCGTCGTCAGACAAGTTTTTACTTGCTCACATGCTATTTTACTTAAGTTACGATCATTACAAACATAGATTAATAAAGTTGCAAGTTTAACCAATTATGTGCCATAACTGTTCGGTGTGTGTTCCCAATGAAAATACCCATCTAATTTGACGGAACTCAATGGTGTAGGTTGGCCCGTAGGGCTGTGAACATAGTGTGTGATTTTCGTTGGATAATTTGATCGTTAACGACTAAAACAACTGCCCCAAGTTTAATCGTAAAACTGAAATTCTACTGTACCTGAAAACCGTTAAATTCACCATAAATCATATACATGCTAGAATGGTGCGTTCCAGGGCTCAAATCGAAGCCAACTCGACGAACTATAACCCTATACCAGTTTCCAAATATTCCTGTACTCAAACCATGATGATATTTGGATCGGAGTGCGACCCTGGACTGCAGTCCAGAGCGACTCCAGTCATTGCTTGCTGTTCCGTATTGGAAACCACAGGATTTTCTTAACTCGTAGGTTGCGGAACTCCACTGTTTATTATAGATAAATCTGTTAGCTAGACAACACAATTGATTTCATCCTGTTTCGTTACCGTTTGATATTTAATCTGTAATTTAGAAGATCGGGACACATAACAGTCCCAGCAGAATCAGAATTGACATGTTGATATTAAACAGGTTATAACTGCTAACGTACAGACGCGATTGAAGATCCGTATGTTGCGTTGAAAACCTTACTGAAAACCCTAGAATTCATTCAACTGTAGTGTCGCTAAATTATGAACCCAACTGGGGTTAAAATGCGTTGCGAAATGGATTTCTGATTCTGAAACCGGATTTCCAGCCGCGTGCGTTTAAAATGAAATAGTTATAACTAATGATCCTGGAACCCGATTGACTTGAAACAAAATTCTATGGATAGCTAACTGAACATATTAATTACCACCTGTTTATCGTTTCGCTAAATTATATACATATGTTTCATGATAAATCGTGCAAGTGATAGACTGTTGTTTTTATGATACCTTAGTTGTGCTTCATATACTGTTCATGCATCATATCATACCTATATCATTACAGTGATAACCTAGTGATAACGTGCATTTACCCAGTGTTAGAATTTAGTGATGATTGTGGCAAGTACGTCAGTGTCCGTGTATCAGTGAATAAGTGAAAGTGAATGATTAAGTGAAAGTGAATAAGTGAAAGTGAATGAATAAGTGAAAGTGAATAAGTGAAAGTGAATGAATAAATGGATGTGACACGTACTTGTACACAATCAATGAACCTTATTACTTTATTGCATTGTCGACGTTTGTGGGATGCGTGTACGTGTGACTATAAGTGGTATGGGACACTTATGGAAGCGCTTGCACTGGTGTCACAGATAAGACATCCGACACTGCCATTTATCTTAGGTATTAGTTGGGACGTGCTTGATGGAGATCCGGTCTCCAGTTCTCGTGCAGACTTGTCACAGACCGATTGGTATTTGAGGTTATGGTTAGCGTTTGATGTAGACCACGGGGTGTGGGGTAGTTTAAGTGTGAGTTCAACAGAATCTCGGGAGTCCCATGCCGGCTTATATATTTATGGAGATATATGGAGATTTACAGGGTACGTGATATACACCGTGATATACATGTTACATGTTGGGCCCGTGGTCCCTTGCCCTTGGGTTCTACCCTTGGGTGGAGGACACTCGCGAGTGGTTGACTCTCACACTTGGACTGACGATAGACTTAGTGACCTGTACAGTGAGACTTAGAGACTGATAGGGATACTGGCATTGATATACCATACTTACTGTGTTGACATACGTGGCATATCGTTCTACTGCCTTTACTGTTCCGCTGCATTGATTACTGCATGTTCATACCCATACTGCCATTGATCTACTGTTATATACATCTATTATCACCGTTAGAATTGTCACATGATTTTATATATATTATATTGCTATTGTGTCGCTCTGACGACCTGAGTATGCATGCTCAGTATGAGGAGAAGATTTAGGCTGGACCAGTGCATCACAGACTTCTTGTCTTGCCATTCCGAGTTACATTCGTTTGTTCCACTTCAGGTCAGTCTTTACATTGCTCCTTTCAGTTACTGCATTTCTCATTACCTGCGCATCTTTACTGTTCACCATGATAAACTAGAAGCCGAAGTGTGACTACGGCAGGACATTTCCTTGACCGTAGGAGCATGGCTGGCCTTGTCTACCCCTCGTATTCCGTATTTTGGGAAGCGGGGCATGACATGGTTTTGTTGGTATCAGAGCGCCGGGTTTAGAATGGGATTACAGTTTCCGTGTAGTGCTTGACAATCTAAGATATCCCTCGGTCTAGATTGTAATCTTGTTATCCTTGATCTTGATTCATACAACGAGTTCTACATATTTTGATCCATCCGCTAGAACTTTGGGTAACTTGGTAGAGTTATGTGGTTGTAATTATGAACTGCAGCATGGTTACAATACTGTACTCCGTTGAGTGACTTGGAATTCTACATTTGATTTCCACTCGTTTGAGTTTCACCCTACCCGATATTCTTGTTTCGTTGTTTATTCTATATTTTATTCTGATTCTTATTCCTTGTACCTTATGTCGTTCTAAAATTTGTTGTTTTAGGACCATGACCTCCAACCACTCTCCGTTTATATCATTCCCGAGTTTTCAAATCTATTTAAGTTTTCATCTTTGTACCTTTCTATTGATCCTACACCTGCTTACGTTTCTTATTGGACTCGTTGCATTCTCATGTCTTCGTTTCTTCAAGTTACGTATCGCGGTGCATATTTTAAGTTCCTATCAGAGTAGCGCAGCGGAAGCTAAAATCTGGCTTCCAACGACTCTTCTTCTATCTCCACTCCCCATAGTCAAGCCGCCGAGATGTTGGGTGTACTGCAAAGTTTGAAGGAAGCCCATGAGCGAATGAACGATCTCTTAGCCGAAGGACTAAGAAGGAAAATGGCTCAAGCACCAGCGGAAGCCTCCAATCGTAAGGGAAACCCTGTTAAACAAAGTAGATATGTGAAGATGAAGAGCCCATTTGTTCCTCCGCAACGGAAGCAGCGGAGAACTCAACGTTGCGGTTGTTGCAAGAGACCAGGACACCTTCAGAAAGACTGTCGTAAGGATAAAGGGCAGTGCTTGATTTGTGGATCCGACGAACATCTGGTTAATGGTTGCCCTAGAAGAAAAGAGCTACAAGGAGGAATTCGTCAATGCTCTCCACGTCGGCTTGAGTAACTTGGTTGTTTCGTAGCTCGAGTTTGAGGATGGTACGGACCATCCACAGGATCCAAACTCGCTTGACGAGATCGCAGAGATTTAGATATCGACGCTAAGTTATCATTTTCTCTGCTTCCAATAAAGATATCCCTTTCAGTTGTTCCTTTTCGTTTAACTCCTGTATCTGTTGAACTCCTTGATTTATATGCCAAAAAAAATATATATATATATATACGTTTGTTTTCATCATCTTTTCTAAGCACTCAACTAATTTCAAATCTATCATGGTTCACCAACGCACCCCTTGACTTTTTCGATTAAATTGTATCTTGCCGCTACCCCTTTCTGAAGTTGTCAAACTCACCTCAAATCTCTCCCACGTTCTGTATCTCTTCTCTTAAATTCATGTTTACTTGTCTTTTCTAGTTCCGGAAATTTCGAGGACGAAATTTTTGTAAGGGTGGTATGATGTAATACCCAGTTCCTTTTGTACGCCGATATCCGTATTTATATAAAATATTGCTTACAAAATTTATTTATTTATATTCATATTTATTTATTTTAAAATCATAACCCATACCTGACCCTGTGGTGACATCCGTACTTCTTTTCTCGTTCCGTTTATTGAAACAGACTTTTTGAATCGCTACGTGCATTTTACGTGCATCCAATCTTGGGGATATGCATTTTCGTTACCTGAGCATTCATTTTGAAATTTGGACGTCACATATATTTTTCATATTTTAAATCTGAATTTTGTAGACCCAATCCGGACGCGTTTTGGAGTAAGTTTGTATTTGCCAAAATCTCAAAACGGACGAATATTACATTCCTTAAACTATTATACATAATAACTAAATTATTACTTCCATCCCACCCTCATTCCTCACTTCTCCCATTTCTTTACAACACACACACACCACATTATTCTCTCTTTTATCTTTACACCCCCACATTATTCTCTCTTTCCCTTTACACCTCCCCCATCCCTCTCTTTACAACACACACCCTCACACACCTCACTCCCTCTTTTCTTTACATCTCACATTCACTCATCCAAAACCTCACGTTCACTCCCTCTCTCTCTCTATAAAATCCATATTTTCATTTCCAACAAAACACACTCCCTCAATCTCTCTCACTCCCTTCTCAAATTTCCCAACGTCCCTATCTTCTTCTCTCCTTCTTCTTCATCCCGCGACCACAAGAAAACTCGAACCCACGCCCGCACCACGCCCGTCTCCTGCCCTCGCCGACCGTCGTCGTCAGGCAAGTTTTTACTTGCTCACATGCTATTTTACTTAAGTTACGATCATTACAAACATAGATTAATAAAGTTGCAAGTTTAACCAATTATGTGCCATAACTGTTCGGTGTGTGTTCCCAATGAAAATACCCATCTAATTTGACGGAACTCAATGGTGTAGGTTGGCCCGTAGGGCTGTGAACATAGTGTGTGATTTTCGTTGGATAATTTGATCGTTAACGACTAAAACAACTGCCCCAAGTTTAATCGTAAAACTGAAATTCTACTGTACCTGAAAACCGTTAAATTCACCATAAATCATATACATGCTAGAATGGTGCGTTCCAGGGCTCAAATCGAAGCCAACTCGACGAACTATAACCCTATACCAGTTTCCAGATATTCCTGTACTCAAACCATGATGATATTTGGATCGGAGTGCGACCCTGGACTGCAGTCCAGAGCGACTCCAGTCATTGCTTGCTGTTCCGTATTGGAAACCACAGGATTTTCTTAACTCGTAGGTTGCGGAACTCCACTGTTTATTATAGATAAATCTGTTAGCTAGACAACACAATTGATTTCATCCTGTTTCGTTACCGTTTGATATTTAATCTGTAATTTAGAAGATCGGGACACATAACAGTCCCAGCAGAATCAGAATTGACATGTTGATATTAAACAGGTTATAACTGCTAACGTACAGACGCGATTGAAGATCCGTATGTTGCGTTGAAAACCTTACTGAAAACCCTAGAATTCATTCAACTGTAGTGTCGCTAAATTATGAACCCAACTGGGGTTAAAATGCGTTGCGAAATGGATTTCTGATTCTGAAACCGGATTTCCAGCCGCGTGCGTTTAAAATGAAATAGTTATAACTAATGATCCTGGAACCCGATTGACTTGAAACAAAATTCTATGGATAGCTAACTGAACATATTAATTACCACCTGTTTATCGTTTCGCTAAATTATATACATATGTTTCATGATAAATCGTGCAAGTGATAGACTGTTGTTTTTATGATACCTTAGTTGTGCTTCATATACTGTTCATGCATCATATCATACCTATATCATTACAGTGATAACCTAGTGATAACGTGCATTTACCCAGTGTTAGAATTTAGTGATGATTGTGGCAAGTACGTCAGTGTTCGTGTATCAGTGAATAAGTGAAAGTGAATGATTAAGTGAAAGTGAATAAGTGAAAGTGAATGAATAAGTGAAAGTGAATAAGTGAAAGTGAATGAATAAATGGATGTGACACGTACTTGTACACAATTAATGAACCTTATTACTTTATTGCATTGTCGACGTTTGTGGGATGCGTGTACGTGTGACTATAAGTGGTATGGGACACTTATGGAAGCGCTTGCACGGGTGTCACAGATAAGACATCCGACACTGCCATTTATCTTAGGTATTAGTTGGGACGTGCTTGATGGAGATCCGGTCTCCAGTTCTCGTGCAGACTTGTCACAGACCGATTGGTATTTGAGGTTATGGTTAGCGTTTGATGTAGACCACGGGGTGTGGGGTAGTTTAAGTGTGAGTTCAACAGAATCTCGGGAGTCCCATGCCGGCTTATATATTTATGGAGATATATGGAGATTTACAGGGTACGTGATATACACCGTGATATACATGTTACATGTTGGGCCCGTGGTCCCTTGCCCTTGGGTTCTACCCTTGGGTGGAGGACACTCGCGAGTGGTTGACTCTCACACTTGGACTGACGATAGACTTAGTGACCTGTACAGTGAGACTTAGAGACTGATAGGGATACTGGCATTGATATACCATACTTACTGTGTTGACATACGTGGCATATCGTTCTACTGCCTTTACTGTTCCGCTGCATTGATTACTGCATGTTCATACCCATACTGCCATTGATCTACTGTTATATACATCTATTATCACCGTTAGAATTGTCACATGATTTTATATATATTATATTGCTATTGTGTCGCTCTGACGACCTGAGTATGCATGCTCAGTGTGAGGAGAAGATTTAGGCTGGACCAGTGCATCACAGACTTCTTGTCTTGCCATTCCGAGTTACATTCGTTTGTTCCACTTCAGGTCAGTCTTTACATTGCTCCTTTCAGTTACTGCATTTCTCATTACCTGCGCATCTTTACTGTTCACCATGATAAACTAGAAGCCGAAGTGTGACTACGGCAGGACATTTCCTTGACCGTAGGAGCATGGCTGGCCTTGTCTACCCCTCGTATTCCGTATTTTGGGAAGCGGGGCGTGACAGCTGGGTAGTCCATAAGCACATCCTTAAAGGTCTCAAGTCGCAGGAGTATCGAGACCGGGCATCGATATTTCAGATCAGACTTTTGTATATGTTTCTAGACCCCGACGAGGGGCGGTGGTTGGTCCCACAGCCATTGGTGTGATCACCTAAGATTGTATACAGATGCTCACTGGGGGTGGGTACACTGGATGGACTCGCCGAGAACTTCTAGATAGTATTATACATATCGTCAGATAGCGGTTCTCATGTGACATGAGTAAAGGTTAGACTTTAGACCTGAGATCATCATTTGTCTCGTGTGAGTTCCCACTGTACTTTGATCACTACCTTACCACGGCTCTACTGAGTCGTGCAAACAGGTTTTGGTTGGGTACAGTCCGAGCCACATGGAGACAGTGAGTGATTGTCAGGGAGTTGTCTTTCCCAATATTGGGAGTCAATATTGCACTGTATCCGGCTGGACAGAACTATAAGACCTTGGCCAAGGCAGTTGAGATTTACTGATGATTAGATCAATAGTTTCTCGGATCAGCCCTGAGCCAAATCGACACGATTTATCAGGTTTTTAGGGATCTAACTTTTACCACCCCTTAGACCCGGTATGCGATACTCTTAGACGAAAAGACCGGACTATACGGAGATTGTCATGGATAGGCTCAGTAAGGGTTCGGATGAGCTTGCTCGTCGACCTTCCTTTTCGACAGGTACCTGGGTAGCTGTTATGTACAGCTAATGCCGCTGACATGCTTGTGTTTAAACTTACTGCCAGCGTACTGTCGAGTCTTTAGAGTCCCATACAGAGAGTTTCCCTGGTTCAGGCGAAATGATGTAGTAGCCGTATTTTGATACGTGCAGGGTTCCGATCGAATGATAATACTAGCCAGCTTAGGATTAAGCCGGATTATTAAATCAAGTATTGATTTAATAATTTACATATACATATTTCGATATGTATATTCTAGTGTTATCCGGGCTTTCGATCGGACGGTTGATAATACTAGCTGGCTTAGAATTAAGTCGGATTATTAAATCAGGTGTTGATTTAATAATTTACATATGCATATTTCGATATGTATATTCTAGTATTATTTTCTTTATATTATTCTACCTCTTTGGGTATTCGTATTTTGATACGAATACGGGTATGTATATACGGTAGAGTGTATTCCGTATTTATACAGAAAACATTTTAGGAGGACACCTCATTTCCATGGTTTTTCTTTTATTGAAAATTGAAATAAGATGGAGGGGTGAGGTGGAAAGGAGAATGGTGTGAAGTATAGTTTATGGTAGACAAATGAATTTATAATTTATTTGTCTACACTATTCAAGTATAGTTGGATTTTATATTTGCAAAATCCATTTTGATAAAACCATGCTTGCATTATTATTTTGTAATGAGATTTTTATTTCACCGTTCTCTTTCTCTCTCCATTTCTAGAGCTCCTTCATCCTCTTCATCCTACATTCTCATAAGTTGAGAATCAAGGGTGAAGAGAGGTAAAAAAAAATATAAGAACCACACACTACATCACTAGACACTCTAGATTAGCAACCTAGAGCTTTTAGTTGCTCCACTAGGTTTTTGAGTAGAGCTAGAGCAATGAACCACATCTCTCAGGTGGATCATCTTCGATGGAGAAAGACCGGAGATCAAGCTCGATCACGAAGATCCTATGGAGCTAAGAAAGAGGGTAGAAGACCGAAGGACATGAATCTTTCGGTATAACTCTCTGTCACGGTAGCTAGATCTCTTTAGTTAGCTAGTTTAATATTTGGTTAGATTCTAGGGTGTGGTTTCTAGCGCCAAGTTTTTTAAAAAATCAAAGTTTTTCGTTCCGCAACGGTCACGGTTGGCAGCCAGGGCGCTAGGAACCCCGACACACCGTCGATAGCCGGCCCAACGCTGATTCCATTCAAATTCGAAGAAGGAATATCACCAAGCTTTGCAAAGTTCGGTCTGAGTTCCTAGATTTTCCAAGAGGACATCGGTCTTTCTGCACTTGGAAGAATAAACCTAGTGCTCGCTTAGCTCACGTTACCTTGTCTTCGGGGTGAAGTGGGACAACGGTCTATTCACACTTAGAAAAATAAAAATAAAAATGAAAACGAAAATTTTCCAATCAGACACATTACAGATGAGCAAAAATATTTCATTAACGTCAAAATTATGTACAAGGTATTATGAGCTCCTCAGCTTTACAAAATTGTCGCAAAATTGCCTGAAGGCTTACAATGGAAAACAAAGAAAAGGGGGGAGAGCAGAGAGAGTGGCGGTTTCAAGTCTTCTTCTCGGCCAAGGACTCGACGCCGCCCGCCTGGCCGGCGCCTCCGCCCTTTAGCTGTTCCTCCTGGAGGGGGTACCTCGTGCGGAGCTCCTGGTCATCGAACCCAGGCACCATCTCCTTAACGGCGTCGAGAGAATTATACCATCCAACGGCCGCAGAGTTGGCGAGGTCGACGTAGAACTGGTTGGACATCTTGTAGTCCTCCACAGCCTTCTCCTCCTTCTCCTCGGCCCTTTTCGCCGCCTCGTTGGCCGCCCGGGCATTCTCCTTGAACGAGTCTCTTTCCTTCCTCATGGCATCAAAGAGCTCGTTGATTTCGCCGACCTAGGCCTGGAGGGCCCGGTTGGACTCTATCAGAGCTCGATGAGACTCTTTCAATCTTGTGGCCTTCACCCCCTCCAAGAGAAACCGCGTCTCGAGGAGGCGACGTTGTCCTCAGCCTCCTTTAGCTTGGCGAGGATTTCCTCCTCGCGTGAAGATGTCTCCCCGGCCTTTTTTATCGCCGGGGCAACTTCCTGGACCTCCATGGCAGTCAAGAGGGCACGGTGTTGAAAGACCTGCAGAAAAAAGCGAACAACATTCGTCAGGGGCTAAACAAGGGAAAAATTACTTGAAAATTTTACGGAGAAATCACCAACCTAGACGGCCTCCTAGGCTATCGTAGTTACATAGGCTTTCATAGTACCCCGAGGTATTTTGGCCCCTACCGTTTTCTCCATGTCCGCCAGCAGGCCGTCATCAATGGATAGCCCCGAAAACACCTCGAGGCAGAGGTCGCCCCCTGTATATGTATCCCGGCCAGAGACAGTCAAGAAATCACCTTCTTGAGCCTCTTGGACGGAGACTCGGCAGAAGAAGGCACCCCCGGCCTCTCCCGGGGAACCTATTCCAGGCTTGTTTCTGCCCACCACTCTTGCGCTCCTCGGGGACAGGCGGAGGGATGGCAGTCTTTGCTGAGGGCCCCTGGCGGAACGTCCCACTCGACGCGGGCTTGGATGAGCTGTCTCCGCCGCCTTTCCTGCCCTGTACCCTTGCGGCCAAGGCGGCCATTATCTTCAACCGGTCCATGGGCTCTGCGGGGAGAAACAAAAAAATGATTACCAACAAAAGCAACAGAACGTACCAAGTCTAAATTGATCGGATGAGACTTAAATCATCTATGAAGCGCGCGGAACTGAATCCCGCCCAGCTAAGGGCCTTCTCGGAAAGCAAAGCGTCTGTGCACTGGATCGGCTCCCACCAGGACATGATCCCCGCTTCCGAGGCATTCGATAGCTTGGCCTTTAGGCAATCTACCTTATGCCACTCGGTGGGCACCAACCACTCATCTCCTTTCGGAGGACCGATGAAGATGAACTTCTCCTTCCACTCGTGGATAGAAAAATGGACGACCACTACCCTCGACCCGGCCGCCTTACCCTTGAGCTTCTTAAAAGAAAAATATATCCAACTCGACTCATCCTTACGGGTACCCGGATGATTCTTATAGTAGAGGAAGGATAAGAGAAGTCCTAGATTAAAGGGAATCCGATCGATTTTAAGCCAGACCAGGAATTTGAGGAGAATCCTCCATGAATTCGGTGCTAGTTGGCCTGGGGCGAGTTGAAAACAGTGAAGAACTGCACAAATCTCGAGCGAAAAAAGCAGACGCATCCCTACTCGAAACGTTTCCAAATACAGGGCAATTTCATTGTCCTGTACCTGATCTGCCTGTTCCCCCTCCCTATCCAAACGGAGTGTGTAGCCAGAGCGAATGTGGAAACAAGTTCGTATGTTAGAAAGCTCGTCCAACCTATTCAGCGCCAAGGCAGCGTCATGAGTGTTATCGATACGCATCTTAGGGGCCTTCTTGGCCCCTCAACGATGGCAAACAAGGGAATCGCTACCCCTTAGGGAGGAACCCGACATAGAGAAGGAAGAACTTCCTCGGCTATCAGAAGCCGAGGAAGACGAGAAAGATCCACTAGACTTAGCCGAGGAAGATGAGAAAGATCCACTAGACTTGGCTTGAGAGGTTGAAGCCTCGCCGTCTGGCTCTATCCTAACTGCATCTGCTAGAGGATCAAAAGAAGACATCTGACCTGATTCAAAGGAAGGGGAGTTGAAGAAGGGTTTGAACTGTAGATCCGACCTGAGAGCGGAAACGCCGAGCAATCCACAGATAACAGAAGACAAGTGTACCAAAGGTGTTTCCAAGGGACATGCCACCCCTATTTATACACTCAGCAAATGCCATCCAGCAGCCCAGATCCGCTCCCGCCGAAACGAAGCGTCGTGCCCAACAATCCAGATGGCGCCATGCGGTAGCCAACTATTGGATGCCTCCCCCTCACGCAGATCCGATCAGCTGAAGTGACGTCTCACAATATGTCATCCGATTGTGGCTACGTGGCATGAAATTGACGGTCGGCCTATATCCATGACGGCCCAAACAAGCGAAGCGACGTCTCCATGATAGCGCCGCCCCTCAGTGATCCGCTAACGTCATTGAGGATACGTGCGGAAATTAAGGCGCACGGTGAATGCCACGTGGACTCGGAAGTCGGGGAGACATAAACCCTAAACGCCCTGACGTTCTCGAACGTTCCACCGCGTAGATTTCTCGGCAAAAGGCTGTAGGGAGAAGACCAAACAATCCCATGACCCGACCCATAAAATAGGCCGGGACGAGTGTAGAGGGCTAATGATAATACTCATAAGTGGGGATTCTCCAGATCATGACACGTGACAAATGACGTGTCTTCCACGTAAGCCCACTAGATTTCTAAGGACTGTGGAGCTGGAATAGGTATGATGCAATGGGGATATTTCTCGGCGCCTCGCTTCCGAGGTAGCACCCGACCTTTTGGAGTCCTTTCCTAAGTACGTTCCCTTTTCGTCTGACCGCCAGTCAATAGCTCGTCTCTGAGCGATCATAGAATTGAGCTTTCTCGGCTTTCTTGCTCGTCTCCGAGCTATCCTATAACTGAGATTCCTCAGCGTCCCTGTTTGGCCGAGAGCATGGAGCACGAACGTCCTAATAACGACTCCGTGTATCTCGCCTCGGCGAGATCTCCGCCACTCCACGTCCCGCATCCCACACCAACGTATCTCGCCATTAATGAACGCATCTCGCCATTAATGCGGACGTTACGCCTAGCCGGAACTGACGACGAGAATCTCGCAATGGCTCGCTTCGATGCGACCCCTATATAAACCCCTCCTCCAGACGGTTTAGGTAACTAAAATTCAATCCAATACGCCGCTATTCTACCCAATTATTTCTCGGCACTCACTTGATCGTCAGAAGGTCCTACGGTGGTTTCCCATCCCGGGACTTCTTTTGCAGGTAGCTCGGCATCAACAACAACCAACAAACCCATTGAAACCCACACACTCAATCCCCCCACCACAAATCTCAACCGTTCAGCCCCGTTGGTCACAAGATCGACGAAGGACAACATCTGAGAAAGATTCCGACCTCCATCAAACACCGTCAAAGTATTGCGGCATAAGTTGATCGTTTTTTAGTGTTTTTTTAATACCCAATGTTTTATCTACTTTACATTTATATATCTTATTGATTTTCTCGTTGCACTTAGATACTCTGAAATACAAATCGTATCGATTTTGTTTAAAACACTTATGGATTTGATGGTCAACTGAAGAGAGCAAAGTATTAATGGTTTATACTTGGGGTATAATAGATGCATCATAAAAATCAATAAGGTATATAAATGCAATGCCCCTGAAACATTATGTATTATTTAGCAATTAACCCAAAAAATAAATTCTTAGCTACCAGGAGATTCTTCATTGACCAACGTTAACTAACGAAATCGCTGGGAAACGCGTGCTGTTCACGTGGGAAGGAAGGCGTCGCCGGAATCGTTGTTCTTAGTTCACTGAAGTTGACGGAACGGAGACCGAGGAATGTCGGCTGTCACGTGATGCTGAGCCAGAGCATGTATCCTCAAGATAATGAGAGATCCGAGATCATGATCACTGTTTGATTTCATGTAAATGAGATAAGATATTTCTACACTCGCAAACAAATTGTAATAGACACATTAATAGAATTAGAATTATATGCAAAAACCTTCCTCTAGAGGCTAGAGCACATGTCTTGCTTTAGAGAGGTAGACGGAATACTGACATGGATAATCACAACAGATTTCATGTTTTTGGCGTATCCGTTTTTCTTTAAATACGGAAATTGGTTTTCATTGTCGACGACTGTTTATATTCGTATTTACATTACCAACAGCAGCTGGATGCGGATATGATAATGCCTACATCTGTAACTGATGTTGTTTGAATGCAGGAGTGGCAGGAGGGAACAATAGGTTTGATTTTAGCAGATATAGTTCTTCACAGTAATCGTTTCATGCCCTTAGTCGTATCCTATGGATATCAATTTCGTTTTTGATAACTATCCGGGTCCGTATTTTCATTTGCTAATGACTGCCGATTATTGATATGATAACATCCACGTCTGTTTAGTGTCCAATTTGTTTACATCCCTAGCTTGCGTCATGCCGCAGCCTATGGTTCGATAAGAACATGATATTTGCTTTAAACCCCACCCCTTACTAGCCCTAAATACAAGTTGGCAAATCATGTGGCTTATTTACCCTATATATCAGTTAGCAATATAAGTGATTTATAACCTTTTTGTTCACCAACCACTAAAATTCTACTCTAAACAACACAAACTTATTTTATCTCAAATCAGACAATCATTTTCCTCGTAATATGGAATACAAGAAAAAGAAGTAGAAGAAGAAGAAGAATCATCAAATGGCATTTCAGTCTTATTTGAGGGTGTTTGAGCTAAATTAGTCAATTGAGAGTGCTAAGTGACATGAAGGGTAAAGCACTTGAGGATTTATTAAAATCACAGTAAAGGGTTCTCATTCTAATCAGCTGATACCTAATGTTTTTTTCTTTTAACCCTAAACCCCACTGGCTACACTAAGCAGCAAGCATACTTTTTGCTTGGATTGGTATGTAACGAACAAGAATAAATAGTTCCAACCAACCAAATTACAAGTATTGAAATTTCCAATTATAATTTGGTTTCCATAACACCCATCAATTCAAACAAGATTTTACAAATGCGTATCCTGAATACAAGATTTGAGAAAACAAACATAATCAAGAAGTAACTATCAAACTGAGTATCTGAAATGTGGAGGAAGCGAACTGAAGTCGCCAACGAATAAAAATTCCTGATGAAATTTGGCCTCACAAATTATTCCATATTTAACTTCAAAATCACCATCAATGAAATTTTGCTCACAAAACCTGAAGACAATAAAGAATAAAATCTCTCCAACCTCAAAATTTATTTTCAAAGTTCAAGATGATTACAGATTTCTAAATCCATCAATTGAGACATTAGAGCGCACACATAAGAGAAGGGGGGGGGGATTGGTATTTGGCCGAATCTAATGTACATCGAAACTATATCAGAAACTAAGGTGAGCTCAATCTACAGACAAAAATTCAACACAGAAAATCACTGGGACAACACAAAAACAAAAAACACAAAGAAACACACATGTACATTAGATTTTCCGTGGAGGGAAAGAAAAAATTTAAAATATAAGTGTTTGTATACAGCTAATATTAATAACCGCGACGAAAAAGGCCACCCCTATGCTAATATGCATACAAAAATTACATGAATCAGATAGAAAACCAAGCTTCTCACCCAACAAGCCGCGATGCCTTATTAATAACTTCAGCGCAAATCTCCAGTTAGAAGTAAAAAAAAGAGAAGTTTGCTGTGGTGTTAGTAGTCACAGAGGTAGAAATCGAGTCTATGCACTAAACTTGAACTTGACTTGGTTTGCATTTTAGTTGTAATATATGGCCAAGGAGGCTGCATTGCTTTACCTGTTGTTTTTGTGAGTACATAAATTTACAGGAAAGAGAATTACTTGAAAGATAAAATTGTAACAAACTGAGATATATGGAGGATAAGTGTAAAACTTACATGCATTGATGTTACAGTGGATAATAGATTTCTCGATTGATCCAACAAAGCTCGTTCTCGTTCTGCCATTTTTGAAAGTTCGGTTACCAAAGAACTTGTTCCTTCTACCTACAAACACAACATAAAAGGTTACAAGTTAGAGGTGGTAACATGGGCTTTTGAGCATTACATAGGTTAGAGGTGTCAATAATTTACGCGTTACCCGTTTAGCTCGCGGGTCGACCCGTAAAACATAGGTCACGGATCAAAGTTTTACTATCCGTTAAAGTATTACACATTCCCAGCCCGTCTATTTACAAGTATAACCGAGTCGATCCGACCCCGCGGGTTCATAGGTTTTACCCAGCCCGCTCGTGAGTTCATCGGACCCGTGGGTTGATGGGTTTACCCGGTCCTTATTGAACAAAATCAAAGATTTTTCATTAGTTTTCCTAGATATGAGAATAAATACTCTATATTTAAAATCTTAATTGTGAATGCTGCTAAGATTTATTTTCTAAGAATGTGTATTTCAATGTTTATATTATCTTTTAATTAAGTTTTTTAATGTGTTAAAACTCCAAAATCGTACACGATGTTTTTCCCTTTGAATTGCAAAAACTTATGATACTCTAAGTTGCCTTTTAACCCGTGCATGGATGACCCATTTATCATACATAAGTTACTCGCACACTCGTCCGTCTATAGGTCGGGTCATGAGCATCAAATTTAGCATCCGTTTAAATCTGGCTATTTTTACCCGTACGTGTTTGACCCGTTACCCACAACGACCCGTCGACCACGCAGGTGACCCGCTCCGCCCGTTTGACACCTCTAATATAGATGGTAACCGATAAATTTGACTGTCATGCAAGAATAATGAAAATAAATAACTAAATTAGAAGTTTATACACCATCACGTACATTATGCTTATAAACGGCAGTAGTTTTAGTGAGTTGTTAGCGTTGAAACATTAATATTTATTTAATTCTCTAACATTAAACCAAAGAGCAAGACAAGTTATTTATATTGATATTAAATTGTCATGTATCATTGATGAAAAATACATGTATAATATATACAACTTTATGTTTCATTTTGTTAATATAATTGTCCACAAGTAATTTCTAATGATAAATTATATTATAACGAATATTATATACTAAAATTATGATATTGGAGAAAATTGATGGATGTTATTGATTTTCGTATGTTTTTAAAAAAGAATCAAAGAAAGTGAAAGATATAAAAAAAAATCGAAGATCTCCAATGAATTATTTTGCAAAGTCATAGAGAAAATTAATCTAATTACTTCTTAGCGTATGATAATTTAGTTATGCACTAAATATTGTGATTAAAATAAATTAATGTATAAAATTGAATAGGATGGAATACTATTAAGAGTATCTGAGTGCGCCATAGAATGTGTTCCTTTCTTTCTACATAAATAAGCAACGGGTTCCTTTTATTTTTCTCTTTATACTTCAAATGATGGAATAACCAAGTCTATCCGCTTCTCAATTTTTGAACATATATTTAAATTCATCATATATCAAAGTCATATTTGATGTAAGCTTGGATAAACTAAACTAATCAAATTTTAAATAAAAATAAAATGGAATCTTATAGTTGATTTTATCTAGTTAATATGTGTGTGTTCTTATGTAATTAATACTTTGTTCCGATTTATCTATTTATTCATTTATTTATTTTAGGAAGAAGAAAATCCACCAAGTGGATGTTCTTAGCCATTCTTCTTTTATAGTCTTTGATCATTCTTGCAAAGAGTTTTTTTTTAAAGATCACACTTTTAATCTAGGTTGCACGGACGTCTTTTGGTTGCTGTATCCGTGTTTGACACGTGTTGGATATGGACTTGTGCCCGACACTTGCACGATACGTATCCGACACGGAATTTTCGTTTCCCGTTTTGAAATAAGACGGCTTTGGATTTGAACGTGTCGAACACGTTTAAGTGTAGCCACGACACAAAAAGTGATTCTCGTATACGACCTTATTTTTTCAATTAAAGACGAGAAAAAACATAATTTTAGTGGAACTTTTTTAAATTGTTGACTGTTATGGTGCTTTCTTATAATTATTATATTCGTGTCCCCGTATCCTATATTTTGTGATTTTGTCGTAACGCCGTGTCACATAGTATCATGTTCGTATCCCCGTGTCCATGTCTATGCAATCTTGATTTTAACTATGAATAAAAAAAGTTTTAAAATATTTATTTATTTTGAAACGACTAATTTGCTCTTAGAGTGCTTATTTAAAAAACTATTTTTATTTTAAACGGATTATAATTTCTATACTACAAGTGCATATCTTGTTATGTGCATACATTTGCTTTGTCTAATGCTTTAATTATTAAAAATAATACTGCAGAATTGAGTTTAAGAAGAGATTTAACTTTCGAAAAGATGTGTAAAAAGGCTAAAGAAATTGTTGGAATAGCTAAAAGCATTATTAGTTTTATCGTGGAATTTATTCTGTTCAATTCATTTTTTTAGTTCGTTTTTGAATACACACTAGCATTTTGCACATGCGATGCACGTTTGTAGCATTATCCTATTTAGAGCCCATGTATAAATATAAAATGGGAGGCTTTTGGTTTAAAATTATTTTGAATGTTAACAAGTGAATAAAATAGTCATTTTAGTAACTTGGATCAAGAGTATTCTAAAAGATATTATAATATGGTATTTACTATATTTAAGTAAAAGAAAGTAATTATAAGTAAATGAAAGTAGAATTTGAAAAATGATACAGATTAAAATAAATTCTAGAATTCTTTTTTGTCTTAAATTTGAGTAGAATGTAGATTGTTGAATTTGGAATTCAAACTAATTTCTACAAAGTTCTTTTTTTATTTCAAGTTCTAGAAAATTCCTTTTTTCTTTGTTTTTCAAAAAAATGTCGAAATTTAATTATTTTTGTTTTTTTCTTTGATGATGTGGAGGCTCTAAGATTTGTTTTTTTTTAACATAACAATTAATTATTTGTCTTTTTGTATGATAATGTAGATGCCCTAAGAATAGAGGATTTTTCTCCTTTCTCTTTGTTTTTAAAAAAAAAGGAGAGGATGGCTTCTAAATAAGTCCATTTGCATTATACACACACACACACACTTTGCTCCACTTGATATGATTTGAAAACAAATTTTGTCAATGTTTAAGTTAATAAATATGCTTTAAAAATTTGTGCATTGAAATGAATAAGAGCTTTTCATCAAATTGATTGCACAAATCCTAAAATGAATCTAATGGTTAAAAACTTGATAATAGTCACATATATAGAGAATAATGAATGAGAAATGAGAGAGGCCCTAGGAGGGTTTTTCGTCAGGTGCCGTCGAAAAAATATACCTTCCAACATTTTATCCAACAATCGGCACCCATCATCTTTATCATCTAAAATGTGGACACACCAAATTTCATTCGATTCTACCACTTTGCACCGTTGGATTAGCAATGTAAAAAGTTATATTGTCGTAAACTGTTAATTTTGCACCTACTAAATCAACGGTGAAAAAACGGTAGAATCACATGAAATTTGGTGTGTCCACATCCTAGATGATAAAGATTTAGATGATGAATGTCAATAGTCGAAAAAAGTGGAAGGTGTATTTTTTCGACGTCAAAAGAGGAAATTCTCTCCCATGGGACATTTCCTTCATCATTCTTATATAGAGAGAGTGAAAGAGTACAGATTCATAGGACGGGTTCGCGTTTTTAATTTCATGAACTTGAATAACAGCCGTTGGATCAACCCTTAATTTTCAACGGCTCCGATTAAAACAAATTAATAAATATATTAAATAACAAAGTAAATATTCTTACCTGATTTTTGGGATCAATGCGTACCTCTATTCATTTATTTTGGGTAATATGGATCATGGAATATTTTGGATAATATTGTTTTAGAATCATGAAGATTGAATTTGTTGGATATTTTATCTTTGGGTTCATTAAAAATATTTTGGGCAATATTAATTAGAATCATGAGGATTGGAAGTATATAATCATGGATCTCCAAAATTAAGTAAGAGAATATTTACTTTGTTATCTAATGGATTTATTAATTTGTTTTAATCGGAGCCGTTGAAAGTAAAGGATAGATCCAACGGCTGATATTATTCAGGTTTGTGAATTTAAAAACGTGAATCCGCCCTAATGAATCCGTACTATATGTATAGCTTTGATATAAGTTTTTTGCAAAACATTGTAAACACTATAATAATGTATACTATAAGTTTTTTGCAAAACATTGTAAACACCATACTAGCTAAATTTTCAGTCAAGGTCTCATGAAAAAAGAGAGAAAACTAGCATTAAATATTATTAATTTTTTTAGATAAATAGTTAGAATAGTAATTAATCTGTTGACATGTAGTTTAATAAAATATTTTACTTAATTATTCAATTCAAATAATACCAAGATGTTATTCATTCTTATTTAAAGAAATTTTCTTGAACCCTAAACATGATATTGAGTAAAGGATTGACAGCTTCGATTAAAATTTTTGGTTAAGATTGCATGTTGAACCGTGACTTTGGGTTCATTTATAAATGTTTAAAGAATAATGTGGAATAAAGAGAATTAAAGACTTCACTTTCCATCTATTTTCTATCACTCCTAACTGGTTGAAGGACAAATGGATAATCATTTTCAAAATCCTAGTTCAAAAGCAAGCACTTTCCACACCGAAAAGTTAAATCACTTTCTTTTCACTTTTCTTACCTTTTAGTTCTATTTTCGAACTACCAAACGATCTCGTAAGAGCCTTTGATCATTTTCCTTTTTGTTTTCGACACTCTTAACTTTCTAAAAACTTGTTTCGTTCCCTCCTATGATTGCAACTCTTAGAAGTAGATAAATTAATGCAACTCCACATGTTAACTTTAATTGTTTCTTTTTATTGAAGATTTTTTAAACATGTAAGTCCATGTCACGCACCCCACGAACTTGCGGAGAGGCGGAATATATGAAAAACGATTATCAAAGCATCGTAACACGGACTTGAGCGCATGAATCGTATCTAAACCGTTACTAGCAAACTACGAGAGGTTTTAACTACTCGGATTCGAAGTTGTACCTCACGTTACTTTTCCTTCGGGTCTTCATCGTTGTCCTCCACTCTTCGTAGGCTCCTTGGAACATCGGCACCTCAACGGCCTCCTCGAGTCAAAGACGATCCACCCGAGAGCTCCTACGCCAAACTTGATCTCTAACTTGAGATAACTAGGTTGCTCAAATTGCTAATCTAAGCTACCTAGGGAATATAGAGTGAGGTTATAGATGTATTAGTCTATCTAATTCTTGATCTCAACACATGAGGGGAGGATTAAGGTTTCAAGAGAGAGTTTGAGGAGAGAGAAGGTGAGCATAAGTTGTGAATGAAAAAGCTTATCACTTCTAATATATTATGAAGCATAAGAAAATCAAAAAGAATAAATCAAAATGCATTATCATCATGCTTCATTAAACATATGCAATGAATCATCAAGTGAGTCATTAAGCAATAAATGCTTCATTAACTCACTTGAATGATTCATCTAAGTGAGTCACAATTTCATTAAATGTTAATGCCACCTTACCCTCCATGTCATCATCCATCTAGAACCTTCTCGACAAATTAAGAGAACGCCCCTCCTTTCCGTGAAAATACGGAAAAACTTTAGACTGTATAAATCCAATAACCTGATACTAGAATCTGGCTTAAACCAAAGCCGACTAGTAAAAACTGTCCGAATATCGTACGTGCGTAAAAACACGTATGCGTCCGAACCCTGTCGTAAAACCATACCTCTATATCGTTTCGCCTGGAGCAGGGAAACCCTCTGTGTGGGACTCTAAAGACTCGACACTACGCTGGCAGTGGGTTTAACCACAGACCGCAAGCAGCACTAGCTGTACGTAACGGTCCCCAGGTAGATGTCGATAAGAAGGCCGATGAGAAAACCCATCCGAACTCCTACTGAGCCTGATGTGACAATCAAGTCCGGTCTGTTCGTCTTAGACTATCACATATCGAGCCTAGAGGGCGGCAAGCGTCAGTCCCCTAATAGCGGTATAAGTCGTGTCGGAGCGTAGCCCATTACACCCTGAGAAACTACTGGAACTTACCAGTAAATCTCGCTTGCCCTGGCCAGGGACTTTGCGTAATGGCTCTCTGACACAGCGCGATATCAACTCCCAATACCGGGAGAGACGAACCATGTCTAACCGCCACTGCCTCCAAGTGCTCGGGACTGCACCCAACTGCTACCTGTTTGCACGACTCCTTTGAGCCGTGGTAGGGTAGCAATCTAAGAACAGTGGGACACACTCGAAGCGAAGTAGCAGTGTCAAGTCTGCGGACTATGCTGTACTCATGTCACCTGAGAACTGTTAACTGACGATTGGTATAATACCAACCAACAGTTCCCCTGCGAGTCCTGTCCGGTGTACCCGTAACCTAACGAGCACCTGTATACTATCTCCAGTACGATGTACTGATGGCTGTGGGACAGACCATCTCCCCAACTGGGATGAGAAGCGTACACATTAGTCTACTTTGAAGTATCGATGCCCTGTCTCGATAATCCTACGACTAGGGATAAGTATAGGATGTTACTTATAGACTACCCAGCCCCCACTAGTGTGACTGCCATCACAACGCTGGTAATCAAGCAAAGATCCTATGGGCTCTACTAATATGTATAAGTGATACGTTACAAGAAACATATGCACATATTAAAGTAGACACAAACCAAGTAGCATACTACCATTTTTAGCAAGACTGTATATACAACTGTGAATATCCCAAGCTTCCATTAAGTAATATACATACAAGTATGATACAATAATGGCCCCTAGGGCATATACACTAACAATCTCTCACTTGCACTAGGGCCATGAGCTGGCATATTGTAGACCTATCATCTCGAATAGCCTCTCGAACTGCGTCTGAGGAATGGCCTTTGTGAATGGATCGGCAATGTTATTCTCTGTCTCTACTCTTTTTATCTCGATCTCCCGGCGATCTACAATCTCCCTGATCAGGTGATACCGCCTTAAGATGTGTCTGGATTTCTGATGGGACCTGAGTTCCTTCGCTAAAGCTATAGCGCTGTTGTTGTCACAATACAGAGGTATTGGATCAACACTGGTAGGAACCACATGAAGTTCTGTGAGGAACTTCATCCAGACAGCTTCTTTTGCGGCATCGCAAGTAGCTATGTACTCCGCTTCCATCGTTGAGTCAGCAACGGTCTCCTGTTTGGAACTCTTCCAACAGACCGCCCCTCTATTGAGGGTAAAGACATAACCTGACATGGACTTGGAGTCATCTTTGTCACTCTGGAAGCCGGAGTCGGCAAAGGCCTCAATCTAGAGGTTTTTTCCGCCATACACCAAGAACATATCTTTAGTCCTTCTTAGGTACTTGAGAATGTTCTTTACTGCTATCCAGTGATTCTCCCCTGGGTTTGCTTGATACCGGCTTACAACGCTCAATGCGTATGCTACATCTGGTCTGGTTCATAACATCGCATACATTATAGAGCCTACTGCTGAAGCGTAGGGTATAATCGACATGTGATCCCTTTCCAAATCAGTCTTGGAAGACATCTCTTTGGAGAGGGTGATTCCATGACAAGCCGGTAGGTTACCGCGCTTAGAATCTTCCATACTGAATCTCTTCGCTATGGTGTCTATGTACCTGGACTGCGAAAGTCCCAACATCCTTTTTGATCTATCACGATAGATCCGGATCCCCAGAATGTATGTGGCATCACCCAGGTCTTTCATGAAGAATTTATGTGACAAGAATCTTTTGACTGACTGTAACATAGGAATATCATTTCCTATTAGGAGAATGTCATCCACGTACAAGACGAGGAATACTACAGCTCTCCCTACAATCTTACTATATATGCATGGTTCATCTGGATTTTTGATAAAGTCAAATTCTTTGACAGCATCATCAAAACAGATGTTCCAACTCCGCGATGCTTGCTTTAGTCCATAAATGGATTTAAGCAGCTTGCATACTTTACCGCTGCTCCCACTCTGAATGAAACCCTCTGGCCGATCCATATAGACGCTCTCTTCCAAATTACCATTTAAAAAGGCCGTCTTTACGTCCATCTGCCAGATTTCATAATCGTGGAAGGCAGCAATAGCAAGGACCCAAATGGATTTAAGCATAGCTACTGGAGAAAAGGTTTCGTCATAGTCCAAACCAGGTCTTTGACGGAAACCCTTTGCAACAAGTCTAGCCTTGTAGGTTTCAACCTGTCTATCTATACCAATCTTCTTTTTGAAGATCCATTTGCATCCTACGGGTTTTACCCCATCTGGAGCAATGTCCAAAGTCCATACTTTGTTAGTGTACACGGACTAGCTATGGAGAAAAGGTTTCGTCATAGTCCAAACCAGGTCTTTGACGGAAACCCTTTGCAACAAGTCTAGCCTTGTAGGTTTCAACCTGTCTATCTATACCAATCTTCTTTTTGAAGATCCATTTGCATCCTACGGGTTTTACCCCATCTGGAGCAATGTCCAAAGTCCATACTTTGTTAGTGTACACGGACTAGCTATGGAGAAAAGGTTTCGTCATAGTCCAAACCAGGTCTTTGACGGAAACCCTTTGCAACAAGTCTAGCCTTGTAGGTTTCAACCTGTCTATCTATACCAATCTTCTTTTTGAAGATCCATTTGCATCCTACGGGTTTTACCCCATCTGGAGCAATGTCCAAAGTCCATACTTTGTTAGTGTACACGGACTCCATTTCGGTCCGCATTGCATCCAGCCATTTTACCGAGTCGGTGCTTTGAATGGCTTGCTGGAAGCTAGTAGGGTCATCATCATTAATGACGCAATCATCTCTATCCCCATCTATGAGAAAACCGTAGTATCTCTCAGACGGATGAGACTGCCTACTACTCCTGCGGAGTGGCGTCGGGATGTCCTGTTCTCCTGAACCTTCTGGTTCTTCCAAGCTTTCAGTAATAGCTTGTGGTTCTGGAATTTCTTCTAGTTCTACTACGCTCCCACTTGTTCCTTTTTCTAAAAACTGATGCTCCAGAAAGTGGGCATGACGAGAAACAAAAACCTTTTGTTCCTCTGCGTAATAGAAATAATATCCTTTGGAATTCTTCGGATATCCCACAAACTTACACTGTACTGATCGTGCCTCAAGCTTGTCCATATGCAACTTTTTTACAAAAGCTGGACATCCCCATGTCTTAAAATGTTTTAGACAGGGTTTAGTCCCACTCCACATCTGATATGGTGTGGTAGGCACAGTCTTGGTGGGAACCTGGTTCAAAAGATATGCAGCTGATTCTAGTGCATATCCCCAGAGTGATCGCGGTAACTCAGCGTTACTCATCATGGAACGAACCATATCTAATAGGGTTCGATTCCTCCTTTCTGATACACCGTTGTGTTGTGGTGTGTATGGAGGAGTAAGCTGAGAGAGAATTCCATTCTCTTTTAAGTAACCTAGGAACTCGGCACTCAAGTATTCACCACCTCGATCAGATCTCAGTGTCTTGATACTTTTGCCGGTTTGTTTTTCTACTTCATTCTTGTATTCTTGGAATTTCTCAAAGGCCTCGGATTTATGCTTCATTAAGAAGACATATCCAAACCTAGAGAAATCATCCGTAAAAGTAATGAAGTAGGAATAACCACCTCGCGCATGTGTAGACATTGGACCACACATGTCACTGTGTATGAGTCCCAAGAGCTCGCTTGCTCTTACTCCGTGTCCAGTGAACGGAGTCTTTGTCATCTTTCCTTTGAGACAAGATTCACAAGTAGCATAAGATTGATATTCGAACGGATTCAAATATCCTTCTCTATGTAACTTAGTCAACCTTCTCTCATTGATGTGACCAAGTCTACAATGCCATAAGAAAGCCTGATTTATTTCTGGAGACTTTCTTTTAAATGTGTACTGGACATTGAAAACCTGAGCTTGACTCAATACGTATATACCGTTATCTAATGTACCGGACCCAATCAGAACTTGATTTAGGTGGATGTGAACTACATCACTTGCGAATGTAAAATCATATCCCTCTCTTGAAAGTGAGGACACTGATATGATATTACAAGTCATACTAGGTACATAAAGAGAGTTACGTAGAATCAATATCTGCCCACTTGTTAAACCTAGGCGATATTCTCCCACGGATTCAGCGTACATGCTCATTCCGTTTGCAACTCTGAGAGACAAATCACCTACCTTTATAACTCTACGGTTTCTCAAAGCATATAATGAATTACAGATATGAGATCCTGCTCCGGTATCTAGTACCTAGGAAGTATAGTTAATTGACAAACAGTTCTCAATTACAAATACACTTGAGGCTGAAGCCACAACATGCTTCGAATCCTGGCTACTGGCTTCTAAAGCCCTGCAATCTTTCTGCCTATGCCCAATCCCATAACAATAGGAACATCCCACTTTTACTATATCCAGTCCCGAAACTTTTGCCCTTCTCTTTCCTCCTACTTCTCTGGTTTCCTTTAGGGTAGGAGGCAGAGACTGTAGAATCAAGTCAGTATCTGACTCGTTTCCCAACGCGGTCTCCAGGTCCTGGAGCTCATCAATACAGCTAGTCATTGTAAGGACGTTGTCCCCTACAGATGACCCGACAGCCAATCTCGCTTGAATTAATTCGTTCGAGGTCTCATATCTTGCGACATGAGATTGCTCTCCATAAAAAACTTTGTTATGGAGAAAGATGGAAACTGAGTCCATCTTCTCGTGCTGTTTCTGGTATACACCATCAACTGAAGCTAACACGGGGCATTTGGCTTTCGCTTTATCCTTTTCCCTTGTCTGGCGGATATCCATATCCGTGACGGTGGAAACTGGACCTGGGACGGCGGGATCTCGAGTAGTAATAGGGTGGTCCAGCTTGTCATAGGTAATGGACATCTGGACAGACCTTTGCCAGTCATATAAGTCAGATTCAGTCAATTTGTTATCTAGATGTAACCTATGTGTGGTCACAAGGTCGCTGCAATTTAAGAGAGAGAAGAAAATACTATTAGCATGATGCTCTTGCAAGTTTAGATTGGTTTTTAATTTATCTAAACAGGATGGCTCCCACTGTTTCTCGAATCCCTCCTCAAACCATAAAAGAAGAATTAGCCAGGAATATTCTCACCGTACAATTCTTGCTTAACCGTTCAGCCAGGTCAGTGTTGATACTTCGAGGGAGGTTTTCCAACGCTTTCGCGAAGTTCCTTAATTAAATAACCTCTTTTCTCTGGAGGCGTAGCCCCTCTGACACCTTTCTAGGCACCTACTTGGTTTATAGCATTGATCGTTAAGTGACGAATCTCCTGATAAGTAGTACATACTCACAGTAGGATCGGGATCCAAAATATCATCGTATGATAATGTTGAAGGAATCCTACCAACATTCATCAAACTCCAAAATGGTATGCATCTCTCTGCAAATTTCAGTTTATTTAGAAATTCCCGATATGGATTTTTGCCCCATGCTCTTATGACCTTGACTAAGGGCCAAAATGTCATAAGTCACATGTCAAGTTCTACCTGTCATTATCCAGGTTAATTTGAACCCACCCGTATATACTCTTGACTAAGGGCCAAGAAAAGTAATACGACTGTTCCAAACCAACGCATCTATCTATGCAACAAATGAATACCCCAACAGCTACCAAACACTATGCCTTGACTAAGGGCCAAAATACATAGCTTGAATACTACTGAATACCCAAATGAAATGACGGAGGGCTACGAATGGTTTTGGCAAAACCGTGAACGTAGTGAACTTGATATAATCGAAGGAACCCGATACTTTTTAAAAGGAGTGGTTAAAGCTCCGCAATTAAAAATTCTGATCTTTTTAAAATAACCGAGTGGTTTCTTTTAAATTTGTTCCAACGATTGAACTTTTGGTTTATTTTCTTTGCATTATAATAATGCGTCTCATCTTTCTCCTATCATTGCAGAAAACAACGAAAATACCACGTCCTCTTATGCCATCCGCATTTGCCACGGGATCCCGTCATCACCCGTTAGGTTACTTAACTAACGACAGAGCGGGGGCTGGGCTAGCGCGGGTGTAAAACATAAGTGACGTCTAATAGCTATCATATATAGATATTGTACATTCGTCAGACGCAATAATAAGCATTCCAGATCACAAATGAACTTTATTGGATATACTAGCAATCCGCATTTTGCTTTGAGCCTGCAATAAAAGACGGATTACACAGTTGTGATGAATAGCCATTACCCCAACCATAGACCCCTACGGGTACGGCAAACTACCCGCCAAGTACCCGAAGTGAAGCGGTCTTCCTCAACAACGTGAGTAGGCCACTAAACACTTCAACGTACCCGGTAGTTTGTGTACCCCGCCTTGGGTCTATCCTAGGAGCAAAAACAGTAAAAAGAAATAATACAACGGTGGCTACAACCGCAACCTGGATGCGTCCCGCAAAAGAATATTACATCATATTACATTTACATCGAATGAATGAATATTAAACCCATCTCAAACCCCGGCTAATCATCACAACACTCCAATCAAGTCCATATACACAAACAGTAAACATTACAGAAATGTGCAACCCCCTACCAACCGACATACTAGCAGTTAGGGGAGGTTTACGAACACATTAAACAATACAGATAAAAACCCAATTAGCAAATAACTTAGAATATCGATCGAAAACCTTTATCCGTGTCTACCCCAAAAGCAAACCTGCACTGAAGTAACCTGGGTAGAAACAGAACATACTGGAAAACAATACACTAAAATATATGAATAACAGAGCAAATCCGAGTCAACTCGGTGTTGACTCGGCGGCGGATCCGCGGCCAAAAGTACCTTCTTGCCGCGGATCCGCGGCCGTCTTGCCGAGTTAGGGGCTTGTATTTTCCCAGTATTCTTATATTTCCCTGCTGTGAATTTTAAGGCATATCAAATAATTTTTTAGACATGTTTAAAATTAACAGAAACTGTTAGGGAGTTAGGATTTTGTTTTCGTGTTTTCCGTCGATCGAACATCTAATTAGTTGCTAACAAGTTAGTAATGGTTTAGTTGGCTCTGATACCACTGTAAGTCCATGTCACGCACCCCACGAACTTGCGGGGAGGCGGAATATATGAAAAACGATTATCAAAGCATCGTAACACGGACTTGAACGCATGAATCGTATCTAAACTGTTACTAGCAAACTACGAGAGGTTTTAACTACTCGGATTCGAAATTATACCTCACGTTACTTGTCCTTCGGGTCTTCATCGCTGTCCTCCACTCCTCGTAGGCTCATTGGAACATCGGCACCTCAACGGCCTCCTCGAGTCAAAGACGATCCACCCAAGAGCTCCTACGCCAAGCTTGATCTCTAACTTGAGATAACTAGGTTGCTCAAAGTGCTAATCTAAGCTACCTAAGGGATATAGAGTGAGGTTATGGATGTATTAGTCTATCTAATCCTTGATCTCAACACATGAGAGGGGATGATTAGGGTTTCAAGAGAGAGCTTGAGGAGAGAGAAGGTGAGCATAAGTTGTGAATGAAAAAGCTTCTCACTTCTAATATATTATGAAGCATAAGAAAATCAAAAAGAATAAATCAAAATGCATTATCATCATGCTTCATTAAACATATGCAATGAATCATCAAGTGAGTCATTAAGCAATAAATGCTTCATTAACTCACTTAAATGATTCATCTAAGTGAGTCACAATTTCATTAAATGTTAATGCCACCTTATCCTCCATGTCATCATCCATCTAGAAGCTTCTCGACAAATTACGAGAACGCCCCTCCTTTCCGTGAAAATACGGAAAAACTTTAGACTGTATAAATCCAATAACCTGATACTAGAATCTGGCTTAAACCAAAGCCGACTAGTAAAAACTGTCCGAACATCGTACGTGCGTAAAAACACGTATGCGTCCGAACCCTGTCGTAAAACCATACGACCTCTATATCCTTTCTCCTGGAGCAGGGAAACCCTCTGTGTGGGACTCTAAAGACTTGACACTACGCTGGCAGTGGGTTTAACCACAGACCGCAAGCGGCACTAGCTGTACGTAACGGTCCCCAGGTAGATGTCGATAAGAAGGCCGATGAGAAAACCCATCCGAACTCCTACTGAGCCTGATGTGACAATCAAGTCCGGTCTGTTCGTCTTAGACTATCACATATCGAGCCTAGGGGGCGGCAAGCGTCAGTCCCCTAATAGCGGTATAAGTCGTGTCGGAGCGTAGCCCATTACACCCTGAGAAACTACTGGAACTTACCAGTAAATCTCGCTTGTCCTGGCCAGGGACTTTGCGTAATGGCTCTCTGACACAGCGCGATATCAACTCCCAATACCGGGAGAGACGAACCCTGTCTAACCGACACTGCCTCCAAGTGCTCGGGACTGCACCCAACTGCTACCTGTTTGCACGCCTCCTTTGAGCCGTGGTAGGGTAGCAATCTAAGAACAGTGGGACACACTCGAGGCGAAGTAGCAGTGTCAAGTCTGCGGACTATGCTGTACTCATGTCACCTGGAAACTGTTAACTGACGATTGGTATAATACCAACCAACAGTTCCCCTGCGAGTCATGTCCGGTGTACCCGTAACCTAACGAGCACCTGTATACTATCTCCAGTACGACGTACTGATGGCTGTGGGACAGACCATCTCCCTAACTGGGATGAGAAGCGTACACACTAGTCTACTCTGGAGTATCGATGCTCTGTCTCGATAACCCTACGACTAGGGACAAGTATAGGATGTTGCTTATAGACTACCCAGCCCCCACTAGTGTGACTGCCATCACAACGCTGGTAATCAAGCAAAGATCCTATGGGCTCTACTAATATGTATAAGTGATACGTTACAAGAAACATATGCACATATTAAAGTAGACACAAACCAAGTAGCATACTACCATTTTTAGCAAAACTGTATATACAACTGTGAATATCCCAAGCTTTCATTCAGTAATATACATACAAGTATGATACAATAATGGCCCCTAGGGCATATACACTAACAAAACATCAATTTCTTTTCCTTCTTAAAAACTAAACTTGCTTATGGTTTTTAGGTCCAAACATAGATTTCAAAGTTACGAGATCAAAAAATCAATCTCGGCCTTTCTCTTGTTACTTAGAAGTTATCCTTATATCTGAGGTCGTACAATTGATATCAATGTCTAATATATGTTTATTAAATGTATTTTATTTTCAAAACTATAGGAAAATTTTAGCTATCATAATCTAATCTTCATAGTTGTTGAATTGTGACACGTTATCACATATCGTTTTCTTATATAGTATCGCATATCGTAAGATAAGTTTTCCCCTTATACAATAGCTAAGCAATTAAGTATACAACTATAAATTTCATAAAAATAAAAAATATAATCAAAATTAGTAAATATATAACAATACGCAAGAAATATAAAGGTTTGTAAAGTGCTAGTCACACATAGGCGACAATCACACAAATACAAATACAATAAACATATATTAACAAAATTCAAGTGAAATAAGATAATTAAGCAAAATGATAACACGTATGAAAATCAATCACATATAATTTTTGGGCTTCTCAAAAATAACAATAAGTACGGAGATCAATTACATATAATTTTAGGGCTTATCAAAAATAACAATTCGAATAGGGATCAATTAGCATTAAATTATCAAACTATCACGATTAACTAAAAAATTGCAACGTCTAACTACAACAAATAAAACATATTTTCAAGCAATAAATTTTAAATTTTTATTGAAAAACAAATATTGTTTTAAACAGTTTCTGTTAGAAAAAGAACCAAGCATACATTCATACAAAATCACATTTTAACAACAAGATGGTACTTGAAATATGACAAGTCCAACGAGCATTAGCTAGACTCAATGCGAAAATTCTCGAAATTGCCTCACGAATTACAAGAGAAGAACCATGTGAAGATGAGATGAATGCAAGAAACTCATGACTCCTCTTCGTTGGGGAAGAAGTTTTTTTAAAAGATAAAACCGTGTAAAGGAAAAGTGATGATGAGATAACGCAAAAACGGAAGTGAAGAAAAGATTGCATGAAGAAGGTCGTGGAGAACGAGCTCGCGAAGAAGAGCCATATTAAGCAAATATAAAATCATATGTACATTGATATATATGGTTTTAATAAGAAGTATAGGATGAAGTTATGATAAGTAGGCTTGATAACTTATCGTTGTAACCTCCCTATCAATCGCTCCATGCCGCATGCCCCCTAATCAACACCCTCTTGGCCTATAAATAAAAGTCTCTTCTCATAAAAAAATGAAAGGGAAGAACACAAGACAAAAAAAATATTGGAAGGTGAGAGAAATGGAGAAATAGAAAGAACTCGTAGGAAAATTATTCATAATGTGCGGGCTCTAGCCATTCAACGCCTAAAGACCCAAGATCATATTCTTTTCTTTTCTATATTTCAACATTCTCATTGTACATGTAACTTGTTTAATATTAATAAAAAAATCGCATTCTTATATTGTTTTAATTATTTTTGTCTTTTCTCTTAATCAGGGATGTTCTATTTTTAGATGTAATTAATAAGAGATAGATAGTTCTACTGTTTGATTGACGGTATTTTAACTCCTAATTTAAAGACCAACGTTCTAACCTTGAAAGTGTATCAACCCATCATTTCTAATAAGTAAACGGTTAATGGCTTATTCGAATCATTACCGAACAAGAGGATCATTTCTATAATTCCCTGTTGAGTAATGGTTCGATCACCCATACCGAGTTTTTGATAGTGTAAATAACATTTTTATATGAAAAGAATGGGTAATGGTTTGTTTGAGTCATTACCAAATAGAAGAACATTCATTTATGGTCCTCTACTTCATGTAGTGGCTCAATCATAGCCATACCAATAAAATTTTATTTTAATTAAACCACTATTTAATATAAAAACGCTGGGTTGGCCACAGTCAATTCCGTGTCTACAACATGCAAAGAAAATAATGGAGATGTCTCATGGAAGAATTAAGGGTTGTGAAAAGATTTGAGAAATTTTAGGACAATTTCTTATTATTAGACTAAAAATTCATTCCAATAAGAGAAAACCCGACGTCACACGGGGCTCCTCCAGAAAATGAGTTGTCGATTCAATTCTTGAAAAGGTCGAATTCAAAAAAAATAGCAGATCCGTCCCGAATTAGAACTCATGACCTAATTTTTGTATCTCACTGCATCCTATAATGTATCATTTTATATTGCATTAAAAAGATATTGATTCTTAATGCATTGTATATTGTACGATTTTGATAAGTACAAGACTTGTTATTCTCAAGGGAGAAATACGAAGGTGCATTGAAATTTGTGGATAGTACCAAATGGCTTGAATATCTTATCCAAACATCAAAATGATGAAGAGAGCTTGGTGAATCTATACATCTATATTTTCAAGCACAATGTAAGAATTTGAGGTCTTCAAAAGTATTTTATTTAAATAGCAAATAATTAATAATTTTAGTCGAGTTATAATTAATTGAGAATACTTGAGCACTTAAAATAAATAAATAAATATAATTTCTCTCAAAATTTTATTCTTCTCTCCTGTGCTACCCATAATCAAATTGGAATTTCAACTTGAGATCCCCAACCTTTTTGTGTTAAAATAATGGAGATAGTAATTCAATGTCCAATAATAATCATGATATAATGAGTCAATAGCAGAAGAAATGCCTTGGAAAACATGGTTTCAAAACTTATTTATGAAATAAGAACAATAAACTTTGCTCCCAACTTTTGGAGTAGGCTAAAAATCAATTTCCTTCCATCTTGTTCCATTACGAACGAAATTCTCGGTTGATTTAGTTATAACATATCTTTCTTATTGCTTCTATTCATGTTTGTTTAAGTTTACTTCTAAGCCTAGTGGCACCACTAACTATTGCTTTGTCACTTCTACTTGGAACATTCATTGGCTTTCCGTTTCATATGTAAAAACCTTTCAAATTGTTGCAAATAGGCTCTTTTTTTGCCGATCTTCTAAAGTATTGGCACACGTTAATCTCAACATTAGCACTTAGCTACATTGACTTTTGGGACATGTTCCCAGCTATCTCAGCCATAACAATATCTTGGTCTTATAGATGTCTTCAGAATTTTTCTTTCGATCTACCATCATATAATACTTTTAAAGCACTTCACTTCAACCATATCGCTCTAAATTTATCAGCTGCATCATCCTCGTGTTACCGTCACAATTAATTATATATCTCAAATAACACAAATGGTTATAACTAGACATTTGGCGATTTCAAAGGTTTTCTTT
This sequence comes from Agapanthus africanus, assembly GCA_030015575.1. NCBI lineage: Eukaryota > Viridiplantae > Streptophyta > Magnoliopsida > Asparagales > Amaryllidaceae > Agapanthus > Agapanthus africanus. The sequence goes on from JASDDO010000008.1 coordinate 396,035,734, forward strand.
TCTTTTTTTGGTATTTATGGGAGAGAGAAAAAGCAAACCACCTGTAGAGCATATAGTTCTATATAACATTGAATGCAATTACAATGCCCAATAATGAGTACATACTAACGTTAAAAATAAAAAAAAAAGTAAACTAATATTTTGAATAAAGGAAGTAACGATACCTCGATTGGAGGAACACTAAGATAACAGTCTTTTTAAGGCACTAACCTTTGACAGCAGAGAGCATATTGAGGACCCCATAGCCTGCATCACATCAACAGCGGAACTGACTGCATCTTTCACTACTTGTAAATCTGCCTGTTACACATAATAGCATTTACGTAAGGCATTAGAATTACAGGGTCCAAACAAAGTTTGATCATCGTTAATGGAAACTCAATGCACTAACCCTAGCTCCATCTACAACTGGAAGGCGAAGAGTGCTAGCCTTTAATGCTTCGATGGCTCCTGATAATGAACTAGCATGGTCTCGCTCTATATGAGACCACTCTTCCAAATAAGTCATCTGCGTTAACATGAGACAATGAGTTTTGAAAGAAAATAGCACATACTTACATATGCTGATAGGTACAATCAACATTGAGGCTGGGTTTCTGATATAGCCACTTAAGTTAATGATACTTTTCATAGATTTATTATTTCGAGTTCATTTTAAAAGTGTGATTATAGACATAAAAAGAGTGGACATTTCACACTTCTTTTTTCATTAAAAATATACCTAAATTTTCTCAGTACGAATGAATTAGAACATGACATGTGTTTGTGACTTCAGTCACTTCACTCATGAGTGGTGGGTCAACAATTATTGTATATCATGACATCCAACATCACCCCTTACATGAGAGAGGCCACACATTGTTTCAACGTTGAAAACCCACACAAGAGATTTAGTTTTTTTTTAAAAAATATATTCGATAGCGTATTTAGACCTACCTTTTGCTTTCGGTGCTTCAGTACCATGTTGGTGGCCACTTTAAGATTGTCAGTGGTGGGCCAACAATTCCTTTATATCATAACATCCAACAACACGAGAAGTCAGGAGTGTGTATACACCTTTATGAAGTCCTTTTTTGAAAGTGAATTGTTTTCAACACAATTCAGTGAACACCCATTTTTTCCTTGTTACAATTGTCTTGATCATTATTAATTTACTTTTAAGGGTTTGTGCATGAGAAGTGAATACTTGTACTGTTTTTATTGACTGTAACACATATGCCCATTTGGTTGTACAATTCATCCTTCTACGGATGGTTGCATTATCATCAGGAGTTTTTTCAACCATATATCATATACGCTCACGCATGCACATGCATGCACGTGTGAGCACATAATAAGAGAAGCAATATTTTATACTCATGAGGCAGAGGTAAAAATCAAAACTTAATATAGATCCCAGAGTAAGAAAGAAAAAAATGAAAAGACATAATATGTAGTTTCAAAGTACAGGTGCAAGCATAAGATGAGGCCAAGAGACTTACTTGTTCCTTAAGAATGGAAGTAAATTTAAGGCTTTGAGTCAGTAGTTGTAGCTTGATCCTTTTACGAGTTACAGAATCACGCAATTCTGATGTTGTCATCCATGCATTATACAGATTTTTCTGATACAGGAAAAGAAAAGCATTAGCTGACCAATTTTTCAAGGTCCAAGCAAGCCAACGCAAACACAAAGAGCATGTTTCACATGAATGTAACCACAAGATTAATGAATATAGACGCTTATGCTAACCAGAGACTTCAACTTTAAGCATAAATTGTAGGGTTTACACGCCATTGAACTTTTTTGTTTTCAATTGAGTACCACTAAAATTTAAAAATTACATTAAGCACCTTTGAATGATTAATAAAGGTATTAAAATTTACATAACATCAAACACAACATCAATGGTGGCATTTGTATTTTTTGATAGTTCCATGGCATTATGAAAAAAGACGACCATGGGAAAATTTGATGGCGTATTATGTAATTTCACCAAATTTTTTCTTACGACAAGCATAAAGCACAACACATGATGCATTACAAGTAACAAACTAGCTTTAGCTATAGCTGATGGATTTCAACAATTATCATATTCCTGGTCTCATGATATTGATCAGATAACATGTGGTTCACCACCAATGAGAGCAGCTGCTAACTTGACTATTTTGTGCTCATTTGGTAATTGGTATATGAACCATGTCACTTATATTTAATTCCAACCTATTAAATTTCAAATAAAAATAAAAATCATACCTATTTTAAACAGTTTATCATGCGTGTCTAATAAGTTATAACCTCTTCGGATCTCTCTGATTCTTTTAACTTAAGCACACATCCGCAGGCAGTGTTAACAGCAGTTTTGGTCTTTAACATAACATACACTTTGAAACTTGAGAGGGCGTCATGCAAACACTATGATGAATGATATTTCTACTCTTAGAATTATGAGAACACAATTTTGTTTCAATGTTGATTGTCTTATGTGAAAAATGTCAGGCTTAGATTGTATTAGATTTCAATATAGATCATATGTAAAGTTCTGTAAAGTTATCTAAGGGGGTGTTATTGAACTTGGACTCTAATATACGAATTGAACAATTGTCATTGTCGGATATTTTTTTGGATTTGGACTCGGACTTACAAGCCGGATTTGGATTTAGACAAAAACTTTCATGTTGGATTTCGATTTGGACTCGGACTTTCGTGTTGGATTTGAATTTGGATTTAGACTTTTGACATTGACTTGCTCGATTCGTTCTTGCACAATAAGACTTTTGTGTTGGACTTGGATTTGGATATAAACTTTGGCATGGACTTACAAGATCAATTCTTGCACAGTTTATACTTTGTATTATGACCTTTAATTCTTCGGGGGATTTTTGACATAACAATTTTATTATTAAATCTTATAACTGTGTGTAGTTGATCAAAATTAATTAATTATTATTTTAATAAAATAATTGTATAAAATTTTATTGATAACAAACAACAAGTCAATTATTATCGATAATTACATGCTAACCAATTTTAAAATGTGAAAATTATAGAATATCAAATTTTAACCTACTTGATATTTTCTCTATATATAATTTTTTTATCAAAGCGAAAATAAATATAATGTTCTAGGTTGTCAACACTTTCAAAAATTAAAAGCGAACAATATAAATAATATAGAATAAGAAATAATCTTCTATGAAGAAATTGCAATAAATAATTTAATAATCAAGTTCGAGGACAAAACATTTTTTTAGGGTTTTATGAAAAAGTTGTGAAATATAATTTAATCAATTAAATCATAAATAAAATGGGACGATATCTATAAAAAAAACTATTCTAGAATGTTATGAAAAAATTTCAATATACAATCCAATAAATCAAAATATGAATAAGGATAAGATGAGATCACGAGAAAATCATATTTTTAGGGTTTCATGAAAAGTTGCAAAATATAATATAATTAATCAAAATAAGATGAGATCAAGCATAAAATGAAAAGTTTTCTAGGGTTTAAAAGAGTCCATGAAGATGCAGACGTCTCAAAGTCCAAGCACAGAAAAAAGTCTTGACATATTTTTCTTGGGGCTTTTTTTTCAATTTTCATTGCTTTGCTATATATAGTTGGACTTTACGAATCCAGTCAAAATCCAAGTCCATTGAACCAATAACGCTAGATTTTCAAATCCAATTCCGTGCCCAAAACTAACAACGCTCTATTTTAAAATCTAAATCCGAGTGCAAAACCAATAACACTGAAAATTAAAGTCTTCGAAAAAACCCAAATCTAACCTTAGAATCCAAAACCAATAACCCCTTAAGTTCAAAATTCTTACTTTTTCCTACTTTTACTTTGGTAATGGAGTTGGGGTAACTATAGCCCAATCAAAATGTTGAGGTAACATTGTCAATAATCACTCTAACCTCATTTATCCTACCAAGAGAAAGGAAAGAAAGTAATTCTCCACTTCCCTTACCATCACTTCTCTTCTCTGGCTCCTACCAAGATACCACGATGAAATCCCTAAGGAACCACCCCTCCTCTTCTCCCCCACACCCTTCTCCTCCGCCCACTCCAACCCTAAATCCTAAGATACCACGATGAAGTCCCTATGAACCCATCCCTTCACTTCTCTTCACCTCCGCTCCCTATTTATTCTCTTCGCCTCAGTTGATTCTACCTAACAATAGAAGTTGAAGCTTCCTCCTCTATCGACATGGTTTGCTCTATACCATCTTCTTGTTTGTGGGACCTCATTGTGCAAATAAATTATATCCTTGTTTTGTTCTTACCACCTTATTGTATCTATGGGTCCAAACTATAGTCTTTCTTCAAAGGTATTTAATATTGCCTAGTTGATTTGTTCTAAGTGTGGTTCTTTCACTGTTTTTTCTAAAAATTTTCTCTTTAATGAGTCTTCTTTGTTGTGTTTCAATTCAATGGAACTGAAAATTGTTGTTTTAATACTTGAAGTAGGCTATGCTCACTAGTTTGATCAAATTTTTTCTTATTCTTCACTTCCAATACTTGCTTTCATTAACCGTTTTTAACATTATTATATATTATTGCATTTGATTTTCAAGATATAACTTCTCCTCTCCCCACCCTTTTGGAATTGATAGGTTATATATATGAAATGGTTCAAGATTTGAGTTTGTAAATTTACTCGGTTTTTTGTTCCAAATGACCCCAAACATTTATTTCTCAAGTTCCTTGAATGGGAAGAAAGAAATGAAATTAGGCTAACATTGTTTTAAAGTCAAGCATTACTTCAAAAGACAGCCGCCTGAGTTAATTTTAAGTGGAGTTAGAGCCTCGTAAACTCTAGTTTGCATAACCCAACTCCAGTTAAAAGAATATGATGGTTATCTTAACTCAAAGTCAATCTATAAGGCAGAAGCACCCAAATTCACACCTAGCCCATTATGCCCATAACTAGGCCCAAAAGGAAGTATCTTTGACCTTTAGAGGGTTGTAATAGTATAGAAGTATATCCCTTGACCCTCATCAAAAGATTGAAGAGTTGAGGGGCTAGGTTTTCAAGCTATACAAATCCATGCCTTCTAATATGATCATAGTAAACTTTACATGACAGACTTCCTTGAACTAATTTTGCGTATTTGCAGTCATAGTCATTAGATTGTCTAAGTATTCTGTTGTCATTCTTTCCAACAAGGAAATGATTTAAACTAGAAGAATGTGGTTTCATTGTATAATAATGCATCCTCTAAGAAGTGATGAAGGACAACAAGGGCCGAGCGAAGTTTAATATCGAGGGGAGCACGTGGATTAAAAAAGTTGTGCGCCATTTTTTTTTGTGGGAACCAACCCCCTTCGGGAATCGAACTGGCCTCTCACATTCACATTGGAGAGGAAATTGATACCAGCTGAGCTATTAAAAGTAGTATACCATGATGATGGAAGAAAAATGTTGACGTCCCATAGATAAATTGGGTATCTACTTTCAGTAATTCATGTCAAAAGATTTAGAAGAAGAAGTGAAGAAAAAAATTCCCTTGAAGCAAAAGCAAGACATGTACAATAAATAGCAAGATTCTAGATACATCCTTTTCGTACATTAATTTACTTTATGAGGTCAAACAGAATAAACCAAAAGAACTCTAAGGGGTCTGTATCAGCACATATTCATCTAAATCCCAAACAGACTGTCTAAATACATAAACCAAAAGAACTCGAAGGGTTCTGAATCAGCACATATACATCCAAATTCCAATCAAACTGTCAAAAGAACTTTCTTAAAAAGTTCTGTATCAGCACATATTTATCCAACTTCCAGACTAATCTAAGTACATAGTGAAAGATCACTTGTAGCTGCATAGACCAAAAGGACTTGCTTAAAGGGTCTGTATCAGCACATAACTATCCAAACATAAAACAGCCTGTCTAGGGAAAGAACGCTTGTAGCGTAAACTAACCATGTAATTACAGTACTTCGGTCATGGGGTATGTTTGTCATGGAATATGTCTGATACAATCATGCCTATGGGAATGCAAAACAACTCTTAGATATGCAACACTTCATGCTGTTCATTATATGGTTACAACCAGGGACTCTTTCCCAGTTCCTAATGGAAACAATTAATTCATGGTGAAATAGCTATCATTATAAACAAATTTAAGCAAATTAACGTAGCAGCCAATTGTAGAATTGATTCCCCCGTGTATAACATCAGAACTAATATTGCGGCTAATAAACAGCAAAATGTAATCAAAAACTAACTACACATTGCATGATAAACCATCAAGGAAACAAAACTGAACACAAGAAAACCAAATTACCTCAACTGCCAATCTCTGCACCATGAGTGCTGCGTTCGCCCTCCCATTCACCCACCGCCACTGCACATATCGATTATCCAACAACCTCAAAAGATGTGCCTCCTCGATCCTATTCTCCCCTTTCTTCGCTCTCCTCACCTCCGCTGCAAAGCTTATAATCGAAGGCGCATTGCCCATTTGCTTCGCGCTCGGCAATGGCGAAGAATTCAACCTGCTGCTGCTGCCCCCTCTTCCTCTCAGCGGGCTTGCCATTGATCTCAGAGGAGAACTCGCAATTTTACTAGGCGAGAAGGGCCGAACTGGCCTGCAAGGCGATGCTGCCAATCTCGGTGATGACAATGGGCTGTCCATCAGATTCCTTTTCACCACTGGCGATTTCGTCATCCTGCTATTACTATCCTGCCAAAACCTCGCGGGCACACTGATTTCCCTCGACAGACCCTTTGCTCTAGACCGCATCGAAAGCTCATTGGCCCCCGAATTGCTCCCTGAAGAAACACTATCGCTATCTGAATCAATCCTAGCCTGCCCATGCCCATCGAACGAAACCCTCCTCGTCCCGTCCACCATCAAAACCGAAGACTGCTGCAGCAACCTAACAGTAGCCAAGATCGGATCTTTCTTACAAACGGAGCAATCCAAGCTCTTCGTCAGCGAGCTCGGCACCGATCTAGCCGCCGGCCACCGCTGGGAGTGAGAAACCTCGGCCGGCCTCGAGTTCTCGGTCCTCGACTCCGTCCTCCGCCGCTCCGGAGTCGGTTTCCGCGCCGAGGTGGGCGAATTGGCCGCGATCTTCGCCCTGCTCGTCTGGTAGAAGAACGACTCCCCCTGGAACGACACGGACAGCGACCGGGTCGTCGTGCAGAGCGTCCTCGCCACGTTGGAGGCCGGGATCTCCATCGATTTGGGGGTCGAGGGGCGGCTTCGATCCACCGAGTGAGATCGCGGCTTCGATTGGGGCAATGCCGATGGCGTCGAAGGCCGAGGGGTCATCAGAGGCGACGGGAATCTTCTGGAAGCCGACGACGACGTCGAATTCGAAGATGAGGATGACGAAGAAGAGGAGGTGGAATTAAGGTAGCGAGATGTGATCGCTTTGGTCCGGGGCTTGCGAGAGGAGACGGCGGCGGCGGCGGCATTGTCCTTCTCCGATGGGATCAGAGGAGGGCGGAGATCGACGCTAGGGTTTTTGGCGGCCACCATTAGGGTTAGGGTTAGGGTTAGGGTTTGGGGCGGTGCCGTCACCGCCGAGATCTACGAAGAGGAGGAAGAGCTGGGTGTGAGCCTGAAGCTGTTGTCTTGAGCGGTGACATTACCGGCGGCAAGAGAGAGCTTGAGAGAGATAAGAGAGAAAGAGAGAGCATGGGTTTTGGATTTTTATTTCAATTTTTCTGGGAAGTAGGTTTTTTCTTTTTTCAAAAAAAATTGGGTTCTGGGGGTAATTTTGGTGGGGAGTAATTATTTTTGAGTTGGACTCGGTGGATCCTGATAAGTTTTTACATGGTAGGGATGATAGAGTTCTGTGCTCTAGTAAATATTTTAAAAGAGAGAACGTAGTTTTCTTTTAGGAAGAGAACGAAGCCGTCGTCTTGTGCAGCAAACTTCACGTTCCAGACAGATGATCAACATCATTTATGTTGATCTACATGGTCTAAAACCTATATACACCGCGCATCTTGAGAATCACATGATTCTTTTAGTTTTCATCAAACGGTCATTGAATTAACGGTTTCTTATAGTAAATCACTTATATTTTTAGATCTTTGAGCAAACAGGTAGGAAATCAGAATATCCTTTTGTATACATGGATTTCAGACCACGGAGATCGATATGCATATTGTCTATCATCAAACAAAAAGTGATGACGTTGGCTTTCCTTTTGACCCCGTTGAAAGAAATTTCAAGTAATTAAATGTCTATAAATTTCTTTTTTAAATAATTAAAGTAGTTTAAAACTTACTAAAACCAGTAGTTTTAGAAATGAGAATAGTAGCTTAAATTACGGAGGATAAATTTGGATGAGAGAGAGAGAGGGGTAATAGTTGCTAAGTTACCGGGATAATTCTTGGGCGTTAATGTCGTTTTGTTTCTTTTGTCTTGATCCTAATTAATAAGAATAATTAAGCAATTCATTTGTAAAAAAAAATTAAGCACGTTCATAAAACAACAGATAAGATTCCCATCTCAAAAAACAGTCAATGACACGTGGGGCTCGTCCTTTGTGGGTCTTGCACTTCCTTCCTTTGGAAAGAAGGAAATGTTCGGTTGGAGATTTGAAGAAAACGGATTTGGATGATCATATTGAGAAGAAATAATTGTAGCGATTTAATCAAAAAGAAATTTATAAAAGGTTAGTTATTCGTCTGCCAAATTTTCCATAGTTAAGTCACTTTAGGGTTTGTTGCTTTTCTTTTGCAAACCAACGAAATTAGAAGAAAGCGATCAAGTTTCTTTTATTTTCCCTGCTTTCACTTTACTGTCTTTTTGCCAAACACGTAAATTGAACCAGCCATTTTTTGTATCGTAGACTGAAAAAATTACCATAGACACTGGATCTTCTGCTAAATCATAGCCGATGATTTATCAAGATCAAGCTCACTTGACAAAAAATGTTGTTTGAGCTATATTTCTTCTTTCTTTTTTTTTCCTATTCCGTTTTAATTTTATATGATACAGATTTGGGAACAAAACGAGAATATCATATGTTATTGTTAATCGAGTATTCACAACCGATTTAACACCGGCTTGATAAGAAACATGCCGCTAGCATTGCATAACAATGATAGAAATGCTTTTTTCTACGAGAGATGACCAAAACAATATATATTTCACTTTATGTAAGATGTACGTAGCTTTAGGGCAACGTCAAAGGAACTATATCGTATTATAGTCTTGAATTAGCTAAACTAATGAATTAAATAAATTTAAAGAGGAGCAGTTTATGGTTTGATTAAGGAAAAAGACCGGTGAGACCCAACTTTTTTAAAATGGGAAAATTATATATAAAAAAAAAATGGCAAAGTTTACATGTGTCAAAAACCCCTCGCCCAAGGAACAAAAAACCCTCGGAAAAGTTTTACGCTGTCAAAAAACCCATGTCCATAATATCGGTATAGTTGTTTGCAATATCCAGTTAGATTACGATCACTAATATGCTAAAGTTGATCGATAAATACACTCAAATTCTACACTAAGCAATATGGACAAGTTCTAGAGTTACATTACACAATCGTTCGAGTTCGCTTGGAGTAGAATTTGAGAATTTTTGAACTGGACGACAAACGGGTCATGCTTCTGATAAATCACTAAAGCAGGTGTAAGTGTAATACACTATATATAACACAACGGTTTTGTGATATCGATAAACAACATCATTGTCTTGTAGATTTAATGTAGTATAGTATGACTGCACCGTCTTCTACACTTATAACACTTGCAAGAAGAGGTAAAGAGAACCATAGACAGGAGTCAACCATACATATTTTACGGGCAGGATTTTTTGACAACGCAAAACCTTTTCGGGGGTTTTCGAAGAGATTTTTTGGGACATGAAGAAAACTTTGCCGGGTTTTTGACAATTTAGGTAAAAAAAATTAAGGGTAAATTGTAAAAAAGCCATTAGCCCGCTTCAAACCTGTGTAAGAACCCATGAGCTTTTTCCTCTTGTTAACAAACTTGGGCCCAATCAAAATCCTCTTATAGCGGTTGTCTGTAATATCTAAGCAGTTGCATGTAATATCTAAGCAATTACAGTTGCATGTAATATCTAAACAGTTGCACGTAATATTGAAGCAGCTGGGGAATACAAGGTCCAGATGAAATACGGCTCAGAGGTTTTCACAAAGATTTTGAACTGTAGGTCCTTCGAACAATTTCTAAAATTACAGGGTTGTTAGACGACTCATGAGCGGGCCGGGGGATTGTTGATAATTTACCCAAACAAAATGAATTAAGGAATGTGGGCCACACAGTACTAGCGTCAGCTGAAAGCAAAGGTTTGTATGTATCCATCACGAAAGGGAAAGGTCCATTTTATTTTTGAGTGGACCTTTTTTCAATTTGGATACCATGTCACTGGCCCATGACCTTGACCCTTCTTGATAGCTACACTCATAATATCTAATTTATGTACCATTTTTTTTCTCGTTCACCTATTTTTTTATGATCATACTTGGTAAGTGTCACTTTAGCACGGTGACCTCGTCTTGTTGTTCAATCAAACCAACCGAGCATAGCTCAAGCGGCTGAGTATATCTCAAGCGATAGCGATACGCCACAAGCAAATTGACTGCAATTGTGCATAGAGACATATGACTCATAACAATATACTCATGTTAATAATTCGATTGTTGGTATTATGTGATTTAGACGATGGGGTTAGATGATAAAGTTGTAGAAAAATCTTTTGAAATTGAATGAGATGGTTGGTATATTGATGCCTGTGTATGTGAAAAGAGAAAACCGAGAGAGAGAGAGGGTGGGGTTTTCAAATTTGATTTTAATCGAGTGAAATAAAATATTTAAATAGGATGACGACGTGGATAGCTAGATATGAGGAATATATCGGAAGATTTTCTTTTTATAAAAAAAGGCAGATTAATATAGAAATTTAATTTATTATTAACCACTGTGATGGAGGTCAGAATCTCCCTCAGATGTTGTCCTCCGTCGATCTTATTGCCAATGGGGCTGAACAATTAAGATTTGAGATGAAGGTTGGGCATGTGGATCTTAATGGGTTGTTGGTTGTTGTTGACGCCGAGCTACCTGCAAAGAAAGTCTCGGGATGGGAAACCGCCGTAAAACCCTCCGACGATCAAGTAAGTACCGATGAATAATTGAGCAAAATAGCGGCATATTGGATTGAGTTGGTTTATATAGGGGTCGCATTAGAGCGAGTCGATGTGAGATTCTCGCCGTCCGCTTCCTCCTGCATCAGGTTCGCGTTGATGGCGGGATACGCTCATTAATGGCGAGATACGCTAGCGTGGGATGCAGGACGTGGAGCGGCGGAGATCTCGTCGTGGGGAGATACACGGAACCGTTATGGGGGCGCTCGTGCTCCGTGGTCCCGGCCAAATAGGGATGCTGTGGAATCTCAGCTATAGGATAGCTCGGAGACAAGCAAGGAAACCGAAGAATCTCAACTATAGGATATCTCGGAGATGAGCAATTGGTCGGCAGTTAGCCGAAGAGGGAATGTACTCCGGAAAGGTCTCCAAAAGGTCGGATGCAACCTCGGAGGCGAGGTGCCGAGGAATGTCCCCAATGCATCATACTTATTCCAGCTCCGTAGCCCTCAGGAATCTAGTGGGTTTACGTGGATGACACGTCATCCGCTACGTGTCGTGATCTGAGGAATTCCCACTTATGAGTATCATCATTAGCCCCCCACTCTCGTTCCGACCTATTAATCGGTCGAGTCAAGAGTGGTCTGCTCGGCTTTCTCTGTTCAGCTTGGCGTTGAGGATTCTTCGTGGTGGGTAGTCCGGGAACAACATGTCGTTCGGTGGTTATGTCTATTCGATCTCCGAGTCCAAGCGGCGTTTATCGCGCGTCTTAGTTTTCGCTTGTATCCCCGATGATGTTAGCGGATCACTGATGGGACGGTGTCATTAAGGCAATGTCGCTTCGCCTGATCAGATCTGCGTGAAGGGAAGGCATCTAATAGTTGGTTGCCGCGTGGCGTCACATGAATCATTGGGCGTGACGCTTCATTTAGCGGGAGAGAATCTGGGCCGTAGGATGGTCTTCGCTAAGAGTATAAATTAGGGTGCACAGCCCTTAGGAACATCTTTGTTCATTTGCGCTTTTATCGTCTTTTTATTTGGACTTGTTTTGTTCTTGAGTTTCCAAGTGTTGAATGACCGAACATTAGCTCGGGTAGGATTCCACCCGCTATGGATGGGTGCGATGAGAAGGAAGCAACCCGCCGGGTTCATGTTGAGGGGTTTAGATCCATGTCTTTGTTGGGCAGGAAGCTACCCACGGTGAATGGGCCGATTAGGAAACTACCTGGCCACCTCATGATGAGGGCTTTGGATCTACTTTTTCGTTGGGCATGAAGCCACCCACTATGGATAGGTCGAGCAGGAAGATATCCAGCCGCCTCATGATGAGAGCTTTGGATCCATAACGTTGTTGGGCAAGAAGCTACCCGATGCGGATGGGCCAAGCAGAAAGCTGACCGGCGGCCTCGTGATGAGGGCTTTAGATCCACGCGCTGTTGGGCAGGAAACTACCCATGGTGGACGGGCCGTGCAGGAAGATGCTCGGCGGCCTCGTGATGAGGGCTTTGGATCACGTCTTCATTGGGCAGGAAGCTACCCATTATGGATGGGCCAAGCAGAAAGCTACCCGGCCGCCTCATGATGAGGTCTTTGGATCCACAGCGTTGTTGGACAAGAAGCTATCCGCGGTGGACGGGCTGGGCAGGAAGCTACTCGGCCGCCTCGTGATGAGGGTTTTGGATCCACAGCGTTGTTAGGCAAGAAGCTACCCACTGCAGATGGGCCGAGCAGGAAGCTGCCCGGCGGCGTCGTGATGAGGGCTTTGGATCCACGTCTTTGTTGGGCAGCAAACTATCCATTGTGGATGGGTCAAGCAGGAAGCTATCCGGCCGCCTCATGATGAGGGCTTTAGATCCACTTCTTCATTGGGAAGGAGGCTACCCACTATGGATGGGCCAAGCAGAAAGCTACCCGGCCGCCTCATGATGAGGGCTTTAGATCCACAACGTTATTGGGCAGGAAGCTACCCGTTCCGGATAGGCTAAACAGGAAGCTTCCTGGCGGCCTCGTGATGAGGGATTTGAATCCACAACGTTGTTGGGCAGGAAGCTGCCCGCTGCGGATGGGCCAAGAAGGAAGCTACCCTACCGCCTCGTGATGAGGGCTTTGGATCCACGTCTTCGTTGGGCAGAAAGCTACCCACTGTGGATGGGCCGAGCAGAAAGATACCCGGCCATCTAGTGATGAAGGCTTTGGATCCATAACGTTGTTGGGTAGGAAGCTACCTGCTGCGGATGGGTCGAGCAGGAAGCTTCCCGACGGCCTCATGATGAGGGCTTTAGATCCACGGTACTATTGGGCAGGAAGCCACCAGCGGTGGACGGGCCGTGTAGGAAGCTGCCCGGCTGCCACGTGATAAGGGCTTTGGATCCACAGCGTTGTTGGGCAGGAAGATACCCACTACGGATGGGCCAAGAAGGAAGCTGCCCGGCGGACTCGTGATGAGAGCTTTAGATCCACGTCTTCATTGGGCAGGAAGCTACATACTATAGATGGGCCGAGCAGGAAGCTACCCGGTCGCCTTATGATGAGGGCTTTGAATCCACGTCTTCGTTGGACAGGAAGCTGCCCACTGTGAATGGACCGAGTAGGAAGCTATCCGGATGCCTCGTGATAAGAGCTTTGGATCCATAGCGTTGTTGGGCAGGAAGCTACCCGCTGCGGATTGGTCGAGCAGGAAGCTGCTCGGCGACCTCGTGATGAGAGCTTTGGTTGGCTACTTATAGGCACATCCGAGCTTCATTTACTTGAGTGAAGGACTGGTCTTTGCTTGACTGGCAGAGTAACGGCTCTGAATTTACTATACAAAATTTTTTAGTTTAATGTACAGAAAGGAGTTTACAAGTCAGAGTACAATTTATAAGTTAATTTTTGTTTAAGAACAGCAAGAAACATTTGTAGCTCATTGGTAAAGCCTTGCACTGTTGTGACGTAGCCCATGTGTTCGAATCCCATTAGACACATTTATTTTTCTGATTTATTTTTAAAACTTTTTGGAAGCCCAAAATTTTACACGTGCAATGCACATAAAAATGAAAAGACAGAAAAATCAAGCATGTGCACAATAATTTAAATACAGATATGTACACGTGGCTTCAATCCGACGGCTCCCCCTCACCAAACGACCGGCGAGATCATCAATTGGGCCGGCGCCGACGGTCCCCCTGTAGCCAATGGTGCTCGTGCTTTACACACATGACCTTTTTCCTACCCTTAACTCCCCTGCACTGTTTGATTACTCTGCAATCAAACAGAGACCCCTCAATTCCCCATTTATCATCTTTTAATGCATTTTAATTCATATTTTTAATATAAAGAACCCTAATTCCACACTATAAATACTACCCCATGCCCTACCCCTTCCTCATTCTGAAAATTATAACCAAAATTCTCAAAGTTTTCTAAGTACAGGAAGAGTACAAGTGGAGTTAGTAAGAGATCAACTTCCGGCGAGGATCGAAGCAAGTTCCGGAGACCCCGCTGTAGGGTTTCCTCGGCACCTCTTTTAGGGTTTGGAAGTATCACACATGCCATAACTTTAATTTATGAGGTGCTATGTAAACTAGACTAGGAATCGTACTAGAATTTATGAAGTAACTATTAATAGTATCAAATCTATAAAAAAAATTTATACTAAGTGATGAGACTACAACCTTTGTAGACCTCTTTGGAAGACTCCTTTGCTTTGGAAAGGTCCGCTTGATCACCTCCTCGTCCACGACGATCCACCCGAAATCCTTTGCCCTAAGCTTGTTGCTTCCCTCGATCTTTGAGAATCTTGAAGCAAAACACCCTACACAAGGTAGCAAGGGTTGTGTAGGATGATGAAGTGGTTGCTAATGTTATTTAATACCTTTTCTTTTATTTATCTAACTCAATTTTAACATTTAAAAGAGAGCTAGAGAGAGGAAGAAGAAGATGGCTCTTTCTTTTTCTTTTGGAATGAATAATAATCAAAAAGAAAATGAGAGAGAGATAATATCATAAGAATAACCATAGTTAAATAATATCTAGATATTTTCTTTTGGGTTAAAGGCAAAGGGAAAAATAACCATGGTTGAGTCAAATCCAACCATAGAAATGTGTAGAAGGAATGAGTCATGAACAAAGAAATGAGTTATTATTCTTTTTCCTTTATCTTTAACCTTAAAGAAAAATATCCATATATCTATTTATCTACTATGTGATTCTTATATTGCCATCATTCTTGTATTATCAACCATGATACATTTTCATGTATGTATGTGTGTATGCACATCATCATGTACATATACATGCATGCATCCATAAAAAGAAAAGGATTTAAATAAATGATATAAAAGTCAATATTAAATCAACACTTGATTTAATAAACCGGTCATATCTCATACGACCTGACTAGCATAAAATGCCCGATTAAAATACAGTATCACATACTCGTATTTAATCGAGTTTCCGCACATATCTCATATGCGCACCAGTTCGTTTCGCCTGAGCCGAGAAACTTCTATGTGGGACTCTGAGACTCGTTAATACGCCAGCAGTAGGTGATGATCATATCAAACACCCACAAGCGGCAAGCGGTCAGCTAAACGTAACGTCCACCCGGGTATCGAGCGATCAGAATAAGAACAAGCGAACCTATCAAAAATCCTGTCAATCCATCTGGCAACACTTACCGTACAGTCCGGTCTCTTCGTCAGATATGCTGTATATCGAGTCTAAGGATGGAATCGTCGACCCCAATAACTCAATAAGTCATGCTGGTATATGGTCTATAACAGATCGAGAAACTTACTGATAACACTTATCAGTGATATCTCAGCAGCCATGGCCAGGGACTTCCCGTTATAGCCAATCGTGACAGCACAGCATCAACCCCCAATACCGGGAGAGACGAAACCCCTTCTATCGCTCACTGCCTCCATATGCCTCGAGACTATACCCAAAATCCACCTGTTTGTACAACTCAGTAGAGCCGTAGTAGGGTGGAGATCAAAGTACAGTGGGAGGACACACAAGACTCTATGACGATCCCGGGTCTACAGACTAACATGTACCAGTGTCACCTGAGAATTGCTATCCGACGTATGATATAATACCATATAGGAGTTCTCGGTGAGTCCGTTCATTGTACCCAGTCTCACTGAGCACCCGTATACTATCTTCGGTGTCAACACACCAGACGGATATGGGATCATCCATCGCCCATCATATGGAACAAGAATGGTATACGCTAGTCTATACTGGAATATCGATGCCCTGTCTCGATATACCTACGACCAGGAACATTTCAAAGATATGCTTATAAACTACAGATGTCCCATTAGTATGATCCGCATCATAATCCCAGTAGTCAAGCCAATATCCTTAGGGCTTTATCAACATGTACCAAATGAATATAAACATGATCAAGTGAACATATGATAAAGAAAAACCAGATAGCATACTATCATGTCGAGCAAGACTGTCCTCTGAATATATATATATATATATATATATATATATATATATATATATATATATATCTACATCAGTACATACACTATCTCATAATAGCCTCTAGGGCATACATATATCCAACAATCTCCCACTTGCACTAAGACCAGTTATTGGCGTATCTCATACCCAACATCTCAAAAAGTCGCTCATGCTGCGGCTGAGGGAGGGCCTTGGTGAATGGATCCGCAGCGTTGTTCTTTGTGTCTACTCTCTTAATCTCGATCTCGCGGCGATCAACTATCTCCCGGATCACAAGATATCGCCTCAGGATGTGTCTGGACTTCTGATGGGACCTGGGCTCTTTGGCCAACGCCATAGCCCATTATTGTCACAATACAAAGGTATTGGATCGATAATGGTTGGAACTACTCCTAACTCCTCGATGAACTACCTCATCCAGACGGCTTCCTTGGCAGCATCATTTGCAGCAATATATTCAGCTTCCATCGTTGAGTCTGCAACGGTATCCTGTTTGGAACTCTTCCAACTCACCGTCCCTCCATTGAGGGTAAATGCAAACCCTGAGATAGACTTGCTGTCATCCTTGTCGCTCTGGAAGCTCGAATCGGTAAAGGCCTCCATTTGGAGATCCCCATTACCATACACCAAGAACAATTCTTTAGTCCTTCGCAAGTACTTAAGAATGTTCTTCACAGCAATCCAGTGATTCTCCCCTGGGTTTGATTGATACCTGCTTACTACACTAAGTGCATAAGCAACATCAGGGCGTGTACATAACATCGCATACATTATCGATCCTACTGCCGAAGCATAGGGAATAATGCTCATGCGAGCTCTCTCTATATCAGACTTTGGGCAATCGTCTTTTGAGAGAGTGACTCCGTGGCAAGCGGGTAAGGCACCCCGCTTGGAGTCTTCCATACTAAACCTCTTTAGGATGGTGTTAATGTACTTGGTTTGGGACAATCCCAATAACCGTTTGGATCTATCCCTATAGATCGGTATACCCAATATGTATGTGGCATCACCCAGGTCCTTCATGGAGAACCTTTGTGATAAGAATGATTTGACCGACTGTAGCATAGGAATGTCATCTCCTATCAGAAGTATGTCATCCATGTACAATATGAGGAATGCGACATTTCTCCCTACAGTTTTCTTATAAACACAAGGTTCATCTGGATTTTTGATGAAATCAAACTCTTTGATAACATCATCAAAACAGATGTTCCAACTCCGTGATGCCTGCTTTAATCCATAAATGAATTTAAGCAACTTACATGCTTTACCGCTGCTCCCACTGTCAATGAAGCCTTCTGGCTGATCCATATAAACGCATTCATCTAAATCACCATTTAGGAATGCAGTTTTAACGTCCATCTGCCAGATTTCATAGTCGTAGTGAGCAGTAATAGCAAGTAGGATCCGAATGGATTTAAGCATGTCTACCGGAGAGAAAGTCTCGTCATAGTCCAAACCTGGTCTTTGACGAAAACCTTTCGCTACCAACCTTGCCTTATAGGTTTCTACCTGTCCATCTACACCGATCTTTCTTTTAAAGATCCATTTGCAACCCACAGGTTTTATCCCGGAGGGTACATCTTCCAAAGTCCATACTTTGTTGGTGTACATGGACTCCATTTCGGATCTCATGGCATCCAGCCATTTTACAGAGTCACCACTCGTGATAGCCTGGTGAAAACTGGCAGGATCATCATCATCCATGATGCAATCTTCTCTATCACCATCAATGAGAAAACCGTAGTATCTCTCCGGTGGGCGAGAAGTCCTACCAGATCTATGGAGTGGCTGAGGTTCATTAGATTCTGTTATAACTTCAGGGTCAGCCAAGTCGTCATTTGTAACTTGTGTCTCTAGAATCTCTTCTAGATCTACCACATTGCCATCAGCATCATTTGAAAAAATCTCATTTTTTTAAAATGTGGCATACTGAGAAACAAACACCTTTTGTTCCTCCTTGTGGTAGAAAAGATACCCAAACGAATGTTAGGGATATCCAACAAATATATATTTGACTGATCGTGTCTCGAGTTTGTCTGGATTCTGCTTTTTGACAAAAGCCGGACAACCCCAAATCTTAACTCTTTTAAGAGATGGTTTCTTCCCATGCCATATCTCATATGGAGTGGTAGACACGGTCTTGGTTGGAACTTTGTTTAACAGAAAAGCTGTTGTTTCCAATGCATGCCCCCAAAACGAAAGAGGTAACTCAGAATCACTCTTCATGGATCGTACCATATCTAATAGGGTACGGTTCCTTCGTTCTGACACACCGTTGTGCTGTGGTGTGTAAGGTGGAGTGAGCTGAGAGAGAATCCCATTCTCTTTTAGGAAGTTCAAGAACTCAGTACTTAAGTACTCTCCACCTCGATCTGATCGAAGTATCTTGATACTCTTTCCTGTTTGGTTTTCCACTTCATGTTTATACTCCTTGAATTTCTCGAAAGCTTCAGACTTATGCTTTATCAAATACACATGACAAAATCTTGAGAAATCATCAGTAAAAGTTATGAAGTAAGAAAAACCGCCTCTTGCATGTGTAGACATTGGTCCGCATACATCACTATGTATGAGGCCTAAGAGCTCAGTAGCTTTTTCTCCGTGTCCCGTAAACGGAGTTTTGGTCATTTTACCTTTGATACAAGACTGGCAAGTTGCATAAGATTTATACTCAAATGAATTTAAATATCCATCTTTATGAAGCTTGTTTAGTTTTGTTTCATTAATATGACCAAGTCTACAATGCCAAAGAAAAGCTTCATTTATATCTGAAATTTTTATTTTATTTGTGTGTTGTACATTGAAAACCGTGTGATGATTAAGGACGTATATCCCGTTATTTAATGTACCACAACCAATCAACTCTTGATTAAGTCTAATGTTCATAACATTGTGTTGCACAGCAAAATGATACCCTTCATTGTCTAACAAGGAAACGGATATAATATTACAAAGCATACTTGGTACAAAATAACACGGGTTCAAAACCAATATACAACCCGAAGGCAACCCATGGTGATACTCTCCTACTGAAACTGCATTTACATTGGAACCATTTCCAACTTGGAGAGTATGATCACCTGTCTTCAGAACTCTGCTATTTCTCAACGCCTGCACAGAATTGAAAATATGAGAACCCGAACCGGCATCCAATACCCAGGAAGCAGAGTTAATAGAAAAACAGTTTTCAATTACGAACACACCTGAAGCTGAAGCATCACCATGCTTCTTCTTGAGTTCTAGGTACTCTTTACAGTTCCTCTTCCAGTGTCTCGTCTTTTTGCAGTGGAAACATTCTCCTTTCCCTGATTCCCCAAGCTTGGACTTGCCTTTTCCCTTCACCTTTTTGACTCCACCCTTAGGTTTGGTGGGTTTCTTCTTCATCTTTCCCTTGGCCTTAGCCTTCGGGTAGGAAGAGGAGGATTGCCCAACACTCATAACGGGAGTCTTCACTGACTTCAGTGTGCTTTCTGCACTCCTTAACATATTAAGGAGTTCAGGCAGTTCCTTCTCCATGTTGTGCATGTTGAAGTTAACAATGAACTGAGCAAAGGTGGAGGGGAGAGACTGCAGAATAATATCCGTATATTGTTCATTGTCCATTGTCCACCCAAGGTCCTCAAGCTCTTCTATGAGAGCTATCATTTTCAGAACATGGTCTCCTACTGCTGTGCCAGTGGTCATTCGCATCTGAAACAGTTTCTTAGACGCTTCTTATCGAAATACGCGAGATTGCTCTCCATACAACTCTTTTGTATGGAGGAATATGGCTTGTACGTCCATATTCTCGTGCTGCTTCTGATGTGTGTTATCCATCGATGCAAGCGTGAGGCATTTTGCCGTGACACGGTCAGCGTCCCATGTCTTGCAGATTTCCCTATCCGCAACTGAAGGTTTAGGACCTAAGGTGGGCAGGGCTGGAGCCGTAAGGACATATGATACTTTATCATAAGTCAAGGCAATATTTAAATTCCTCAGCCAGTCTTTATAGTTGGTCCCATTCAGCTTGTTTTTATCTAATAGAAGCTTAAGTCCTGTCATAGGTATCTGCCATTAAGAGAGAGAAAAGAATACACTTTAGCGAAAGCTCTTGCAAAGATCAGATTGGTTAGTATCTTGTCTAATCGATGTCTCCCAGTTTTTATCAAATTTTCTTTAAAACCTTTAAAAAGAAAACTAGCCGGGATTAATTACATTCTACAACTTCGCCAACCTCTCAGCCAGGCCAGTGCCGGTACTTGAAGAAGGTTCCCCGTGCTTTCGCACCGACCTAATTAAAGTAAATCTCGTCTTCCCAGAGGCGTAGCCCCGTTTGGCACCTTTCTAGACACCTACCGAGTTAGCTAATTGTAAAGTGCAAAATTCTCCCGGGAGCAACATTTGCTCGCAGTGGGATCGGGATCCTACTATCATATAGAAGGTATACAATCTCATTGTAATTTTCAACTCTTGAAATTCCCGATATTATTTTTACCCCTAGTACTTATGGCCTTAACTAAAGTCAACATATCATAAGTACTAGTCAAGTTCTTCCCGTCATTTCGTGATTAATTAGACCCACCCATATGACCCTTAACTAAAGTCAACATAATCATATGAATGTCCTAAATAATCTGCATCATATGCAGTGTAGGAAGACATCACTTAGCTACCGTTCACTGTGCCTTAACTAAAGTCAAAATGCGCAGCACGAATACTAAGTACTCTACTTCCTAAAATGACGGAGGGTTGCGGATAGTTTTTAATAAAACTTTTAACGCTTTGAACTTGATATCGTTGTAGAATCTAATGGGTTTAAAAGGAGTGGCTTAAGCTCCGCATTTTGAAACTTTCTTTTTCATAAAAGGCCGAGTGTATTTCAAATCTGATTCTACAATATCTTTTTAGGTTCATTTATCTTTTACATTAATCTCATTAATGTAGTCCCATCATTTAAATTCTAAGCCATTATAGAAAGAAACGAAAATATAACGTACACTTATACCACTCATATTCGTCACAGTGTCCTGATATGCACCGTTAGGTTACTTAACTAACGGCATACCGGGACGGGGCTAGTGCGGGTGCAAAACATAAGTAACGTCTATTATATATCATATATATAATATTGCATTCGTCTCAGATATATATTAAATGATCACATCAGATAATAAAAGCAGCAGAAGCACATATAGGATATCTAGGAGGTCCGTATTTTGTATTTAGCCAGCAATAAAAATACGGATTCCACGGTCGCGATGAATAGCCAAGCCCACACCCCTAGACTCTTACGAGAGCGGCAAGCGACCCTACCAATTCTGGAGTATAGGAGATCCGGTTTCGACTCCTCGAGATGGCCTCCCACTGAACCCTAGAACCCGGTCACTTGTGCCCTCCTCCTTGGGTCTATCCTAATGCGGAAAAGTAAATAATATACAACACTGGTGACAACAACCTCAACCCGGAAGTGCCCCAAATAAAAGAATATTACATACAATTTAATTTTACATGAATGAAAAGAAAACTCGCATATCACATAAAACCCCCCGGCTATTCATTGCGACAATCCTGCATTTCAAATCTCATCGACACATAATATCAAATATCATCAACGTAAGTAAGTATGCATACACCGATCGTCGTTGATGTATAGCAACGAAAACCGGCAATACAACTACATACTACACTTACGGTCACAGAGAAATAAAATGGAAAAACACAACAATTGGAATCTTAACTGCCTTTAGACAACACAAACCCGGAATATCACATATACAAGATTTCATGCCTAATAATGTAAAGCTCGCATTTGGGTCTCATTCAAGAAAACACCTTTTCAAAACAAACCGGATAATTCAACAAGATTTCCGTTTATCCCGAGACTGAACTGCTAGATTTACACGCAACAAACAAATTTGTTGATTCCAATTATTGTATCACATACTATTAAACTAGGCGCAGTTAAAACATCCGATCGAACGATGAAACAACCACAAACTGCTCAGAAAGCTCAACACTTGAGCGGTTTTTAAAAATACCAGTAACAGAAGAAAATACATACGGGCCAGCACAAGAAATTACGCCCCAAGAATCACCTACGGCGCCGCGGAACCGCCGCAACAAGGCCACTTCGGCCGCGGTTCCGCGGTCGTACGGTCGATTTAGGGCAGCGTATTTCTGGTGGGCCCATATAATTCCCTGCTTAATTTTTTACGTATTTTTAATTTGAAAAAAAATCCAGGATTTTGAAAAATTTCCAGAGAGCACCCCCCGGGTGTCGTTTTTCGTTCGTTCGAGGTTTTTAACGTCGTCTAGGTTACTCCAAAGCTCTAGCTTGGCTCTGATACCACTGTAGGGTTTCATCGGCACCTCTTTTAGGGTTTGGAAGCATCACACATGCCATAACTTTAATTTATGAGGTGCTAAGTAAACTAGACTAGGAATCGTACTAGAATTTATAAAGTAACTATTAATAGTATCAAATCTATAAAAAAAATTATTCTAAGTGATGAGACTACAACCTTTGTAGACCTCTTTGGAAGACTCCTTTGCTTTGGAAAGGTTCGCTTGATCACCTCCTCGTCCACGACGATCCACCCGAAGTCCTTTGCCCTAAGCTTGTTGCTTCCCTCGATCTTTGAGAATCTTGAAGCAAAACACCCTACACAAGATAGCAAGGGTTGTGTAGGATGATGAAGTGGTTGCTAATGTTATTTAATACCTTTTCTTTTATTTATCTAACTCAATTTTAACATTTAAAAGAGAGCTAGAGAGAGGAAGAAGAAGATGGCTCTTTCTTTTTCTTTTGGAATGAATAATAATCAAAAAGAAAATGAGAGAGAGATAATATCATAAGAATAACCATAGTTAAATAATATCTAGATATTTTCTTTTGGGTTAAAGGCAAAGGGAAAAATAACCATGGTTGAGTCAAATTCAACCATAGAAATGTGTAGAAGGAATGAGTCTTGAACAAAGAAATGAGTCATTATTCTTTTTCCTTTATCTTTAACTTTAAAGAAAAATATCCATATATCTATTTATCTACTATGTGATTCTTATATTGCCATCATTCTTGTATCATCAACCATGATACATTTTCATGTATGTATGTGTGTATGCACATCATCATGTACATATACATGCATGCATCCATAAAAAGAAAAGGATTTAAATAAATGATATAAAAGTCAATATTAAATCAACACTTGATTTAATAAACCGGTCATATCTCATACGACCTGACTAGTATAAAATGCCCGATTAAAATACAGTATCACATACTCGTATTTAATCGAGTTTCCGCACATATCTCATATGCGCACCAGTTCGTTTCGCCTGAGCCGAGAAACTTCTTTGTGGGACTCTGAGACTCGTTAATACGCTAGCAGTAGGTGATGATCATATCAAACACCCACAAGCCGCAAGCGGGCAGCTAAACGTAACAGCCACCCGGGTATTGAGCGATCAGAATAAGAACAAGCGAACCTGTTAAAACTCTTGTCAATCCATCTGGCAACACTTACCGTACAGTCCGGTCTCTTCGTCAGATATGCTGCATATCGAGTCTAGGGATGGAATCGTCGACCCCAATAACTCAATAAGTCATGCCGGTATATGGTCTATAACAGATCGAGAAACTTACTGATAACACCTATCAGTAATATCTCAGCAGCCCTGGCCAGGGACTTCCCGTTATAGCCAATCGTGCACAGCACAACATCAACCCCCAATACCGGGAGAGACGAAACCCCTCCTATCGCTCACTGCCTTCATATGCCTCGAGACTATACCCAAAATCCACCTGTTTGTACGGCTCAGTAGAGCCATAGTAGGGTGGAGATCAAAGTACAGTGGGAGGACACACAAGACTCTATGACGATCTCGGGTCTACAGACTAACCTGTACCAGTGTCACCTGAGAACTGCTATCCGACGTATGATATAATACCATATAGGAGTTCTCGGTGAGTCCGTTCAGTGTACCCAGTCTCACCGAGCACCCGTATACTATCTTCGGTGTCAACACACCAGATGGATATGGGATCATCCATCGCCCATCATATGGAACAAGAATGGTATACGCTAGTCTATACTGGAATATCGATGCCCTGTCTCGATATATCTACGACTAGGAACATTTCAAGGATATGCTTATAAACTACAGATGTCCCACTAGTATGATCCGCATCATAATCCCAGTAGTCAAGCCAATATCCTTAGGGCTTTATCAACATGTACCAAATGAATATAAACATGATCAAGTGAACATATGATAAAGAAAAATCAGATAGCATACTATCATGTCGAGCAAGACTGTCCTATGAATATGTATATATATACATCAGTACATACACTATCTCATAATGGCCTCTAGGGCATACATATATCCAACACCCGCTGTTTCCCCCCAATAAGAGAGCAAGGCTCTGTTCAAAATTTGAACTGAGGCAGCGCCTCACGAGCAAAGCATGAGAGCGCCAGCGCCCA
The DNA here is from genome assembly GCA_030015575.1 of Agapanthus africanus. NCBI lineage: Eukaryota > Viridiplantae > Streptophyta > Magnoliopsida > Asparagales > Amaryllidaceae > Agapanthus > Agapanthus africanus. The sequence continues at coordinate 396,060,730 of JASDDO010000008.1, forward strand.
GAGTTGAAAACTCTGAGACAGCGCAAAAAGTTAAAAAACTCTGAGGCAACGCATCACGTGCAAAGCACGAGACCGCCAGCGCCAGAACTAAAAGTTCTCCACTCTTGGATCAAAGATCCAACGAAGATGATAAATCATCAAATTACAGAATTAAATTTTGTTGAGGAAATACTCCTCAAATCTTTCCAAACAAGAAAGATTGTGCTCTGTAAATCAGAGCACCGTTGGATCAAAGATCCAATGGTGATTAAAAATCACCAAGATACAGAATAAGTTCTGTATGGGAAAATATTTCCCAATCTTGTTAAAAACAAGAAAAATGTTTTCTGTAAAACAGAAGTCCTTGGATCAAAGATCCTACGGTGGATAAAATCCCCAAATCAATTAAGAAACCTCTCAATGAGAGATTTCCTCAACTGAATCAACAAATCAGCCTCCCCTATATAAAGGACCCAAGACTTCAAGTCTTGCAGAGAAGAACCCCCCCAATAAACTTCGATCTCAAAGAGAAGAGCAAGAAAAAAAGAGAAAGCTTTAAGAAGAAGAATTTTCTTCAAGGTAAATAAAATAGAGATCAGAGCATCTCAAGTGTTTAACCCTCATAAAAAGAACATAGTTCTTTCCTCGGATCTGATATCCATGAGACATGTCTCCCCCAAATGAGAATTTAATTCTTATGGGGATGAATTTGTTCTTAGGGATCGAAGATCCAAGGAAGAACAGAGAATTGAACTCTTCAGAAAATAATACACAAGAAAAACCCTGCGCCAAGCGCTACTCAATAAAAGAGTGCTTCACACACAATGGTTGGCGCTCAGCGCCAAGCGCCTCACGTGCTCCTCACGTGGGCGCTACTCAATAAAGAGTGCTTAGCACTCAATGGTTGGTGCCCAGCGCCAAGCGTCCCACGTGCCCCTCACGTGAGTGCTACTCAATAAAAAGTGCTTAGCACTCAATGGTAGGCGCCCAGCGCCAAGCGCCTCACGTGCCCCTCACGTGGACGCTGCTCAATAAAATAGTGCTTAGCACTCGGTGGTTGGCGCCCAGTGCCTCACGTGCCACTCACGTGGGCGCTGCTCAATAAAGAGTGCTTAGCACTCAATGGTTGGCGTCCAGCGCCAAGCGCCCCACGTGCCACTCACGTGGGCGCTACTCAATAAAAAGTGCTTAGCACTCAATGGTAATCGCCCAGCGCCAAGCGCCTCACGTGCCCCTCATGTGGGCGATGTTCAACAAAAAGTGCTTAGCACTCAATAGTTGGCGCCCAGCGCCAAGCGCTACACGTGACCCTCACGTTGGCGCTACTTGACATAGAGTGCTCTACATTCATCACACGGAGCCCAGCGCCATAAAGAGTGTTCAACACTCACAAAAAACAAAAGGAAAAGAAGTAAAGTGTGAGCGTCAGGACCCACATAAATGCTTAGCATTGTGTGCACAGAGAAAGGACTATGTCCTAGCAAGTGTCTAACACTTTATTCAAAAAAGAAACGACAAAGACTAAGCGGGCTGAGGCCAAGTTGGCCAAATTCCTAATCAACCGAGCCCATGTGCTCTTTATTTTTTTAAGCTGGTCTTAGTCCCAAACAAGACCACCGATCTTTTGACGAATATCCATTGGTTCAAGGGTACATTTCTCCACACCTCTGATACATGTCGTTGTAATTCTTCAATGTCTTCAAAGAGGTGGAGGGTCCCAATAACCAATAACTCTTGGTATACCCCCAAACCAACAAACCATAAACCATTCGGACCGCAACGTCCTTAAAACTAAATTGTGGACCATAATGTCCTTAAACTAATTACGGACCGCAACGTCCCTAAACTAAACTCTATGGACCATGACGTCCTTAAACCCAACGGACCGCAACGTCCCAAAACTAAACTCTACGGACTATGATGTCCCTAAACCCAATGGACCGCAACGTCCCTAAACTAAAATGATAAAGCCCAAATGCTCTTTCGTTGGATCTAAATAATCCCAAAATCCTGTTGAGTAGATCTTGTTCCCGCCGAAAATTTCTGCGCAGAAGAGTCCAAGGTATCAAATGGCAGCGATACGCTTAAGGAAATGCGAACCAATATCTTCCGGCCTGTATTTTGATAAGTTCCCGAAGGAGGAACTATTAAATTCTGATGGCATTGGAAGCATCTCGAAAAACCCTTCGATTTGATATATTATGGGCCTCATAATTCATCCGGGATCAAAAGTTATGAGGCATCACGTGTCCACACGTGATGGACCTTTAAGAACCCGCTGGAGGAGTTAAAAGATCAGAAAAGACCTCAATGGGGCGTCACGTGCTCACACATGACCATGGGTCACGTGCAGACACATGATGGGCTTTTAAGGCCTCTAAAATAATGAATAGAATTTAATTCTAAAAGTCAGAAAATACCTCAACGAGGTATCACGTGCTTACACGTGACCAATGGTCACGTGTTGACACGTGATGGTTAAAACAACAATATAAACAAGCGGCCGTTAAAGAACTTAATTGGGGGTCACGTGTCAGCACGTGACTGGTTTCGAAAGCCTTACAGTTAATAGAATTAAAATTCTAAAATTTTCTAAATCTTTCCAAACATAAAGGGTCTATGGGGACCGTTGGATTAAAAATCCGAGGGTGATTAAAAATCACCAATTTATGGAATAATCTTGGACTTGGAAAGATTTCCCCCCTAAATCTAACCGAGATAACAAAGGGATATATTTGGATTTAAAATCCAATGGTGAATAAAATTCACTTAACAATCTAAAGGCTCAGATGAATGATAAATATAAATCAAATCTCTCAACATACAAATCAAATCTTTCAATGAGAGATTTGCTAAACAAATTGATTCTCTTCCTTCTCCTATAAATAGGAGCCAAGAAGAGAAGAGAGGGGGATCTACTTTTTTGAGAGAAAAACAGAGGGAGGAGAATTTAATTCTCAAGAGAAAAAAGCAAAGAGAGGAGAATTTAATTCTCTGCAAAAGAAAAACCCTAGGTAAGAAAAGAGAGACTTCAAAAGAGAATTTAATTCTCAAAAGAGTTTAACTCTTATTTAAAGAAAAGAACTTAGTTCTTTCTCTGGTTGAGGATCTGCAAAGTGCACATCTCCCCATGAATTGAGAATTTAATTCTCATTGGGTTGAGATCCTGCTATGCAGATCTAAAACACAGAGGAGGAATTGAGTTTTGAGAATTTAATTCTCCCAAACTCACATGAATTTAATTCCTCCTAAAATGAAACTAGGGTTTAACCCTAATCAAGAATTTAATTCTTTCACATATCTGAGAATTTAATTCCTTTGAAAAGAAATCAGGGTTTCATCCTAAATAAGAATTTAATTCTTTCACGATAGGAATTTAATTCCTCCAAAATCATAATTAGGGTTTAACCCTATAAAGAATTCAATTCTTAAAAGATCTCTGTTCATGAAAAGAACTAGGGTCACGTGCCCCCACGTGACCTTTGAAAAGATCCCCTGCAAAGAACTTTGAAGCATCACCTCACGTGTTCCCACGTGATTCCCAAAACGCAGAAAGAAAAAGAAAAGGAAGTGAAAGCTTTGGGCGCTCTCATGTGTTATCACGTGACCCCTCAGCAAATGCTTTAACAATTGGCGCACAGATCCCCATCACGTGCCAACACGTGATGCTCTAAAATAAAAACAAAAGTGTTTAACACTTATTCGCAGATTTGAGGATAAACCAAAAGGAGATCTGGCTCCACATTTAGGGCGCCCTCACGTGTCACCACGTGACCCCTAATGAGCATTCTAACAGACCAGAGCGGGGGCCTCCATCACGTGCTCACACGTGATGGCCGTCAGAATTAAAAGAGTTAAACACTGATCTGCAGAATAAAATAAGGGAAATTAGGGCGCTCTCACGTGTCCACACGTGACCCCTCTCTCCTTAGTGTTTAACACTAAGAAGACTTTGTTCCCAGTGTTTAACACTGATTTGCTTTAGTGTTTAACACTAATTTGAAATCTCTGATTACCAGTGTTTAATACTGATTTTCTTTAGTGTTTAACACTAATTTGAAAGCCCTGTTGCTAGTGTTTAACACTGGTTATCTTTTAGTGTTTAACACTAACTTGCTAATCTTATTCCCAGTGTTCAACACTGTTGGTCTTTAGTGTTTAACACTAGCTTTAGCCCAATTGGCTAAGTTTCTAGAGGTAAAGCCTCTCTTTCAATGAGCCAACAGAGGGCCAATATTTCAAACTGTTAGTGTATATGCCCTAGAGGCCAATACTGTATCATACTAGTTTGTATATTACTTAATGGAAGCTTGGGATATTCACAGTTGTATATACAATCTTGCTCGAAATGGTAGTATGCTACTTGGTTTGTCTCTGCTTTAATATGTGCATGTGTTTCTTTTAGCATATTGCAGGTATACATATTAGTAGAGCCCTTAGGATCTTTGCTTGATTACCAGCGTTGTGATGGCGCTCGCACTCGTGGGAGCTGGGTAATCTATAAGCACATCCTTATACAGGTCCCTGGTCGTTGGACTATCGAGACAGGGCATCGATACTCCGGAGTAGACTAGCGTATGCGCTTCTCATCCCAGTGTGGGAGACGGTCTGTCCCACAGCCGTTAGTACGTCGTACTTGGGATAGTATGCGGGTGCTCGTTAGGTTACGAGTACACTGGACAGGACTCGTCGGGAACTGTTGGTTGGTAATATACCTATCGTCAGTTATCAGTTCCCAGGTGACATGAGTACAGCTTAGTCCGCTGACTTGACACTGTCACTTCGCCTCGAGTGTGTTCCCACTGCACTTTGATTACTACCCTACCACGGCTCAGAGGAGTCGTGCAAACAGGTAGTTTTTGGGTGCAGTCCCGAAGCACTTGGAGGCAGTGACGGTTAGACAGGATTCGTCTCTCCCGGTATTGGGGGTTGACATCGCGCTGTGTCTAGGAGAGCCATTACACGAGTAGTCCCTGGCCAGGGCAAGCGAGATATACTGGTAGGCTTCCAGTGTTATCTCAGGGTGTTCTGGGCTTCACTCCGACACGACTTGTACCGCTATTAGGGGACTGACGTTCACCGCCCCCCTAGGCCCGCCATGCGATGTATCAGACGAACAGACCGGACTGTACGGAGACTGTCACATACAGGCTCAGTAGGAGTGCAGATGGGGTTCACCTCGTCAGTCTTCTTATCGACATCTACCTGGGGACCGTTACGTACAGCTAGTGCCGCTTGCGGTCTGTGGTTAAACCCACTGCCAGCGTAGTGTCGAGTCTTTAGAGTCCCACACAGAGAGCTATTCGCCTTTAGGCAAAACGAGTAGAGGTCGCATGGTTTTGCGACAGGATTCGTTCGCATCCGCGCACTTGTGCACGGTTGCTGTCCGGACAGTTTATACTAGCGGGCTTTGGTTTAAGCCGGATCCTAGTATATGATTTGAGATTGGTTTTTCTCATTGTGTTCGTGTTCCTCGGATCACGAATGCGGGTGCGTATGCACGGTTGCTTGAGATTGAGGGAGAGGACCTTGTTTAGGGTTAATGACTATTGTCATTTTATTAACCCTACTGTTTTTGTGTGTATTATTGTTAATTGATAATTAGCTTAATTATTGTGCATGGTTGTTGTTGTTGACACTTTGACTTTGTTGACTTGTTGACCAAGTTGACAAGTTGACCATGATCATTTCATTTGGAAGATGCTCTTTGATCCTTGCAATTTGCATTAATGATGAAATGATAATGGTCACCTCTTGATAAAACCATGACAATTTTCTTGCTAATTAATTAATTAAAATAACTCACACATATTAGTGAGAATGGCTCACTAATATTTCATTCTATCATATCTTTTCTCTCTCTTGCTCATCCTCTCCCTCAAGCTCTCTCCCTCTCATGTGTTGAGAAACAAAAAGCTTGAGAAAAACCTTCACTTGATCTTCTCTACTCACTTCTAGGGTTCAAGTCTTAGCATTTCTTGCACTCTAGTTACTCCTAGCTTGGAGTTGAAGCTAAAGGTCGAGGCTTTCGGGTGGATCGTTCTTTGACGGAAGGAGACAAGCAAGGTGAGGCCTTTCTACCATTCCGACGAGCAAGGAGAGAAGGAGTTCGAGCTCAAGGTATAACCATTCTACAACCTTGTTAGTTGTTAGTATTCTTTAGCTAGTTTTAGTTTAGCAAAGATCCTCCAAGTCAAGGTCCATGTTGCCTAAGTCATTAAAAATCCGATTTTTATTATGTTTTCCGCCTCCCCGCAAGTACCGGGGTGGGCAACGTGGACTTACAGTGGTATCAGAGCCTAACTAAACTCAAACTAGCTAGGTAGTGAAGTGTAACGAAGTTTCGAAACCGAAAATCCAAAAACCGAACTTTGAAAAACCCTAGTTTCTGTTGAATTTTTTTCTGCTCAAAATAGAAAACTTTATATTTGTAAATTCATCTCAGGGTTTTCTAAAAACACCCATGAAAAACGACACAGAGAGTCATCCAAACCGCCGCCCTTCCGCCGCACGAGGTAGGCTCGTGCCGCGGAAGCGCCGCGGTTTGATGTCCTCTCTGCATCGTTTTCGTGCAGTGTCTTTCTGTGTTGATTTTGGGATTTTTAGGATATATATTATATGCCCAGATTTTTCAGAACTAAAATTTACTTTTGGGGGCCTATAAATCCGTATTTTTCCGGAACTTCACTACACTTTAACTACATTGGTTATATCTGTAATGCTTGCATGTATTGAACGTCGGCTAATCGCTATAAGACGATTAGTCGGGGTTATACATGATCTGTGATTGTTATTGGTTTGTGGATATGAATGGATTGGATTGTCGCGGGTGAATGGCCGGGGTGGATGTGAGATGAGCGTTGTTTTTCTTTCATTCATTTGTAACATGTAAATTGATGTAATAATATTCTTTGTATGGCCGCACAGCCGGGTCGGGGTTGTTGCCGTCATTGTATAATTCTTTTTACTGTTTTTGCTCCTAGGATAGACCCATGGAGGGGGTGCATAAACTACCGGGTACTCGAAGTGCCGAGTGGCCTACTCACGGTGGTGAGGGAGGTTGCTTCGCTTCGGGTGCTTGGCGGGTAGTTTGCCGCACCCGTAGGGGTCTTGGGTGGGGTATTGGCTATTCACCGCGACCGTGTAATCCGCTTTGCGTTGCAGGCTCGAACGCATTGCGGATTCCTAGTATATCCAATGTATTCATCTGTGATCTGTGATGTCTATCATTGCTGTATATTTATATATAATAACTATTTAGGCGTTGCTTATGTTTTACAGCCGCGCTAGCCCAGCCCCCACTCTGTCGTTAGTTAAGTAACCTAACGGGTGATGACGGGGCCCCGTGGCGAATGCGAATGGCATAAGCGTACGTCATATTTTGGTTATTTTCTGCAATGGTAGGATTAATTGATGGGACGCATTAAAAGAACTAATGCAAGAAATAAACCAAGTAAAAGTCGATTGGAATACTTTGAAAACCACTCGGTTCTTTTCAAAACTAAACTTTTAAACGCGGAGCTCGAACCACTCCTTTTAAAAGCTATCTCGTTCCATCGATTATATCAAGTTCACTACGTTCACGGTTTCGCCAAAACCATTCGTAGCCCTCCGTCATTCCACATGAATGGTCAAAAGTATTCAAGCTGTGTATTTTGGCCAAAGTCAAGGCATAGTGATTGGTAGCGTTTGGGCATTCATGTGTAGCATAGATAGATGCGTTGATTTGGGACAGTCGTGCTGCCATTTTGGCCAAAGTCAAGGGTAGGTACGGGTGGGTCCAAATTAACCAGGAGGATGACGGGTAGAACTTGACATGTGACTTATGATATTTTGGCCAAAGTCAAGGTCATAAGAGCATGGGGCAAAAATCCACATCGGGAGTTTCATAAGTACTGAAACTTGCTAGATTTGCATACCATTTGGAGTGTGGTGATTCTGGTAGGATTCCTTCAGTTTCGTCACGCGATGATATTTGGATCCCGATCTTACTGTGAGTATATGCTACTCCTCGGGAAAACTCTCACTTAACGATCAATGCTATAAACCTAGTAGGTGCCTAGAAAGGTGTTAGCGGGGCTACGCCCACAGGGAAAAGAGGTTACTTAATTAAGGAACTTCGCGAAAGCGTTGGAAAACCTCCCTCGAAGTACCGACACTGGCCTGGCTGAACGGTTAAGCAAGTATTGTACGGTGAGAATGATCCCGGCTAATCCTTTTCTTTATGGTTTGAGAAGGGATTCGAGAAACAGTGGGAGCCATCCAGTTTAGACAAACTAAAAACCACTCTAAACTTGCAAGAGCATCATGCTAAAGTGTTTCTTTTCTCTCTCCTAATTGCAGCGACCATTCAACATGACCGGACTTAAGTTACTGTTAGATAAAAATATATTGACAGGGCCAAACTACAAAGATTGGCTCAGGAATGTCAAGATGGCTATCACTTATGACAAGCTGGGGTATATACTTACCACCAAAGCTCCCCCTGTCCCAGGTCCCACCTCCAGCGTCGCGGATGTAGAAATCCGTAAGACATGGGAGATAGATTGCGCGAGGGCCAGATGCCTCGTACTAACCTCGATGGACAATGAACATCAGAGGAGGCACGAGAATATGGACCTGGAGTCCATATTTCTCCATACAAAAGAACTGTATGGGGAGCAGTCTCGTATCGCTAGATACGAAGTGTCGAAGAAGCTCTTTTCGGCAAGGTTGGCCGTCGGATCATCGGTAGCGGACCACGTGCTTAAGATGATCGGCTACATAGAGGAGCTCGCGGACCTAGGGACCACGTTGGAGAATGAACTCTATACCGATTTGATTCTCCAGTCCCTTCCTTCCACTTACGCCCAGTTCGTTCTTAACTTCAACATGCAAGGAAAGGAGGTTGAACTTGCCGAGCTTCTGAACATGTTGAGGACTGCTGAGGGCACCCTACAGAAGGGTAGGGAGACATCCACTTTGTTTGTAGGAGGATCTTCCTCTTCTAGGTCCAGGGCGAAAGCCAAGGGCAAGAAGAAGAAAGCCCCCGCCAAACCAAGAGGCGGTGTCGGTAAAGTGGATACGAAGGGAAAGGGTAAAGCAACAAAAGTAGCGGGGAAGATGGTGGGGAAGGAAGAATGCTTCTATTGTCACAAAAGTGGTCACTGGAAACAGGATTGCAAGGCTTGGAAAGCCAGAACACAGGATTTGAAGCGAGTTGCAGCTTCAGCTTCAGGTGTGTATGTTATTGAAAACTGTCTATCAATAAACTCTACATCCTGGGTATTGGATACCGGATCAGGATCTCACATCTGTAATTCTTTGCAGGCGTTGAGAAAGCGTAGAGTTTTGAAGGCAGGTGACATGACCCTCAGAGTTGCGAACGGTGCTAGCATGGATGCAGAGGCCGTGGGGGACTATCACCTGGGATTATCTGATGGACACTTTTTGGTTTTGCGTAGTTGTTATTATGTACCAAATGCAACCTGTAATATCATATCTGTCTCTTTATTATCTAAAGAAGGTTATGAATTTGCATTTGTAAGTAATGTAGTGAACATTCACCTTAATCAAGTTTTGATTGGGTCAGGTACATTAAATAACGGTATTTACGTTTTAAACCAACCGCAAGTTTTCAATATCCAGAATACACACAAAAGAAAGTCTCCAGAAATTAATAAAACTTTCTTATGGCATTGTAGACTGGGTCACATCAATGAGAGAAGATTGACTAAGTTACATACTGAAGGATATTTGGATCCGTTCGAATATCAATCGTATGAAACTTGTCAATCCTGTCTCAAAGGAAAGATGACAAAGGCTCCGTTTTCTGGACACGGAGAAAGAGCGAGCGAGCTCTTGGGACTCGTACACAGCGACGTGTGCGGTCCAATGTCTACACATGCGCGAAGCGGTTTTTCTTACTTCATTACCTTTACGGATGATTTTTCAAGGTACGATTATGTCTTCTTAATGAAACATAAATCCGAGGCTTTTGAAAAATTCCAGGAATATAAGAATGAAGTTGAAAAACAAACCGGCAAAAGTATCAAGATCCTAAGATCGGATCGAGGAGGAGAATACTTAAGTGCCGAATTCCTGAACTACTTAAAAGAGAATGGAATTCTCTCTCAGCTTACTCCTCCATACACTCCGCAACACAACGGTGTATCGGAGAGACGGAACCGGACCCTATTGGATATGGTACGGTCCATGATGAGTAACGCTGAGTTACCGCGATCGTTCTGGGGATATGCGCTAGAATCAGCAGCATACCTTTTGAACCGAGTTCCAACTAAGACTGTGCCTACTACACCATATGAAATGTGGTGTGGGAAGAGACCCCATCTTAATCACATTAAGACTTGGGGATGTCCAGCTTTTGTAAAAAAGCAGCATGCGGACAAGCTCGAGGCACGCTCAGTACAGTGCAAGTTTGTGGGATATCCGAAGAACTCCAAGGGATATTACTTCTATTGCGAAGAGGAACAAAAAGTCCTTGTTTCTCGCCATGCCCACTTTCTAGAACATCAGTTCATAGAAAAAGAATTAAGTGGGAGCGCGATAGAACTGGAAGAAGTTCCAGAACCGCAAGCTATTACTGAAAGCTTAGTAGAGCCAGAGGGTTCGAAAGATCAAGACATTCCCGTGCCACTCCGCAGGAGTAGTAGGCAGTCTCATCCGCCCGAGAGGTACTACGGTTTTCTCATTGACGGGGATAGAGAGGACTGCATCCTAGATTGTGATGAGCCTACTAGCTTCCAGCAAGCCATTCAGAGCGTCGACTCGGTAAAATGGCTGGATGCAATGCGGACCGAGATGGAGTCCATGTACACCAACAAAGTATGGACGTTGGACATTGCTCCAGACGGGGTAAAACCCGTAGGATGCAAGTGGATCTTCAAAAGGAAGATTGGTGTAGATGGACAGGTTGAGACCTATAAAGCTAGACTGGTAGCAAAGGGTTTTCGTCAGCGACCTGATTTGGACTATGACGAAACCTTTTCTCCAGTAGCTATGCTGAAATCCATTCGGATCCTTCTTGCCATCGCTGCTTTCCACGATTATGAGATTTGGCAGATGGACGTAAAGACAGCTTTTCTAAATGGTCATTTAGAGGAGTGTGTCTATATGGACCAGCCAGAGGGTTTCATTCAGGGTGGGAGCAGCGGAAAGGTGTGCAAGTTGCTCAAGTCCATTTATGGACTCAAGCAAGCATCGCGGAGTTGGAACATCTGTTTTGATGAGACGGTCAAAGAATTTGGCTTTATCAAAAATCCAGATGAACCATGCATCTATTGTAGATTTGTAGCGAGAACTGTAGTATTCCTCGTTTTATACGTGGATGACATTCTCTTAATAGGAAATGACATTCCTATGCTACAATCTGTCAAGGGGTTCTTGTCACACAGGTTCTCCATGAAAGACCTGGGTGATGCCTCATACATTCTGGGTATCCGGATCTACCGTGACAGATCCAAGAGGATATTAGGACTCTCACAGTCCAGGTATATCGACACCATACTGAAGAGATTCAGTATGGAATATTCCAAGCGCGGTAATCTGCCGGCTTGTCACGGGATCACCCTCTCCAAAGAGATGTCTCCCAAGACTGATTTGGAGAGGGATCGCATGTCTATTATACCCTACGCTTCTGCGGTAGGCTCTATAATGTATGCGATGTTGTGTACCAGACCGGATGTGGCTTATGCACTGAGTGTGGTAAGCAGGTATCAGTCAAACCCTGGGGAGAAACATTGGATAGCAGTAAAGAACATTCTCAAGTACCTGAGAAGGACTAAGGAGATGTTCTTGGTGTATGGCGGAAAAGACCTGCAGATTGAGGCCTTTGCTGACTCCAGCTTCCAGAGTGACAAGGATGATTCCAAGTCCATGTCGGGTTTTGTCTTTACCCTCAATGGAGGGGCGGTGTGTTGGAAGAGCTCCAAACAGGAAACCGTTGCTGACTCGACTATGGAAGCGGAATACATCGCTGCATCTGATGCCGCAAAAGAAGCTGTCTGGATGAGGAAGTTCTTGAAAGAACTTCAGGTGGTTCCGTCCATTGTTGACCCAATACCTCTGTATTGCGACAACAACGGGGCTATAGCTTTAGCGAAGGAACCCAGGTCCCATCAGAAATCCAGACACATCTTAAGGCGGTATCACCTGATCAGGGAGATTGTGGATCGCCAGGAGATCGAGGTCCGGAGAGTTGCATCAGAGGATAACACAGCAGATCCATTCACCAAGGCCTTGCCCCAGACTCAGTTCGAGCGGCTGATCGAGATGATAGGTCTTCGATACGCCAGTACATGGCCTTAGTGCAAGTGGGAGATTGTTAGTGTATATGCCCTAGAGGCCATTACTGTATCATACTAGTTTGTATATTACTTAATGGAAGCTTGGGATATTCACAGTTGTATATACAATCTTGCTCGAAATGGTAGTATGCTACTTGGTTTGTCTCTGCTTTAATATGTGCATGTGTTTCTTTTAGCATATTGCAGGTATACATATTAGTAGAGCCCTTAGGATCTTTGCTTGATTACCAGCGTTGTGATGGCGCTCGCACTCGTGGGAGCTGGGTAATCTATAAGCACATCCTTATACAGGTCCCTGGTCGTTGGACTATCGAGACAGGGCATCGATACTCCGGAGTAGACTAGCGTATGCGCTTCTCATCCCAGTGTGGGAGACGGTCTGTCCCACAGCCGTTAGTACGTCGTACTTGGGATAGTATGCGGGTGCTCGTTAGGTTACGAGTACACTGGACAGGACTCGTCGGGAACTGTTGGTTGGTAATATACCTATCGTCAGTTATCAGTTCCCAGGTGACATGAGTACAGCTTAGTCCGCTGACTTGACACTGTCACTTCGCCTCGAGTGTGTTCCCACTGCACTTTGATTACTACCCTACCACGGCTCAGAGGAGTCGTGCAAACAGGTAGTTTTTGGGTGCAGTCCCGAAGCACTTGGAGGCAGTGACGGTTAGACAGGATTCGTCTCTCCCGGTATTGGGGGTTGACATCGCGCTGTGTCTAGGAGAGCCATTACACGAGTAGTCCCTGGCCAGGGCAAGCGAGATATACTGGTAGGCTTCCAGTGTTATCTCAGGGTGTTCTGGGCTTCACTCCGACACGACTTGTACCGCTATTAGGGGACTGACGTTCACCGCCCCCCTAGGCCCGCCATGCGATGTATCAGACGAACAGACCGGACTGTACGGAGACTGTCACATACAGGCTCAGTAGGAGTGCAGATGGGGTTCACCTCGTCAGTCTTCTTATCGACATCTACCTGGGGACCGTTACGTACAGCTAGTGCCGCTTGCGGTCTGTGGTTAAACCCACTGCCAGCGTAGTGTCGAGTCTTTAGAGTCCCACACAGAGAGCTATTCGCCTTTAGGCAAAACGAGTAGAGGTCGCATGGTTTTGCGACAGGGTTCGTTCGCATCCGCGCACTTGTGCACGGTTGCTGTCCGGACAGTTTATACTAGCGGGCTTTGGTTTAAGCCGGATCCTAGTATATGATTTGAGATTGGTTTTTCTCATTGTGTTCGTGTTCCTCGGATCACGAATGCGGGTGCGTATGCACGGTTGCTTGAGATTGAGGGAGAGGACCTTGTTTAGGGTTAATGACTATTGTCATTTTATTAACCCTACTGTTTTTGTGTGTATTATTGTTAATTGATAATTAGCTTAATTATTGTGCATGGTTGTTGTTGTTGACACTTTGACTTTGTTGACTTGTTGACCAAGTTGACAAGTTGACCATGATCATTTCATTTGGAAGATGCTCTTTGATCCTTGCAATTTGCATTAATGATGAAATGATAATGGTCACCTCTTGATAAAACCATGACAATTTTCTTGCTAATTAATTAATTAAAATAACTCACACATATTAGTGAGAATGGCTCACTAATATTTCATTCTATCATATCTTTTCTCTCTCTTGCTCATCCTCTCCCTCAAGCTCTCTCCCTCTCATGTGTTGAGAAACAAAAAGCTTGAGAAAAACCTTCACTTGATCTTCTCTACTCACTTCTAGGGTTCAAGTCTTAGCATTTCTTGCACTCTAGTTACTCCTAGCTTGGAGTTGAAGCTAAAGGTCGAGGCTTTCGGGTGGATCGTTCTTTGACGGAAGGAGACAAGCAAGGTGAGGCCTTTCTACCATTCCGACGAGCAAGGAGAGAAGGAGTTCGAGCTCAAGGTATAACCATTCTACAACCTTGTTAGTTGTTAGTATTCTTTAGCTAGTTTTAGTTTAGCAAAGATCCTCCAAGTCAAGGTCCATGTTGCCTAAGTCATTAAAAATCCGATTTTTATTATGTTTTCCGCCTCCCCGCAAGTACCGGGGTGGGCAACGTGGACTTACACAAACATAATTGGACTTAGCCCAAACTGGCCATAAGTCCTCAAATCATCTTGAACTGAGCACATCTGCACTTTCAACCAACTCATTGGTTCAAGGGTACATCTCTGAACTCCTCTGATATTTGTCGTTGTAATCCTTCAACGTCTTCAGAGAGGTGACGGGTCCCGACAACCACACATCAACACGGACTGTGGGGTCCTTAAACTCATGGACTTATGCGTCCTTAAACTAAGATACGGACTGTGGGGTCCTTAAACCCGCGGACTTATGCGTCCTTAAACTAACGGACTAATGCGTCCTTAAACACACCCATATGGACCGCAAATGTCCTTAAACTACCAATGGACCGTAATGTCCTTAAACTACCAATGTACCGCCATGTCCTTAAACTGGTATTGGACCACCATATCCCTAAACTGGAGATGGACCACCATGTCCCTAAACTGGAACAATAGAGCCCAAACGCTCTTTTGTCGGATCTAAACGATCCCGTTAAGTTGATCTTAGTCTCAAACTGGACTAACGTATCCTTAACAAACGTTTAAGTTGATCTTAGCCTCAAATATGGCTAACGTATCCTTAAACCCTCAAACAGACTTTAGTCCCAAATTGGACTACAGGTCTCCCAATTAACTCTGGTTCAAGGGTACATCTCTGAACTCCTCTGATATTTGTCGTTGTCATCCTTCAACGTCGTCAGAGAGGTGATGGGTCCCGACGGCCATACCTTCATTGGACCACCATGTCCCTAAACTGGAACAATAGAGCCCAAACGCTCTTTTGTCGGATCTAAACGATCATGTTAAGTTGATCTTAGTCTCAAATCGGACTAACGTATCCTTAACAAACGTTTGAGTCGATCTTAGTCTCAAATATGGCTAACGTATCCTCAAACCAAAACCACAAACCCAAATCTAAGTAAACACGGATTTGGATTAATCCACGTCTTACGGGCGACTACATAAATTAGTCTCCGTATACAATCCACGGGCAACCACAAACAAAACAAACACCCACGACACGAAGTGACCAGCTGGAGAAGGAGAAAGTTGTTACCGCGATGCGGTAGCGTAATTAACTGCAGGGGCTTGCGCCTGCAGGGAAGAGCGTCCCCACAATCAAAAACCCCTCAACGAGGGGGAATCTGACGAAGTCTGCTACATCGGTCGCATCCGCTTAAACCTTCGATACATGGTGCCATAAATCAACTTGGCATCTTCGGAGAGGTAGACGGATAACACCAATTAGCATCTGCCCTGAATCTCAGGCAAGGCATTCCATGTCTCGGCCGCCATTCGGAGGGGAACAGATTCTGGCACGCCCGGTGGGACCTTTTCCTCTTTCCACTCCACACTTTGTGTGTCGTGTTCGCGAACAAATCGTGGTTTGTTGTGGTTGCCTGTGGATTCGAGGTACTAAGATTTGGTGTCTTGCTCCGTGCAGAGAACTGAAAATCGATGGCTTCAAACTGCACTGCCTGCAACTGCAACTCTCGCTCCGTCCACGCTAGAGGAGTGACTTATGGGCCTCGAGCGGCCTCTCTTTTCAAGATACCAGTGGAGCAGGTAACTCAAGCCACCACTGGATTATTCTTCGGGACCATGCTCCCACCGTTGAGCTTCAATGCCACAATGACGTTGCAAGAAACCCCGAAGAAGTTGGTCTTTAATCGGCTTACCACTACCGCGACCCCTCTCAACGAGTCGCCCAGTTTCAATACCTCAGTTTTCAACAGAATGGGCCAGAAAGTCCGCAAACCTGCGATACCCGAAGCTACCATCCCAAAGCGGATAGCCATCCCGACTCAAACGGACGAAATCATTGGAAAGGTTCCTCCTTCCAAGAAGTCAGTTTTACAAGGCTGGCTATTCCGGTTGCTGCTCCAGGCGAGGTCCTCAAAGCTGCTTCCCCTACCCAGGGCAGGGGGCATGAAAAAGATTATCCAACAACGGAGGTGACTCCATCTGCAAGACACGCTCGACGTCGCCACTGGCGTCGAGTAAGAAAGGCTGGGGGCAACTCCCCCTCTGGATTTACGCCACCAGCTCCGATGGTGGGGATCGATGCTACTGTTCCAACCGGGAACAACTTTGAATTGCTGAATACGGTGCGCAGAAACTCTCCTACTGCGATTTTGAAACGAACTCCTTCACCTGTAGAGAATACTCCAGAGAAGAGGCTAGAGCGACCCCCTCAACGGCCGTCCTCTAAAATTTACAAAGTCTGGCGACAGGTCCAAGAGTCGGTGATTGATGAAAACTATCTCCGCCGACAGAAAAAGATGAAGGTGCGGCAGGAGAAGGATTACTCTGTCAAGCCACAAAAAGCAAAAGCTACTTGGGTGCCCACTACAACGGCCCCCTCAACTCCAATCGCTCAAAAAAGGAGGCCGCAAAAATCCCCTGTGTCTTTGGCAAATCGCAAAGACACTGAACACAAACGCCCCAAGTCTGGGGGCATGGTGGTGCACACCGTTTATATGGCTTCTGGAAAGGAGGAAAGCCGTGCTTCGACGGTTCACTGACCGCTCACCCGATCCGTGACAAAAGCCCAGGAGCAGCAACAGAAGCTTCAGGAAATGATGACTGTGATAGCTGCCCTTACCGAACCGAAAGAAAGTTCGGAAGTATCATCAGAGCAGCGTCACGAACAAGAAACTGATGCTGACTTCTTACGTAGAATCCTCGAAAAAAGGACAGAGGAGCCGCAGAACAAGCGGCTAACATAAAACAAATGGCACTCCTCTTCCAAGACATGGTAGGGATGATGTTACAGCCGGACCCTCCAGCTGAAGACCCTCCAGTCATTGTCGGAAATGACGGAGGGGAAACATCTGATCCTCCTCCGGCTCTTTCAGCAGCCAAGGAAGAAACCATTTCCAAGGCCGCGCTTGATGACTATATAGCTCAGCAAATACGAGCGAAGCAGCTGGGCAAACTGTTAGAACTGGACGACCCTATCCGGGCCGGTATGACCAAATCAGTTACCCGCCGGGATATACGATCCCTAAGTTCCACGTATATAAAGGGACAGGGAATCCACATCAGCATGTCGCTCAATTCAGGGCCTTATGCGGCAATACTGGAGGCGATGATAAATTGTTGCTTCGTCAATTCATCGGCAGCTTAGCAGAAACAGCCTTTGAATGGTATTCGGAGCTACCTAACGACTCTGTCAAAACAATTGCGGAGATGGAGCTGCTGTTTACACAAAGATTCACGAGTGCTAGTGAACGCACCCCGATAACAGCACTGATAAATGCCAGGATAAGGCCAAGCGAAACGTGGGTCCAATACGCAACACGATGGCGGAACCTATGGTCGAAATGCGAACAACGCATAGAAGAGGCACCTGCGGTAGGCATGTTTGTGGGCACTCTCGATCCGCAGGCGACCATCTCACAATTCATGATGTTCTTCAGGCCGACCACCTTCCATGCCTTGATTGACAAATTAGCCCAAATGGACCAGATAGGCCATAGACCGTCTCCTCCAAAATCAGATTCCCGAGATGAGAAAGGAAAAGGGAAAGCGATCGTCGTCGCCAATGCTCAACAACAGTCGAGCAACTCAAAGCCGGTCGTTCGCCAAAACAACGTGCGTCCACGCCCATCCCTCGAAGAGAGGCTAGGACGCCCTTACTCGTTTCCTCAGAATAAAACGAAAAGACTGTTTGAGCTGGCAGTGCGTAACAGACTCATCAATCTGCCGAGTCCAAAGCGTCTGTCGCAGCCAGGCGATCTTAATAATCCTAATTATTGCCATTACCACCAAACGGTAAGTCACCCGATTGAGGATTGTTTCGTCTTTAAGGGATGGATCGAGGATCAGTACCTACAGGGCAAGTTTGCGCTGTCTGTGAACTGGAAGGTGAGTCCGCCACAACCGCACGCTCCGAAGAAGATGGATACGCCGGGGGCATCATGTTCATTCATGGAGAAGGACTCATAGACCGAAAAGTCAATAAACCAGATAGTCGCCTTAAATACGGCGACAATGGACTGAAATGTCCTTAAACTAATAGCGGACCGAGACGTCCTTAAACTAATGGCAGACCGAAACGTCTTTAAACTAATACCGCAGCATCCTTAGGCTGACGAGATAAAAAAAAATATATATATAAAATAAAAATAAAAAACAAAAAAAAATGGTATGTCCATAAGCAAAAAGGGCACGGATAAAAACCCGAAAGGCCTCCGTGAGTAAAAACAGCAGGACTACCGGCGAGTGTTCGTGAAAACCCGAAAGGGCGCGACCTCGTAAAAAAAAAAGAAGAAGAAGAAAATAAAAAGAAAAAAAAAACGGTATGTCCATAAGCAAAACGGGCACGGATGAAAACCCGAGAAGGCTCCGTGAGTAAAAACATCAGGACTACCGGCGAGTGTTTGTGAAAACCCGAAAGGGCGCAACCTCGTTAAAAGACACTTATAAGGTCTCCTCGACCTTGTAAGGAGAAACCACCTGCGTGAGATCCTTACGACTCACAAAGGGAGCATCACACTTAGGGATCCCCACGATTCCTAAGGAGAAAATACACTTGCGAGATCCTCACGACTCGTAAGGAGAACTCTCTTATGGGACCCTCACGGCTCATAAGATTTGAAAGTCTTAAGTTACAGAAACCTAAATCTGTGCTTAAGCAACCCCCACAACTTTCGTTATGGCCCTACAAGTGGTCCAATACTGGCTCTTGTATACAATCCACGGGCGTGAATAAACATTTCCCTAACAAAGTCTCATCCGTGACTAGGGATATGCTCGTACAGCAAACAACACTTATAAGTCCTCTCGATTTACAAGGAGAAAACCCTCTTGTAGGATCCTTACGACTTACCGAGGAACATACACTTAGGAATCCTTACGACTCCTAAGGAGAAAATACACATACAAGATCCTCACGACTTGTAGGGAGAAATACCTTTGTGAAACCCTTACGGCTCATGAAGTCAAAAGCCTTAGTCAACAGGACCTTAACCCTGTTCGCTAAGCCACCTTTGTTCGACATCGACGGAGGCAGATGATGATTCTCTCCTGGCAATATCCCAGTTGTAGCGATACTGATGCCTAAATCGGTATCAAATTCCAAGTCCTTTCATGGCAGATGATGATTCGCTCCTGGCAATATTCTGGTGGTAGCGATGCTGATGCTGAGATTGGCACCAGATTCCAGGTTCTACGCTCGCGATAAAAATCAGCGAGCTGAAAATGCATATTAAATAGCCGAAATGATGGGGCAACTTGCAACAAAAGCAGCGAGTAAAAATAAAAAAATATAACCGAAATGATTGGGCAACTCGCAATAAAAAAAAACAGCGAGTAAAAATAAAATAAATAGCCAAAATGATTAGGCAACTCGCAATAAAAAGCAGCGAATAAAAAGAAAAATAGCCGAAATGATTGGGCACCACGAAAAATAGCCGAAATGATTGGGCAATCGCGATTTTCGCGATATAAAAAGCTGAAATGATAGAGCATCGTGGAAAGAATAAAAAAAATGAAAGAATAAAACTTTTTGGCCTTACAGGTTAGATCACATCGATTCCTGTATACAATCCAGGGGCGCAGATAAAGAGGGAACCATACCTTCCCAACAGGCTCCATCAGAAAGCGAAGCCAAATCTCGACGGTTCATAGACAACCTAGAGACAATCTCGACATTTGTCGCAATATTACAGACACGATGTCAACAAATGAAGCAAACGAAGATCCCTAGCTTCAGGATCTCAACGTCGATATCGACAACTTAGAGATCACCAACGGCGTTTCTCCTCACTCCAACCAAATGCAGACATGACGTCAACAACCGACCTCAGAGTCGCAATGAAACGAAACCATGGCAAAGTCCCTAGTTCCAAATCTCAATGGCCACATCTGCAGCCTGGAGACCAACAACGGTGTGCCTCCTCATTCCAGCAGGACACAGATGTTACACCATCAAACGGAGTGACGGCGAAATCCCAGCTCCACCTCAGCATTCGTCTCATTACAGCAGACGAGATGTCAACAACAGCGTTCCTTCGCAGTCCAGCAGGACGCAGATGTAACGTCAACAAAAGACCTCATGGTCGAAACAAAGCGGAGTGACGGCAAAATCCCAGCTCCACCTCAGCATTCGTCTCTTTACAGCAGACGAGATGTCAACGACGGTGTTCCTCCGCAGTCCAGCAGGATGCAGATGCAACATCGACGAAAGACCCCATGATCAGCAAAGCGGAGTGACGGCAAAATCCTAGCTCCACCTCAGCATTCGTCTCGTTACAGCAGATGCAATGTCAACAGCAGCGTTCCTTCGTGGTCCAGCAGGATGCGGACGCAGCGTCAACAAAAGACCTTACGGTCAAAGCGGACGAAGCAAAGGCCAAGTTCCTAGCTTCAACGTCTTGACGGTAACTCATATAAACCGGAAAGACAATCGGAGATCATATCGCACCAGCGTGGAGTGGTCACCACCTCGACGATCGTCTCGATACAGCAGATGAAATGTCACCCCAGCGTTCTTCCCCCAGCAGGATTCGGACGCACCAAAGCAAACGAAGCGAAGGCCAAATTCCTAGCTTCATACGTCTTGACGGCAAGTCATATAAATCCTAAAAGACAATCGGAGATCATCTCACACCAGCGCGGAGTGGTCACCACCTTGACGATCATCTCGATACAGCAGATGAAATGTCACCCCAGCGTTCTTCCCCCAGCAGGATTCGCACGCGCCAAAGAAAACGAAGCGAAGGCCAAATTCCTAGCTTCAGGATTTTAACGGCAAGTCATATAAAGCCTGAAAGACATTCGGAGATCATCTCGCACCAGCGCGGAGTGGTCACCGCCTTGACGATCGTCTCGATACAGCAGACGAGATGTCACCCCAGCGTTCTTCCTCCAGCAGGGTTCAGACGCGACAATCAAACAAAAGGAGCCACGGCAAAATCCCTAGTTCCAAACCTCGACGGTTCACCAGCAACCTAGAGACAACCATGGCATTCGTCTCGATACAGAGGACGCGATGCCAGCAAACGAAGCGAAGGCCAAATTCCTAGCTTCAAGGTCTTAACGGCAAGTCATATAAAGCCTGAAAGGCCACCAGAGATCATCCAACATGGAGTGGTCACCACCTCGACGATCATCTCGATACAGCAGATGAAATGTCACCCCAGCGTTCTTCCCCCAGTAGGATTCGGACGCGCCAAAGCAAACGAAGCGAAGGCCAAATTCCTAGCTTCAACGTCTTGACGGTAACTCATATAAAACCGAAAAGACAATCAGAGATCATCCCACATGGAGTGGTCACCACCACGACATTCATCCCGATACAGCAGACGAGATGTCAACAACAACGTTCTTCCTCCAACAGGATTAGGACACACCAAGCAAACGAAGCGAAGGCCAAATTCCTAGCTTCAGGGTCTTAACGACAAGTCATATAAAGCCTGAAAGACAATCGGGGATTATCTCGCACCAGTGCGGAGTGGTCACCACCTCGACGTTCGTTTCGATACAGCAGACGCAACATCACCAAAAGGAGCCACGGCAAAATCCCTAGTTCCAAACCTCGACGGTTCACCAGCAACCTAGAGACAGCCATGACATTCGTCTCGATACAGAGGACGTGATGCCAGCAAACGAAGCGAAGGCCAAATTCCTAGCTTCAGGGTCTTAACGGCAAGTCATATAAAGCCTGAAAGACCACCGGAGATCATCCCACATGGAGTGGTCACCACCTCGACGTTCGTCTCGATACAGCAGACGCAACATCACCAAAAGGAGCCACGGCAAAATCCCTAGTTCCAAACCTCGACGGTTCACCAGCAACCTAGAGACAACCATGACATTCGTCTCGATACAGAGGACGCGATGCCAGCAAACGAAGCGAAGGCCAAATTCCTAGCTTCAGGGTCTTAACGGCAAGTCATATAAAGCCTGAAAGACCACCGGAGATCATCCCACATGGAGTGGTCACCACCTCGACGTTCGTCTCGATACAGTAGACGCAACATCACCAAAAGGAGCCACGGCAAAATCCCTAGTTCCAAACCTCGACGGTTCATCAGCAACCTAAAGACAACCACGGCATTCATCTCGATACAGAGGACGCAATGCCAGCAAACGAAGCAAAGGCCAAATTCCTAGCTTCAGGGTCTTAACGGCAAGTCATATAAAGCCTGAAAGACTATCGGAGATCATCCCACACCAGCGCGGAGTGGTTATGACTCATCGGGGCTCTCCAAAATGAGCCTAACCTCAAGTAAAAAGCGGCATGGCAAATTCCTAACGCTTGCTCTTCCGACGGTCAAACTGCCAAGGAGGATTGCTTGAAGACGTCTTGTCCAGCCCCCGAAGGGATCAGAGACACGGCAGTCGCAGGGCTACTCGAACAGCACGATTGCCTATCGAGGAATACATCAGCTCATGCGACGGTACGACGGCCAAAACCCTAAGTACCACAGACCCTAACGGACTTCTGTCGTAAAGAGCAGAGGTTAACTGTGACGTTAGGATATTCTTGCGAGATCTGCTCGATCCGTTTCGACTCGTGAGGAAATTGATGTCTTTGCGAGAACTTCTCGATTCGTCTCGACTCGTGAGATAAAGCCTTAGGCAGTAGGGATTAAAAAACCTGTTTCCTAAGCACTGGGGCCCTGCAAGGCGATCCAAAACGGTCTCTTGCATACTATCCACGGGTCACACTCTCCAAAGTCGAATCTCGACAAGGAGGGAAACAACCGCTTACGGGTCCTCTCGACTCGTAAGAGGGAAAATTCTCTTGTGAGATCCTTACGACTTTCAAGAGAAAACACACTTAGGAGTCCTCACGACCCCTAAGAAGAAATACACCTGCGGGATCCTCTCGACTCGTAGGGAGAAAAGTCTTTATGAGACCCTCACGGCTCATAAAGTTGAAAAGTCTTAGGTGGCAGATCCTAACCCTGTCTCCTAAGCCATCACCGCCCTGCAAAGAGGTCAAGATGGACCATCTATGAGCCACACTCGCCAAAACTACATGCCACTGAAATGGAAAAACTACTCATGAGCATATAAACTACTTCACGCCAGAGTAAGATATAAAGAGATAGAAGGGTGCGGCTCATGGAGTTAAGGGTTTGGAACTATATCTCTTAAGAGTCGAGATCTGAGTCAATGATAAATGACGACGCTTGTGTCCGCTCGTTATCTTCTCAGGTCAAGATTCTGAAAGTAATCTACCAACCCGAAACTGGTCATACGTTATACATTACATTGCACTACTTCACCCACGTATATACTTACGTGGGCAAAGTAGTGGGGGGCATTTGTTCCCGCCGAAAATTTCTGCGCAGAAGAGTCCAAGGTATCAAATGGCAGCGATACGCTTAAGGAAATGCGAACCAATATCTTCCGGCCTGTATTTTGATAACTTCCCGAAGGAGGAACTATTAAATTCTGATGGCATTGGAAGCATCTCGAAAAACCCTTCGATTTGATATATTATGGGCCTCATAATTCATCCGGGATCAAAAGTTATGAGGCATCACGTGTCCACACGTGATGGACCTATAAGAACCCGCTGGAGGAGTTAAAAGATCAGAAAAGACCCCAATGGGGCGTCACGTGCTCACACATGATCATGGGTCACGTGCAGACACGTGATGGGCTTTTAAGGCCTCTAAAATAATGAATAGAATTTAATTCTAAAAGTCAGAAAATACCTCAACGAGGTATCACGTGCTTACACGTGACCAATGGTCACGTGTTGACACGTGATGGTTAAAACAACAACATAAACAAGCGGCCGTTAAAGAACTCAATTGGGGGTCACGTGCTCACACGTGACCAAGGGTCACGTGTCAGCACGTGACTGGTTTCGAAAGCCTTACAGTTAATAGAATTAAAATTCTAAAATTTTCTAAATCTTTCCAAACATAAAGGGTCTATGGGGACTGTTGGATTAAAAATCCGAGGGTAATTAAAAATCACCAATTTATGGAATAATCTTGGACTTGGAAAGATTTCCTTCCTAAATCTAACCGAGATAACAAAGGGATATCTTTGGATTTAAAATCCAATGGTGAATAAAATTCACTTAACAATCTAAAGGCCCAGATGAATGATAAATATAAATCAAATCTCTCAACATACAAATCAAATCTTTCAATGAGATATTTGCTAAACAAATTGATTCTCTTCTTTCTCCTATAAATAGGAGCCAAGAAGAGAAGAGAGGGGGATCTACTTTTTTGAGAGAAAAATAGAGGGAGGAGAATTTAATTCTCAAGAGAAAAAAAAGCAAAGAGAGGAGAATTTAATTCTCTGCAAAAGAAAAACCCTAGGTAAGAAAAGAGAGGCTTCAAAAGAGAATTTAATTCTCAAAAGAGTTTAACTCTTATTTAAAGAAAAGAACTTAGTTCTTTCTCTGGTTGAGGATCTGCAAAGTGCACATCTTCCCATGAATTGAGAATTTAATTCTCATTGGGTTGAGATCCTGCCATGCAGATCTAAAACACAGAGGAGGAATTGAGTTTTGAGAATTTAATTCTCCCAAACTCACAGGAATTTAATTCCTCTTAAAATGAAACTAGGGTTTAACACTAATCAAGAATTTAATTCTTTCACATATCTGGGAATTTAATTCCTTTGAAAAGAAATCAGGGTTTCATCCTAAATAAGAATTTAATTCTTTCACGATAGGAATTTAATTCCTCCAAAATCATAATTAGGGTTTAACCCTATAAAGAATTCAATTCTTAAAAGATCTCTGTTCATGAAAAGAACTAGGGTCACGTGCCCCCACGTGACCCTTGAAAAGATCCCCTGCAAAGAACTTTGAAGCATCACCTCACGTGTTCCCACGTGATTCCCAAAACGCAGAAAGAAAAAGCAAAGGAAGTGAAAGCTTTGGGCGCTCTCACGTGTTATCACGTGACCCCTCAGCAAATGCTTTAACAATTGGCGCACAGATCCCCATCACGTGCCAACACGTGATGCTCTAAAATAAAAACAAAAGTGTTTAACACTTATTCGCAGATTTGAGGATAAACCAAAAGGAGATCTGGCTCCACATTTAGGGCGCCCTCACGTGTCACCACGTGACCCTTAATGAGCATTCTAACAGACCAGAGCGGGGGCCTCCATCACGTGCTCACACATGATGGCCGTCAGAATTAAAAGAGTTAAACACTGATCTGCAGAATAAAATAAGGGAAATCAGGGCGCTCTCACGTGTCCACACGTGACCCCTCTCTCCTTAGTGTTTAACACTAAGAAGACTTTGTTCCCAGTGTTTAACACTGATTTGCTTTAGTGTTTAACACTAATTTGAAATCTCTGATTACCAGTATTTAACACTGATTTGCTTTAGTGTTTAACACTAATTTGAAAGCCCTGTTGCTAGTGTTTAACACTGGTTATCTTTTAGTGTTTAACACTAACTTGCTAATCTTATTCCCAGTGTTCAACACTGTTGGCCTTTAGTGTTTAACACTAGCTTTAGCCCAATTGGCTAAGTTTCTAGAGGCAAAGCCTCTCTTTCAATGAGCCAACAGAGGGCCAATATTTCAAACATAATTGGACTTAGCCCAAACTGGCCATAAGTCCTCAAATCATCTTGAACTGAGCACATCTGCTCTTTCAACCAACTCATTGGTTCAAGGGTACATCTCTGAACTCCTCTGATATTTGTCGTTGTAATCCTTCAACGTCTTCAGAGAGGTGACGGGTCCCGACAACCACACATCAACACGGACTGTGGGGTCCTTAAACTCATGGACTTATGCGTCCTTAAACCAAGATACGGACTGTGGGGTCCTTAAACCCGCGGACTTATGCGTCCTTAAACTAACGGACTAATGCGTCCTTAAACACACCCATATGGACCGCAATGTCCTTAAACTACCAATGGACCGCAATGTCCTTAAACTACCAATAGACCGCCATGTCCTTAAACTGGTATTGGACCACCATGTCCCTAAACTGGAGATGGACCACCATGTCCCTAAACTGGAACAATAGAGCCCAAACACTCTTTTGTCGGATCTAAACGATCCCGTTAAGTTGGTCTTAGTCTCAAACTGGACTAACGTATCCTTAACAAACGTTTAAGTTGATCTTAGCCTCAAATATGGCTAACGTATCCTTAAACCCTCAAACAGACTTTAGTCCCAAATTGGACTACAGGTCTCCCAATTAACTCTGGTTCAAGGGTACATCTCTGAACTCCTATGATATTTGTCGTTGTCATCCTTCAACGTCGTCAGAGAGGTGATGGGTCCCGACGGCCATACCTTCATTGGACCACCATGTCCCTAAACTGGAACAATAGAGCCCAAACGCTCTTTTGTCGGATCTAAACGATCCTGTTAAGTTGATCTTAGTCTCAAATCGGACTAACGTATCCTTAACAAACGTTTGAGTCGATCTTAGTCTCAAATATGGCTAACGTATCTTCAAACCAAAACCACAAACCCAAATCTAAGTAAACACGGATTTGGATTAATCCACGTCCTACGGGCGACTATATAAATTAGTCTCCGTATACAATCCACGGGCAACCACAAACAAAACAAACACCCACGACACGAAGTGACCAGCTGGAGAAGAAGAAAGTTGTTACCGCGATGCGGTAGCGTAATTAACTGCAGGGGCTTGCGCCTGCAGGGAAGAGCGTCCCCACAATCAAAAACCCCTCAACGAGGGGGAATCTGACGAAGTCTGCTACATCGGTCGCATCCGCTTAAACCTTCGATACATGGTGCCATAAATCAACTTGGCATCTTCGGAGAGGTAGACGGATAACACCAATTAGCATCTGCCCCGAATCTCAGGCAAGGCATTCCATGTCTCGGCCGCCATTCGGAGGGGAACAGATTCTAGTCTAAAATTAGACTAACGTGTCATCAACAACCGTTTAAGTTTGGTCTTAGTCTCAAACGAGATTAACGATCCTTAAATCAAACAAACCCAAATCTAAGAAAATACGGATTTGGACTAATCCCCGCCCTACGGGCGACAACATAAATCAGTCTCCGTATACAATCCACGGGCAACCAAAAATAAAACAAATACACACGACACGAAGTGAACATCTGGAGCAGGAGAAAGTGGTTATCGCTACGCGGTAACGTAATTAACTACAGGGGCTTGCGCCTGCAAGGAAGAGCGTCCCCACAATTAAAAAGCCCTCACAACGAGGGGGAATCTGACGAAGTCTGCTACAACGGCCACATCTGTCCAAACCTCCGATACACGGTGCCATAAATCAACTTGGCATCTTCGGAGAGGTGGACGGATAAAGCCAATAGCATCTGCCCCCAAAATTCAGGCCAGACGTCCCAACGTCCCGGTCGCATCTTTCGACGGTAAACAGATTCTGGCACGCCCGGTGGGACCTTTTCCTCTTTCCACTCCACACTTCGTGTGTCGTGTTCGCGAACAAATCGCGGTTTAATATGGTTGCCTCTGGATTCGAGGTACTAAGATTTGGTGTCTTGCTCCGTGCAGAAGAGAAAAGAAGACCAATGGCTTCCAGCTGCACCAACTGCAACAACAACTCCCGCTCCGCCCCATCTGGAGGAGTAATTTACCGGCCCCGAGCGGCCTCCATCTTCGCAATGCCGGTGGAACAGGTGACACAGGCCACCATTGGATTGTTCTTCGGGACCATGCTCCCGCCAATGAGCTTCAACGCTCCAGTGCCGTCACAGGAAGCTCCAAAGAAGTCGGTCTTTGATCGGCTTACCACTACTACGGCCCCTCTCAACGGGTCGTCCAAGTCTGTCACGCCCCGCTTCCCAGAGTACGGCAAAGGGGACGCGACGAGGTCCACTACGTATGTACTCAGAAGTACATACGCTAAGCGTAGCTAAGCAATATAGAAATAATTACACAAGAGACAAGAGTATAAAAAAAACAGCAACTTTTATTTATTAACATTCTTTGTACAATACATGAAAAGGAAATACAACTGAATTAAAGATGCCTAAATAGTGGCATAACAGGAAATGTAAAGTACTGGAAAGAAAAGTGTACAATGAAATTATATTGCTGGGTCTTCGACAAAATGCTCCAAGTCTTCTTGTGATGGCTCAATTTCTGCCGGGTCCACGTCACCTGACGACATTCAAAGAAGAAAGAAACAGAATGTCGTCAGCGAACAGATCGCTCGGTAAGTCCCAAGGTAAGAGGGAAGTAGAGAAGACAGAATAAGAAGATTCATTTTAAAGTGTAAACTATTGTTGTAATGTTATGTCAACGCTGTTGTTTGTAGCTTGGTACAGAAGGATGCCAGTGTATACGAGGGGGTCTCTATATGCTAGAGACCAGGGCAAACGGAAAGTACAAGGAACCGTTAAGCCACGGTATAACAGCAACGGAATACAGGTTAGGTGTCTTAATCTGACCACCTCGTGCCACCTTTAACACCTTCCGTACCAATCTACCCCTTAAAACCCCGTAGTGTTTTAACAGTATTGTTGTATTGTTTTATGTAAGTTGGATGACTGACCAAAGCCATGATATCAGTAAACGGATTGTATCATGTAATTGGAATAACGGAATAATGGATGTATATCCATGGTTTGATTCAGTCAAGTTGAATAGGTTGTTAACTGAATTCAGGGATTCATGTGTTCATATTGAGTTGGATTATTAAGAATATAGATTGACTTGAATTATATTCAAGTCAGAAATAGTCAGACTCTAACCCGAGTCAGACTAAAAGAAAGGTAATTTGAAGTTCTATAATTGTTAGGGTCCTTATTGTAATTTATAAAACTTGAGGGGGTTTTATGTAAAAAGTACTATTGTATAGTTTTCAAAATACACCTCAAGTATTTATTATTCGTCTTTAGAGTTGTAATGAGGGTGGATTTTATATTGTGACATTTCTAGTGTGAATATCCTAGTTGTAATGTTGTTTATTTGAAGTTCATGGTATTTTAGTGTAAAATATATTCTTTTGTAATTTTTAGGAAAAAGTAGAAAATTTATATTATAATAAAATAGGTATTTAAAAGATAAATATACATATGTTTATACAAAAATAATTTTAATAGATATTTAATATTTCAAAATTCTCATTTTTCTTAAGATGTCGTACTTTAAACCTTTCGAGACCGAATGCTCCTTGCGGAGGTCTGAATCTCGCACTACTAGCCCGCGGGTGCACGATGAACCGTACTATCCCTAACGGGTTTCCCAAAAGTGGGTTGTAGTGGCGCTTTGCTTAGGTTTAATAAATACTATTCATTTAGAAAAACGGTTTCATAAGTATAAGGTATTTATTCGTAAAAAGGTATAGATTTCCGTATTTTAGTTTCTAGGGTTTCCTAAGCCAACTAGCCTATTTCTAAGGTCTAAACGATAAGTCATTAGAAACCTCAAATCGCCTCTTCACCGCCAATTGCGGCCAGATAAGTGGGAAGGAACCACAATAGTGGGCCTAATTAAAAACCACTAGCCTTGACACACTTGCCTAGACACCACAAAGTCAGGTTTAGATAAACGATCGATGTCCATGACAAATCGTACTTTCTTTTTAAAAGATTTTATTTAGAATTGTGTACAATTTAAAGCTTCCAAGAACGGTTTATAAAGAAAATGGTATTTTAGTGAAAAGTCTTGTATTTTCGTATTCTATATTTTGACGTTATCAACTAGGGTTATATTTGTGTGTGTGTAGAGGTAGGTCATTACCTCGTGACTTATTTTAAGGTTTAGTGAAGTTTAGAGGTTAAATATGATAAATGAAACATGAGGGTATTTAAGTGTAAGAATACGATATTTGTAAAAGTTATCATTTCATGTGTGAAAACTCATTCAAATTGATTTTTACAAGTTTAGTGATCAAGATGAACATGTTTAGGAATGAGGGAATTGATTAGAAGAAGAAAAATAAACTTTATGGTATTATTGTGAAAAGAATACGATATTACAAGAAAACTATCATTTCATGTGAGAAACTTTGTCCAAATTGATTGTTATGTGTTTAATAGTCATCATGAATATGTTTAGGTGTTATGGAATTGGTGACAAGTGAAATTTTGTAGAAAAACCGAATCGGAAATCGGTTTGTTCCGATTTCCGTCGGGTTTCATAATTCCGTATTTTAAGAAGTAGAAAAGAGAGAAAAATGGGACTTACGGGTTTCAAACTCTTCTAAAGAGTATAGAGGTATTAGGGAAATGGCCGAGGTGTTGTTTCGTCGCCGGTTGCTTCAAAGAACGTCGCCGGAATCCGTCAGCGCTTCGCCGTGAACTCGTTTTCAAAGCACACTTTCTTGTGGAAATTTCAAGAGAGTAAATCTAAGGTTTTGGAATAAGATGGTAGGGGGTAGGGGTCTATTTATAGGGTAGCTAGGGTAGGGTAGGTGAAAGGTTTTGTTTATTAAAAAAAAATTGTAAAAATTTAAAGAAAATCATTAAAATTTTGTATTAAATAGGATGTATTTATCAATTGAAAACCGATCACTTAAATTGGAGTTAACAGGGGGTTTCAGAATACCAAAAGCCATACTTTTGCTGTTGGGACCCCGGCCATCCGACCAACTCCGGCCGGCGGAGCCGGCTGATTCGGCCGGCCGGCCGGCCGAGTTGACCGATCCCGGCCGGGTTCGGCGACGGTTGGGTGCGGGGTTCTCTGACTAAGACTTTGGCATACTCCGTTTTTGGGGTTCAGTTCAATATTTGGGAGTTATGGCCTGTGGACTGTTGGGCTTCCAAGAATTTTTAAAGAAAAATAAACTAAAAATAATGTGGGGCATGGGATTCGAACTCTGGTGGCTTGGTTTAGCAGTGCAAGGTATTACCAATGAGCTACAAGCTCCTTCTTGTAATTATTGTAGAGAAATAGATACTTAAAGTGTTATCAGCAACATTAAATACTCCATGTATACATCAAATTTAAATCAAATTTATGTATACAAAAATTGGAGTTGTTACAAAGTCCAACGCCTCGGTTTTTAACAGACTAGGTCAAAGCTCAAGTGGGCCCGTGAAGAAGCTTGTAATACCCGAAGGAGTTATCCCAAAGCGGATAGCCATTCCAGCTCCGGTAAACGAAGTCATCAGAGGGGCTTCTCCTGCTAAGGGATCGGTCTTCGCAAGACTGGACGTTCCAACTCCCGCTGCGGGTGGAGTCGCCGATACTGCTTCCCCTACTCGAAAGTCGGCCTTCAACAGATTGACCATTTCTTCCCAGCGGACGTCAGTCTTCGACAGGCTGGCACCAACAACAGCCTTTCCTCAAAGTAGGGGGCATGAGGAAGCTACTACGACGATAGAGGTGATCCCGGCTACGCTTCATGCTCGACGTCGCCACTGGCGCCGAATGAAGAAAGCTGGGGGCAATTCCCTATCTAGATTGATCCCACCAGCTCCAATGGTGGAAGTTGATGCTGCTGTTCCAACTAGGAACAACTTTGAGCCGCTCAGGAGGGTGCGCAAGAACTCTCCAACTGCTGTGTTGAAAAGATCTCCTCCACCCGCTGAAAACATAACAAAGGCGAAGCTGGAGCAGCCCCCTCAGCGACTGTCCTCCAAAATCCACAGGGTCTGGCGAAGAGTCCAAGACTCTATAATCGACAAAGAGCACTCCCGCCGATTGAAGAAAATGAAGGTCCGGCATGAGGAGAATCATCCTGCCGTCGTACCACGGAAAGTATCGTCTGCGATAGCCCCCTCAACTTCGACCCCCCATAAAAAGAGAAGGCCGGAGAAGATCCCCAGGTCTGCGACCAATTTCAAGGGCACTGAACCTAAACGCCCCAGGTCTGGGGGTATGGTAGTGCATACTGTCTACATGGCATCCGGAAAAGAGGATAGCCGTACCTCCATGGGTCATCGACCACTTACACGGTCTGTGACAAAGGCTCAGCAGCAACAGCAAAAGCTCTAGGAGATGCTAACGAAGATGGCCGCACTCACTGGGCAAAAGGAAAGCCCGGAAGAGCCGTCGAAGCAACGCCAGGAACAAGAAACCGACGCCGAGTTCCTATGAAGGATGCTCGAGAAAAAAGATAAAGAGGCCGCGGAACAAGCGGCTAACATAAAACAAATGGCGCTCCTATTTCAAGATATGGTGGGGATGGATGATCCCGCCGGATCCTCCAGCCGAAGATCCCCCAATAATCATTGAAGAGACAAAGGGGAGACATCAAACCCTCTTCCGGCTTTATCAGCAGCCAGAGAGGAGACGATCTCGAAAGCTGCGCTTGATGACTACATAACTCAACAAATAGAAGCTCATCAGGCAAGCGAAGCCGCTGGCCAAGTCGTCAGAACTGGATGACCGTATCCAGGCTGGTACGATCAAATTAAGTACCCACCGGGATATACGATCCCTAAATTTCACCTGTATAAGGGGACAGGAAACCCCCATCAGCACGTCGCTCAGTTCAGGGCTCTATGTGGCAATACTGGAGGCGACGACAAACTGCTGCTTCGCTAATTCGTCGGCAGCTTAGCGAAGACGGCATTCGAATGGTACTCGGAGCTTCCGAATGACTCCATCAAAACATTCACGGAAATGGAGTTGCTATTCACCCAGTGTTTCGCAAGCACCAGCGAACGCACCCCAATCACGGCATTGATCAATACCATGGTGAAGCCAGGAGAGACATGAGTTCAGTATGCAATTCGGTGGAGGAACCTGTGGTCGAAATGCGAACAACGCATAGAAGAAGCTCCTGCCGTGGGCATGTTCATGGGGACCCATGACCCACAGGCAACTATATCCCAATTTATGATGTTTTTCAAGCCGACCACCTTCCAGGCCTTGATTGACAAGCTGACCCAAATAGACCAGATGGGCCATAGGCCTTCCTCTTCAAAGACGGATCCTCGGAATGAAAAGGGGACAGGGAAAGCGACCTTCGTCGCCAACGCTCAACAACAACCGGGTGACCCGAGACCGGTTGTTCGCCAAAGCAACAAGCCGCGATCCCTCGATGAGAAGTTGAGACGTCCTTACTCATTCCCCCGGGATAAAACAAGGAGACTGTTCGAGCTAGCGGTGCACAACATGCTCATCACTCTGCCAGAACCGAGACGCCCACTGCAATCGGGCGACGTCAACAATCCCAATTACTGCCTTTACCACCGAATAGTGGGCCACCCAATCGAAGATTGCTACATCTTCAAAAATTGGGTCGAAGACCGGTACCAACAGGGCAAGTTCGCGCTGTCTGAAAACTGAAAGGTAAACCCGCCGCAGCAGCACGCTCCTAAAAAGGTGGATACGCCGGGGGCATCATGCTCATTTGTAGAAGAAGCTCCGTGGGAGGTGGCCCTTTCAGCTAAGACTAAAAGAATGCTGAAGGACCTTCAAGCATGTCCGGCGATTAGGTGGAAAAGCCTGCTGGAGCCTGAGATTATTGATGGGATACTGAAGCCGCGCCCAACGCTGAAAGTTGGTGACGGTGGACAAAACCTTCAGTCCAAGTCTCCAAAGTCTTCAAAGAAAAAGAAGAAGGCCAAGAAGCCAGTCCAGCTCGACGACAATCGTACGGGTCTGCAGAAATACGTCGATGCACTGGAGGAATATAACCAAAAGACACGGACCCTAATTACATTGGAAGAATTCTTCAAGCATGTCCTTGAGAACAAAGACAATAACAATGACGAGGGAGACGACTCGTCAGAAGAACCCGAGGATTATGTGGTAAGTTGTCACATGATCTCTCATTCGTCAGTAAATGATGAAGAAGCTCACTCGGTGTCGGAAGATAATATAGAGGAGCTGGGGGCAGGAACGGTGCCAAAATCCTTGGAACCGTCAGACGAAATGATTGACATGTTGCTGAACGAAGCCCGTCGGAAAAGAAAAACTGATCGAGAATGTGAAATGGCCCTAATCGAAAGGGCCAGGCGTCGGCGTCAAGTTGGAGAAGCCGTGATAGGGATGGGTGTTCATACTATAATATTTCATTATTGTACTCCCCATTTTTATTCATTTTATAAATAAACAGGTACTCTTGACGCACGTTTGTTGCATATTACAGGATACAGGCTCTTGGAGCAAATACAGTGAAAAAGACAGAAGAAGACACAAAAAGGGACTTTTGACCAACAAGTAGACGGATCCTAGTCAAGCCTAGACTAATAACAGTTCACATAGGTACAAGACAACGCAAGGTCCAAACATGTCAGAGTGAAACGGTTAAAAGACCAATACAAATTTTCACTGAAGATCTGGGGAAGAATAAGAAGCCAAACAGAGAAAAATAGTGAAGAATAAAGATGCCAAAATACCCAGAATGCAGCTCAAGAAATTTGGTGAGCTGAACTCACCAAAGGGCCGCGGAACCGCGGCCCAAGGCCTACATTTGCCGCGGTTCCGCGGCCATTAAGCGCCCGTGTCGGTGGAATTTTTCTGTGTCGGTGCGTCGGTGCGGGTGTTGGGATTTTTCGTGGGCATATCTGTAATTGCACATGCGCGAGACTCTGTAACCCTAGTTTTCCTGTTTTCCTATACATTGTAATCACAGATCTGTAAAACTCATGCCTCTTTTCAGTACACAAATTCAGATCTGTTCTGTATTATTTCTTGGAGGGAGCCATCAATAAAATTAGTAAGTTATTTTTAATTCTTTGTTTTAATTCTCTTTTAATTTAGAATGTCTTTTAATCCCCTAATGAGCGAGTAATCTCTTCGCTTGTTAGGGTTAGCCTTAGGGAAAGGTTTGAGAGATGAGATCTCTCACCCCTTTCATGCCATTCACACCTAAGAATTAGAACTCCATGCATACGCGCACACACCGCGCCCTACGGCATCCTACCCCTCGAGGTAATGATGACACCGTAGTGTAAATGCCCGGTTGCGCGTGTTTTCCATGGAGGTTAGGGTAATTATCGATAAAGGAAGGATAAGAATCTAGAGGAAGAAACATCTTCCCAAAAGATTCTAATCCACTTTATTGATAATTACCGTAACATCTAATAGATCAAAAATAAGGCATTGAAAGCGGTGAAGAAACCTTTAATCTCCAAACTTCCCCTAAGCCTAACCCTAGCAAGACTTTAATTTAGATTAATTTAGTTTATCGATAGATCTAGGTTCTTTAGATTTAATAAATCAATCCAAACCACAATTGGAATCAACTCGTAAAAACATATTAAGAAAATTACCCATCTCTGTGGATCGACCCGTATTCACCGGCTAGCTGCAAAGCGACGCCGTTTCTGATTACGGTTAACAAGTATTTTTGGAATAATCAATGGGTCACAAAACACTCCAACCAAATCAAATCACATCCTAAATGGGTGTATTCTACATCATCGTCATGTGTCCCGTCACGTAACAAATACACGCGCATGCAGGATGAATAACGGACCGAGATATCCTTAAACTAACAGCGGACCGAAATGTCCCTAAACTAACAACGGACCGTAACGTCCTTAAGCTACTACGAACCGCAGCATCCTTAGGCTAATGCGGCAAAAAAAAATGGTACGTCCATAAGCGAAATGGGCACGGATGAAAACCCGAAAGGGCTCCGTGAGTAAAAACAGCAGGGCTACCGGCGAGTTTGTGAAAACCTGAAAGGGCGCAGACTCGTAAAAGAAATTTCTGTGCACTTGCAGGGTCCTCTCGACCTTGTAAGGAGAAAATACCCGCGTGAGATCCTTATGACTCACAAGGGGGCAAAACATTTAGGAATCCCCACGATCCCTAAGGAGAAATTACACTTATGAGATCCTCACGACTTGTAAGGAGAATTCCCCCCTATGAGACCCTCACGGCTCACAGGATTCAAAAGTCTTAAGATACAGGGACCTAAACCTGTTCTTAAGCCATCATATCCCCCAAACTGCCCTACAGGCGTTCAATACTGACCCTTGTATACAATCCACGGGCACAAATAAACGTTTTCCTCACCGAGTCCCACCAACGACGCAAAATGTCCTCATATGGTGAACGACACTTGTAAGTCCTCTCGACTTATAACGAGAAAACACTCTTGTAAGATCTTTACGACTTATAAGAGAACACGCACTTAAGAATCCTCATGATTCCTAAGGAGAAAATGCACCTACGAGATCCTCACGACTCGTAGGGAGAAACACCTTTATGAGACCCTTACGGCTCATGAAGTCAAAAGCCTTAGTCAGCAAGATCCCTAACCCTGTCTACTAAGCCACCTTTGTTCGATAGCGGCGAAGGCAAATGATGATTCGCTCCTGGAAATCTCCCAGTTGTAGCGACGCTGATGCCTAAATCGGTATCAAATTCTAAGACTTTTCACGGCAAATGACGATTCGCTCCTGGCAATATTCCAGTCGCAGCGATGCTGATGCTAAGATTGGTATCCGATCTCAAGTTCCATATTCGCAGCAAAAAACCAGCGAGCCAAAAATGCATATGAAATAACCGAAATGATAGGGCAACTTGCAACAAAGAGCGGCAAGTAAAATATATGCACATAAAAATAGCCGAAATGATAGGGCAACTCGTAATAAAAAGCAGCAAGTAAAGAAAAAGAAAAACAGCCGAAATGATTGGGCACCGGGAAAAATAGCCGAAATGATTGGGCACCGGGAAAAATAGCCGAAATGATTGGGCAATCGCGACTTTCGCGATATAAAAAGCTGAAATGATAAAGCATTGCGGAAAGGGAAAAAAAAATGAAACTTTTGCCCTACAGGTGAGTCCATACTGACCTCTGTATACAATCAATGTTCATAAACGAAAAGGGAACCACATTTCCCCATCAGACTCTGTCAAAGGGAAGTCAGATCTTAACGGCAACATCTACAGCCTAAAGATCACCACGATGTTTCTTCTCACTCCAATCGGATGCAGACGTGACTTCAACAATCGACCTCAGGGTCACAACGAAACGGAGCCATGGCAAAGTCCTTAGTTCCAGATCTCAACGGCAATATCTACCACCTAGAGATCAGCAACGGCGTTCCTCCTCATTCCAGCAGGATACGGAAGCGACACCACCAATCGGAGCCACAGCAAAGTCTCCGGTTCCAAGACTCTACGGTTCACACACAACCTAGAATCAACCCCGACACCGCAGAAAGCGGAGCAAGTCAACCAATGACCTCCCTGTCGGAGCAACGCTCCGTATCGGAAACAAGTCAACCAATGACCTCCCCGTCGGAGCAACGCTCCGTCTCGGAAACAAGTCAACCAATGACCTCCCCGTTGGAACAACGCTCCGTCTCGAAAACAAGTCAGCCAATGACCTCCCCGCCGGAACAACGCTCCGTCTCGGAAACAAGTCAGCCAATGACCTCCCCGCCGGATCAATGCTCCGTCTCGGAAACAAGTTAGGAGTGCACAACGTGTTCCACATATCTCAGCTTCGAAGATATGTGAGAGACCCCAGCCACATCCTTGATCACTCCGAGCTCACTGTCCAGACTGACCTAACTTGTGAGCAACAATCCGTTGAAATCTTGGACCGAAAGGTTAAGACATTACGAAACAAGGAAGTAAACTTGGTTCGAGTGATGTGGATAAAAGATTCACCAGGAGAATCAACGTGGGAACGAGAAGAAGATATGTGTGCAAGATACCCTCACTTATTTGTAAATTAGTCGCTATGTAATTGTAAATTTCGAGAACGAAATTTTTATAAATAGGGTAGAATGTAATGACTCTGAATTTACTACACAAATTTTTTTAGTTTAATGTACAGAAAGGAGTTTACAGAGTACAATTTATAAGTTAATTTTTGTTTAAGAATAGCAAGAAACACTTGTAGCTCATTGGTAAAGCCTTGCACTGCTGTGACGTAGCCCCTGTTTTCGAATCCCATCAGACACATTTATTTTTCTGATTTATTTTTAAAACTTTTTGGAAGCCCAAAAGTTTACACGTGCAATGCACATAAAAATGAAAAAACAGAAAAATCAAACATGTGCACAATGATTTAAATACAGAGATATACACGTGGCTTCAATCCGACGGCTCCCCCTCACCAAACGACCGGCAAGATCATCAATTGGGCCGGCACCAACGGTCCCCCCATAGCCAATGGTGCCCGTGCTTTGCACACATGACCTTTCCTCTACCTCTAACTCCCCTGCACTGTTTGATTACTCTACAATCAAATAGAAACCCCTCAATTCCCCATTTATCATCTTTTTAATGCATTTTAATTCATCTTTTTAATTCCAAAACCCTAATTCCACACTATAAATACTACCTCATGCCCTAGCCCTTCCTTATTCTGAAAATTATAGCCAAAATTCTCAAATTTTTCTAAATACAAGAAGAGTACAAGTGGAGTTAGCAAGAGATCAACTTCCGGCGAGAATCGAAGCAAGTTCCGGCGACCCCGCGACGCTACGAAATTCAACACTCTCTCTTCTACCTTTTTATAGGATAACTAGCTAGTAAGTCCCTTTCAATTCCTCTTCTCCTTCCTTGAAAAGTTCTTTTTTCAAAACATGTCGGTAAGTGGAGTTAATACCGACATTTTATTCTAAACCCTAAAAATTACACTTTTTCTTAAGCATTGCTCATTCATATTTCGACACCTTACTTGTTAACATAAAACCAATGTTTAGAACCAACTTTCACTCAAAAATACCATGAAACGTAACTTTAATTTAACTTTTACATTAAAATACCATGAACTTTAGATATGTCATCTTAGATTCTTTTGTTTAAACATATCTTTAGAAAACTTCACGGGGTAATGACCTACCCCTCACAAACACACATGTTTCCATAGCACGATACTCTTTGAACGTATTTTTGTGGCGAATACAATATATTTCATTAAAATACCATTTACTTTAAAAACGGTTTTCTTTGGAATTGTATTTTAAAATTCCTTTGCAAATAAACCTTTACAATCCTTTTTAGGGGACCCGCTATTGGATGGTGCGGATTATCGTACATCCGTAGGCTAGTAGAGCGAGATTGTCACGACCCGCAGGGTACGGAACGTGACTGGCACTTAAGTTCACGAAACGTCTAAAGGCGTCCGTAAAATAAGTAAGCCAAAGCCCAGAAAACAAAACCAATGAAGCAAAAGAGTGAAGAAAACCCAATCAATTGAAAGCGAGTTATCAAATAAGTCATGTAAAACACTTTTTAAAAACAATACAAATTTTTCCCGAAAATTTCGGCAGAGTCTCCTTTGTAAATACTGACCCCCAAAAATGGGTACAACAAAATATATACATGAATCCACAAAATAGGGCATCCCCAAGCGGGAGCTAGCTCTTCGCCATACGGCGGTCACAAATCCCACGCAATGTAAATGACAACAAGCATAATAAAGCATAATAAAGCATAAGGAAGCATGAAAAAGTAGCATGTCGGCTCAAGTGAGCTCGACCCCAAATACAGTATAAAATCCACAAACCTCACAGTCTCATCTCTAGGTCAATATACAATAATCTGGTAGAACAGTAGATGGAGTACACTAGATACAAGAATATACAAGGTGGTACAAAAATAACATAACCCACCTATGAGCAAATCTCGAGCTCAGGCAAAAGAGGCAAAAGACAAGTGCGCCCGCCGCTACTGAACTGACGGAGCGGACCTGCAAAAGACTGTGGCACAACGGGGGTGAGTTGCCAACTCGTGAGTAATAAATAACATCTACAAAGGCTATCGTATGCATGTACACAAGCATCCTAGCATCTATAATACAGGTAAGACTGGATGCACTAGCAGGTGTGTATATAACATCAGTGTAATAATATGCATGCAACATGAAAATCTGAGGTCTCAATAGGTATACATAAGAAATATTTTATCTCTTTTTGTTTTTGAAACTCTTTTAGAATGCCAGCATAATGCCAATGAATCGACGAAAATCGGTGTCCAGCAACGACACCCAAAAGCTGTCTCAAATCTCACAAATGTACCTCTGGCCTCAGCTGTCCGGCTGACCCATCTCAAATATCAATATCTCATCATCTAGCGGCCACGGTCGGTATCCTCTGGATATCCGCCGTCCCAAACAGTCACCGGTAGGTAATCCGTCCCCTGCCAGGCTCAACGTCATCACCACATTCCTCTTGCCCCGGGGTACCTTACCGGGCCCACCATGTACCCGTGCCGGTTCCTCCACTCCTCGACATGGATTTCCAAAGCCACAGCAAACTCATGGTGGACGACACTTACATCACTAGAAAACCGCAATTTACATGTTTTAAAAATATCATAAGTTTGGAAATTTTGCGGCTTTC
Source organism: Agapanthus africanus (assembly GCA_030015575.1). Lineage (NCBI taxonomy): Eukaryota > Viridiplantae > Streptophyta > Magnoliopsida > Asparagales > Amaryllidaceae > Agapanthus > Agapanthus africanus. Next base: position 396,101,195 of record JASDDO010000008.1, read on the forward strand.
CCCCGAAATCCAGCAATATCATAAAATCTCAAGAAATCCTCATAAGTGCATATATCAATGATAATGAATGCGTATGATATCAATAATCAAGTTGCGATGTGTGATTAATGGATTAAGCATGAACAATTAATATGATGAAGTACATGCACATGAATCGCAATTCTACGGTTTCATTTTAAGGAATTAAAGGCAATAGCACCAGTTTAAGTATCAGTTAGTAAAAGTTTTAAATTTAAATGTTATCTAGTGTGGTGGCATGGCAATTACCAGGGTGTGTGTGTAAACATGAATAGTGCTCGTGCTGCATATAAAAACCTGGTAATGGTGCATGTGTCCTACAATTGAGTTTGCGTATATGGGTATAACCTATCGATCTAATTGCAGCAATTATCATGCCAGTATTATTATTCTAATGTCACAAGTGATTATCCAATTTACTATTTTCCAGTTTACTAAATCTATCGGGCGACTTGCGCCATCCAGACGATCGTCCCCCGTAGATGTTAAATCTACTCACCGGGATCCCTGGCTAGCTGTGTCCAATCACCGCCTTTCCCTTTCGCGCCGCGTCTGACGTCTCCGCGACCGAATCTAGAATTTACATCAATACCAAACATAAGGTTACGTATCAAGAACGACGCAAAACCCCAACGAAACTACTAAAGTTCGCTAGCTAGGTACAACGTGCACAAAGTGCGCGGACACACGCGAAAATCGCAAAAACTGCCAAAAACGCCGATTTGGGTCACCCGGCAAAACTAAAACCCGACTACCCAAAAACCGCACTCACGCATCCTAAAAGTCGTAGGACAAGCCAACAAAATCATCAAGATGCCACAATTAACTCATCACATAACTTTGATAAAAATCTAGTAAGCAGAAATTGCAATTTGATGCAAACATCGACAATATAGCGACAAAGTCAACACCACCCAACACCAACATTCCAAACTAACCAAAAAGTTAGCCAATACACAAATTCTAAACCATTAACTAAGCTTAAAAACCTAATTTACATAACAAAACCTTTTCTTGATTTTTGTACTTAGCAAACATAATCCAAACTATATATGAAATCCTTACTTTAACACTATATTTTAGCCAAATAAGCAAATTAACCACTTAGATTAAGGTTAGCAAAACACTAGATAGCAAATTAGGTTTAATCAACACAAATTAGGTTTAATCAACTCACTAATCATGTTTTCAAATACCATTTCCATACAAAACCTTTTCTTGAAAATCCTAAAAAGCAAATTTCACACTTCTAATTTAATCAAATTAGCAAAATTGAAAACTATATCAACAAGGTAACCAAATAGATTAGTCATTAACAACTAGATTAACTATAAAATAACTTAATTAACTATTATGGTTTTCAAACCCTAGTTTCAATTTTCAAACAAAATCTAAGAAATCTAGATTAACTACACTAAATTATCACTAAACCATATAATATAAGCACTTAAACAAAGGATTTAACAAGATAGAATTTATACCTCTTGATCAATAGATCAAGCAAGAAAGTTTCCTCCAAATGATGGCCTCAAACACCAAGATCCAAGCAAGAATGGCTAAGGAAAATGATAGCATAAGGATTTTGTATGGATTTTTGAATAAACTATGGATTTTGATGTGGTTTTTTGATGAAATTTGAAGAAAAATGAAAAGAAAAGAGAGGAAGAAGAGGGGGTTTCAGTTTCGGCCAGAGGAGGTAAGGGGGAGGGTGTGGGCAAGTGGGGAAAAGTCTTGGTTCAAGTTTCCAAAGTCAATGTATCATATTTTAACCATTATATTTAAAATAAATCCAAAAAAACAACCCCAATTTCACACAAGAAGGCAACCAAAGAAAGAGCCCAGAATTTTCTGGTCTTGGTCAGGGTTGGGCTGTTATAGGGCTGAGGGAAAAGATAGAGGGGTGTTACAAAAGAAATTTTATGCAAAAAGGCCCCCTACAACTCAAAAATTGCAAGTTTTAGCCCAAAATTTAATAAATTCGTTTCAATTCATAAAAATTGGTTAAAAATCAAAATAAATTACTAAAAATTCATGTTATCACTAGATTATAATTATCATAATTTTAGAGATTAAAATTAGCCCGGAAAAATTTGTATTTATCGCTTATTTAATGTATTTTCTTACCGGCTTAAATAATATTAAAAAATTGAAAAATAGGGAAAAATTTTTAAATGACCAAAATTTCATAATTAACTCATTAGTCACTAAAAACAAGTAATTACCTATCCACTTTAAGTATAATTAGCCCTAAACTGCAAAATATCGAGAAAGACGGTTTTCGGAAAAATACCGAATTTTCACCGAATTTCAGGAAAACACCAAAACGACTTTTCAAGACGCTACAATCTTCCTCCCTTAAAGAAATTCGGTCCCCGAATTTAAGAATATAGCTACGCGTACCTTCAAAGAGATGGGGATATTTCTTCCTCATCTCGCCCTCGGTCTCCCAGGTAACCTCCTCGCTGCTCGGGCTACGCCAAAGGACCTTGACGGTTGGTATAATCTTCGATCTCAACTTCTTCACCTGCCGATCCAGGATGGCCACCGGCTGCTCTGCAAAAGAAAGGTCGCGCTCTAGCTGGACTGTCGGGTGCTGAATCGCATGCGAAGGGTCGTGAAGGTACTTGCGGAGCATCGAAACATGGAAGACGGGGTGAACATCGGGAAAGCTGGGTGGAAGAGCCAAACGATATGCAACAGCGCCGACACGCTCGAGGATCTCGAAGGGACCTACGAATCTAGGGCTAAGCTTCCCCTTTCGCCCAAAACGCATCACGCCCTTCATCGGTGAGACCTTCAGAAAAACATGGTCGCCAACTGCGAACTCTAAACTGCGACGGCGCCTGTCTGCATACGATTTCTGCCTGCTCTGAGCCGCTCTCATCCGGTCTCGGATCAACTGTATCTTCGCTGTCGTCTCCTCAACAAGCTGCGGCCCCAAAATACTGCTCTCGCTGAGCTCTGTCCAACAAACGGGCGATCTGCATCTCCTCCCATACAATGCCTCGAAAGGTGCCATCTGAATAGTATCCTGGAAGCTGTTGTTGTAGGAGAACTCCACTAGAGGTAAATGACGATCCCAGCTACCCCCAAAGTCTAAAACGCACGCTCTGAGCATGTCCTCGAGAGTCTGAATGGTCCGCTCTGACTGTCCGTCTGTCTGCGGATGAAACGCTGTGCTGAAGCTCAAACGAGTGCCCAAAGCCTCCTGAAGTCTCTGCCAAAGTCGGCTGGTGAACTGAGTGCCTCGATCTGACACGATACAAGTCGGTACGCCATGTAGTCGCACAATCTCATCAATATAGAGCCGAGCATACTGAGCGAAGCTGAAAGTCGTCTTCACTGGAAGGAAGTGAGCCGCTTTCGTCAATCTATCCACGATCACCCAGATGGAGTCGTACCCTCGACTGGTCCTGGGTAGACCCACAACGAAGTCCATCGAAATCTGCTCCCATTTCCACTCTGGAATGGGTAACGGCTGTAGCTCTCCTGCGGGCCTCTGGTGCTCGGCCTTGACTTGCTGACAAGTCAGGCATCTCGAAACGAACTCCGCAATGTCCCTCTTCATCCCGTCCCACCAGTAGGTCTCTCTCATATCATGGTACATCTTGGTGGAACCGGGGTGGACACTATACACTGATCGGTGTGCCTCCTCAAGAATGTCGCGCCGCAATCCATCAGCATCTGGTACGCACAGTCTAGATCCATATCGTAAAATCCCCTGATCATCAACCACGAACTCGGAAAATCTGCCCTGTCCCATCTGTGCCATGATCTCTGAGCAACGGTCGTCACTACGCTGTGCCTCATATATACGGTCAAGCAACTGTGGGCGTGCACGAACATGCGCGAGCTGTCCCCCTGTCTGAGTGAACTCGAACTCAACTCGGCTGTCGCATAACGTCTGCCAATCTGCTGACGACTGCCTCTGCACTGCGCGCAAAAAGGATAGACTACCCCCGGGCCTCCTACTCAACGCATCTGCCACCACATTCGCCTTGCCGGGGTGATATAAGATCTCGCAGTCGTAGTCTTTCACCAACTCCATCCAACGACGCTGTCTGAGGTTCAGGTCTCGCTGCTGAAATATGTACTTTAAGCTCTTGTGATCGGTGAATATCTGACATGACTCGCCGTAAAGGTAATGTCGCCAAATCTTCAGTGCAAAGACCACTGCAGCCATCTCCAAATCATGAGTGGGGTAGTTCTGTTCATGCTTCTTCAACTGCCGAGAAGCGTAAGCGATCACCCGGCCATGCTGCATCAATACGCATCCTAATCCCACTCGCGAAGCATCACAGTAGACAACAAATCCGCCTGATCCCGAAGGTAGAGATAATACCGGCGCCGTAGTCAAACATGTCCGCAGCTGCTGAAAACTGCGCTCGCACTCCTCTGTCCAAACGAAAGGAACTCCCTTCCGGGTCAAACTGGTCAACGGTGCAGCTATACGGGAGAAGTCCTGAACAAAACGCCTGTAGTAGCCCGCCAAGCCTAGAAAACTACGGATCTCAGTAACCGATGTAGGTCGGGGCCACTGCTGAACAGCCTCAATCTTCTTCGGGTCCACACAAATGCCGTCTCTCGTAACCACGTGACCCAAGAATCCGACACTGTCCAGCCAGAATGCACACTTGGAGAACTTCGCGAACAGCTGGTGCTCCCTCAGAGTCTGTAACGTAATCCGCAAGTGCTGCTCGTGCTCCTCTCTGCTCCGGGAGTACACCAAGATATCGTCGATAAACACGATGATGAACAAGTCAAGATACGGCCTGAATGTACGGTTCATCAAATCCATAAATGCTGCTGGGGCGTTGGTGAGTCCGAACGACATCACCAAAAACTCGTAGTGGCCGTAGCGTGTACGGAAAGCTGTCCTCGGTATATCCTCCTGTCGAACTCGCAGCTGATGGTATCCTGATCGCAAGTCGATCCTCGAAAAATACCCCGCACCCTGAAGCTGGTCGAACAAATCATCAATGCGCGGCAACGGATATCTGTTCCGAATGGTAACTTTGTTCAGCTGGCGGTAGTCGATACACAAGCGCAAACTTCCATCCTTCTTCTTGACAAACAGGACCGGAGCACCCCACGGAGAAACACTCGGTCGAATAAGCCCCTTATCCAACAAATCCTGCAACTGATCCTTCAGCTCTCGAAGCTCTGCCGGGGCCATCCGATAGGGCGGTATAGAAATAGGCCCCGAGCCGGGAATCAAATCAATGCAGAACTCAACATCGCGCTCAGGCGGTAGCCCAGGTAGCTCATCAGGGAAAACATCAGGGAACTCACAAACTACCGGGACCTGGTCCAACGGAACCTCTGTAGCTCGAGTATCACAAACAAACGCTAAGAATCCCTGACATCCCTTCCGCAAGAGCTGACCAGCGCGAAGAGAAGAAATTAAGCTGGGAAGGGCGACACTGCGGTCTCCCTGAATAACAAGGACTGGCTCTCCCGGAAAGCTAAATCTGACTGCCTTCTCACGGCAGTCCACCGAAGCATAACAAGTGGCTAGCCAATCCATGCCCAGAAGCACATCAAAGTCCAACATATCGAGGAGTATCAAATCAACTGATGAATCCCTCTCCCCGATACGAACGGAACACAAACGAAATACAAACCGAGCGACAAACGACTCGCCTACCGGAGTAACAACAACAAGCGGCTGGTCTAACGACGACGACTCACGGCCCAACATCGGTGCAAAGTGTGTAGAGACGTACGAATGTGTGGAACCTGGGTCGAATAATACCCGTGCGTCGAAAGAACAAACTGGCAAGGTACCTGTCACGACGGCATTGGATGCCTGCGCATCCTGCGGTGTCAAAGCAAAAACTCGGGCCTGTCCTCCACCGATAGCGGGCTGACCTCGACCTCGGCCTCTGCCTCCTCGTCCTCTCTGAACAGGACCGCCGCGTCCACGGCCTCTCAGTGCACCTAACTGGCGTGGAGCATCGCCTGGGGTAGGAAGTAGGGCTCTCTGAGGAGGGGGTGGTGATGGTGGTAGGGTCACGTGCGGAACTGTCGCTGCTCCCTGTCGTCTCACCGGACAGTCTCTGACAAGATGGTGCAAACTCCCGCACCCAAAACATCCTGGCGACGGCTGCTGCCCCTGGGAAAAAGAACCATATAACTGTCCCCGCCCAAATCCTCTGCCAGGCCTATCTCTCGGAAAGAATCTGGCGCGCTGCCTCTGAGGCGGTACATCGGTGCGCATCCTCTTCGGCCCAGAAACGGCCGAAGTCTGTGATATGCGTGCCTCCATCCGCAATGCCGTATCCCTAGCAGCTGAATAAGTGTCGTAGCGCTGGGCGCCAATGGCAAGATATAGCTGGGCATCAAGTCCCTGTACGAACCTCTTCACCATCTTCTCCTCGGTATCCACCAAATACTGAGCATATCGGGACAACTGTGTAAACTGGATGTCATACTCAGACACCGTCATCCCAGGTGTCTTGACTAAGGCCTCGAAGCTGCGAGCTCTGGCGTCACGAACGCTCTCTGGAAGGAAACGGGCTAGAAAGACCGCTGTAAACTCGGCCCAAGTCATAGGCGGCAGATCTGCAGCTCGACCTCTCAAGACTGACTCCCACCATGTCTGCGCGAGACCCTCTAGCCGGAAGCTGGCAAGCTCTACCCATCGATCATCCGAACATCTCAGCGAACGGCAGATCCTGGCTAAACTATCAAGGAACGTCTGTGGGTCCTCCGCTGCCTCGGTGCCGGTAAATACTGGAGGTCTCAGCCTCATGAAATCCTGTAGTGAAACCGGAATGGCCACGGTGGTAGTAGTAGGAGCAGGTATCATGGTCGTCTGTGATGTAGTAGGTACGTCATCCGGCCTCGGTGTACGACTGGCTGCAACTAGGGATCCTACCATCTGACGCAGCTCCTGCATGCCTCCCATCATCTGTCGCAACTCCTCCATACCGGTCTCGAGCCTATCCATACGGCCTGGGGAAGGTGGATCGGTCTGTCCCTGCGGCGTAGGCATACCACCCTGCTCAGTCCTAGTCTCGGACGAGCCAGCTCGAATCTCGTCTCTGGCGGCAGCCCTCTGTGCCCTCGTAGCCTTCGGCGGCATAGTGGCTGTTACAGGGAAACGGATAGTAAGAACAGTGCAATAGGATCATAGGATACACGGAATTGAAGAAGGAAATTTCCAAGCAAGTATCCTAAAGTCACTTAGACGGAGTACCGTATCGTAAGTATGCCGCGGACATACGCACGCTACGTTACCCTGCTTAAGTCACTTACTCCATCTACCAAGGGTCATCCTACACTCACAAAGGTAAAACCTATCGCTCTGATACCAACTTTGTCACGACCCGCAGGGTACGGAACGTGACTGGCACTTAAGTTCACGAAACGTCTAAAGGCGTCCGTAAAATAAGTAAGCCAAAGCCCAGAAAACAAAACCAATGAAGCAAAAGAGTGAAGAAAACCCAATCAATTGAAAGCGAGTTATCAAATAAGTCATGTAAAACACTTTTTAAAAACAATACAAATTTTTCCCGAAAATTTCGGTAGAGTCTCCTTTGTAAATACTGACCCCCAAAAATGGGTACAACAAAATATATACATGAATCCACAAAATAGGGCATCCCCAAGCGGGAGCTAGCTCTTCGCCATACGGCGGTCACAAATCCCACGCAATGTAAATGACAACAAGCATAATAAAGCATAATAAAGCATAAGGAAGCATGAAAAAGTAGCATGTCGGCTCAAGTGAGCTCGACCCCAAATACAGTATAAAATCCACAAACCTCACAGTCTCATCTCTAGGTCAATATACAATAATCTGGTAGAACAGTAGATGGAGTACACTAGATACAAGAATATACAAGGTGGTACAAAAATAACATAACCCACCTATGAGCAAATCTCGAGCTCAGGCAAAAGAGGCAAAAGACAAGTGCGCCCGCCGCTACTGAACTGACGGAGCGGACCTGCAAAAGACTGTGGCACAACGGGGGTGAGTTGCCAACTCGTGAGTAATAAATAACATCTACAAAGGCTATCGTATGCATGTACACAAGCATCCTAGCATCTATAATACAGGTAAGACTGGATGCACTAGCAGGTGTGTATATAACATCAGTGTAATAATATGCATGCAACATGAAAATCTGAGGTCTCAATAGGTATACATAAGAAATATTTTATCTCTTTTTGTTTTTGAAACTCTTTTAGAATGCCAGCATAATGCCAATGAATCGACGAAAATCGGTGTCCAGCAACGACACCCAAAAGCTGTCTCAAATCTCACAAATGTACCTCTGGCCTCAGCCGTCCGGCTGACCCATCTCAAATATCAATATCTCATCATCTAGCGGCCACGGTCGGTATCCTCTGGATATCCGCCGTCCCAAACAGTCACCGGTAGGTAATCCGTCCCCTGCCAGGCTCAACGTCATCACCACATTCCTCTTGCCCCGGGGTACCTTACCGGGCCCACCATGTACCCGTGCCGGTTCCTCCACTCCTCGACATGGATTTCCAAAGCCACAGCAAACTCATGGTGGACGACACTTACATCACTAGAAAACCGCAATTTACATGTTTTAAAAATATCATAAGTTTGGAAATTTTGCGGCTTTCCCCCGAAATCCAGCAATATCATAAAATCTCAAGAAATCCTCATAAGTGCATATATCAATGATAATGAATGCGTATGATATCAATAATCAAGTTGCGATGTGTGATTAATGGATTAAGCATGAACAATTAATATGATGAAGTACATGCACATGAATCGCAATTCTACGGTTTCATTTTAAGGAATTAAAGGCAATAGCACCAGTTTAAGTATCAGTTAGTAAAAGTTTTAAATTTAAATGTTATCTAGTGTGGTGGCATGGCAATTACCAGGGTGTGTGTGTAAACATGAATAGTGCTCGTGCTGCATATAAAAACCTGGTAATGGTGCATGTGTCCTACAATTGAGTTTGCGTATATGGGTATAACCTATCGATCTAATTGCAGCAATTATCATGCCAGTATTATTATTCTAATGTCACAAGTGATTATCCAATTTACTATTTTCCAGTTTACTAAATCTATCGGGCGACTTGCGCCATCCAGACGATCGTCCCCCGTAGATGTTAAATCTACTCACCGGGATCCCTGGCTAGCTGTGTCCAATCACCGCCTTTCCCTTTCGCGCCGCGTCTGACGTCTCCGCGACCGAACCTGGAATTTACATCAATACCAAACATAAGGTTACGTATCAAGAACGACGCAAAACCCCAACGAAACTACTAAAGTTCGCTAGCTAGGTACAACGTGCACAAAGTGCGCGGACACACGCGAAAATCGCAAAAACTGCCAAAAACGCCGATTTGGGTCACCCGGCAAAACTAAAACCCGACTACCCAAAAACCGCACTCACGCATCCTAAAAGTCGTAGGACAAGCCAACAAAATCATCAAGATGCCACAATTAACTCATCACATAACTTTGATAAAAATCTAGTAAGCAGAAATTGCAATTTGATGCAAACATCGACAATATAGCGACAAAGTCAACACCACCCAACACCAACATTCCAAACTAACCAAAAAGTTAGCCAATACACAAATTCTAAACCATTAACTAAGCTTAAAAACCTAATTTACATAACAAAACCTTTTCTTGATTTTTGTACTTAGCAAACATAACCCAAACTATATATGAAATCCTTACTTTAACACTATATTTTAGCCAAATAAGCAAATTAACCACTTAGATTAAGGTTAGCGAAACACTAGATAGCAAATTAGGTTTAATCAACACAAATTAGGTTTAATCAACTCACTAATCATGTTTTCAAATACCATTTCCATACAAAACCTTTTCTTGAAAATCCTAAAAAGCAAATTTCACACTTCTAATTTAATCAAATTAGCAAAATTGAAAACTATATCAACAAGGTAACCAAATAGATTAGTCATTAACAACTATATTAACTATAAAATAACTTAATTAACTATTATGGTTTTCAAACCCTAGTTTCAATTTTCAAACAAAATCTAAGAAATCTAGATTAACTACACTAAATTATCACTAAACCATATAATATAAGCACTTAAACAAAGGATTTAACAAGATAGAATTTATACCTCTTGATCAATAGATCAAGCAAGAAAGTTTCCTCCAAATGATGGCCTCAAACACCAAGATCCAAGCAAGAATGGCTAAGGAAAATGATAGCATAAGGATTTTGTATGGATTTTTGAATAAACTATGGATTTTGATGTGGTTTTTTGATGAAATTTGAAGAAAAATGAAAAGAAAAGAGAGGAAGAAGAGGGGGTTTCAGTTTCGGCCAGAGGAGGTAAGGGGGAGGGTGTGGGCAAGTGGGGAAAAGTCTTGGTTCAAGTTTCCAAAGTCAATGTATCATATTTTAACCATTATATTTAAAATAAATCCAATAAAACAACCCCAATTTCACACAAGAAGGCAACCAAAGAAAGAGCCCAGAATTTTCTGGTCTTGGTCAGGGTTGGGCTGTTATAGGGCTGAGGGAAAAGATAGAGGGGTGTTACAAAAGAAATTTTATGCAAAAAGGCCCCCTACAACTCAAAAATTGCAAGTTTTAGCCCAAAATTTAATAAATTCGTTTCAATTCATAAAAATTGGTTAAAAATCAAAATAAATTACTAAAAATTCATGTTATCACTAGATTATAATTATCATAATTTTAGAGATTAAAATTAGCCCGGAAAAATTTGTATTTATCGCTTATTTAATGTATTTTCTTACCGGCTTAAATAATATTAAAAAATTGAAAAATAGGGAAAAATTTTTAAATGACCAAAATTTCATAATTAACTCATTAGTCACTAAAAACAAGTAATTACCTATCCACTTTAAGTATAATTAGCCCTAAACTGCAAAATATCGAGAAAGACGGTTTTCGGAAAAATACCGAATTTTCACCGAATTTCAGGAAAACACCAAAACGACTTTTCAAGACGCTACAGAGATGCAGACTTCCTCACGGAGTATTCGCTCTCGAAAGGTTTTTTATATACGATTTTTAAGAAAAACGCATTTTTCTATTTAAATAAAATTAATTTTTTATAATTATATAAATATTATAAATCCATATATTTTTAAAATATAATAACTTTATATTTTTTCAAATGAAAGCTTACAAGTTTCATCAAAATACCATCAAGATACCAACAAAAGTCAAGTTTTACAGTAAAATACTATGGACTATCCAAGCTAAGCTATTATCACTAAAATACCTCAAATCCCTAAAATTCACATCCATGGAAACCCTAAATAATATAAATAATTTCTCGAGATTATTTTGAAACTGTATTAAAAATATTTTTCATAAACCCCCCTCGAACTATATAAAACACTGTTAAGGACTTTAGTAAATATAGGTTTAAGTGGGATCAATTCTCTTGAGCCCCAGGGAGCCGGAGAAAGTGAGTGCTTGCCTATTTAAGGTAGAAAACTTAACGGTGTTATCAATGGTAATTGTCTTGGAAAAAGACACAAATCCTGTTGTCCATGTGCAGCAGTTACCGATAACTCCCGAACCTAATTCAGGATCTAAATCAGTTATATGTGTCTGACTCAAGTCTGAGTCTAAATCAAACTTGAATCCAAACTCAAACCTAAAACCGATTCAAACATGAATCCAAACTCTAACATGTATACTTGAATATGAACCTGAATATCAAACCTGAATACAAGACTTAACTTGACCGAACCATGGCTATAACTTGACATGACTACAAGCTTACATCCTGAACCTGACTACTTGAACGACTTGTATCCATGGTCTCGGCAAGCTATATAATCTAAACAATACATTACAGGGTTAACGGGGTAGATTGGTACGGAATGTATAGCGTGGCACGAGATGATCACTAAAAGACACCCACATGAATTCTCATGCCGTTGTCCCGTGGGTTTTGACGGGGCCTTGTACTACATGTTACCATAGTCCACGGGGAAAGATAGATTTCTCTCGTATACACAAATACCTTCTGTATCAAGCTACAAACAACTACGTTAGAATAGAAATCTTATACCTGTACATCTTACCAGTTAAATTCTCATTACTTGCTATATTCTTTTCTTTCTTTTGGGACTTACCGAGCGCTAGTTCGCTGACGACATTCCTATCTATTTATTTTCTTGGAATGTTCGTCATGAGGACATGACTCTCTCGAGATAGAGCCTAACCAGGAGGACGTGGATGTTAGTTATATGTATGCCCTAGAGGCCATTATTGTACATGTGATGTATATTATAGTGGATGCTTGGATATATATAGAGAGAACTTTCTTGCTCGACATGATAGTATGCTATCTGGTTGCTCTTTGTCTTAACATGTTGACTTGTATAAGTGATGCTGTCTTGCTCTCACATGTTGATAAAGCCCTTAGGATGTGTACTTGACTACCAGAACTATGATGGAGATCATACTAGTGGGGCCAAGGGTAGTCCACAAGTACATCCTATAATTGTTCCTAGTCGAGAGTGTATCGAGACAGGGTATCGATATTCCAGAATAGACTGGCGTATACGCATCTTGACCTATATGATGGGCGATGGATGATCCCACATCCATTGGTGTTTGACATCAAAGATGGTATACGGGTGCTCAGTGGAGACTGGGTACACTGAACGGACTCGCCGAGAACTCCTAGATGGTATTATACCTATCATCAGATAACAGTTCTCTGGTGACACTGGTACAGGTTAGTCTGTCGACCCGAGATCGTCATAGAGACTTGTGTGTCTCCCACTGTGCTTTGATTTCCACCCTACCATGGCTTTACTGAGTCGTGCAAAACGTTGGTTTTTGGGTACAGCACCGAGTCACATGGAGGCAATGAGCGATAGGAGGGATTCGTCTCTCCCGGTATTTGGGGTTGATGTTGCGCTATGCTCGATTGGCCATAACATGAAATCCCTGGCCAGGGTTGCTAAGATTTACTGGTAAGTGTTATCAGTAGTTTCTCGAACCGTTATGGTCCTCACATCGGTATGACTTATCGGGCTATTGGGGTTTGACGTTTTACCACCCCCAGGCTGCGATATGCGACATATCAGACGAAGAGACCGGACTGTACGGTAGTGTTACTGATTGGATTCGTAGGAGTATGAGCAGGCTTGCTTGTTGATCTTCTGAACGCTCAATACCCGGGTGTTCGTTACGTTTAGCAGACCGCTTGCGGCTTGTGGGTGACTGATATGATCACCACCTACTGCCGGCGTATCGACGAGTCTTTAGAGTCCTACACAGAGGTTTCCTGGTTCATGCGAAACGAAGTAGGAGCACATATGTGATATGTGCGGGACCGAGATTAATGCTCTTATGTGATACCGCATTCTATTCTCGCGATATGTGATATCGGTCGGTTATATGTGATATAGCCGGGTTATTGGATCAAGTGTTGATTCGATAAGTTGATACATTTGATATTAGTCGGTTGTATGTGATATAGCTGGATTATTAAATCAAGTGTTGATTTGATAATTTAATGTATAATTATATATGTGATATATTAATTTATATTAACTAATATTAGCTCACTTAAACATTTCTTTTTCTCACTTGTGTGCATATAGTATATATGTGATATATATTAATGTACATTATTTTGTGTCATGCTTGATGCCACATGCAACATAGGTGTATGAGACTCACACCATGCTTATAATGATATGAGATTTTATTTATTTAAAGTAATTCAATATTAGTTGGAAATTGTCATGCTTGGAAGCTTGGAGAAGCTTGAAGCATCTTTGACTTAGTCCACTAGTTTTGTTTTACTTGTAGATATTTATTAATCTAACCATTATTATTAGCTATGGTTTATTTTCTACATGAGTTAGTGTCTGTATGACACTAACTCACCCATGGTTGCTATTCTCACCTCATGAGTTCATTCTCATCTCCTCTTCATCTTCTTCTTCCTCATGAGAAAGCTTGCTAGCTTTTCTCAAGATGATAAAATATTGTGAGAAAATTAAATTTAAAGTGAGCCCATTTCCTACTTCATCATCCTCTACTATATTAGCAATTTAGTTTAGGGTGTTTGCTTCACTAATCTACAATTAGTAAAGAGATAGCATGAGCTTGAGTCTTCTCGACGTAGATCATCTTCGGCATCGAAGACTTCGAGTAAGCTTATTCATTTCTTCATGTGAACCCTTATTAGAGTTCGTGTGTTCACTACTTGGAGCGAAAAGACTACTACATGGAGCTTTAGAAGTGTAGGACCGGTCTACAAAGATTGTATTCCTCATTCACTTAGATGTAAAGTTGTTTGCATTATTGTATCATCTAAATCTCTAGTCAAGATTCTAGGGTTAGGATTCTTTAGTACGACAAAAATTTGAAAACGGCATGGACGATGCCTCCCGAAACTTTTCTGCCGACCTAGGGATCCCTACAGTGGACCAGCTCACTTCCCAGCAAGATTTCTATCTTCTTGTACTTACTTTTCATTTGGTATGCCACCGTTTAGGCATTGCTTTATATCATTGTACTTTCCTTTTCAAAGCAGTTGTATTGTAAAGATGAATATTAATAAAAGTTGCTGTTCATTTTATATCTCTTGTCAATTCTTGTGCAATTTATACATATATTGCTTAATTACGCTTAACATATTTATTTCTCAGTAAATACGTTGCGAACTTGCCACGGGATCTCTTCCGTATACTGGAAAGCGGGACGTGACAGACAGGAAGCTACCCTCCAGCCCTGGGGGTGTTTTAGTATGGAAACAAAAAGAAGTAGTTCAGATTGCGGCGAAATAAGAATCTTTATTATTAAAGAAAATACAGATTCGATAATTCAGTTTAAATTCTCCTGCATTGAATGACCGGATTTGGTGGGTGTCCTTTTTGCTTGGACTCGGGTCAGTCGGTGATGATCATATGACGACCATGATCTGCCCGATCGTCAGCTCTCCGGCTTCAACTTGGTCGGCTTGCCCCCTATCTTCTTGACGTTTGTCTCGTAGGTATTTTGCCAAGTAACCGGAGTGGATCAGCTCCTCGACGTAATCATGTAGCTGTTTACAATCCTCGGTCGGGTGTCCTTGTGTCCGATGATGGGCACAATATGGGCCGCGGAGTCGCTTGCCCGACTTTCGTGTCATCGGTGGTAGCTTGAAGAATCTTTTGCTCTTCGCCTCCTCTAATAGCTCGGCCTGCGAGACATTGAGAGGTGTGTATTCATGAAACCTCGGAGTATAAGGTTTCGTCCAATCAGCCTTCTTCTTATCTTCTTCCCGGTCCCTTTTCTTTTGGCATGACCGGTCTCCCCGGGAAAGATGAGCGTTAATCTCTGATTTGAGCTAGATTTCCCTTCGGTCCAGATTTTTATCTCGGCCAAGGTCTTAGGCTGCTCCAATGCAGAAGAGCGGATCCACTCTTTATGTCTAAGACCAGACCTTAGGGCGGTTATGACTGTCTCATCCCGGTGGTCGGGTACCTCTAGGAGGGAATTGTAGAACCAGGTGATGTAACCCTTGAAAGATTCTTTGTCCTCGCTCTTGATGGTGAACAGGTAGTCGACCGTCCTCTTCTGTCGTCGGTTGCCGACGAAATGACCGAGAAACTAAGTAGCCGACTCGTCGAAGGTTGAGATTGAACGCGGAGTCAGGTCGTGGAACCAATCTAGCCCAGCCCAGCCCAGACGAGGGTGGTGGGGAAGGCTTGGCACAGAGCCATGTCTGAGCTATCTTGGAAGCTTATGCCCGCCGTAAATGCGTCCAAGTGGTCTTTTTGGGTCAGATTTCCCGTCGAAGAGGGCCACCTTGGGTGTTTAATTCCGAGATGAGACACGCACACCCAGCAACTGCTCTGTGAAGGGCATCGTGAGGGAATCCACAATGTATTTTGACGATCCTTCTGGCGAACGGGCGGCGGGCCACATGTCCTCGATCTTCTTCTCGGGGACCTCAATTCGCTATTGGTACCCTAAGGATTCTCTATAATCGGAGTACCTGTTGTGTCTGCTTCAGGCCTGCGTGATGGAGTGGATTCGGCTCTTCTCTATTACGTTCCTCAGATCCTTAGGGTGAACCCTTCGTGATTCGTCTCGACGTGCGCTATGAACGTAGCTTCGATGAGTATGGTGACGTTAATCTTCCTTGGAATCAGGTGATCTGACCTACGTCTCTTCAAAAGAGAGAGAGCGCGGCGAGCGTTGAAGCGATAATTTGCTTGGTCCTGAGACCTTGGCGTTGGATTGTTCGGCGCCCAGCGAGTTATGGATTCATTCCTCGTACATGGTTTACAACTGCCGGAATCGGCATGCCGGTATTCCGTGACGTCGAGATTGGCACGAGCGAGGTCGATGACTTGAACACGCCCCTCTGCCGCCTCGTGCAGGCAGTCGTTCCGGAGAGCAGGGGCGGCGGTTTGGTGGGCGTGGCCAGCAATCCGGACACGAGTGAGTGCGTCCACCATCACCGTGAGTCTGTCGATCCGCGCAAATAAGGCTTCGACGACATTGGGAGGCGGAGTAGAACTGCCCCCGCCTCCGTTGCGTAGGACGGGATGGCTCGTGCTGGGATCTTCATTGCGACAATCGCTGGCCATCAAATCGAAGGCAGAAGATCAACTTTTTTAGGTGGAAAAGATTTCCCACGGATGACACCAACTGATGGAGGTCGGAATCTCTCTGAGATGTTGTCCTCCGTCGATCTTGTTGCCAGCAAGGCTGAACGGTTAAAATTTGAGGTGAAAGTTGGTCGTGTGGATCTTAATGGCTTGTTGGTTATTGTTGACGCCGAACTACCTGTAAAGGAAGTTCCGGGGTGGGAAACTACCGTAGGACCCTTTGACGATCAAGTAAGTACCGAGGGATAATTGAGCAGAGTAGCGGCGTATTGGATTGAGTTCAAGTTACCTGAATCATCTGGATGAGGGGTTTATATAGGGGTCGCATTGGAGCGAGTCGATGCAAGATTCTCGCCGTCCGTTTCGCTCCTGCATCAGGTTCGTGTTGATAGCGGGATACGCTCATTAATGGTGAGATATGCTGGCGTGGGATGCGGGACGTAGAGCGGCAGAGATCTTGTTGTGGGGAGATACATGGAACCGTTACGGGGATGCTCGTGCTCCGTGCTTCAGGCCAAACAGGGACACTGAGAAATCTCAGCTATAGGATAGCTCAGAGACGAGGAAGGAAGCTGAGGAATCTCAGTTGTAGGATTGCTCAGAGACGAGCAATTGGCTGACGGTTAGCCGAAGAGAGAATGTATTCCGGAAAGGTCTCCAAAAGGTCGGATGCAACCTCGGAGGCGAGGTGCCGAGAAATGTCCCCAATGCATCATACTTATTCCAGCTCAGTAGCCCCCAGGAATCTAGTGGGCTTACGTGGATGACACGTCATCCGCTATGTGTCGTGATCTGAAGAATTCCCATTTATGAGTATCAACACACTGCCTCTTTTTCAATTTTACAAATAAATAAGGAAAGAAAATTCCGTTTCATATTAACCACTTTTTCTCGTTATGCTTATAACCACTTCACTTTCTCTATAACTACATGTTCCTTTTTTTTCCTCGGTGCATCATATGTGCTTAGGATCTACTTAATAATAATGAAGATAATATATGGTCAGAATGTCTCTATCATTTCTTTCGAGCCATAAACATCAAAAGAATGGCGTGATAAACATGTCCCAATCTTACTTTAGTTTTAGGACATAATATATGCAGTTGTTTCTATAATTATAGGAAGTCATTAAATTATGATGGTATCAAATTAAACTTAATTCCTACGTAAGGGATAGTTTTTTTTATCTTATAATGTTTCCTTATTTTGCTAGGCAACTTCTTGTTTGATTTATAGTTTGAGCTAACTCTTCTTGTTTCTTTCTTCATATATTAGATGCATTTCAAATTTGCCTCATTAGTTTATAAGACTTCAATTCGCTTGGCATTTTAATAGTTAGTGGGGATAAAATGCATGTAAAATTGCTGTAAAATACCCCAACAAATTATAAGTCCACGTTGCGACCCCCGGTTCTTACGGGGAGACGGAAACGGTATAAAAATCAAATTTTTAGCGCATGGGGCAACATGGACTAACAAAGTCGGGATCTTTTCTAAACTAAACTAGCAAACAAGCTAAAGAGAGTTAGCTATTCGGAAAGATGGTTATACCTAACTTGAACTCCTTCGTCTTCAAACTTTTGTAGAGGTTGATGGTTCTTCCTCGTTACCTTCTTCCGTCAAAAATGGATCCACCTGAGGGTTCAACCTTCGGGCTCTTTCTCGAACTTGGAGAGAACTAGAATCTTCGGCTTGCTAAACCTTTGATCCTAGAGTGAGTAGAGAGTGACTAAGGGGTGTTTATCTTTCAAGGAGAGGGATTCTCAACACATGAGAAGGATTCTCCTTGAGCTAGAGGAAGAAGAAGATGAAGTGAGGAGAGAGAAGCTAAATGATAGAATGAGCTCTCTTTTTCTTTCTTGCAACCATATCACAAAAGAAAAAGAATTATCAATTTAATAATAATAATGAAAATGAAATAGTTGATGGAAGGTTTAGGAATGACCATTATCATTTCAAACATTAAATGGTTTTGCAAGAATCAAAAAGCATCTTTCTTTTGTAATGATGATGGTCAAAACTTCAACCATGGTCAACAAGTCAACAAAATCCAACCATGACACAATTTCATTTAATTAATATTATTAATAGATATATCATAATTCCATTAGGGTTTGGAAAAAAACGACTGTCAACTGTGCATACGCACCCGTTCCGAAACCCTAATGAAAGTCCTCTTCCTCCTCCTCAAACAACTGTGCATACACACCTGCATTCTTGTTCCGAGGAACATGAATACTGAGAGATAAAAGCAACCCCAAAACATATACCAATATCTGACTCAAACCAGAGCCAGCCAGTAATATCTATCCGGACTCCAAACGTGCACAAGTGCGCGAATGAGAACGAACCCTGTCGCAAAACCATGCGACCTCTACTCTGTTTTGCCCAGAGGCGAATACCCTCTGTGTGGGACTCTAAAGACTCGACACTACGCTGGCAGTGGGTTTAAACACAGACCGCAAGCGGCACTAGCTGTGCGTAACGGTCCCCAGGTAGATGCCGACAAGAAGGCTGACGAGGTGAACCCCATCTGTACTCCTACTGAGTCTGAATGTGACAATCTCCGTACAGTCCGGTCTGTTCGTCTGATACATCGCATGGCGGGCCTAGGGGGCGGTAAACGTCAGTCCCCTAATAGCGGTACAAGTCGTGTCAGAGTGAAGCCCAAAACACCCTGAGATAACACTGGAAGCCTACCAGTATATCTCGCTTGCCCTGGCCATGGACTACTCGTGTAATGGCTCTCCTAGACACAGCGCGATGTCAACCCCCAATACCGGGAGAGACGAATCCTGTCTAACCGTCACTGCCTCCAAGTGCTTCGAGACTGTACCCAACTACTACCCGTTTGCACGACTCCTTTGAGCCGTGGTAGGGTAGTAATCAAAGTACAGTGGGAACACACTCGAGGTGATGTGACAGTGTCAAGTCAGCGGACTAAGCTGTACTCATGTCACCTGGGAACTGATAACCGACGATAGGTATAATACCAACCTGTCAGTTCCCGACGAGTCATGTCCAGTGTACTCGTAACCCAACGAGCACCCGTATACTATCTCCAGTACGACGTACTGATGGCTGTGGGACAGACCATCTCCTACACTGGGATGAGAAGCGCATACGCTAGTCTACTCCGGAGTATCGATGCCCTGTCTCGATAGTCCTGCGACCAGGGACCTGTATAAGGATGTGCTTATAGATTACCCAGCCCCCACTAGTGTGACTGCCATCACAACGCTGGTAATCAAGCAAAGATCCTAAGGGCTCCACTAATGCGTACAAGTGATATACTAAAATAAGCACAAGTACACATTGAAGTAGAAACAAACCAAGTAGCATACTACTATATTGAGCAAGATTGTTTATACAAGGTGAATATCCCAAGCTTCCATTAAGTAATATACAAACTAGTATGATACAGTAATGGTCTCTAGGGCATATACACTAACAATCTCCCACTTGCACTAAGGCCATGTACTGGCGTATCGAAGACCTATCATCTCGATCAGCCGCTCGAACTGAGTCTGGGGTAAGGCCTTGGTGAATGGATCTGCAGTGTTTTCTTCTGAAGCAACCCTCCGAACCTCGATCTCCTTGCGATCCACGATCTCCCTGATCAGGTGATACCGCCTCAAGATGTGTCTGGATCTCTGATGGGACCTGGGTTCCTTCGCTAAAGCTATAGCCCCGTTGTTGTCGCAATACAGAGGTATTGGATCAACAATGGACGGAACCACCTGAAGTTCTTTCAAGAATTTCCTCATACATACAGCTTCTTTTGCGGCATCAGATGCAGCGATGTATTCCGCTTCCATCGTCGAGTCTGCAACGGTTTCCTGTTTGGAGCTCTTCCAACACACCGCCCCTCCATTGAGGGTGAAGACAAAACCCGACATGGACTTGGAATCATCCTTGTCACTCTGGAAGCTGGAGTCAGCAAAGGCCTCAATCTGCAGGTCTTTTCCGCCATACACCAAGAACATCTCCTTAGTCCTTCTCAGGTACTTGAGAATGTTCTTTACTGCTATCCAATGTTTCTCCCCTGGGTTTGACTGATACCTGCTTACCACACTCAGTGCATAAGCTACATCCGGTCTGGTACACAACATCGCATACATTATAGAGCCTACCGCAGAAGCGTAGGGTATAATAGACATGCGATCCCTCTCCAAATCAGTCTTAGGAGACATCTCTTTAGAGAGGGTGATCCCGTGACAAGCCGGTAAAATACCGCGCTTGGAATCTTCCATACTGAATCTCTTCAGTATGGTGTCGATGTACCTGGACTGTGAAAGTCCTAATATCCCCTTGGATCTATCACGATGGATCTGGATCCCCAGGATGTATGAGGCATCACCCAGGTCTTTCATGGAGAACCTGTGTGACAAGAACCCCTTGACAGATTGTAGCATAGGAATGTCATTTCCTATTAAGAGAATGTCATCCACGTATAAAACGAGGAATACTACAGTTCTCGCTACAAATCTACTATAGATGCATGGTTCATCTGGATTTTTGATAAAGCCAAATTCCTTGACCGTCTCATCAAAGCAGATGTTCCAACTCCGCGATGCCTGCTTTAGTCCATAGATGGACTTAAGCAACTTGCACACTTTTCCGCTGCTCCCACTCTGAATGAAACCCTCTGGCTGGTCCATATAGACACACTCCTCTAAATTTCCATTTAGAAAAGCGGTTTTTACGTCCATTTGCCAAATCTCATAATCGTGGAAGGCAGCAATGGCAAGAAGGATCCGAATGGATTTCAGCATAGCCACTGGAGAAAAGGTTTCGTCATAGTCCAAACCAGGTCTTTGACGGAAACCCTTTGCTACAAGTCTAGCTTTATAGGTCTCAACCTGTCCATCTACACCAATCTTCCTTTTGAAGACCCACTTGCATCCTACGGGTTTTACCCCGTCTGGAGCAATGTCCAACGTCCATACTTTGTTTGTGTACATGGACTCCATCTCGGTCCGCATTGCATCCAGCCATTTTACCGAGTCAACGCTCTGAACGGCCTGCTGGAAGCTAGTAGGCTCATCATAATCTATGATGCAATCCTCTCTATCCCCGTCTATGAGAAAACCGTAGTATCTCTCGGGCGGATGAGACTGCCTACTACTCCTGCGGAGCGGCGTAGGAATGTCCTGTTCTTTTGAACCCTCTGGTTCCACTAAGCTTTCAGTAATAGCACGTGGTTCTGGAATTTCTTCCAGTTCTACTGTGCTCCCACTTATCTGGTTTTCCAAAAACTCAGTTTCCAAGAAGTAGGCATGACGAGAAACAAGAACTTTTTGTTCTTCTTCACAGTAGAAAAAATATCCCTTGGAGTTCTTTGGATATCCCACGAACTTACACTGTACTGAGCGTGCCTCGAGCTTGTCCGCATGCTGCTTTTTAACAAAAGCTGGACATCCCCATGTCTTAATGTGCTTAAGATAGGGTCTCTTTCCACACCACAACTCATATGGTGTAGTAGGCATAGTCTTAGTAGGAACTCGGTTCAAAAGGTATGCAGCTGATTCTAGCGCATACCCCCAGAATGATCGCGGTAACTCAGCGTTGCTCATCATGGACCGTACCATATCCAATAGGGTTCGGTTCCGTCTCTCCGATACACCGTTGTGTTGCGGAGTGTATGGAGGAGTAAGCTGAGAGAGAATTCTGTTCTCTTTTAAGTAATTCAGGAACTCGGCACTTAAGTATTCTCCACCTCGATCCGATCTTAGAATCTTGATACTTTTGCCGGTTTGTTTTTCTACTTCATTCTTATATTCCTGGAACTTTTCAAAGGCTTCGGACTTATGTTTCATTAAGAAGACATAACCGTACCTTGAAAAATCATCCGTAAAAGTAATGAAGTAAGAATAACCGCTTCGCGCATGTGTAGACATTGGACCGCACACGTCGCTGTGTACGAGTCCCAAGAGCTCGCTTGCTCTAACTCCGTGTCCAGTGAACGGAGTCTTTGTCATCTTTCCTTTGAGACAGGATTGACAAGTGGCATACGATTGATATTCGAACGGATCCAAATACCCTTCTGTATGTAACTTAGTCAACCTTCTCTCATTGATGTGACCCAGTCTACAATGCCATAAGAAAGTCTGATTGATTTCCGGAGACTTTCTTTTGTGTGTATTCTGGACATTGAAAATCTGTGGTTGGTTTAACACGTATATACCATTGCTCAATGTACCTGACCCAATCAGAACTTGATTAAGGTGAATGTTTACAACATTACTTACAAACGCAAATTCATAACCTTCTTTAGAAACCAAAGATACAGAAATGATATTACAAGTTGCGTTGGGTACAAAAAAGCAATTACGCAAAACCAAAACATGCCCATCTGACATTCCCAGGTGATAGTCCCCCACGGCTTTAGCATCCATGCTAGCTCCGTTCGCAACTCTGAGGGTCATGTCACCTGCCTTCAAAACCCTACGGTTTCTCAACGCCTGCAAAGAATTACAGATATGAGATCCTGATCCGGTATCCAATACCCAGGAAGTAGAGTTTATTGAAAGACGGTTTTCAATAACATACACAGCTGAAGCTGAAGCCGCAACCTGCTTCAGTTCCTGTGTCCTGGCTTTCCAAGCCCTGCAATCTTTCTTCCAGTGTCCACTTTTATGACAATAGAAGCACTCTTCTTTACCCACAAGCTTCCCCGCTATCATTGTTACCTTTTCCTTTCCCTTCGTACTCACTTTACTAACACCGCCCCTTGGTTTGGCGGGGGCTTTCTTCCTCTTTCCCTTGGCTTTCGCCTTGGACCTAGAGGAAGAAGATCCTCCTACAAACAAAGCGGGTGTTTCCCTACCTTTCTGTAGGGTGCCCTCTGCGCTCCTCAGCATGTTGAGGAGTTCTGAAAGTTCAACTTCCTTTTCTTGTAAGTTGAAGTTCAGTACAAACTGGGCGTAAGTGGATGGAAGGGACTGGAGAATTAAATCCGTATAGAGTTCACTTTCCAACATGGTCCCAAGTTCCGCGAGCTCCTCAATGTAGCCAATCATCTTAAGCACGTGGTCCGCTACCGATGATCCGACGGCCAACTTTGCCGAAAATAACTTCTTCGACATTTCGTATCTTGCGATACGAGACTGCTCTCCATACAGTTCTTTTGTATGAAGAAATATGGATTCCAAATCCATATTCTCGTGCCTCCTCTGATGTTCGTTGTCCATAGAGGCAAGCACGAGGCACCTGGCCTTCACGCAATCAATCTCCCAAGTCTTACGGATTTCCTTATCCGCGACGCTGGAGGTGGGACCTGGGACGGGGGGAGCTTTGGTGGTAAGAAGATACCCCAGCTTGTCGTAAGTGATTGCCATTTTGACATTCCCGAGCCAATCTTTGTAGTTTGGCCCTGTCAATATATTTTTATCTAGAAGTAACTTAAGTCCAGTCATGTCGATTGGTCGCTGCAATTAGGAGAGAGAGAAGAAACACTTTAGCACGATGCTCTTGCAAGTTTAGAATGGTTTTTAGTTTTTCTAAACAGGATGGCTCCCACTGTCTCTCGAATCCCTCCTCAAACCATAAAGGAAGAATTAGTCGGGATCAATCCCACCGCACAATACTTGCTTAACCGTTCAGCCAGGCCAATGTCGGTACTTCGAGTGAGGTTTTCCAACGCTTTCGCGAAGTTCCTTAATTAAATAACCTCTTTTCCCTGGGGGCGTAGCCCCGCTAACACCTTTCTAGGCACCTACTAGGTTTATAGCATTGATCGTTTAGTGAGAAATTTCCCGAGGAGTAGCATATACTCACAGTAGGATCGGGATCCAAATATCATCGCGTGACGAAACTGAAGGAATCCTACCAGGATCATCACACTCCAAATGGTATGCAAATCTAGCAAGTTTCAGTACTTATGAAACTCCCGATGTGGATTTCTGCCCCATGCTCTTATGACCTTGACTTTGGCCAACAAATCATAAGTCACATGTCAAGTTCTACCCGTCGTTCTCCAGGTTAATTTGAATCCACCCGTACCTACCCTTGACTTTGGCCAACAAGGCAGTACGACTGTTCCAAACCAACGCATCTATCTATGCTGCACATGAATACCCAATAGCTACCAATCACTATGCCTTGACTTTGGCCAACAAACACAGCTTGAATACTATTGACTATTCATGTGAAACGACGGAGGGCTACGAATGGTTTTGGCGAAACCGTGAACGTAGTGAACTTGATATAATCGATGGAACGAGATAGCTTTTAGAAGGAGTGGCTCAAGCTCCGCATTTAAAAGTTAGTTTTGAAAAGAACCGAGTGGTTTTTCGAAAGTGTTCCAACGATTTTAACTTGGTTTATTATCTTGCATTAGTTCTTTTAATGCGTGATATTCTTGCATTAGTTCTTTTAATGCGTCCCATCATTTAAATCCTACCATTGCAGAAAACAACCAAAATATGACGTACGCCATTTGCATTCGCCACGGGGCCCCGTCATCACCCGTTAGGTTACTTAACTAACGACAGAGCGGGGGCTGGGCTAGCGCGGCTGTAAAACATAAGCAACGCCTAAATAGTTATAAATATAGCAATGATAGATATTACAGATCACAGATGAATACATTGGATATACTAGGAATCCGCAATCCGTTCGAGCCTGTAACGAAAAGCGGATTACATGGTCACGGTGAATAGCCAATACCCCACCCAAGACCCCTACGGGTGCGGCAAACTACCCGCCAAGTACTCGGCAGTTTGTGCACCCCTCCATGGGTCTATCCTAGGAGCAAAAACAGTAAAAAGAATTATACAATGACGGCTACAACCCCGACCCGGTTGTGCAGCCAAACAAATAATAATATTACATCAATTTACATGTTACAAATGAATGAAAGAAAAACAAAAGCTCATCTCACATCCACCCCGGCTATTCACCCGCGACAGTCCAACACATTCATATACACATACCAATATCAAACACAGATCACAGAGATGTATAACCCCGACTAATCGACTTATAGCGATTAGCCGACGTTCAATACATACAAACATCACAGATATAACCATCATAGTCAAAGTGTAGTGAAGTCCGGAAAAAAATACGGAATTATAAGCCCCCAAAAACAAATTTCTATTCTGGAAAATCTGGGCACATATAATATATCTTAAAAATCCTAAAACCAATACAGAGATACACTGCACCAAAATCGAGGCAGAGAGGAGACAAGACGGCCGCGGATCCGCGGCGACATAGCTTGCTGTAGCCGCGGAAACGCGGTCGTTTGGTCAGATCTCTGGCTCGTTTTTTGTGGTTATCTTTAAAAAACCCTGAGATAATTTTTGGTATATAACAAATTTTGTTTTGACCAGAATTTTTTTTAACAGAAACTAGGGTTTTTGAAATGTTTGGTTTTTGGATTTTTCCGGTTCCGAACTTCGTTACACTTCACTACCTAGCTAGTTTAAGTTTAGTTAGGCTCTGATACCACTGTAAGTCCACGTTGCGACCCCCGGTTCTTACGGGGAGGCGGGAACGGTATAAAAATCAAATTTTTAGTGCATGGGGCAACATGGACTAACAAAGTCGGGATCTTTTCTAAACTAAACTAGCAAACAAGCTAAAGAGAGTTAGCTACTCGGAAAGATGGTTATACCTAACTTGAACTCCTTCGTCTTCAAACTTTTGTAGAGGTTGATGGTTCTTCCTCGTTACCTTCTTCCGTCAAAGATGGATCCACCTGAGGGTTCAACCTTCGGGCTCTTTCTCGAACTTGGAGAGAACTAGAATCTTCGGCTTGCTAAACCTTTGATCCTAGAGTGAGTAGAGAGTGACTAAGGGGTGTTTATCTTTCAAGGAGAGGGATTCTCAACACATGAGAAGGATTCTCCTTGAGCTAGAGGAAGAAGAAGATGAAGTGAGGAGAGAGAAGCTAAATGATAGAATGAGCTCTCTTTTTCTTTCTCAAATATTTTTTAAGATTTGAAAAAATATAGTTTTCTTATCCCAATTTTGATGATATCATTATTAAAAAATGGACAGAGCTTACTTTTCCAGATAATCCTTCGAAATCTTTTGTGAGAAAACTTAGACATTTTAGAAGTTTTTTGAAAACTTGGAATAGGCATTCTTTTGGTAGTATTTTTCAAAAGAAGAAAACATTTTTAAAAAACATTTCTGATCTTGATAAAGTGAAAGAAACTAGATGTTTTACTGATGATGAACATAATTCTATACTTTCTTTACATAAAGAGTTAGCTGATATTGGCAACAAAGAGGTGTATTGGAAGCAAAGATCCAGAGTACAATGGTTCAAAGAAAATGATCAGAATACTAGTTTTTCTCACTCTCTCCATAACATGACCAGTTTTAATAGAAAAAATAATTATACTCGTGATCTTGAGATTAATGGAGTTTTTAACAACAATATAGATGATATACAAGAAGAATTCCATCGTTTTTATATGCAATTATTTGGTACATCTTCATCCTTTAGGCTTGATTGTGATTTACATGCTGTGTATAAAGATGCTACCATAGTGCAACTTAATGACTTGGATAACTCCTTTAGTTTAGAAGAGATCTAGTCTGCTATCTTTGGTTTGGGTGCTGATAAAGCACATGGACCAGATAGTTTCTCTTTGGTCTTTTATCAACACTTTTGGAAGTTGTTAAAGGATGATTTATTTTCTCCTTTTCATTACATTTATACCGAGAATTGTTCTCTTGGCAGTATCAATTATGCTATTATCTGTTTGATGCCTAAAGTAGATGGTGCTATACATGCTAAAGACTTCAAACCCATTAGTCTCTTGAATGATATCTTTAAAATTTTTACTAAAGTCTTGTCTAATAGACTTGGCAATGTTTTACCTGATTTACTGAGTAAAACTCAATTTGCTTTCATGATCATTAAATCAACTTTAGATTGTTTCTCCATAGCTCATGAACTTGTTAATGGTTGTTCTAGAATTAAAACTGAACCAGTTTTACTTAAAATTGACTTTCAAAAAGATTTTGATTCCATTCATTAGGATTATATTTCAAATGTTTTAAAAGTTGGAGGTTTTGGCTCTCAATGGATAAGATGGATAAAAAATGATTATATTCTCATCAAATTCACAGGTTCTTGTCAATTGTAGCTTGGACAAAATAATCAAATGTAGAAGGGGCCTTAAGCAAGGTGGTCCTTTGTCTCCCATATTGTTCAATTTTGTTGTTGATACTTTGGCTAGAATATCTATGCAAGTTAGGGAGCAAGATAAGTTTTCAATTACCAATCTTAAAGGTGAACTTAAGTTTCTTCCTTCTATTCAGTTTGCTAATGATACCATTCTTTTTTGTAAAGCTAATGAGGAGGAAATCCTTAATATGAAAGTGTTGCTTTATGTTTTGAAGGTGTTTCTGGCTTGAAGATCAATTTTAATAAAACTTCTTTATTCTATCTTGGTAAAAAGCTGCATATGGGTACTAAGCTTGCTAATATTCTTAGATGCTTTATTTACTATGCCAACCACTTATTTAGGCCCGCCTTTGAGTGCAGGAAAAGTTCAAAAGAAAAACTGGCATATGCTTCTAAAAAAAATTCAATCCAAGCTTTTCACTTGGAAAAGCAATCACCTCTCAATTAGGGGGAGGCTTACTCCCATCAACTCTGTTTTATTTGCTATGCCTTTATATTATACGTCTTTCTTTAAGCTGTCTAAATGGGTTATTAGGAAAATTGATAGCATAAGATCTACTTTTCTTTGAAGGGGTACTAACAATGTGAATAAGGGGTATAATTTAGTTACATGGAAGAAAGTTTGTGTTAGTAAAGCAGAGGGGGGTCTGGGTTTCAAGGACATTGCTCGTTTTAATTTCTCTCTTTCGTGTAAGTGGCTTTGGAAACTGTTCAAATCCAATAAATAATCAATGGTTGTACTCAGATCCATATATAATTTCAATAAAAGGTCTATTTCTACCCATCATAACTCCTCTTGTTTCTGGAAGGGTTTGCATGAGTGTAGTACCGGTTTTTATGATCATATTTCCTGGAATGTAGATGATGGTAAACAAATTCATTTTTTGGAAAACAAGTGGGCTTCTTCTTAAGCTCTCTCTGAATTATATCCTTCTCTATACAAAATTGCTTGGAATCAACAGGCACTAGCTCACACACAATGATACTTAACAAAGGTATGTCAGTATAGAAAATTGCTTTCAATAATATTATTTCACCAGTTGATAAAATTCATATGCAGAATCTTATGGATAATCTTGCTAATTACACCATCAAACCTGACATTACTGATACTTTTATTTGGTCAGATTCTCCTACTGGGTTATTCACCGTTAAATCTGCTTACAACACTATGAATAGACTCAATATTCAATATCCTTTCTATACTACTGTTTGGAAAATGCTGCTCCCATCAAGATTAAACTATTTTCATGGCTATTGATTCAGGACAGGAGTCCGACTAAAGAAAATCTTATTAAGAGGCGTTGGTTTAATAAAGCAGCTTGTGTTTTTTATTCCTGTATGATTGAAACTTCACACATCTCTTTTCTCAATGCAAATTTGCTAAATATGTCGGGAAAGACATTCTTAATGCTATCAATATCCACACTATTCATGATTCTTTCATTCATGCTCTTGACGGTTGCAAGTCTGCTTATATTCAGGCTAAGTTTGATCATATGTGGATTCTTTTGCTTTATTCAACCTGTTGGACCATTTGGAAGTGCAGAAACAATACCCGGATTTTGAATACCATTCTAAATCGTTTTTTTTAATTGGGTGGGAAGGGCGTCTAGTAAGAAAAAGCATAAATTTCTTGTTTCTCGGAAGTTTAAAAAATTGCATGTGTTAAAATTGATTGCAAATTCGGCCAGAGATCAAGAGCTCAAGAGTGAATAGGTGCAGTGTATAGTTTAATTCATAACAGCATGATCTTTACAATGGAGAGGTGGATGTGCTTGTTCATAGACATTACAACTCTTTCCCGATGCCTTAAATCTTATCTTTCTTTGAGGGTCTTTTTATTTTTCTTTTTGTATGAGATGTTTATTGCTAAATTTTCTCTTGCTTAACGACAGATACCATATTAATGATGTAATTATATTTGCTTCTCTGATATACATGAAGAGAATCATCCTCACATAGTTCTTACTTATATATTGGTTTTTATGCATCCAGGTTTTATCAAACTAATAATTACATCTTTTTCTGATACAAGTTCAAAATATTTTTGTGCTCTGTAGTTGTGAGCAGGTTAGGTGCAGGTTCTAATATTTATGTTTGATTCAGGAGGGTTAGCTTTTTGTTTTTCCTTTTTACACATGATCAAGTTTAAAAATCAATTCAGCTCTGTTCAATTACTCTGGTCCATGGCTTTAGTTTTTTGCTCATCTTTCTTACCGTTGTTCAAACTTAAACATGTTCTGTATTGTACTATATATGATTTTAATAGGTCTTTTTCCAAAAAATGAATTTATCTGGAAAAAGGGCGATAACATTATTTATTTGTAACGGAGAAGGTCCATGATATTTATTTGAAAAACTTTGAAAGTTAACGATAATTATTTATAATGGACAAAGCCCACGGTATTTATCTAGAAAACGTTGGATGTTTATAGTATTTTTTAATGGACAAAATTCATGGTATTTATTTGAAAACAATGAAAGTTCATCGTATTTTAATGAAAATCTAATGGTATTTATGTATAAAACATTGAAAGTTCATGGTATTTTAGAAAAAACCCTATTGCGATTTTGGATTGATGACATACTTGTAATAAAGGCACATTCGTAAATGATGAGAAGCTGAGTTGATGGCATAGTTGTAAATAGCGAAAAGTTAGCAGAGCTAGCCTCGAACTATCCAAGATATCCTCACCAGAATAATAGAATTTTAAAAAATACCATATTTTTTGGAAACAAATCTAAATCTAAAGGAATATTTTATTATTAAGGCTATTTTGGGGATATTACCAAATTTCCACTTCCCATGCAGCTTTTTATTAGTATAATGATAATGATGGAAATATACCCAAGCTTTAGCTATCATGCGAAATAGTGCATACGATTGAAAATTCTCTCTCTAAAATAAGAGTTTGCTAGTTCAATTTCCAAAAAGACTGGAAAAAAATAAGAGTCTGCATGATGGAGGTCTGGATCTCCTTCAGATGTTATCTTCCATAGATCTGCTGTGAGCACTGATGGACGGCTGAGATTTGTTCTGAAGGTTGTCTCCTTCAGCGTGTGGATTTCAATGGGTTTGGATTTGAGATTGAGCCGAGCTACCTGCAGGGAAGTCCCGGGGTGGTTGTGCCACCGAGGACCCTCCGATGATCAAGTTAGTGGTGTAAATTAGGCAAAGTAGCGGCATAGTAGAAAGGATTGCGTACCTTGATCTTCTGAGAGAGGGGTTTATATAGTGGCAGCAATGGGCAGGCAGGCGCGAGAATCACGCCGGCCGTTACGCCCCTGACGTCACGCCCGCATGATAGGCGGGATCCCGCATTAATGGCGAGACATGCTCGTTAATGGAGGATCATGATGGCGTAGAACGTGAGGTCGTGGGCGGCGGATATCTCGCGCATGGCGAGATTCGCGGAGCCGTGTCATAGGTGCCTGGGATCAGCGCTGTGGGTCGGTCAGGATAAGACCGAGGAGGATGACCTCGGCGGGAGGCTTGGGGATGGGCGGGAGGCCGAGGCATCTTTGTACCATGACAGCTCGGAGGCGAGCCGGGGGTGGTCTGGAAGGCCACCAAAGGTCGGGAGACCCCTCAGGTCGGAGGCCCGAGGTGAGGTCCTAACCGAAGTTCTTGATCCTTTCTTGTAGGTTCTAGGATACGTCATCTGCAACGTGTCAGCATCTAGAGAGTCACGATATCGAGCCTCATCATTAGTCCCCCACTCTCGTCTCGACCCGCTCCTGGGTCGGGTCGAGAGCGATCTGACCGATCATCCGAGATGAGTTCTTGTTCGAAGATATCGTAGGTCATGCATTCCCGAGCAAAGCGTAGTATTTTCTTAATGACGTCAGCGGATCAGGAGAGCAATCTCGCATTAAAGGGGAAGCATTGGATCGTGTCCGCGCTCGTCGTAGCGACGGCTTACATGTCTGTCGTTGGTTGGCTGGCGAGACGTGTCACAGGCGTCCTTGCGCTCGAAGGGACGTGTCCAATGGGAGTGCGACAGGTGGAACGCTGTCGGCCGTTGGTTGTGAACGTTGTTTTGGCGGGAGTCGATCGAAGCCGTAGGATGCGTACGCCGGCAGCCATAAATAGAGGTGGGATCCCCATCAGGGCTCATACCTCTTTCTAATTTCCTCATCCCTAGTTGTGTTAGCTCGGCGCTCTTCTCCTTAGCCCGGATTCCACGCATCTGATCTCCCGATGGCACCCCCTTTGATCAGGTTAGATGTCTTCTTATGAGGAGTCTATAGATGTCGTCCGGGTAAATTCTAGGGAGTCTTCTGGAGCTTCCTCTTCCACTTCTTCCTCTTCCTCTTCTGAGTCGGAGTCCCCCCGGAAAGTTAGGGTTGGTAGTGCTCCCCGGGGTCGTGCTACGAGGGCGGTCCCCAGAGCACAGGTCTCGGGTGTTCTTGGCGTGCGATCCTCGCTGAGGCGTGCGGAGGAGCTTGTCAACATCAAGACTCATTTCCTTATTCCTCCCGGCTATTCGCTTCGGTTGGACGAGGAGGGGGAGAGGGCAAATCAGATACGGGGCAATGAGATTGCCCTTTACCTGGAGACCTTTTGGGCTGGGTTGCGTGTGCCCTTCGCCCCTGAGGTGATTGCGGCGTTGAACTGTTTTGGGTTAGCCCCGGGCCAGCTAGTGCCGAACTCCTGGAGGATCTTTCTCGGGTGTCTGGTCCGGTTGAGATTGAGTCAGATCCCTTTCGGCCCGAGTCTCCTTGTTTCCTCCCTTTGCTACAAAAACCACCCCGGTGCTCGCAAGGACGAGCCGAGCTGGGTGTATATTTCCTTTAGAAAACAACGTGGGGACGCTGCCGGGTTAGGGATTGTCGTATTACCTTCTTCCATTCATGAATGGAAGAGGAAGTTTTTCTTTATCGCGCCGCCCCGAGGGTGAGGATTGGCCTGTGCCCACCCTGTGGCAAAGGGCCAACTGACTGCGGGTGAGGCGGTCAGATGATCCTGACGCAGTGGCGGTGTCGAAGTGGGAGCCCCTCCCTCAGGTTGATGTGCTGCTGTCTGAGCGGGCTCTCATTTGGGCCGGGCTCAGCCCCGCCGAGTACGCGAGTAAGTTGGGAGCTCTCAGGAGACCTATTTAGACTTGTACGTTTTTTCTATTTTTCCTGGCATTGCTGACTCCTCGTACTCTTGTCTTATGCAGTACCCATGGATATGAGCAAATTCCGGACGGCAGTAGTCGACGTCAAGAAGGGGAAGAAGGCCGGAGGCGCCGGCTCTTCTCGCCCATCGTCGGTTCCAGCCCCGCCGGTGGCCCTTTCACCCAGGTGCCCAAGTGAGCCCTAGGCCCCCGAGTCTAGCCATGCACCGGTTCGAAAGCGCGCTTGGGCACAAAAGCCTAGGGCCCCCGAGGTGGGAGACGAGGAGGGTTCTCCCGCGCCGTCCCTCAAGAGGTCTCACAGGAGGGCGCCCCGCTACCCGACTTCCCCGATCCTTGTGGACGATGGAGAGCTTCGCTTCGAGGTGCCCTCGGGGCTTTCTGTCGCTGACAGCCTGCTCTCGGACATGGAGAGGTCGGGCGGAGGCAGGGTCCCTCGAGGAACTCTCCGGGCCCAAATGACGGCGATAGCTCAAGAGGCCGTGCAGGTTAGTGTTCGTACTTCATCTGGTTCTTCATCCAGCATTTTTGTCTGCGTGGTCGGGTGCTTCTGATTGGAACGTTTTTCGTGCGTGTTCAAGTTTAATTACCGCAATCAGGACGGTTTCACTTTGCAGCTAGCCGGATGAGTACGGGTCGATCCACAGAGAGATGGGAGTCCTTTTCTTTATGTTTTAACGAGTTAAGTCCAAATGTGTCCAGGTTTGTTTAAGATTGGCTAATTAGAAATGAATGATAAGAGAACTTATTAAGGGTTAGGATTTGGTTGGTTTGAGTTAGGAGGTCGCTCACTTAATTCATTTGCCACTTCTTAATATCGATGTTACGGTAATCGGCAACAACGGGGATTAGCACGACTAAGGAGGAAACTTGCGAGTATAAGCTAGGCTTTCCAACACTTAGTTTCCTCTTTTTGGTCATTGTCCGTCCGTTCTTGGCTCTTAGTCGCAACCTTAAGTTGATTCAACCACAGCCGGTCTCACTAGGGTATCACCGCTATTATAAAGAATAGGGTGCCGTAGGGAGCGGATTGTGGATCAATTAACGGGAGTTCGAATCAAGATGTTGGGCAAAGAGAAGAGTGAGGGAGATTTCCTTCTCTCAAACTTTCCGTTTCCTACCCTAACAAGTGAGAAATTACTCACCCATTATCAAAGATAAATGAAATGAAACAAAGAAAGAGGGTAATACGAATTGAGGTAGAAAATCACAACTAGCTATTTGGGACCTCACTTAGGCAAGGATCACACTAAGCATCATGGTTGTAAGGATAAAAGAAAATAGAAGAGAATTAAAACAAAAAGAAAACAAATAACAACTACTTTTAGCAATTGAAATTACAAGCAAAATAAAGAACTAAAATTACAATTCATGCATATAGAAAAAGAACACTTCTTGCATTCTTCAACACTCAATAAATATCACACAAGCTTTAATGGAGGAAGATGGAGAAAATACTCTTTTATTAAAAACTAAACTAAAACTTAATACAAAATTTACACACAAAAAACAAGCACACTCTCTTGGCTCTGTTCTGGGCTATTTATAGGCAGTTTCCTGAAACAATAGGAATAAAATATAAGCCCAAATACAATTACAGGAATAACCCCAAAGTTTCACCAGATAAGGACACGTGGAGACCGCGGAACCGCGACCATAGTAGGCATTTGGCCGCGGAACCGCGGTCGGTTGGTGGCCAACTTTTGTCTTCTTCCTCTCTCTGGTCTTGTACTCCTTTTTCCTGGTTTTTGAAAACTTAGATCTGCAACAAGTCTTCCAGAATATCTTCAGATTGCATAGTCCAAGATGCTTCATTTTCTTCTCCTTTGACTTTTATCTCCTTTGACTTCTAATCTTGATTTAGTCACAAATGACAACTAGTTTCGTCCCATCTTCTGAACTGGTACTGGACGGATACTGGAACCCGGCTTTTATCTGTTTGTGACAGATGTTCTGGATTTTGGCGTAACTGTGGAGATTTTGTCGGATTTGTGTTCTTTTGGACTGGAAACCTGTAATCTGTAAACATGCAGCAAATATGGATTAAAAGCACCTACCTATATGCAATGTGATCAAGAATGGGCGGTATAAAATACAAAATTCTGTGATGAACAAATACCCCCAAACTTATCTTTTGCTCGTCCCGAGCAAAGCCATTTTATTCACAAAAAGTCCTAACCTCACTTTCGCAGGGAACGCGATTGCACTGAGCACGTGCAACAAGCCGTTAAACCTCTAGGTGTCCCTAGTAGGAGGAGTGTTGTCTCCTGAGGGTTTTCAGCGGATTACACCCACAAAATCCGATCAAATTGGCCGTCGACTCTAATCCTTTATTTCAGCATTCTAGCCAGAAACTCTATTATCATCAGCTTAGAAATCATTAACCCGTATTCTTCACACTTCCTTTTTATTTAACTTAAGATCCTATACGTCTAGCTATTTTACAAAGCTTTCAGCATCTCCTGAGTTTTCCTTCTTAAGCGCAATCTCGAATCCGGAATTTTTATCAACTCTACTGAAGAAATAAACCCTATTTTTCATTCCTATCTCTCCTCCAAACTCTGATTATATACCCCTACGTGTGTGTAATTATTACCCCTACACTTGGAAATTCAGTTCAAGCTATAATACCCTTGCCTTAATACCTAGCACTACTTCTTTTCATTAATGATGGACGGTTTTGCTCATACATCTTTCATGCGACTATTAATGCTTCTTGAGACACTAACATCCGATTACTAAATGTGTGAGCTTTAAAGCGTAAATAGCAATTTTCAGGTCTTGTATTTTATTCTCTTTTTTTTCTTTATTTTTCTTTTTCAAGACCGGATATATTTTTCAATGGTGCTTTTTTGGTGTTTAGCTTTAAATACCGTTTTTTCTTTCATACTAGGCTTTCAGGCAAGATTATTTCTAGGTATCCTCTACTATTCCAAGTTTCAAGGTGGTGTATGTGCGATTTGTAGGGTATATATATTTTCAGAAATTTGGACTTAAGATTCAAAATTATTTTTCAGACTTACTCTTCAAATAGAGCTTCAATACTCTTCCCTCATCTTGACTTAGCCTGAGAACTAGACTCAAAATTTGCTTATTTCAAAATAAACCGTTGGGACGTATATTTTCTATAGTTATATTTCAAGGAAGGTTATTTTAAAGATTTATAATTAACTAAGTTTAAGATCTAGTTGTTTCTAACTAGTCAATTGTCATATCGGACTTGAGTCAAAAATGGCCAATAAGAATTTTTTTTTCTTTGTAAAATTTTTGTTTTCATTTTCAAGATTTTTTAGTTTTTTTTTTCTTCTCATTTTCCATTTTTTTTATATATTTTTTTATAAAAGATGCAATGCAGGAAAAAAAAATGCGATGTAGAATTTAAACATGCAAAGTAGAAACAAATATTTACATAAAAGATAAATAAAACATGCAGATGCAATGCAAGGATAACTATTTACAACCCAATTCCACCCCCAAACTTATTGATAGCAGTGTCCTCACTGCCCCCTGCGTCGCCTCCTAGACGCTGCCTCGCTTGTCCCTGCCTCACTACTCTCTGCCCTAGGGCCTCTGGATCGTGATCTCGATCTTTCCTCTCTTGCCAATAGGGTGGCCATTCCGTGTTCCAGGTTCGTTAGACGCTGATCAAAGTTCGTCATCATCCCAATTACTCTCTCTACCCCCCTATATGTTCGTCGAATTAGGCGCGCTTGCGCAGCGGGGGTGAGCTCTTCGTCGCTCGCTGTGGAGCTCGAGCTAGATGTCCTGGCTATCACATTCTCGGTCGGCTCGGTACGCGACCATATATCATGGAGTCGAGTATAGGATGTGGAGACACCCTCAAGAAGGGGTCGAATAGGAGCCCCATTATGCATGTGAAATTCAAACTCGTCCACAAGGAGGAAATGGCGACACAGTTGTGTCACCAACATTGGGCACGGGTAGTTGGCCGAACGTTTGCCCGCGTCAATCGACTGAAGTAACACAGTGCGCATATCATAACTTGGGTTTCTAGTCATTAACGTGTGCACGATGTGTAGTGAAGGTGTGAAAAAAGTCGTATTGTGCGAACTGCCAAATATGTTATTTTGTGCCCATTGGCACACGGTCAACACATTCGCGTACAGTGTACGTGCCTGAATCCCATTTCTAGGCTCCCTATAACAATCAATGCCCATCAATGACGTGTAATTCTCAAATTGGAGGGGTTGGTCATGAGCGGGTATACGGGGTATTAATGTGACTTCGTGAATGAAGTCTCTGTCTATTCGAATCTCTCGATCACCCCAAAGTAAGCGAATAAACCCGTATTTTTCAAAGCATCCCTCCTCCATGCTATCAATGAACCGACCAACGAGATCCGGAAGCGCGAATGCATTCGGATAGTTATACAAGAGGTAATTCCATCCGCGTTTCCGGATTTCGTCGCCAAAATAGCTACCATACGTGTTATGGTCGAATAATTGTGAGAAATTTCTTTCAAATTGGAAATGTGGAGCCATATACAAAAATTAGGATTTCTACAGATCTGAAAAGAGGGATAAAGTAATGCAAACCTCCTATGGAAAATTCCATAAGGGAAGTCGGCAAGGAGGCAGCGGAACCGCGGTGGGAGGGCTCTCCGGCGGCGCTTCCGCGGCGCGTTGAGGTGATCGGCGGGTAGGATTTCTGGTGGCGCTAGGGTTTCTGTTGGTCTTTTGTTTTTGAGGCAGAATGGTTCAGGAATGGGTTAGCAAGTTATTTTTAGGGTTTTGGGTTATTTGCACTAAAACCCCTATAAAAAGAATAATGAAATAAAAGAATTATGTATAAAGAATATTCTATTTTATGGGTTGAATATAAAAATAATAATATTATATATATATATATATTTTTATTTTTATTTTTATTTTTATTTTTTATATTTTTTTATTGGTTTTTTGTTGTTTATTTATAAGTGGAATTTTTCCCGGCACACAAAAACAAAATTGTATATACATACCCCCAAACTTATTTGAAACAGTATTTTCACTGTTTATGGCTGGATAATCGAAGTTCGGGTGTAAGGGGAGGAAGATTAGTCGATGTAAACCGGCTCCTGCAACAGCAAGAGCTCCTCTGATTGGTCTGCGGTGTGGAATGGTTTCAACCCGTGTCCGTTCACTTTGAATAGTGAACCGTCTTTTGGATTCTCCAAATCCACAGCACCGTACGGATATACAGTCCGTACCAAGAATGGTCCTTTCCAGCGAGATCTGAGCTTTCCGGAATGGAAATGTAATCTGGTGTCGTAAAGAAGTACCTGTTGGCCAGGTGTGAAAGTTTTGCGCAGAAGGTGTTTATCGTGAAACACCTTCATTCGGTTCTTGATGACAACCGCGTTTTCGTAAGCCTCATCCCGAAGCTCGCTTAATTCGTTCAACTGCAGCTTCCGATGGCTGCCCGCATCTTCGAGAGACAAATTCAGCTCCTTTATCGCCCAAAATGCGCAATGCTCTATTTCCACAGGGAGGTGGCAAGCTTTTCCGTAAACAAGCTAATAGGGAGACATGCCAAGATTGGTTTTATAAGCGGTTCGAAATGCCCAAAAGGCATCAGTGAGTTTCAACGACCAATCCTTGCGGTTCTTGGAAACCGTCTTCTCCAGTATCTGCTTGATTTGCCGATTTGAAACTTCGGCTTTCCCACTTGTTTGGGGGTGGTAGGGCGTGGATAGCTTATGATTGATGGAATATTTCCGCATCAAGGCCTCGAAAGTCTTATTGCAGAAATGAGTTCCGTTGTCGCTAATGATCGCTCGGGGGTGCCCAAACCGTGAGAAAATGTTTTCCTTAAGAAATCTAACGACAACCTTGTTGTCATTAGTCCGGCTTGGCACAGCCTCGACCTACTTAGAGACATAATCAACAGCGAGAAGGATGTACAAGTTCCCAAAAGAGCTGGGAAACGGCCCCATGAAATCAATCCCCCAAACATCGAAAATCTCCACAACCAAAATCGGTTGGAGCGGCATCTCATTTCTCCTGGATATCCGGCCCAAGTGTTGGCACCGGGAGCAATTCTTGCAGTATTCAGGAGCATCTTTGAAGAGTTGTGGCTAGTAGAAACCACATTGCAAGATTTTCTCAGCTGTCTTTCTTGGGCCAAAATGCCCGCCACATGCTTGATCGTGGAAAAATGACAGCACACTCTTGAACTCATCGTTAGGGACACACCGATGAATAATCTGGTCGGGACAGTACTTGAACAGATAGGGTTCGTCCCAGTAAAAGTGTTTTACTTGGGATAAGAATCGAAGTCTGTCCTGACTTGACCATTCAGTCGGTAGTAATCCTGTGGCCAAATAGTTCACAATATCTGCGAACCAGGGTTCGCAAGATACTGTCAAGAGCTGTTCATCCGGAAAAATGTCATTGATCGGAATTTGAAGTGACGGCGAAGAAGGAAGTCGTGAGAGATGGTCGGCGACTACGTTCTCACATCCTCTTTTGTCCTTGATGACAAGGTCAAACTCTTGAAGCAAGAGGATCCAACGTATTAGCCGAGATTTTGCATCTTTCTTCGCAAAAAGATGGCGCAGAGCAGAATGGTCCGTGTAGACAATGACTGGAGAGCCGATGAGGTAGGGCCTGAACTTTTCTAAAGCAAATACAACAGCCAAGAATTCCTTCTCAGTTGTTGTATAATTCAGTTGGGCGTCGTTCAGGGTTCGGCTAGCATAATAGATTACGTGCGGCATCTTGTTGATGTGTTGTCCAAGGACAGCACCGATGGCAAAGTCGGATGCATCGCACATAATCTCAAATAGGTGCGTCCAGTCAGGAGAAGAAAGAACGGGAGCAGAAGTGAGTGAGCTTTTTAATGACTCGAACGCAGTCACACAGCTCGAGTTGAAGTCGAATGTCGTGTCCTTGGCCAGCAAAAGAGTCAAGGGCCTAGCAATCTTGCTAAAGTCCTTGATGAATCGTCTATAGAAACCGGCATGGCCAAGGAAGGCTCGGATGTCTCTGACGCATCTGGGATGAGGGAGATTGGAAATGACTTCAATCTTTGCTTTATCTACCTCAATGCCTTTTTGCGAGATGATATGTTCTAAGACAATACCTTCGCGCACCATGAAGTGGCACTTCTCCCAGTTCAAAGTGAGATTCTTTTCCTTACACCGGGTAAGGACAGCGTCAAGATGCAACAAACACTCATCAAAGGAATCGCCGAAAATGGAGAAATCGTCCATGAAAATCTCCAAGAATTTTCCCACCATGTCTGAGAAGATTCCCATCATACACCGCTGGAAGGTAGCGGGCGCATTGCATAACCCAAAGGGCATGCGACGATATGCAAACGTGCCGAAAGGACAAGTGAATGTGGTCTTGTCCTGGTCTTTTTCGGCGATGGGAATTTGATTATAGCCGGAGTAGCCATCAAGAAAGCAGTAGTACTCGTGTCCGGCCAATCGTTCAAGCATCTGGTCAATGAAAGGTAGCGGAAAGTGGTCTTTCCGCGTTGCGGCGTTGAGTTTTCTGTAATCGATGCATACTCACCACCCAGTCTCAGTGCGAGTAGGGATTAACTCGTTCGCCTCATTGGTAATGACCATTATACCTGATTTCTTGGGGACAACGTGAATGGGGCTGACCCACTGGCTATCAGAGATAGGGTAAATGATACCACTATCTAGACATTTTACGATCTCCTTTTTAACAGCCTCCTTCATGACTGGGTTGAGTCGCCTTTGTGGATCTCTGGCTGGTTTGGCATCATCCATCAGATGAATGTGATGTTCAACGATCAGGGGACTAATCCCCTTGATGTCCGCCATTGACCAGCCAAAAGCTTGCCTATTGCTATGCAAGACCGTAAGAAAGGCTTTCTCTTGCTCTGGAGCTAGAGAAGTCGAGATGATAACAGGGAGGGTCTCGTTTTCACCTAAGTAAGCGTACTTAAGGTGAGACGGCAAAGGCTTGAGTTCGAGCATTGGAGGTGAAACGATTGAAGGCAAGATTGGTGAAAAGGTCTCGAACTCAAAGATTCTAGCAAAGGTTCAAAATGAGTGTACGCGACCGAGATGGATGGTTCAGGTAACTCATCCGGAAATTCGAAGGATTCAAACTCGGGTGGTGACTGGCTAAGATCGGTCGAAAAAGTGAAACACTCATAGTCATTGTCGGGCGCAGAAACAGCAGCAGGTTCGAAGAGGAACGCACTAGTGGCGTCAAGATTGTCGTGATCGAACAAAAACTCCTCGAATTCACAGTCCTCCGAGGTGATCTCCTGGATTGAGCAAACGTCTAGTATATGAGCATTAGGTTCGGAGGGCTGATTCCCCAACCTGAAAATGTTGAGTTTAATTGTCATGTTTCCAAAAGATAGGTTCATAGAACCATTACGACAATTGATCACAGCATTTGAGGTTGCAAGGAATGGGCGTCTGAGTATCACTGGAATTTGATTCCGGGGGTTAGCTACAGGCTATGTATCTAAAACAATGAAGTCAACGGGGAATATGAAGTCCCCAACCTTGATTAACACATCCTCTAGCTCTCCCCTAGGATGGGTGATTGATCGGTCGGCCATTTGGAGAGTGCAGTGTGTGGGTTTCAGCTCTCCTACACTTAGTTGCTCATATACTGAGTACGGAAGCAGGTTAACACTGGCACCAAGATCTAATAGTGCGCGGTTGATGTTCTTATCCCTAATGGTAATAGAAATCGTAGGACAGCCAGGGTCCTTCCGTTTTTGTGGTAAAGATTGGGTAAGAGCATCACTCACAGCACTAGCCAAGAAAACTTTCTTGGGTACCTGAGTCTTCCTCTTTTTCGTGCACAAGTCCTTTTTTCGCGTAGGACGGGACTTGTTGGACAGCATCTAGAAGGGAAATGTTAATGTTAACCTGCTTAAACAACTCCAGAATCTTCTCCATTTGTGGATTTTGTTTAGTGGACCTCAACCGGTTTGGAAATGGAACATTTTTAAAATTGGTTGAGTCCAATGCTTGTGGAGGAGATTGTGGAGTTGGAACGGATCCCAGAGCTGGATTTTTCGTGAAGTGAGGTGTTGGTCCGTTCAGAGCAGAAGAAGAAGAAGAAGAAGAAGAAAGAGAGCCTTTAGATGAATGGAGAATAGGCTCTGAAGGTGAAGAAGAAGAAGAAGAAGCGGCCGGGGTGTCATTATCCTCAATTGTTGTGCCGATGTTGTTGTTCAGTATTCTTCCTGATCCCAATGTAGTTACGGCACTCACATTATGGTTCTGTTGTTCAAGAGCAACATGTACATTATGTGGGTGACCAGGATTTGGGAGGGGTTGAGATGGAAGCTTCCCTTTCTCTCGCTCGCTTAGAGCCGCATTCAGATGTGCAATTTGGGCTTCAATAGTCTTGATGCTTTGCCCATGAGAAGCGGTGTGTTGCACCAGAGACTGAAAAGAAGACTGGATGTTGGCAGTGGATTGTGTTGATTGTTTAACGAACGCCTCCAGACTTCGTTCTAGCGAGGAAACCTTATCACTGTTGGACGGAACAAAGTTGTTTTGAGGAAAGGAATTGTTGGGCGCAAAATTGTTCGTCGCATTTTGAAAAGGTTGGGATTGGTAGGGCTGCTGAAACTGTTGTTGTGCTTGTTGTTGAGGAGGCCCCCTTTGAAAATTGTTCTGCCCTTGGAACTGATTTTGATTCTGGTTCCATGCGAAGTTAGGGTGGTTTCTCCATCCAGGGTTGTACGTGGAAGAGTATGGATCATTTCTTGGTCTTTGCTGAAATGCAGCATTAACCTGATCTTGTCATTGAGCTGGTGAATTGTAAGGACACTCTTCGGTTAAGTGAGATGGATCGGAACAACAAGAACAAATGGTACGAAGGGGAAGAACAGGGGCAGGAGCAGGAGATGAAAATTTGCTCTCTATCACTTCAAGTTTTTTTGTTATTGCAGCCATTTCGGCTTTCATTGCAATAGAGACATCGAGTTGATGAATGCCTGCCCTAGACTGACCAGTAGAAGTAGAGGAAGAAGAAGAAGTACTTGGTCTGGTGCTCTCCCATTGAAGCGTTTGTTCCGCAAGGTCGTCGAAGAATTACCATGCTTCCTCGTCAGATTTTGATAGGAAGTGGCCCTGACAAATGGTTTCCAACAACTGCTTGGTTGCTGGGTTCAGGCCCTCGTATAAGGTTTAGCAAAGTTGCCATTTCTCAATACCGTGGTGAGGGCACTGAACAAGAAGGTCTTTATACCGGTCAAAGCACTTCCAGAATGGTTCAGTAGGAAGCTGAGAGAATTGGTTGATTTCGTTACGGATCCTCGCGGTTTTATGATTCGGATAGAATTTCTTGAGAAACGCTTTCACAAACTCGTCCCAACTGGTTATGGAGTAGGAAGCGGTGCTATACAGCCATTTTTCAGCAAGATCGCACAAAGTGAACGGAATGACCCGTAGCCGTATAGCATCGTCCGACAGCTGGGTAGTTTTCATCATGGCACAAACATTTTGGAACTTGTTGATGAAGATATAGGCATCTTCAGATTCAAGCCCATGAAATTTCGGAAGCATGTTGATGAAATGGGGCTTAATTTCAAAATTATCCCCATTGGCTGGTGGAAGAGAAAGACAGGTAGGGAGTGCAGCGCGAGTAGGATAGAATCGATCTTGGAGCGCAATTCGCTGTGGCGCTTCAACAGGCGGTGGTCGCGGGTTATTCGCATCCATAGGAGGTGGAATCAATCCCGGGGGAGTCAAGGTGACGTTATGAGGAAATCCCGACATCTCGTTAGAAGAGTGTGGGGAAGGTGAAGGTGAAGATGTATGAACAGAATTCCGGTCAACGTCGGAGTTGGCCGGCAAGCGTAAGGGTGAAAGAGGCGTGGAAGGAGTTTCGACGTCTGAGTCGATCGCGTAGTCGGTAGCGACTAACGTAACGCGGACTAGGCGGGCGCTAGTGTCCCGAGCCCAAACGGACATACACTAAACGAGTTTAGTATAGTCAAAGCGTAGAATGTGAGGGTAAGAAAACGTCAATGGAGAAATACGATGAGAGGTGGGTGAAAGAAATGGATTCTGGCGACAAAGGGCAAGTTTTTATAAAAGTTTTTGGTTTTTTTTTGTATATATATTTTTTTAGAAAGAGCTTTACAGAAATACGTACGAACTTACGGCTTCAAGCAATCACAAACAAGATATGCACAATCACACCTAGATCTAGGGTCACCTAGGTCAACTAGACAGCTCCTAACTGTTCCAAAGGGCTAGAAATAGGACCTCAAACCGCCTCTTCTCGGCCAATTGCGGCCAGGTAAGTGCCAGATAAGTGGGAGGCTCCCCACTACGTAAGTAGTGGTCCTAATTAAGTAACCACTTGCCTTCGACATACTTGCCTAGACACCGCAAAGTTAGGATAGGATAAACGGCCGATGCCTACAACCAGTCCTCTGTCCTATTGAGCGCGACGTCCTTAGGGCTGAGTCTAGTATTTTTTAATTAAATAATGGTCAATGCATATGCCTTTTGTGATTTCTGGGGTCCTGGGAAGGGTGATGAAATCCCCACCCAATCTGGATTGGTTTTAGATCCCCTTAAAGTCCGTATTAATATATGCAAAGCAGTAACAATCAACTGCAATCAAATTTTTTTTTTAGCGCGGCGCAAAGAATGCTGCAGAAAGAACAGTTCAGTGGAGTTGAAAGGAG
This sequence comes from Agapanthus africanus, assembly GCA_030015575.1. Classification (NCBI taxonomy): domain Eukaryota; kingdom Viridiplantae; phylum Streptophyta; class Magnoliopsida; order Asparagales; family Amaryllidaceae; genus Agapanthus; species Agapanthus africanus. Next base: position 396,145,726 of record JASDDO010000008.1, read on the forward strand.
TTGAGAAGAGGGTTGAGATACTCACAGAGGATTTTGGGTTTCGCCTTGATCCGCCGCGGTGTAGCCGCGAGATATGGGTCTAACTCCCCACGACTTTGGCACTGAACTTGAACTTCTCCCTTTCCTGCACTCTTGAACAAAGAATAACAAGATGATTTTTACAGTATATTTTTTTTTTGTTTTTGGTTATATTTATATTCACAAATTAACCCGAAAATACACAAAGAAATAAACTACCGTCTCCCCGGCAACGGCGCCATTTGATTGGAACGTTTTTCGTGCGTGTTCAAGTTTAATTACCGCAATCAGGACGGTTTCGCTTTGCAGCTAGTCGGATGAGTACGGGTCGATCCACAGAGAGATGGGAGTCCTTTTCTTTATATTTTAACGAGTTAAGTCCAAATGTGTCCAGGTTTGTTTAAGATTGGCTAATTAGAAATGAATGATAAGAGAACTTGTTAAGGGTTAGGATTTGGTTGGTTTGAGTTAGGAGGTCGCTCACTTAATTCATTTGCCACTTCTTAATATCGATGTTATGGTAATCGGCAACAACGGGGATTAACACGACTAAGGAGGAAACTTGCGAGTATAAGCTAGGCTTTCCAACACGTAGTTTCCTCTTTTTGGTCATTGTCCGTCCGTTCTTGGCTCTTAGTCGCAACCTTAAGTTGATTCAACCACAGCCGGTCTCACTAGGGTATCACCGCTATTATAAAGAATAGGGTGCCGTAGGGAGCGGATTGTGGATCAATTAACGGGAGTTCGAATCAAGATGTTGGGCAAAGAGAAGAGTGAGGGAGATTTCCTTCTCTCAAACTTTCCGTTTCCTACCCTAACAAGTGAGAAATTACTCACCCATTATCAAAGATAAATGAAATGAAACAAAGAAAGAGGGTAATAAGAATTGAGGTAGAAAATCACAGCTAGCTATTTGGGACCTCACTTAGGCAAGGATCACACTAAGCATCATGGTTGTAAGGATAAAAGAAAATAGAAGAGAATTAAAACAAAAAGAAAACAAATAACAACAACTACTTTTAGCAATTGAAATTACAAGCAAAATAAAGAACTAAAATTACAATTCATGCATATAGAAAAAGAATACTTCTTGCATTCTTCAACACTCAATAAATCTCACACAAGCTTTAATAGAGGAAGATGGAGAAAATACTCTTTTATTAAAAACTAAATTAAAACTTAATACAAAAATTACACACAAAAAATAAGCACACACTCTTGGCTCTGTTCTGGGCTATTTATAGGCAGTTTCCTGAAACAATAGGAATAAAATATAAGCCCAAATACAATTACAGGAATAACCCCAAAGTTTTACCAGATAAGGACACGTGGAGACCGCGGAACCGCGGCCATAGTAGGCATTTGGCCGCGGAACCGCGGTCGGTTGGTGGCCAACTTTTGTCTTCTTCCTCTCTCTGGTCTTGTACTCCTTTTTCCTGGTTTTTGAAAACTTAGATCTGCAACAAGTCTTCCAGAATATCTTCAGATTGCATAGTCCAAGATGCTTCATTTTCCTCTCCTTTGACTTTTATCTCCTTTGACTTCTAATCTTGATTTAGTCACAAATGACAACTAGTTTCGTCCCATCTTCTGAACTGGTACTGGACGGATACTGGACGGATACTGGAACCCGGCTTTTATCTGTTTGTGACAGATGTTCTGGATTTTGGCGTAACTGTGGAGATTTTGTCAGATTTGTGTTCTTTTGGACTGGAAACCTGTAATCTGTAAACATGCAGCAAATATGGATTAAAAGCACCTATCTATATGCAATGTGATCAAGAATGGGCGGTATAAAATACAAAATTCTGTGATGAACAGCTTCCCTCCCCTTTTTGACCCTCTTTCTTTCTTCACGTCCTCCAGCACGTCGTCGTCGTCGTCCACATGGAGGATGAGGAGATTGTTCCAGTGATGCGGGCCGCGGGCGAGTTCTCCTTGCGGGAGGAGAGCTTAAGGCAGGAGCTGGGGGTGGCGATGGAGAGGGCTGCTGCCCTTGAAGACCGGGTGGAGGCCGGGCACAGGGAGGTCGCTCGGTATCGAGAGGCCGCCCGAGTCACCGAGTCCCAGTTGGAGGACTCCAGGGTGCTCATCGCCACCATGAAGAAGATGGCGAGCACCCTCCGGAAGGAGAACGAAGCTTTGAAGGAACAGGCGTAGAAGGCGGTGAAGAGCTATAAAAAGTTGGATTAGTTCTACGCCGACCTTGCCAGAGCCGGGGATGTCATTTGGCATGATGCCCTCGACTCTATCAAGGCTCAGATGCTGGAGTTCCCCGACGCCGAGCTCCGGGCCTTATACCCTCTCGACGACAATGTGCAGGGGATCGCCCCCGAACATGATGCAGGGAAAGTATCCCCCGGTAGGAGTGCGAGGGGTAAGTTGGTCGCCCCGGCCGACGGTGCCGAAGTTCCCGCCGGTGGTGCTGACCCTAAAGATGCCGCTCCGGTGGTCGCAGTGGAGGCGCGGCTTGTTGAGGTCCTCCCCTCCCCTGAGGCCTGAAGCCCCTCGTCTTCTTATTTTCTTTGGTTGTTTTGGAATTATGTAAGGCTGGGGAGCCAGTAATGCCTTATAAAGACCTCCGCTTTTGTGAATAAAAAATCTTTTTGTTGCTTCTTTATGTGCATATTTTTCTTTTGTTTGTGGAAAACATTTGTATTTGCACGGTCCAGCTTTCATGTCAGGTCGGTTCTTCGTCTGGCGATCGCACGCCAAGTTGAATTCGATCATTTGCCAAGTGTGCAAAGACTAGTGATGGGTCAGTATCTCCATGGTCCCGAAGTCGAGGTAGGGATCGCTTAGACATGGATGACCTCTTGGTGAGGGCTTGGATCCTCGGCGTCGGTGGGTAGTAACAACAGCCATGGATGACCGAGCAGGATAGCTACTCAGTTGCCTCTTGGTGAGGGCTTTGATCCTTAGCGGGAGGGCATAGGGAAGCATGCTAAGGATGGACCGAGTAAGGTTACTGCCCGGTGCTTCTTGGCGAGGTCTTAGATCCTTAAGGACAGGACGAGCAGGGTTGCTTCCCGGTGCCTCTTGGCGAGGGCTTTGATCTCTGGCGTTGTGGGTAGGGAGCTACCAGCCAGGGATAACCGAGCAGGGTTGCTGCCCGATTGCCTCTTGATGAGGGCTTCGATCCTTAGCGCGGGAGGGGCCGAAAGGGATCTGCTAAGAACGGGCCGAGCAGGGTTGCTGCCCGGTGCCTCTTGGCGAGGGCTTTGATCCCTGGCGTCGTGGGGGTAGGGAACTACCAGGCAGGGATAACCGAGCAAGGGCGAGCCCGGTTGCCTCTTGGCGAGGGCTTAGATCCTTAAGGACGGGCAGAGCAGGGTTGCTGCCCGGTGCCTCTTGGCGAGAACTTGGTTCCTTAAGGACGGGCCGAGTAGGGTTTCTGCCCGGTGCCTCTTGCCAAGGGCTTTGATCCTTAGTGCGGGAGGGCCGTAAGAGGCCTGCTAAGGACGAGCCGAGCAGGGTTGCTGCCCGATGCCTCTTGGCGAGGGCTTGGATCCTTAAGGACAGTCCAAGCATGGTTACTGCCCGGTGCCTTTTGGTGAGGCTTCGATCCCTGGCGTTGCGGGGTAGGGAATTACCAGCCAGGGATAACCGAGCAAGGGAGAGCCCGGTTGCCTCTTGGCAAGGTCTTCGATCCCTGGCGTTGCGGAGTAGGGAACTACCAGCCAGGGATAACCGAGCAAGGGCGAGCCCGGTTGCTTCTTGGTAAGGGCTTCGATCCTTAGCGCGGGACGGGCCGCAAGAGGCCTACTAAGGATGGACCGAGCAGTGAAGCTGCTCAGTTTCCTATTGGCGAGGGCTTCGATCCCTGGTGTTGCGGGGTAGGAAACTACCAGCCAGGGATAACCGAGCAAGGGCAAGCTCGGTTGCCTCTTGGCGAGGGCTTCGATCCCTGGCATTGCGGGGTAGGGAATTACCAGCCAGGGATAACCGAGCAAGGGCGAGCCCGGTTGCCTTTTGGTGAGGGCTTCGATCCTTAGCGCGGGACGGGCCGCAAGAGGCTTGCTAAGGATGGACCGAGCAGTGAAACTACTCAGTTGATTCGTGAGGTTCTGTCCGACCTTCCTGGTGTGAGTATCGGGAAGAGGGACAGTTGCGGGCTACACGCGTCATGAACACATGGGGGAGGTGAAGCGCCGGAGCCGCATCGTTTCGATTTCGCCGAGAAAGGCTCTATGTCTACCGCGTGGCGGTATAGTTATGGGTGAAACGAGCGACTGTTAGACTCCTGGGGTGTTGTGGGCTATAAAACGAAGGGAGCATTGATCACTCCTTTCTTCACGTCCAAAACGTAAGAATGGAGGACTTCCCTTTTACCATCCCTGAGATCGTAAACTTCGAGGACGTGTACCTCTACGATTAGTACTGCACCGAAGACACGGTGCAGTTAGTGGTAGGCCGTATTGAGGATCATTTCGGCCGACTACTTCCCCGGCGCTCCCCCCTGCTCTAGTTATTGATGTACTCCATCTGGAGGGCGTCGCCGGGGCTCAACAACCCCTTGTCCGAACAGCTAAAGGACGAGGCGGTTGGTAAGCTAAGGTCTTTGCGGCGCTTCGGCTTGATCTCCGCAGGTCGGCGGGATCGCTCGGTGGCGTTCATCCATGAGTGCTACCAATTGAGGCACGATGCCAACGTTCGCGGGCGACATCAGAGGCAGAGGTCTGAGGCTGTGAGGGCTCGGCTGCCGGAAATATCTTCGGAGTACCACGAGCAATGTTCTCTACACCCCTCCCCCCGCTACTGTAATTTTTCTTTTTCGATGTACGGCTGAGGAGCCTATAGTACCCTTTTGAATAAACAAAACTCTTCTTTTTGCAATGTTTTATTGATCCCTTTTTGTTATATAAACAGAAAGATCCTGAGAAAAGTTTATATTGCCTTGGTGAAAGAAGTACACGCTAGTAGATGTTCTTTTTATTGGTACGGTTTGAGTTTCTTGGCGGTGTAAGGCCGTCAAAAATGATCGGCTCGGTCTCTCTGGCCTTAACGAACGACGTGGGGTGTTGAGCCTCATAGGTACTCGACGTACCCCTCGCCGACATGACCATGATTTAGCCGATTGTCAACTCGCCGGGAGGGGGACGCTGCTTCTGCTCGCAGTCAGCTTGCCGCTTGTCCCGCAAGTACGCTGCCAGGTGTCCCGAACAGACGAGCTTCTCGATGTAGTCTCAGAGCTGCTTATAGCTCTCTGTGGAGTGGCCTTGCGACCTGTGAAAACCGCAGTAGGGGTCTCGGGTGCGCTTTACCGCCATGCGCGAGACCAGGGGGAGTTTGAAGAACCCTTCGCCCTTAGCCTCCTCTAGCAGTACCGTCTGGGAGACGTTGAGCGGGGTGTACTCCTGAAACTTCGGGGAGTAGGGTTTTGGCCGCTCAAGCCTCTTTTTCTCTTCCCTCGCCCTTTTCTTTTGGTTAGTTTGCTCTGCCCGGGAAAGATTTGCGTTCACTTCGGACTCGAGCTAGATCTCATGCTCGGTCCATGTTTTTACCTCAGCCATGGTCTTAGGTTGCGCTAATGCAAAGGAGTGTAAGCACTCCTTGGACCAGACCTAAGTGTTGTAATGACCGTCTCGTCCCGATGTTCTGGGATCTTGAGAAGGGCGTTGTAGAAGCGGGTGACGTACCCTTTGAATGTCTTTTTTTCTCCGCTCTTGATTGTGAAGAGGTGGCCGACGGTCCGTTTCTGTCGTCTGTTCCTGACGAAATGGCCGAGAAATTGGATGGCCAGCTCGTCGAAGGATGAGATCGAGCATGGCGCGAGTCCTCGGAACCAGTCTCGTTCGGAGCGGATGAGAGTGGCCGGGAAAGCCTGGCATTGGGCGGCGTCAGAGTTGTCTTGGAAGCTCATTCCCGCGGTGAATGCATCCAAATGGTCCTTCGGGTCAGACTTACCGTCGAAGAGAGAGACCTTCGGGGGCTTGTTCCAGGAGGAGACATGGACGGCGAGCAGCTCTTCGGTGAAGGGTTTTATGAGTGAGTCGGCAGCGTACTTAGCCCCGTCGCTCGAATGATGGCATTCCCGATGCATACCTTCGATCTTCTTTTCGAGGGTGTCGAGTCGGCCGTGGTATCCCGATGATTCGGCACATTCTGATCTTTGGCCTCTGCTGTCGGAGACCTGCGTCGAGCTGCGGCCCCGGTTCCTCTCGATAAGGTTCCTTAGGTCCTCTGGCGAGGTAGACTTCGAGATGCTGTGACGAGTCCCGTCCGCGCGACCCCGTCGAGGGAGGGGGTGTCGGTCATGCCTGGGCACAGGCGAGCTGACCGACAACTCCTCGGGAGGGACAGGAGAGTGATGGGGCTCGGAGCGAGGCGCTCTAAGGACGGACCTCGGTGTTGAACTGTGGGGCGCCTAGCAGGTCATAGAATATGTTGGCCCGGAAGATTTACGGCCGTGGGAGGCAGCGAGGCGGTGGTCGTCAGTGCCGATGCATGCAGAGTCTTCTCTCCCTCTGTAGGGGTCCCGGTACCGAGGTGGTGGAGCGGCGACCTGGGGGGCTTGCCCTGCCATTTGGACACGGACGAGTGCATCCACGACAGACGCGAGTCGATCTATCCGGACGGCTAAGGCATTGATGGCACTCGGGGAGGAGATTCGTCCGCGCCTCCGTTGTGGGGGAGGTGACGGTTAGTGCTTGGATCGTCGCAGTGATCACTCGCCATTGAGTTGAGATCGGAAGATGAACTTTGTTGAGTGGAATCAAGAATTTCCCACAGACGGCGCCAACTGATGGAGGTCTGGATCTCCTTCAGAAGTTATCTTCCGTAGATCTGCTATGAGCGCTGATGGACGGCTGAGATTTGTTCCGGAGGTTGTCTCCTTCAGCGTGTGGATCTCAATGGGCTTGGATTTGAAGTTGAGCCGAGCTACCTGCAGGGAAGTCCCGGGGTGGTTGTGCCACCGAGGACCCTCCGACGATCAAGTTAGTGGTGTAAATTGGGCAAAATAGCGGCCTAGTAAAAAGGATTGCGTACCTTGATCGTCTGAGAGAGGGGTTTATATAGCGGTAGCAATGGGCAGGAAGGTGCGAGAATCACGCCGGCCGTTACGCCCTTGACGTCATGCCCGCGTGATAGGCGGGATCCCGCATTAATGGCGAGACAGGCTCGTTAATGGGGGATCGTGATGGCGTGGAACGTGGGGTCGAGGGCGGCGGATATCTCGCGCATGGCGAGATTCGCGGAGCCATGGCGTAGGTGCCAGGGATCAGCGCTGCGGGTCGGTCAGGATAAGACCGAGGAGGATGAGCTCGGCGGGAGGCTCGGGGACGAGCGGGAGGCCGAGGCATTTTTGTACCATGACAGCCCGGAGGCGAGCCGGGGGGTGGTCTGGAAGGCTACTGAAGGTCGGGAGACCACTCAGGTCGGAGGCCCGAGATGAGGTCCTAACCGAAGTTCTTGATCCTTTCTTGTAGGTTTTGGAATATGTCATCTGCAATGTGTCAACATCTGAAGAGTCACGGTATCGAGCCTCATCGCTGCAATTCTGAACTATTAAATCCAACGGCACAACAGATGGTCCAAGGGTTTGTGTTTTTTGTATCCTTGATATATGTTCAGGCTCGGATAATATCATGGAATATAACGAGACTAAGGGTAGAGGTTCCTAATCTGTTACACACAGCTTAATCAAATCCATTTACAGGCCTAGTTGAGACCCGTGATGGAGGAGACAATGATACTTCACCCGTCATGCAAAAAGAATTAATCACTGTACAAAAATGTTGAGATATTGTAGGGGACGACGATAATTTGTATGTTTGGGACCGTAGGTTATATGTAATTTAGGATGTTGACAAATTATCGGATTCTGGCTGTTTTAAGCGGTCTCACAAATTGGTGGGACTTGGGACCCATTTGCTCCAATTGGATCCGGATCCAAACAAGTTTACTTGAATCTAAACACTTTGTCATGCTGCAACGTACTACAATTGCCAAAAAAAAGGTTAGTAATTAATGAATTAAGAGTAAAATGTAGACCGCAGCTTTCCTTTTTGTTTCATCATGTGTCCGTTTTTTTACATCGGACTGCAATTTACTAATAAGATTATATCAAATCTTAATGAAGAATAGAGCAAGCTATGTCTCTGTTATATTCGGTTGACTGTAATTTCTTATTGCAAAACTATTTTGTTAATATAATTTCTGTATAATAAATCCGGATCGATTAATAGAGTTAAGTTAGATCGTGTAGGATTATGGTGGAATGATCTCTTGATCGTCTATCAACTCATGCAGTTTCGATCCGCAAGTGGATCTTATATAACAGCGGAAGGAAATATCAATTAGTATCATACAAGTACTAAGTGCTGCATGCCTTTGCAGAATAATAGATCACCTGAAATACCGTTGGACCGCTGATCCGTCTTTCATGTGCATCACGTCTTCTACGGATGGCTGTGCGGGGAACAATCATGATGTTACTCGAAAAGTACCCTAATCCACGGCTGCTGAAGATTTTGAGAAAGACGATCAAGTACATCCATTATGATCATTCCTTTCAAACCCCAGTCTCTACCTATTGTATATATAAGTAAACGGTCAAACAGACGGTTGGGATTGTATCGGGCCCCCCAAACCTTTAATAGGGTTTGACCACCTCCTAGGATGACCCCGTCATGAGACTTGAGTCCGATTTGGACACGGCTTCCCATAATGGATCGGGTCGGCCGATCCCTTAGCCCCGTCCATTCGATTTGGATGGGCTATTGGGCCGGCCCGATTTGGCCCAATGCCAACATATCGACATCCTATCAAACATTATAGTGCCTTTAACGAAGCCTTTATGCTCAATAGCCAATTCCATTTTGATGCTATAAAGCCAGATCGATTAAATAGCTATAAAGTCTCCAAAGGTTCACCCAAGTCGCACTTTAATGCCTCAATGATGTGTTCCCCACGTTTAAATACTCTAAACCACACTCAAATAGCAATTAACTACCTTCAATTAACCTCCAATTATTCTAAATACAACTATCAAGATTGAGCTGTCGGAATTGATTATATAAAATCATGACTCTATTTGTTTTTGGATTTGTTAATTAGAGATAAATCCAAATTAGTTATTTAGAGATAAAATTGAGTTTTGGTATTTGATTTAAATTGGATATTTGATTAAATCCAAGTTTAAATCTTGCACTTATCTCTAAGGATTAATGTATGCTATAAATATGAAGCCAAATAACTTTGGGTTTGAGATGAGAGAAAATTGAGTGAAAAGAGAGAGAAGATAGACGGGTTGTGTTTTGTCGTCGTCTCATAATTCTATAATCCTTCACAGATAGTGAAATGTTCTCTGCTGTTGCCTGTGGTTTTTCCCGTTTGGGTTTTCCACGTAAAATCTCTTTGTCCCTTTTGTGTTGATCTTTTTTCTGTTTTCTACGATGTTTGATATGTGTTTCCGCATTTATCTCGATCATCCTTAACAAACTGGTATTAGAGCTTGCATTGATTTTACCGATCGAATATAGAGATAGTATCGCACAATATTAAGATCGACAAGTTCTCCGGAAAGAATAGTTTCAGTGTCTGGCGCATTAAGATGCGCGCTCTGTTGAAGCAACATGATCTTTTGATGCTGTAATTTGGGATGGGGCTGGCGTTGATGATTGATGAAGACTGCAAGAAGGCGGAGAAGGCACATGCGACATTTCAACCATGTTTAGAAGACAAAGTCTTATGCGAAGTTGCAAACAAGAAGACCACGGCAGGTTTCAGGCTGAAATTGGAGAATCTGTACATGACGAAATCCCTCAACTTATTGTACATGACGAAATCCCTCATGAATAAGTTGTATCTGAAGCAACGATTATTTTCTCTCTGTATGAAATAAGGTACGCATCTAAAAGAACATCTTGATCTGCTGAATACGATTCTCATGGATTTGAAGAACGTGGATGTTAAAATAGAGGATGAAAATTCTGCCCTAATTTTGTTATGTTCCTTACCACCGTCTTTCGAGAATTTTGTAAACTCTTTTATTGTCAGTAAGGACACCATGTCTCTTGAAGAGCTTCACTATCGTGAACTTCGATACAAGGTGTCAGGAAGCAATGGAGAGAGTAAGACGGATGGGTTGATTAGAAAAATTCAGAACAAAGAGGACATTCTAATTAAAGAGGATGTTCTAGTAGGGACAAAAGCAAACAGAAATGGAGAGGCATATCCAAGTCAAGATCTCGTGATAGGAATATTATTTTCCATTACTGCAAAAAAAGGGATATATGCAATATTTGTGCCCAATGAAGGAGGTGATGGAAAAGAAGACAAACAATTCTTCGGTTGCTGGTGTAGTAAAAGATGAGTTCTCTAGTAAAGCCGAACAAGTTCTATTTTTAACCGATCACGTTCGGCCAATGAACGAATGAGCGCTAGATTCGAGTTGTTCATATCATATGAGTTTCAATCGGGATTGGTTTTCAACATATGATGATTTTAATGGCGGTAATGTCTTGATGGGTAATAATGTGCCCTATAAAGCTGTTGTATTCGCTCCATTCGGATTCGTGTGCACGATGGCATGGTGAGGACTTTGAATGATGTTAGATATGTTTCGGATCTAAAAAATAAATTGATTTCCTTGGACATTATGGACTCCAAAGGTTACCGATGTGATTGAAGCTGGAGTTCTTCGGGTCTCGAAAGGTGTTGTAACAACCGCAAATTCAATGTACTTTCTTTATAATTTTCCTTTATTTAATAAAGGCTTTTTCTTTGAATCACTTGAATATTAATTTGTTTCTTTTCTAAATTCATGCATGGTCAATTCTTGTGTCTATTTATCACATCAAATTGCTAATTCTTAGGTCATAGGTTCGAGCTTAGGTATTTCTAAAATTATTTTTGTCTTGTTTTAAATTTTATTATTTGAAATCCTAGCCTTTTGTACTTGGCATCCAAACCCGAAGGCTTTTATAACAAACTTTGTGTATTTTTTTATATATGGGGATCAAGTGGGACCTACTGGCAAAGACCCAAGCCAGGGGCCACCAAAAGGCCGTCCCCGGCTGTTAAACTACTTTCCTCGACGGTGGTATTGGGCCCAAATCGCACGAGATTTCTCGTGCGATCCAATATTATTGTCTATATCCCTAATCATATCCCCGATCTCTCTAAATTTAACCGAGGGATCAGACACCTATATAAACCCTTCGCAACCCTAATTTTCTTTTCCTTTTTCTCAGCCATCTCCTTTTCTAATCCGAATCCACACCTTCTTCTTCTTTCTTTTCTATCTCCTTGTTGTTTTTCTCTCAAGCCTAAGGATCCTAACAAGAACGAAGAAGACTTTCATAGAAGATGTTGGATATAGTAACCTCAAAGCGATTGTTGTAATCGTAGGCGGGTGATTATGATGATAGAGGGAGGATCTATACGGGTAGAACAGTCTTACTCGAGATGATAGTATGATATCTGGTTTGATTTTATCATCATGTACATGTCTTGTATGGTATAGTGTATCACTATTACATGCTGATAAAGCACATAGGATTTATGCTTGACTATTAGGGTTATGATGGCGATCATATTAGTGAGTTCTGGGTAATCCATAAGCACATCCTTAAATTTCCCTGGTCGTGGGAATATCGAGACTAGGCATCGATATTCCAGAGTAGACTAGTGTATATGTTTCTTGACCCCGACGAGTAACGATGGCATGTCTCACAACCCTTAGTGTAAGTCAGTAACCAAAGATTGTATACAGGTATTCACTGGGTTATGAGTTACATTGGACGGACTCGCCGGGAACATGCTAGATGGTATTATACCTATTGTCAGAAAGCAGTTCTCAGGTGACATTAGTATAGGGTAGTCCGTCGACCCGAAATCGACATTTTTCTCGAGTGTGTTCCTACTATACTTTGATTACTACCTTATCACGGTTTTAAAGAGTCGTGCAAACGGGTAGTTTTTGGGTGCAGTCCTGAAGCACTTGAAGGCAGTGAGCGATAGAGGGGTTTCATCTCTCCCGGTATCGGGAGTTGATATCGCTCAGTGTACGGTTAGCCATCACCATAAGACCAAGACATAGGCAGATGGGATTTACTGATTGCGATCAGTAGTTTCTCGATTGGTGGTAGGGCTTGACACCGATACGACTTATCAGGTTATTAGGGGTCCGGCATTATCCACCCCCTAGACCCGATATGTGATACTCTTAGACGAACGGACCGGACTGTATGGTAAATGTCGTTGAAAGGCTCAGTTAGGGTTTCGGACGAGGTTGCTTGTCGATCTCCTTTTTGACACATACCTGGGTAGCCGTTACGTACAGCTAGTACCACTGACGTGCTTGTGAATTTTTTTTAGGGTTTTCTTTAGTGAACTCACTGTCAGCGTATTGTCGAGTCTTTAGAGTCCCACACAGAGGGTTCTGGATTTGGCAATATGATTTAGTAGCCGTACATGATACGTGCAGGAGTTCTATTAAAACTAGTGTATTCGTTACACTGACAGTAATCAGATAGTCGAAATACTAGCCGCTCTTTTGGATAGACGGATATTAAATCGGGTACTGATTTAATATATTAATACATATATTGGATATGTGTATTTACTAGTATTTTGTCACCCTTATTTATGTCTCTATTATATATTTTATTACATGGGAAATTAATTACATATGTATGTAATTACATGTCTCTCTCTCTCACACACACACATATATATACACTAATGTAATTAATTGTTTTTCTATTTTCTTTTTAGCTCTCTTTAGGTTATGTTGTGCTTGAGGCATATCATACCCTTCACCATGTGTAGAGTGGTAACAAGTGGAGGGGAGAGAAATGAGTGGACACTTGTATGCTTGATGGGGATCCTATTGCCAGGATTAAATTGAGAGGACCTAAATTATATGAACCATTTTCAATATGGTTCATAATTCATTTTTTCTCATTCTCTTTTCTTATTCTTAGCTTGAGCTCTCTTCACCCTCTTTCAATATTAGAGAACTAATTAGATAAATTAGAATATTTTAGAGACTAAAAGAGAATGAGCTACATCCTTAGTTCACTTAATTAGCATCTAAGTGATCTAAGTTATCTTCAAGGTGGAAGATTGGAGCCATTGGAGGAGCCCTCAAGATGAATCATCTTTGATGGAGGAGATGGGTGAACAAGCATATTCCATGAAGCTACTTGGAGCCTACAAAGGAGTCCAAACCAATTGTGGAGCATTTGAAGATGCTATAAAGGTTGTAGCTTAAACCTTGTAGCATAAAACTTGCTTTTTTCTTTATTTCAAGTTTAATAACCTTGTAGCATAAAACTTGCTCTTTTCTTTATTTCAAGTTTAATCTTTAGATTAGATACTTCATATTGAACTATATGCTCTCTAGAATTTTGAAAACCCTATGTAACTTCTTTTAAAATTTCTACCTAGAGTGCACTAGTTCTTTCATGTGGTATCGGAGCCTAACTAAAGATTACAACATGATTTGTAGCAATTGAACTCATAAAATCCATTTTCAAAAATCTAGTTTTTAATTCACCGTAAAAACCAATTTCATTGCAAATAGAATCCTAATTAGATATGGTTTATGATTGGAAATTGCCCTAGGAAGCGACGTGAACACGATGGGGGAGCAATCGGGGAAGGGTGGGGGTCACCCTACCCAAGGCTACCTAAGGTGGTCTCGGGTTGGGGGTCCCCCTAACCCTCCTGACAGCCTCCCTTGGTATATCGATGTTAATATTTATTCGTGTTTTGGTCGCTTCGGGGCTAGTTTCGGTGTTCGGGGATTACTTCGTTTGCAATAGAAATGGTTTTTCGTTTGTCGAGGGTGTTTTAAAACTTTTTCATTGCTTGAATTTTGAAACCAGCTTATGGATTATGAGTTCTAATTGTTACTTGGCGTGCTTGTACTTAATTTGATGCGTTGTTAAATGTCAGGTTATTGCATTGTACATTAACCCGGGGTTACGCATCGTGTGCTTGTGCTGTAATGTTTGTAAGTGTAGATATGTGGTGGCATTCCCCATTCTCATTTCTGTATGTTAATTACATATTGGGTACACATATTTTACTTACATTGTGTGCAATATTTTGTGATGTTTCTTGATTATGGTTGTGTTGGATTATCTTGATGGATAGCCCGATATATGTAGTATTAGATACTCTGTGAGGATATAGTGTATATTCATTATTGCATGGCGCGCATCCGACTTGTGGACTTCTGTCACTATGGCTTGTATATTATTCTTTAGGGCGCGTCTGGTAACGGACGTAGTCATCATTGTATATTCAAGTATTCATTACAGGTGTTAGGTTTACCCCGCAACGGAGCGCTCGAGTAGCCGGCTTCTATAGGGCACCGGGCCACCATCTCATGGCATTGAGACCGGGGTGCCTTCCTCTAGAGTTGGCGGGGTATTCGCCGCACTTGTATGGGGTATAAGATTAACCCGCGGAGGGGTGCCTAAGTCATCGGATTTTGGAAGTGCTGGGTGGCCCACCCACTTCGTTGATTGGGTTTGCCTCGCTTCTGGGATTAGCGGGTGGCTTGCCGCATTCGTAGGGGTCTAGGTCTGATACTACGGGCTGTCCACACGACCAAGGAAAATTACATTTCATATACGGCTCCATTGAAATGTATGATTCCTAGTTTATCCGCATTTCCATATTGTTATTTGCTTCTGCTGCGATGTTGCTATATACTATCATGCCTGAGACGAATGTTGTTATATATATATATATATATATATATATATATATATATATATATATATATATAAAGAGAGAGAGAGAGAGACTATATATGTTTTGCATCCGCGCTAGTTTTGTCCCCGCCCTACCGTAAGTTAAGTAACCTTACGGTGAAGACCCGGGACCCTGTGGTGAATGCGGATGGTATATATATATGTGTTTTATTTTCGTTTCTTATAGCTTGATAGGTTTAATTGATGGAACTGTATTGATTCTCATTAATGCAAGAAAACAAACCTAAAATGATGTCAAAATCTCAGTTTAAAACCTCCAATATGGTCGATTCATTTGCTTTGTATAGATGTATTCGGTTAGGAATATGCAGCACCTCATTCGATAAGAAAAGAGCCTAGATCCCTTCAGAGGGAGTGACCTCTTTGGCAAAAGTTTGCACCACTATATATTTGCAAATCCAGTCGGTTCCTACAACGATATCAAGTTCATTACGTTAAAGGTTTTTCGCCAAAAATCAGCCATAGCCCTCCGTCATTTCCTATGAGTAGTGCTTAGTATTCGAGCCAGATTTGTTGGCCTTTGTCAAGGCATAGTGTGCGGTAGCTAGGTGTTGATTTTTTGTGTATAGAGATGCGATTATTTAGGACAGTCGTATAGCCTTGTTGGTTTTTGATAAGGGCTTATACGGGTGGGTCTAAATTAATCAAGATAATGATGGGTTGGACTTGACTTGCGACTTATAATTTGTTGGACTTTGTCAAGGTCATAAGCCGTTTGGGATAAAAACCATATCGGGTGTTTCAAACATAAGGAAAACTTTCCAAGTATGCGCATACCTTCTGGAGTGTGGTGACTTGAGTGGCTTCCATCAAAGTTGTCACACGATGAGAGTTGGGCTCCGATTCCCACTGATGAGTAGGCATTACTCCTCGGCTGATTTTCAGATGATCCCGACCAGTTCTCCTTTTAGAGTTTGAAGGTGAATTCGAGGACACGGTGGGAGCCATCCTGATTAGATAAAGTAATTAACAAATATAATCTTGTTAGAGTGCACGTTGAGTGTTTCTTTTCTCTCTCTAGCAGCAACCAAGATTTGTCTTGAACTAAAACTCATGACCAAGTTAAACCAAACATTTTTACCATCGGTCTTTAGATTGTCATGATTCACGAAAAAATCTCATATATCCCTACCGCTCCTACTTCCCCTTTGCATTTTCCCAGAACATACCGTATCACTATGAAGATCCATTTTATTTAAATAAAATCATCTCATATAGTTACATATAAACTCGAACAAAGTTGATTCAGTTCGAGGATGACCACTGGTTCTGAAGAAATTGAGTTATATAATTCTGATGTCCCCCTCCTTTACCTTTTTTAAAGTTGCGAGCTCCTTTTATTAGGAAGTACACCAGTTATGCTTGTTGGATAGTCTTTTTCCAAAACTTAGACAGATGTCGAAAGGTAGGGAAGGAAGAAAACCAACTAGCCTAAATATGGTGTACAGAAGGTAAATTGTAGAGACGTATAAAGGGGTTGAAGTGGGAGCAAAAGAAATTGTGACGACTGTCATGAGTCTGGTATTGGAAGGGGTATTACTTGGAATACCAGGCCACCCTCTCGAAACATTCCCAAGTTTCAGTTTTCCTGTGCAGTGGTTATTGAAAACTGATTTCCCAATTACATTCTGACTCGTTTAGATAAAGACATCTGTATAAAGTTATAGATGATGAGTGGGAGTAGAATATCGGGAATTGGGTGATTAGATTCTTAATATCAGAATTCGTCGTAATTGATGATGTTTAAGGAAATCATCCGGGTTTTTCCTATCGGCAAATTTTTGGTTTTGAATAACCGTTGCTATGTACCACTTTTTAAAATGAAATATCTGTATCTTTATTTTTATAAAGTGAGATATGAATTTTGAAAATATGTTTTGGACATTTACCTTTATCAGTTGAGGATAATATAAGGTATATTGAATAACGGAATAGATGTTCTTGACCAAAAGATAGTTTTCAACTTACGACACACAGGATTTGAGTTAGTAAACTCAGAGGACTTATACAAAGTATTATATGTTGTACAGTGTACATTTGGACAAGGGGTTGGTACCCATACTATATTCCATTTATCTATAACTTCTCTTATTCTGAACACACATTTATGCACAGTCCAAAATCTAAAGAAGTTCATAGGTACAAGAATAAAGTAGAGAACCATATGTTGGAAGTATCAGGATTGTTTGAGGTAATTGAAGATGAAGATACTTATACTAGGTATTCCACTATAGTAATATTGAGAATGATATTCTCTTTTAGGTTACCCATCTATGGGTGCGCTCCTTGATGAGTATTGCTACATGGCTAGCTTCCATTCAGGTGTTGTGCACTGGAAACAGCTGCATACTAGTTGAATAAAGTTCCATCTAAATTAATGCCTTTATTTCTATATTGATAGAATGGATTCATATTTTAATGATGTTAAGGTTGATGGCTTATGGTTTTCGATAATCCAATTATTTAGTTTTGATGATAGCTTAAACATAAATAGTTCATTTAGTGTCACTTGCTTATCTTGCTTATCCTATCGACACTAAACTTGTATACACTTGATATTTACTTTGCATACCCTATATCTTATGTATATCGAGTAGTATATTAATATCGACATGCTTTACTTATGTTATATCCTTTGATATCGAAATATTATTCACATTCGTTGTTTTGATATTCACAATATGAATATGTATATACATGTGTTCTATATCTTGGTTTTCATATATCATGTGTGTGTGTGTATCAATATCTCAAGCTTTGAGTTCGTTTTATATCTTGAAATTGATATACTTTCATAGTTTGTGATATCGGAATAATGAATGTTTCATATACTTGTATTTAATATCTTGTTTATTTCATAACACTGTATATGATATACTTGGTCGTGTTGAGATTGACTTTCAGGATATCGGATATCTCACGGCATAAGCGTTTAAAGGAGGATGGAGGAAAAAGATCCTAAACGTCATATCTAACGGAGGTTGGAGGATATGGACGAGTGCTTCTCAAACTGCCAATTCAAGCTTCGTGAACCTAAGTAGCCAAGGAGTAAGATTCAAGAGTTCAAGCTACGAATAGCTAAGAAATTAGAAGATAAGTCCAAGTTGATGCGACAAAGTAAAGTCCAAAATTTGAAGATTAAATATCGACTTCAAGACGCTAGTGAGTAAAGTGTCATATTCGAAATTCAAGTGAAGCGAAATGCCAAAAGTTCAAGAGCCCGAGACTTCAAGATTCAAGAATCGAAGATTTGCGATAACCGACATAGGCATCTTGTAAGTACTCTTCGAATTATGGTTAATATCAATTAGAGCTCTTGAACAGTTACACAAACGTTTTACATTGCATGAACTTTGGGGTTTTCGATTTAAAATTGATTTTCATCACAAAACACAAGTTTTTGAGTTTTACACTTGAGACGTCTATCCTCATATGCTACAGACGTCTGTCGTCCTTCTGTGTTTTGATAAAAATCCCAAATATCTGATTTTTGTGTATGCCAGACGTCTGCTCAAAACAACTATAAACGTCTGGGCACCATAGATTTTCAAATGTCCGCTTACTGGTTTTACGATCAATCCCATTTCTTTTAAGTAAAAATATTTCTGATTTTTTTTTGTACTTCAGACATGTGTCAAAATATACTTCAGACGTCTGTTTTCTCTCCGTTTCTTCAACAAACGTCTGATTGTCAGTTTTCGAGTTGTTTTTTGTGCTTCAGACGTCTATTGGTTTGTACTTCATACGTCTATTGTATATAGGCATATGACCACTCAATATTTAAGTAAAGATATTTTTGGAAACTTTGAATCACGACAAACGTCTGAAAAAAGACCCGACGGACGTTTGACAACGATCAAAAATGACAGTTTTGAGCTATAACGGCTAATTTTTTCTTAGGGCTATAAAAGAGGTTTTGGGTTGGTTTTTTGAGCTCTAATCACTCAATATTTCAGTTACTATTATTCCCAAATGATCTAGAAAGAAAAATCCCATTTCTTGTGAGAGATTCAAAAGAGTTTTCAATTTGATTTTCCATTCACTTTCACACACAAAATCAAGAGCTTTGAATTGATTATATCCATACTTTATAAGAATATTAGGGAGAGCTTGAGAGAAACTCATCAAGAATATTGTGCTTCAAGTGTAGTCTCTTCTTTCTTTGTGTTTGGGATCTTAAGTGCAAGATTGCCATTGTAAGAGAGGAAAAGCATCCTTGTAAAGAGAAGAGTGAAGAGCTTGTAATGGAAGTGTTGTTCGTAGTGGTGAACAACATGTGGTCTTTTGAAGAGACGTGTTTGGTTTAGCCTTCATCGGAAGCGGAGTTGTGTATTGCTTACGGGCAACATGTTTGTCTCCAAGAGAAAGACGTGTTTTATAGAACAGCCTCGTGCGCCTAGAGAAAGTGGACCACGAGTTCTCCCGAACCTCTATAAAATTGACTTGTGTTTTCGATTGTGTTTGCGATTCGTCTCTTGCTTTATATTGCTTATTACCTTAGAAATTGCTCAATTGCATGTTTGTTCCCAACTTGCTATAATTGCTCACTACTTGCTATTTATGCTTATGGCTTATACTTGATATTGCTCTTTCTTGCTTGTGCTTTATGCTCTTTGTTCACAATTGTAGTATTGCTTGATATCATATCTCTTTGCAATTTTTTTTATACTAGCAAGTGTTGATAGAATTTTTAATTTAAGCATACATGCAGTTTATTCCTAGTCACCCCTCCTCTAGGAATAATTTCAATTGGCATCAGTGGTTGGTTCTTTTCTTGTTAGGACTTATATCCTAGAGTGATCTCATGGCTTTATCTTTATATTGATGCTCTTATCGTGATGAACCATTTATTCATAATTCTCCATATTTTGATAGTTCAAAATTTGATTTTTGGAAATTATGATGCAATGCTTTCTTGAATCTCAGGGTAGAGATATTTGGAAAATTGTTGATAATGAGTACTTGATTTCTACTATTGCTAAATATATATGGAGTACTCATGATAAGAATTTATTTGTTTTGAACATTAAAGCTTTAAAAATGTTGCATTGTACTTTAAATATTGATGTTCTTAACAATAGCTCTTCTTACAAGATAGCTCATAATATGTGGTGCTCATTGGAGCAAATATATGGAGAGCAAGCCCTGTGCAATAAAGAAAAGAAAGTCGAGAGAACGACTTCTATCGCCACATTGGATATGTTTCAACAAAGTTCACATCTCTAGGGGCAATCCAACTCGATAAAGTCAGCTAATGGGTGTTTTGATCATAGCATTGTACGTAACCCTTTTTATGATTTCTGCAAACTAACTCATGATCAATTACTAGATGCTTTCAATATTTTACATGATGGTTTTATTTCGTTAGCATCTAAAAATAGTATTCTTGATAAACGAATTTTTGTTTTTGAAAATGAGAGAAGTGAATTTCTTATTGTGATTCTTATGAAACTTTGAATAGAAATTTGATTTCCAAATTTAGCGCTTTATCTTCCGCTCATAATTCTCAAACCGCCTTAATTGATAGATTAGAAGTTGACAAGAATGAGTTACTTTCAAGGTTTGATTTGCAATGTGTTTCCATTGATACTTTGAAGTTTGAAAATAAAAATTTGGTTTCCACTTGCAATGCCTTGAGAATAGAAAATGATGTTTTGATTTCAAGTTTTAAATATGAAATGGATTTATTGAAATCTTCCCTTGCCTCTCAAGATGTATTGACTTGTGATATTTCGTTTCTTAAAAAGGAAAATGAGAACTTGCTTTTGATTTGTGAGATTTTGATAAACGAAAACGTTGATACGATTTCAAGTTTTAAAACAGAGATTGATCTTTTGAAATCGTCTATTTTATCTCAAGAATCTCTTATTTTCGAAAACGCTTCTTGATGATGCTCACAAGTGGGAACTCCCCAGATCATGACACATGGCAGATGACGTGTCCCGGGGCTCACGCAAACAGGGCAAGCACTATGTGTTGGAGGCTATTCTCGGGCTATCGTCCCAGGGTATATCCCGACCTCCTATGGGCCCCCGGACGCTCTTATGCACACCTTACAAATGACCGAGGGCTCATCTCCAAGCCCCCCTACGCACTGAGCTTCCTCATCCCTCCCAGCTCGCCTCCAAGCTATCACAGAATCGAGCATCCTCGGCCTCCCGCTCATCTCCGAGCCTCCGGCCAAGCTAAGCCGCCCCGATTCTACCAAGCAACCAAGGACGCAAAGCCCAAGCGCCTCTGCCATGGCTCCGCGTATCTCTCCAGACACGAGATATCCACCACCCAACATCCCGCGTTCCACGCCGCCGTATCCCCCTATTAACGAGCGTATCTCGTCATTAATGGGGGGATCCCATCATTCACGCAGGCATAACGCCAGGGGCGTAACGGCCGGCAAAGATCTCGCGCCAGCTCGCTCCAAGCGACCACTATAAAAACCCCTCTCCCAGACGACTCAGGTAACGCGATTTTAATCCAATAAGCCCCGACTCTGCTTAAATATCTCGGCTAACTTGATCGTCGGAGGTTCCACGGTGGTATAACCACCCCGGGACTTCTTTTGCAGATAGCTC
Organism: Agapanthus africanus; assembly: GCA_030015575.1. Lineage (NCBI taxonomy): Eukaryota > Viridiplantae > Streptophyta > Magnoliopsida > Asparagales > Amaryllidaceae > Agapanthus > Agapanthus africanus. The sequence continues at coordinate 396,167,051 of JASDDO010000008.1, forward strand.
GGCTTCACCTCAAAACTAGCCTACTGAGATCTACATGCTCAAAGAGGCAACCCTCAACACCAATATCAGCCATTCACCAACACTCGTGACAGATCGACGAAGGACAACATCTGAAGGAGATCCTAGCCTCCATCAGTTGGCTCCGTTCGTAGGAATCGAAAATTCCACTCATCGAAAGTTGATCTTCCGATCTCGAACTCATGGCGAGTGAATAACGTGACGATCCGAGCACAAGTTGTCGCCTTCCCTACAACGGAGGCGCGGATGGATCTACTCCTCCCCCTAAAGCCATTCACGCCCTCTCTGCATGGATCGATAGGCTCGCATCCATAGTGGATGCCCTTGTCCACGTCTAAACGGCGGGACAAGCCCCCCAGGTCATCGTTCCCCCTCCTTGGGATCACGACCTTCGAAGAGGGGGAGATGACACTGCCCACGCTGGCACCACTGAACAACGTCTTGCTATCTCCTGGGGCCACAGGTCCCCCGCGGATACCGATTCAATGACCCGTTGGGCGCCTCACAGCTCCACGCCGAGGTCTCGTGAAAGAGCTCCCAGCCCTGAGGCCCATCGTGCTCCCGTCCATCCCGAGGAGGTATCGGTCAGCTCGCCTACTCCTAGGCATAGCCATCTCCCTCTCCCTCGACAAGGTCACGAGGGCGGCACTTGCCGCGATGACTCAAGAACGATCTCGCCAGGGGACCTGAGGAACCTGATAGAATGGAACCGGAGCCGCAACTAGGCGCAGGCCGCCAGCGAGAAAGGCCATAACCCCGACTACGTCGAATCCTCAAGGTACTACGATCGTCTCGACGCCCTCTGTTTATCACAGAAAACTGCATTTCAATACCGCTCATTTATTATCTGTTTTGTTATTTATCGGTACTATTAACCAGTGTCTGCTCAGTAACTACAGATTACAGGTATACATGACGAAATACTGGAAATACATTTAAAATCATGGATATATCGTTTGTGAGCCGACACTGCAACCGGAACTGGAAATCGACCGATATTCAAAGAGTTTTTACTAATAAACAAGTGCACACACATTTTGGTCCAACACATAGCAAGTGTGCACTATCTATTTGATGCATGGACCTAGAGAGGGGGCTACCCAAGGCACACAAGTGGGCATAAGAAGTGATGTGTGAGTTAATGCAAAAAGATATGATGTGATGTGTAGCATCAAGTTTCCCTCCAAATCCCTGAGTGCATCTAAGGCCTCTACAGACAAAACAAGAAGCACCAGAGTGATATTGAGGAACACACATGACCACACAACCAACATGAGCCCAGGAGCTCGGAATTTAGCCGGCCACATGCCTACCAAAACCGAGCAGGCCGGCCCCCTTGCCCCAATGACCCCAATCTTCTGTGGTCCCTCGCTTGCTGCCAAGTCATCTTAATTTTATTGCTTGTTTATTTTTCTTTTGTGCCTATAAAAGCAGAACCAGTGAGTAAGGGATGGTGGTCATTCTTTATCTTACATTGCCTCACATTTTGTAACACTCAAGTTTTCTTTTCTCTTTTGTTCTTGTACATAGCTTAGTTTCCCTTGAGCTCCTTGCCTTCTCTTGATTTTGCAACCTCTTCATTGAGCTTGCAAATTTAAGTTTAGGTTATTGAACTCAAAGTTGTATTACTTGGACATAATAAAGCTTTCTTTTGCATTTGGGTTCTTAGTATTTCATTCTTGCTCTTTTACATTACTTGTTCTTTACTTACTTGTAATTTATTACCATGTCATTTACTTACTTGTATTGCTTTTCTTTTCTTTTCTCTTTTCATTTGTTCTTTTTCTTTGTTGTTTGGATAGTTGTGAATACTTGTGTTGTTAGGAAAAGATTGGTTTTGTAAGTTAAGGTTTCGTTTCTCATTTCCTTTGCCCGTATTTTCCAATTGAACTCCGCCCAAACCTTACGCAATCGCTCCGTTAGGCACCCTACCCTACCAAGGTATCGGTGATTCCTAACCACGACCGGTTGCGTTCAGTTTGGCCGGAGGCGAAAGCAAGCGACAAGAATAGACGGACAAGGGTCAATAAGCCGTATTTCACTAATACCATGCTTAAGTACCCTAATCCACGTTGTTGCCGATTGATCTAGCTTCAATGGTTAAGTTCGGCACAAAGGACTGAATACGGATTTCCTTAACTTACACTAACCTATCTAATCCTAACAAGTGTTTACTTCGCATATAAACACATAGGGTAGATACGAACATTTCTGCCCCGTGCATTAACTCGTCATAACAAGAAATAGAAATGCACCGTCTCTCTGCGGACGACCCATACTCATCGCGGCTAGCTTCAAAGCGATACCGTCCTGATTACGGTTAACTTTAGAACTTTAAATACAAGACACGCCAAAAGCGTGCCAATCAAATGGCGTCGTTGCCGGGGAGATGGTAACGTTTTTATTCTTGTCATTTCGGGTTAATCTTGTTTATATCTCCTAACGCCATACTTAAAAACAAAATCAAAAATCAAAAATTTCAAAAACCAAAACAAAAATTAACATTTCTAACATTTTTGTTCTCTGGATTTCTGACCTGCTAGCACTCTGGATCTGAACAGAAAAGATAAACAATACGAGTGAGATACTAATAGAACACTGTGACAGCAAAAGAAATTTGAAGCCCTATTTCCAAGGAAAAACCGGCGACACACCCTCAAAATCCGATCTCGCCGGCCTATTCATCCCTTTTTGCCTCCAATTTCTTCTATGTGCTCCAGTGTTCTGTTTTTTTTCCATTTTTATTGCTTGATTTTTATAATTAGTGTGCAGGTATTTGGGCATTCATATCGCTTTTTCGCACTAAAATCCGTTTTTTTCGACATTTTCAGATTTTTGCGGATTTGTGAACTGCGATCATGGGGAGCAAAGTGTACATTCAAGGCTAAGATGATTGCGAAGTACAGTGCCAAAGATCCGGATAGATTGACCCGCGCAAGCGAACTTTTCAAGCTAGCCGGATTCACTTCAATAAGGGTTTCTTAACCCGAAAACTTATCGGTACGTACTTTACTAATACCTTCTCCTCAAATCCGACGCATCTAATATAATATCTTTGCAGGATTCTTTGCAAATTCGCTTTCAAATGCCAAAATTGACTAACCCGTATTTGTTGCAGTGCCGAGCTTAAACATAAAAACGATTGTTTGATTTTTTTTGAATAATTCTTTTATTGATTACGCATTGCATCCATTAATAAGGACTTAAGGGCAAGCGAACCCCAAAACATACGGTAAAGGATTCCATCCCCTTTTCCGTGGCCCACAAATCACGAATTGAGTATAACATTTACCCGCACAAATTTTAAAAAGAAACTAGACTTTAAGCCTTTAAAGACTTCGTGCTCACTTGGAGAAGTTAATTGTGTTTAGAACACCGCTTAACGGTATATCATTTACGGGGTGTCTAGGAAAGTGTTCATGGCGAAACCGCCAAAAGAGAAAGGGTTATCTAATTAAGGACCTTCGTGAAAGCGTCGGAAAAGCTCCCCTTATCTCTGCACTTACCTGGCCTCTTGATCAGTATATCTTGAGCTCGTTTCTTGACACAGTTTTACTTCAACAATCAAGTTCTTGAGCAGGTCTAGTTGACCTAGGTGAACCCTAGACTGATTAGGTGTATGGTATTTTTGTGTCGTGATTGTTTTTTGTCCAGATTCTTTTTGTGTGTATATTTCATTCTTTTGTTGATAACTAACAAAAAATTAAAAAAAATAAACAATAAAAAATAACATTCTTTTTCCTCTCCTTTCTCTCTTCATATCATGGGTACCCCACCTCGAAAAACTCTTGCCGAACTTTGGTACTCACAACCAGACATTACTTCTTACGGTTCTTGCTTTGGTCAAACGTCGAACGATCCCTCCATACCCAAAATTTCTTTGAAAGATCGGATAGACGCGTCTAAGATAACCAATTGGACTCCGCGATCCACTTTGTATCAACCATTTCAACCTTCCCCACCTTCTTACGTTGATACCCCTTTTGAGAGTCCTGTTGTAACTCCAAGACCTATGTCTATTGCTGAACGTATTGAACAATCTCATAGCCGATCTTTCACTCCTTTCACCACTGCAATTTCTTTTGATCAACAGTTCCAACCACCTTCTTATCATAATGTTGATCTTAACTATGTCCAACCATTCAATTCCAATCCATCCTACCTAACTCTTGCACCTTCCCTCGACATTGCTTCTGAACAGTCATTTGGGAGTTTCCAGTATCCAAACAATTTTGAATCTTTTACTGAAACCCCTCCACAACCCATGTCTATTCTAGAACAGTCATTAGAAAACTTTCAGATAGCGTCGTACCAACAGATGATGGATTTGAATTCGTCCATGGCCGCCCTCATACAACCTAGTGACCCGATAGCTAGTTTCCAACTAGCTCCACATTTTCCACTGTATGATGAGGCGATAGGGCAGGCTGAGAATTTGAGTGGTGAGAGAGAGCTATACACCCTTTGAAATCAAACCTACCCATCCCCAATTGAATCCCATAACTCCGGTTTTGAAAGTCTATCGAGTGTCCCAAATGATTCACCAAATGAAGATAGAACATTTAATGAGTTGTGCGACTTTGTAGTATTTGATTTACCAGATTGTGAAGGGACCCTGTCAAGTGAAACCACACCCAATTCCTTTGACCTCTACACCTCTATCTTAGAACCATAATTGATTGAAATCCATGCTCTTGATGAGGTGTATGAGAATATTGATTTTCACTTAATTGAGGATATTGACACTGGGAATATTTTGGATGATGAACACACCACTTTGGATAAGTTTTTCTTACCAATTCATAATGTCCTTTCACTTCCGTGTGGACATCATCCCGAGTCATTAACTGTTTTTCCCGAACTTCATATGCGCCTTGATATTGATGAGGATAAATGCATGGATGATATGAATTTTGAGGAGACTTTTGAGGATAGCTTTGAGGATGAACCAGTTTTACTTGATGAGTCGGATTTTCCAATTCATCCTGTTCCTTTCACCGACTGTGCACACTCTCCTGAACCTTTAGTTTTGACCCTTCCTTGATCAATCCCCTCCATCCTTTCCGTCGTTCTGACATCGCAAGACATCGTATCACTTTCATTTACTATGTCTGGTTTACCAAGTTCGTCATACCCATATTTTCTCATGAATCTTGAGGGATTTAACCCCATTTCTCGATGAGTTAATAGATTAGTACAATCGCTTTTCACACGTCGGTCATCACAAATTGTACTAATTTATTCACTCCATTTTTACCCTCAAGTTCGTATTCCGCTTCTTTTTCCCCTCCTCCATGTTTCTCTTCCACCGAGACCGTATCCCGCTTCTATCCACATACGGTCTCGCGTATTCTCCATTTCTTTCCTTTCCGCATTCTTTCACCAGCCCGGACCTTATCTCTATAAAAATTTTGAATGGTTGGTGTTGACTTTTGGCTTGTGTAAGGCCTTGTATAGCTTGATACTATTCTCCCCTCTGACTTTAAACTTCAACTCTTAACACAGTGGAAACACTGGTTTACTTAAGTTTGGGGGGAACCTTTTTGTGTATATATATTTTTGGTTTGTTTTGTATATATTTCTTTTGGGAAGCGCCGACAATTTTGACCCTATTGGTGTAGCCTGACAGTGAGGGCGCTGTCAAGTTTAAGTTTGGGGGTGTGCTCGGTAAGCTTTCTTCCTTCGCATTCATATGTATATTTTGCATTTGCATACTTATTTAGAAAACCCAAAAAATCAAAAAATTTACAAAAATATAAAAACTTTGTTGTCAAGTAAGCTATAAGGTACCTTAGATTTTTATTCCGAAAGTTTAGTTGATACGTTAGAAATAACTAAATCCTAGGCTTAGGAATTGAAAACCCTAAAAATAGCGCTCCTTCTGTTTAACCTTGGTAATTATACGTCCTTATAGTTTTTTTGTAGAAGTAGGTAATCTTGAGTTCAGTTCTTGAGTTAAGTCGAGATGAAGGGAAAGTATTGAAGCTTTACCGAAGGATAAGTCTGAAAAATAGTTTCTATTCCTGAGTTCAAACTTAGAATGCATATACCCTACAAACTTCACATACACGCACCTTGAAACTTAGGATAGTAGAGGATACCTAGAAATACTCTTGCCTGAAAACCTAGTATGAAAGAAAAAACGCTATTTAAAACTAAACAACAAAAGAGTATCATTGGAAAAAAATATATCCGGTCTTGAAAAATAAAAATAAAGAAAAGAAAAATAAATAAATAAATAAATAAATAAAGTCCTGGAAACTGCTATTTACGCTTTAAGCTCACACATTCAGTAATCGGTTGTTAGTGCCTCAAGAAGCATTAATAGTCGCATGAAAGTTGTGTAAGCAACACCGCCCATCATTAAAGAAAAGAAGTAGTATTAGGTGTTAGGGTAAGAGTACCATAGCTTGAATTGAATTCTTAAAGTGTAGGGGTGAAAATTTTCACACACACGTAGGGGTATACAATCGATTTTTGGAGAAAAGATAGAAATAAAGAATAAGACTTATGTTTTCCGTAAAGATGATAAAAATCTCTAATTGGAGACCGCACTTTAGAAGGAAAACTCAAGAGATACCAAGATCTTTCTAAACTGTAAATACGTATAGGATCTGAAGTTAAATAAATAGGAGGTGTGAAACATAAGGGTTGAATATTTCTAACTTAGGATGATAGAATTTCTAACTTAGATACTGAACTGTAGGAGCAGAATCAACGTTAACTTATGAAACTAGCTTGACGGGATTTTGTGGGTAGTATCCGCTGAAAACCCTCAGGAGACAACACTCCTCCTACTAGGGACACTTAGAGGTTTAACGGCTTGTTGCACGAGCTCAGTGCAATAGCGTTCCCTGCGAAAGTGAAGCTAGGATTTCTTTTTGCTCAGGACGAGCAAAAGATAAGTTTGGGGGTATTTGTTTATCACAGAAAACTGCATTTCAATACCGCTCATTTATTATCTGTTTTGTTATTTATCGGTATTATTAACCAGTGTCTGCTCAGTAATTACATATTACATATATCCGTGACAAAATACTGGAAATACATTTAAAATCACGGATATATCGTTTTTGAGCCGATACTGCAACCGGAACTGGAAACCGGCCGATATTCAAAGAGTTTTTGCTAATAAACAAGTGCACACACATTTTGGTCCAACACATAGCAAGTGTGCACCAGCTCTTTGATACATGGACCTAGAGAGGGGGCTGCCCAAGGCACACAAGTGGGCATGAGAAGTGATGTGTGAGTTAATGCAAAAATATATGATGTGATGTATAGCATCAAGTTTCTCTCCAAATCCCTGAATGCATCCAAGGCCTCTACAGACAAAACAAGCAACACTAGAGTGATATTGGGAAATACACAAGACCACACAACCAACACGAGCCCAGGAGCTCGGAATTTGGCCGGCCACATGCCTACCAAAACCGAGCAGGCCGGCCCCCCTTGCCCCAATGACCCCCAATCTTCTGTGGTCCCTCCCTTGCTGCCAAGTCATCTTAATTTTATTTCTTGTTTATTTTTCTTTTGTGCCTATAAAAACAGAACCAGTGAGCAATGGATGGGGGTCATTCTTTATCTTACATTACCTCATATTTTGTTACACGCAAATTTTCTTTTCTCTTTTATTCTTGTACATAGCTTAGTTTCCCTTGAGCTCCTTGCCTTCTCTTGATCTTGCGACCTCTTCATTGAGCTTGCAAGTTTAAGATTAGGTTATTGAACTCAAGGTTGTATTACTTGGACATAATAAAGCTTTCTTTGCATTTGGGTTCTTAGTATTTCATTCTTGCTCTTTTACATTACTTGCTCTTTCATTACTTGCTCTTTACTTACTTGCAGTTTATTACCATGTCATTTACTTATTTGTATTGCTTTTCTTTTCTTTTCTCTTTTCATTTGTTCTTTTTCTTTGTTGTTTGGATGCTTGTGAATATTTGTGTTGTTAGGAAAAGATTGGTTTTGTAAGTTAAGGTTTCGTTTCTCATTTCCTTTGCCCGTATTTTTCAATTGAACTCCGCCCAAACTTTACGCAAGCGCTCCGTTAGGCACCTTACCCTACCAAGGTATCGGTGATTCCTAACCGCGACCGGTTGCGTTCGGTTTGGCCGGAGGCGAAAGCAAGCGACAAGAACGGACAAACAAGGGTCAATAAGCCGGATTTCACTAATACCGTGCTTAAGTACCCTAATCCACGTTGTTGCCAATTGATCTAGCTTCAATAGTTAAGTTCGGCACAAAGGACTGAATACGGATTTCCTTAACTTACACTAACCTATCTAATCCTAACAAGCGTTTACTTTGCACATAAACACATAGGGTCGATATGAACATTTCCGCCCCGCGCATTAACTCATCATAACAAGAACTAGAAACACACCGTCTCCCTGCGGACGACCCGTACTCATCGCGGCTAGCTGCAAACCGATACCGTCCTGATTGCGGTTAACTTTAGAACTTCAAATACACGACACGCCAAAAGCGTGCCAATCACCCTCGAAAGAAAATAGAGGGTATACATCAGGAGGGTCATCCTTCATACGAGGGGGCCAGGTATGCCGCCGACTCGCTTACGAAGCCCTTCACTGAAGAGCTGCTCGCTATCCGCATCTCATCCAGAAACAAGCCTCCGAAAGTGGCCCTCTTTGACGGGAAGTCCGACCCGAAAGACCATCTGGACACGTTTACGGCGGGCATGAGCTTCCAGGACAACTCTGACGCTGCCCAATGTCGAGCGTTCCCCTCCACTCTCATCCGGGCTGGACGAGACTAGTTCTGAGGACTCACGCCATGCTCCATCTCTACCTTTGATAAGCTGGCCGCCCAGTTCCTCGGACATTTTGTCGGGAACAGACGACAGAAGCGGACCGTCGATTACCTCTTCACTATAAAGAGTGGGGAAAAGGAATCCTTTAAAGGATACGTCACTCGCTTCTACAACGCTCTACTTGAAGTTCCCAAGCACAGGGATGAGACTGTAATCACAGCTTTTAAGTCAGGTCTTAGGCACAAGGAATGGCTCCGCTCCTTTGCATTGGCGCAACCTAGGACCATGGCCGAGGTAAAAGCTTGGACCGAGCAGGAAATCCAACTCGAGTCTGAGGTAAACGCAAACCTACCCCAGGGCAACCAGGGAGACCAAAAGAAGAGGGGCAGAGAAGAGAAGAAGAAGATTGACAGGCCAAAGCCATACTCCCCGAAGTTCCAGGAGTATACTCCGCTCAACATCTCTCAGACTGAGCTGTTGGAGGAGGCAAAGGGCGAGCGATTCTTCAAGCTCCCTCCGGTCACCTATAGAGCGGCCAAACGGACTCGGGGCCCATACTGCGCCTTTTATAGGTCTTAAGGACACCCGACCGAGAACTATAAACAGCTCCACGACTATATCGAGGAGTTGATTTGCTCGGGCCACCTGGAGAAATACCTGCGGGAAAAGAGACAGGCAGACCGGGAGCAAGAAAACCATCCTCCTCCCGGCGAATTAACGATAGGCCAAATCATGGTCGTATCTTCGGAGGGTGCAAATGGAGTCAGCGAGATTCGCCGCCTCCTGCCCGTCAAGGGAAACAGCGACCGGCCCCAGAAGAAAACTGTAACACTTTAGAATGCGATTAGTGGTTAATTAAGAGAAAATATGGTTTTTAGTAAAAAGGTTTACCAAAATGTTTTTTATATATTTTATAAAAATTAATGAAGATTTTATTAGAATTTAATTGGGCTTGCACACACATGTGCATGTTAACTAGGGCTAATTTTGGGGTTAAACCATGCTTAGTAGTCATGGTGCCTTAACCATTTCTTTAGATAAATTAGGTATTTAAATTAAGTGTTATCTTTTTCCAAAATAAAACTTTTTAATTTCCTTTTTGGAGTTGACTTTGAGAAGGGAGAAGAGAGAGAGGAGACAAAGCATGCATGTCATTTAATGAAGAGAGAGAATGTGCCATGCTTTGTCCCCTAACCCCCTCTCACTCTATCTCTATTCTTTTTCAAATCCATTTCTTTCCCTCATTATTTTGCTCATCTCTCTCTCTCCTTTGGCTGAAGCTTCAGCCCCCCCTTCAAGCCTCGCCCTAAATTTTCAAGATCCCCACTAACCCTCTTCAAAAATCACACTACACCCTTCTCAAAACTTAAGCCAAAGCCTATGGAGATCACTTGGAGCTAGGAAAGTAGGAGTTTTGAGCAAGTTTGGGAAGGTGGTCTTCTTCTTACTATTAATTAGTTAGTTAGCATGTTGTTGTGTCTTATAATTCCTGTTTGAACCTTAAAATTTCAGTTTTTTCTCTAATATCATATTTTTGTGTCGTGTTTTGGATACTTGTAGTCTGCTTGACCCCGAGACTTTTTTCTTAACCCAAACAATGTAGAAGTGTAGACCTAGCTACCCTGAGTGTGTACCTAGAGTTTGGAGCCTACCTGGACGGTTTTGGCCGGCGGCTAGGGGGGAAATCCGGCGACCTCGGCCTAGGGAAGGGCTAGGGACTTGAACTTTTTATGATAGCTATCTACTATAGTTTAGGGGTTTTTGTTATTGTTAGATTTTGTAGTAGTGGTTGTGGGAGAAATCTGGGCTTGTTTAGCTAATTTTAGTATTTTGAGGGTGTTGTGATGATTTGGTGGATTAGGTGGAACTTCTGTTAAATTAGGGTTTTATGGTTAGATTAACTATATTATGTATTGATGGTGTCTTTTAATTAAAGCCTTTCCATCTGTTTACTCAAATGTACCAAATTAGTGTTGTTTAAAACGTTTTTAAAGCCAAGTGATAGGATACTGGGTATCTGCTATATCTGCAGTGATTTTCTTTTCCATCAAACATATACTGAGTTATGTGCAGGCTTTTTAGAACATTGTGTAGGATTTTTAGCCCGTTTCCCTACCCCAAATCCGGCGACACCCTATATTTTTCCGATCTCGCCGGCCTCCTGTAGGAGTCGGGGTTTAATTCTTTGCATGAGGGTTTCTGCAGGTTTTTCTTGGTGTTTGGTGTTGCTAGTTTGATTAGTTTTTGCTCCAGATTAAATCTGGGACCGTTTACCTATTATTTGGATAGCGGGACTTGCGCGACACGTACGATACGAGTTGAGTTGGTTTGTTGTGTGTCACAGCGTGTCGCGGTGGTTTTTGGCGTATGCACACACGTTACGTATACACACGCGTTTAGTTCGCGACGCGAGTTTCTCGTTTAGTTTTAATATTGAGTTTTTGCAGGATTTTAGCTTATGTGTATTCTTTATGTAATTTCTAGGTTCGCAGGCGGGTACGTCGGACACCGCAAAGAAGGGGAATCAAGTAGTCGGCTACACCTAGCACGAGACCACTGTGAGTAGATTTAACATCTACGGGAAAATCGCCCGTATGGCGTTAAGCGTCAGGGCTTGATAGGATATTGTAGTCACACACACACACACACACACACACACACACATATTTATATGTATATTGCTTGTGCATATGTACTATTATAGCGTACCCATCTTTTGTTGCATATAGAAATAGTAGTTATGTAACACCGTACTGTCACTAACGGTTCAAGCGGCACGAGCACTGTTTGTATGTTACACTCACACCGTTAGTGATTACCATGACACTCGCACTATAGGATTTCTACGAACCATACATCATTTTGATTACCGTATCATTGATGATTAGACATTGTATATCCATATTGCTGCACACATACATTGATGTATCCATATTGCGCACATAGACATTGTATATCCATATTGGTGTACACATACATTGATATATCCATATTGCGCACATACACATTGTATATCCATATCGGTACACACATACATTGATATATCCATATTGCGCATATACACATTGTATATCCATATTGGTGCACACATACATTGATATATTCATATTGCGCACATACACATTGTATATCCATATTGGTGCACATATACATTGGTACACTCATACTTGCGTATAAATCCACTTGCACATCCATACCTATATACATACATATTTTACATACATGGATGATACTGGCTTTGATTTCTAGAAAATGGGGACCGCATGAGATATTTTCAAAAACTGGATCCATTTAAAAGAGCGGTTTTCCCTTTTTACTCTTAGTGGCATACGTCACATTGCATGGATTTACGCATTGAGTTTTGGATTCGTGTGATTTCAGGATTTGAGAACCGTGGTATTATTTTAAGAAAATGTGCACTGTTTTGAAAACCCGGTTTCTCTTGATATGATATTTCAGTGCGTCCACCATGCGTTTTCACAGTTCTGAGACGCGTGACATGTGAACCCGAATCGAGGAGCTGGATAAGGCCGATTACGGGTACATGGTGGACCCGGTATGGTACCCCGGGGCAAGAAAGGGATGCTGTGTATACAGACGGTAAGCATGGCGGAGGGACTACTACTTACCGGTGATTGGTTGGATCTGGCGTTATCCGGAGGATACTGACCAGAGTTGAGAGATGGATACGGGCCGACCCGTACTGCCGGGGCCGAGGGCCGATTCCGCAGACGGATCCCATGGGCCGATCCGGACTGACGGAGCCCCATGCATGAGGATTTGCGTGTCGATGATAGACACGAGTATTTTTATGATATTTTCGAGTGCCGATGTTGGACACTCATGTTTCCACAAGATTTATAGGATTTGAGGGCCGATTAGATTGACGGCGCCTGAGTTTTACTGGGATTTGGGGTGTATTCGATGGACACCGGGTATTTTTCCACGTTGATGATCCATGTAGATGATATTTTATCCCATGCTCAGCATTCATTGTTATGCATTGCATCATGTAGTCGTAGTACCTGATAGAGTACTTTTGCATGATTATTGCATACCCATCTCATCATATAGATGTTATCTGATTGTACATGGTAGAGTATCGCAGTATGTGCATACTCGCGATTACCTTTATATGTTATTTAATATTCACGAGTTGGCAACTCACCCCCGTTGTGCCACAGTGTTTGCAGGTCGACCCTCAGAGTAGTTGCGGCAGGGCTACTTCTTTGTATCTTTTTGCTACGGATACCACTGCAGTTGGCGTGCGAGCCCTTTGCTCATAGATGGGTTTTTGTGGTATCCGTTTATTTTCCATTTATACACTCTATTGTATCTAGTACTCTCCATCTACCATTTCATGTATTGACTTAGAGACCAGTTGTGAGGACGATGTATATTATTTTGTACTCTGGTGTCGAACTCGTGTGAGCCGACTTTATTTATGCAGTTTGTCTTTTATGCTGCTTTACTTATATTGTCCATTTCTTCTCTACGGCGTCGTATATTATTATTGTGGTGGTTGTTTCCGACGTTGGGCGTGATTGCTCCCGTTTGGAGATGCTTATTTCTTATTGTATGTCATTTTACTTATATCATGTCTTGTACCCGGTTTCGGGGCTAGTTTTTACAAGGAGGTGCTGCCGAAATTTTTAAGAAAATAACTCAAACTTTAATGATTTTTACTCGAGTTTTCTAAATGTTTTAAACCAATGTTTTCAACATTCACTAATTTTAATGGTTTTTGATTTCTGGGTTTTCGGCTTACTTATCGTGTTACGCCTGTAGACGTTACGTGGTTAAGTGCCTGTCACGGCTGAACTTCGGGTCGTGACAAAAACAAAGCAGCTAAACCCATCACCTTCACTGATGAAGACCTCCACGGAATATCCTTGACTCACAACGACCCCGTCGTGATTACGGCACGGGTCCACCGCTACCAGGTCCAAAGGATACTGGTCGACTCAGGAAGCTCGGCGGACATCCTTTTCTATGACTGCTTTCTGCGTATGGGGCTCGGCCTGTCAGACCTGCGGCCAACCACCCACATTTTGTCGGGGTATACTAACCATGCCATCCCGACAGAGGGAGTGGTTACCCTCCTCCTTAACATTGGGGAGGCGGGCCGTACGAGAACCGTACCGGTGGAGTTCATCGTCGCCAGGATCCCCTCGTCCTACAATATCCTCCTAGGACGCCCGGCGCTGAACTCCCTTAGGGCCTAAATCTCGACCTACCACCTCGCGATCAAGATTTCATTGGATTAAGGGGGAATAGGCCGGGCCTACGGGAACCAGCAAATCGCCAAGATTTACTTCAAAGCGACATCCACCTCCGAGGAGCGAAGCAACGACCTTGGAAGCGCAAGTGATTTCCAAGGGTCCTTAGATACTCGTGACGAACAAAAAGAAATCCGAGGGACCCCGGTGGAGGTGCTAACAGAGGTCTCCCTCATCGAGGGGAACAATGAACGAACTGTCCAGATCGGATCCCTCTTAACGGGAGCCCGGCGTGAAGACTTGATCCACTTTTTTCGAGGAAACTCGGAAGTGTTCGCCTGGGCGCCTGCCGACATGCCCGGGATCGACCCCAAGATAATATCTCACAAGCTCGGGGTCGACCCGATGACCCGACCCGTCAGGCAAAAGAAACGAAGCTTCGCTCCGATCAAACAAAAGGCGATAGAAGACGAGGTCGATAGGTTGCTTGCAGCCAACTTCATTCGAAATGTGGCCTACTCGGAATGGCTAGCGAATGTGGTTATGGTTAAAAAGGCAAGCGGAAAGTGGCGCATGTGCGTCGACTTCACAGATCTCAACAAGGAATGCCCGAAAGACAACTATCCCCTCCCTCGGATAGATCAGCTTGTCGACAGCTCAACAGGACACGAATTGCTCAGCTTCATGGATGCTTTCTCCGGCTACAACCAGATCCGTCTGAACCCGGTAGATGAAGAGCTTACCGCATTCACAACGGACCGGAGGGTGTACTGCTATAAAGTGATGCCTTTCGGCCTCAAAAACGCAGGAGCAACATACCAGCACCTGGTCAACAGAATGTTCAAACCACAGATCGGGAGGAACATGGAGGTTTACATCGACGACATGCTCATAAAATCGACCTCGTCGGGCGAGCACGCCAAAGATCTTGGCGAGACATTCGGCATCCTTCTCAAGTACAAAATGAAGCTGAATCCCACCAAGTGCGCGTGCGGGGTCACTAGCGGGAAATTCCTCGGGTTCATGGTTACCCACTGAGGAGTTGAGGCTAACCCGGAGAAGATCAGCGCCATCCTCAACATGGCCATGCCAAAGAGCAACGTGGAGATCATGCGACTCACGAAGAGAGTGGTCGCTCTTAGTCGCTTCATGTCGAGGTCCGAGGAAAAGTGTCTCCCGTTCTTCAAAGCCATGAGGAAAATCCTAAAGTTAGAATGGTCGAAAGAGTGTCAGAACGCTTTCGAGCAACTCAAGGTGCACCTGGAAACTCCCCCGCTGCTCACCCGGCCTGCCGAAGGAGACGAGCTGCTGCTGTACCTTGCGGTGTCCGATCATGCTGCCAGATCGATGCTCGTCCGAGAAGTCAAAGGAGCACAGAAGCCGGTCTACTACGTGAGCCACATCTTTAAGGACGCGGAAACAAGGTACCCGGCCATAGAAAAGATTGTCTTGGCGCTTATCGTAGCCTTAAGGAAGCTACGACACTGCTTCCAGGCACACACCATCCTCGTCCTCACCGAGCATCCCCTAGGGGCTATTCTCGCCTCCCCCAAGTCATCTGGTCGTCTGGAGAAATGGAGGTGGGAGTTATCCTAATTCGACATCAAATACCACCCTAGGCAAGCCATCAAATCGCAAGTCCTGGCAGACTTTGTTGTCGAATGTACTATCCCCAACAAGGAAGCACCGTCTGCGCCCGTCCCCGGGTCCCGGCCCACTGTCGAGTAAGTGCCCGACTCCGTCCCTGACTGGGTCCTCTACGTCAATGGATCCTCTACCGAGGAGGGAGCGGTGCCGGCCTTATCATTTGAGGCCCTAACGAGGCAGAAATGGAGTACTCTTTGAAGCTCGGGTTCAGAGCGCCGAACAACGCCGCGAAATACGAGGCCTTGCTCACCGGGTTGCGAATCGCTTCCAGAGTGGGGATGAAGACGATCTGAATTCGCAGCGACTCCTCCCTAGTCGTAGGCCAAGTGATCAGCCGCTTCGAGGCCCGGGAGCTGCTAATGGTAAAGTACTTAGCCGAGGTAAATAGACTACAAAAACACTTCGACGTCCAAGTGGAGCAGATTCCTTGGTACCAAAACGCCCAGGCCAACGCCCTAAGCAAGCTAGCCTCCTCCTATACGGCTAACAATAAGAGGAATATTCTCTTCGAAGTCTTTCCATGGCCCAGCATGGAAGACAGGGAGGCAACACTTCAGGTATACACTACTCAGGAGGAAGGTCGGGATTGGAGGAAGCCCTTCGTAGAGTTCCTGAAGGAGGGTACACTCCCAGAGGACCGAAGGGAAGCACGTCGCCTTCGAGCTAAATCCCGCCATTTTGTCTGGAGCTATGGAAACCTCTACAAGAAGTCGTACATGCAACCTCTGCTCCGGTGCGCCGACCCCCACAAAGCCGACTATGTCCTGCGTGAGATACACAAAGGGGTCGGCGGAGCGCATCAAGGGGCCCGTACCTTAGTCTAGAAAACGCTTCTCCAAGGGTACTATTGGCCGATGATTCACCAAAACGCTCAAAATCTCGTCAGAAGATGCAGAAGTTGTCAACTCCACGGCAACATACCCCATCTTTCGGCTACTGAGCTAACAGCCTTCACTTCCCCTTGGCCGTTTGCCCATTGGGGGATGGACATGGTGGGCCAACTCCCAACTGGTACGGGTAGGCACATATACATTCTCGTCACGGTGGATTTTTTTACGACATGGATTGAGGCCGTCCCCATCAGAAAACCGGATGCCACCACGATCATCAAATTCCTACAGAACAACATAATATCCCGATTCGGGATCTCGAGGTGTGTTGTTACCGACCATGGGACGAATTTTGAAAACGACAAAGTCAAAGGATTCTACAATGAATACCACATACTAATGAAGTTTACCACGGTCGCGCATCCTTAATGCAACGGGCAGGCCGAGGTCGCTAACAGAGACGTCATTCGAGGTCTTCGAACTCGTCTAGAAGGGAAACAGGGCAGCTGGGTCGAAGACCTACGCTGGGTTTTATGGGCCTTACGCAAATCGAAGAAGACCCCCACTGGAGAGACCCCCTCCAGCCTCTGCTACAGCACTGAGGCGTGGTCCCAGCAGAGATTAGACTGCCCAGTTACAGAGTCGAACACATCAACGACGAAGCAAACACCTCGGCGCTCCGGACTATCTGGACATCTTGCTAGAAAAGCGGGACCGGGCACATATCAAAGCCGCCGCTTATAAACATCAAACTGTCCGCTACTACAACGCACGAGTCAAGCATCGCGCCTTCAAGACGGGAGATTTGGTCCTAAGGCGGAACGAATTCATAGACCAAGGCATGCTACACAAATTCTCCCCGAAGTGGGACAGCCCATTCCTCGTCTCAGAAGTATTGACCAGAGGAGCCTATCTCTTCCAAGACGTGGAGGACGTAAGTTTCTGCGGCCTTACAACGCCGAGAAGCTCAAATTGTATAAGTGAATATGTTTTCAAATTTTGTATCAGTGAATATGTTTCCTTCTTTGTCGAAGCGATGTAATTTTTCTTCATTATTAAGTCTCCTGAATTAAAGGAATCTTCTTCGATATGTTTCCCTCTTTCTCGGTTCCAAGACCCCGGGGTTCATTTTTGTGAAAATACGCAAAAGCACAAAGGGCATAAAAAAGAGACAAAAACACGTCGCAAAAGAGGAACTTTATTCATCAAAGGTATTATGGGCTTCCCAGCCTTGCACAAAGGAAAATATATACAAAATATTACAACAGAGGGGATAAGGGGTGAAGAAAACTCTGCCGGTAGTACTCCGAGGAGATCGCCGCCAACCGAGCCTTCGCTTCCTCGGCCCGCTCCCTCTGATGTTGCCTGCGGACCCGCTACACCACGAAAGGGCCAAGGACCGCACCAGCCGGGCAGCCATCGGCGATCTGCCTTTGCTGAAAGCACTCCAGAACAAGTGCCACCGAGCGATCCCTCTGGCTCTTCGAGATTACCGTGGTGGTGGAGTGAGTGCAGCTTGTCAGCCGCCTCTTCCTTAAGCTCCTCGGACAGGGCATTGTGCAGCCCCGGTGACATCCTCCAAATTGCATATATGAGCAATTGAAGGAGGGACAATCGCCAGGGAAGTAGACAGCCGAAGTGTTCATCCACACACTGGACCACTGCCCAGTACGTCTCCTCAGTGCTTGCCTGATCGTACAAGTAGACGTCGTCACGAGAGATGATCTCTTGAACGGAGTAGATGAAACCTGCCATTTTCTGAAGCGCAAAGCTAAAAATAACCGACGCGCCTTCGCTATTTATAGCCCCAACGGGATCCCAAAAGGCCAAAAGATTGCACGTGTAGCAGCACGATTCACGGGATCTTTTCAAAGTTCCCAACCCAGGGCTGCCGCGTGGCGACCATGCCCCTAAACGTCCAAATGGAAGTTGAACGATGCGCACTACGGAGAGTCACGCTTTCCCATGCGTCTCTGCCATGTGTTGTCTTCGACGGTCTCTCTTCCCAGGTTTTACGGGTCAAGGGAGACTGACCGACACCAAAGAAGCCTCGTTAAGAGACTACCGAGAAGCTTCCTTGCTCGGTCAATCCTTAGCGCGTAACTTCCTACCCATCTACGCTAAGGATCAAAAGCCTTCATCAAGAGGCTACCGAGTAGCTTCCCTGCTCGGTAAATCCCTGGCTGGTAGTCCCTTACCCACCGACGTTAAGGATCGAAGCCCTCATCAAGAGACCACCGAGCAGCTTCCCTGCTCGATCAATCCTTAGCGGGTAACTTCCTACCCATCTACGCTAAAGATCAAAAGCCCTCATCGAGAGGCCACTGAGCAGCTTCCTTGCTCGGTCAATCCCTGGCTGGTAGTCCCCTACCCACCGACGCCAAGGATCGAAGCCCTCATCAAGAGGCCACCGAGCAGCTTCCTTGCTCGGTCAATCTTTAGCGGGTAACTTCCTACCCATCTACGCTAAGGATCAAAAGCCCTCATCAAGAGGCCACCGAGCAGCTTCCCTGCTCGGTCAATCCCTGGCTGGTAGTCTTTTACCCACCGACTCTAAGGATCGAAGCCCTCATCAAGAAGCCACCGAGCAGCTTCCCTGCTCGATCAATCCTTAGCGGGTAACTTCCTACCCATCTATGCTAAGGATCAAAAGCCTTCATCAAGAGGCCACCGAGAAGCTTCCCTGCTCGGTCAATCCCTGGCCGGTAGTCCCCTACCCACCGACGCCAAGGATCAAAGCCCTCATCAATAAGGTCACCGAGCAGCTTCCCTGCTCGGTCAATCCTTAGCGGGTAACTTCCTACCCATCTACGATAAGGATCAAAAGCCCTCATCAAGAAGCCACCGAGCAGCTTCCCTGATCGGTCAATCCTTAGCGGGTAACTTCCTACTTATCTACGATAAGGTTCAAAAGCCCTCATCAAGAGGTCACCGAGTAGCTTCCCTGCTCGGTCAATCCCTGACTGGTAGTCCCCTACCCACCGACGCCAAGGATCGAAGCCCTCATCAAGAGGCCACCGAGCAGCTTCCCTGCTCGGTAAATCCTTAGCGGGTAACTTCCTACCCATCTACGCTAAGGATCAAAAGCTCTCATCAAGAGGCCACCGAGCAACTTCCCTGCTCGGTCAATCCCTGGCTGGTAGTCCCCTACCCACCGATGCCATGGATCGAAGCCCTCATCAAGAGGCCACCAAGCAGCTTCCCTGCTCGGTGTAATCCTTAGCGGGTAACTTCCTATCCATCTACGCTAAGGATCAAAAGCCCTTATCAAGAGGCCACCGAGCAGCTTCCCTGCTCGGTCGATCCTTCGCGGGTAACTTCCTACCCATCTACGTTAAGGATCCAAATCCCTCATCCAGATGCCACCGAGTAGCTTCACTACTAGGCTAACGCCGACCAATTCTAACTTGGCTATTGTTTAACTTACGCCAAGGGAAGTGGTCGTCAGTCCGACTCAAAGGAATGGGCAAATCTCGACCTTCCTACACTGAAAGATCTTCCGATGTATTCTAAGTGAACGATCGCCACCTCGACTCTGGAGGCGGGAGGGGATCGACCTTCCTGCACTTAGCGATTAACTGGCTTACACTCGACGGGCGATCGCTATATAAAAGACCGGTCATCGACCTACGGATTAACTTTTGGAACGAGGAAAAGACTAACAAGCTCAAGTGGTCGCACAAGAAAACATTGCCATGAAGAAGAATTGAGAACAGTTTTATTTATGATTTGAGAGTCTTTACAAGATACTATGGGCTCCTCAGCCATACAAAAAGCGCCCGATGGCTTACAAAATTTATAAAAGAGAGAAAAAGATAGGAAGGCTCAGGCCTCGGGACCGGGGAGGATCTCGACCTGCTCAACGCTGGCGTCGGGAACCGGGGTGACGGCTTTTGGGTCGGTGCTCCCACCAGGAGCCTTATCTCTAGCACTCCCACCGGCAGCCTCTCCCCCGGAGGCAATCCCGATGGTCTCCCCCTACGGCTTATCCTCGAAGAGAGGGTACTGGAGCCGAAGCTCGCCATCAGCAAACCCCAGCATCAACGCCTTGATAGCGTCGAGAGCCTGGTGCCAAATGATGGCTGAGGCGTCGGAAAGGTCGGCGTAGAACTGGTCCACCGACATCACAGCCCGGAGGTCGGCAAGCTTCACCGCGTCAAGCGCCGCCTGGGTTTCCTTTTTGCAGGTGTCCCGCGACTTCTTCATCGTTGCGTTGAGCACTTTAGCATCCTCCAACTTAGTCTGGATGACCTTGTTGGATTCACTCAGATGTCGAAGGGACTCCTTGCATTTGGAGTTCGTCAACTCCTCGGCGATCACCCGGGTTTCGAAGGCGGCTATCCTCTTCTTCACCTGCTGGAACTCCAGGCGCAGGTCCTCCTCCCGCGATGACAACTCGCCCTCCTTCCGCATCACCGGGGTGATCTCCTCGGACTCCATGTTGACCATGAGGGCGCATTGCTAGAGGACCTGAGGAAAGTAGAGGAAGGGGTTAAAAGTATCCGATCCGAGGAAAAAATACTTGACGAAAACCTCAACGGAAATCAGATACTGACCTGGACCGCCTCCTGAGCGATGGCGACCACTTGGGCCCTCAGGGTCCCCCGGGGAATTTTGCACCCGGTCGATCGTTCCATATCCGAAAGCAAGCTTTCATCAATAAAAAGCCCCGAGGGCACCTCAAAACAGACATCCCCCTCTTGCACGGGGATCGGGGAGGCTGGAGATCGAGAAACCGTCCTCTTGTACCTCTTGAGGGGGACCTATGGAGGGTCGACCTCATCCCTCACCTCCCTCGCCCGGGACTTCGGTTCCCGAGCGTGCTTATAGCTCTCCCCACGGCTGGTCTTAGTCGGTACGGATGGCTTCGGGGCCGAGCTCAAAACAGGACGGGACGAGCTAGCGCCCCGGTCTTCTTCCCTGTCTTTGCGGCTATAGCAGCCAAGAATTTGGATCGGTCCATTGGCTCTGCAGAAAGAAGAATACACAAAGGGAATTAGCGACGCTGAAAAGAGCAAAAGAAAAATATTCAAGTCTAAACATATCGTCCAAGGTCCTAACTCACCCACGAATCAAGCGGGGCTGAGCCCGGCCTAGCTAAAGGCCTGCTCGGAAAGCAAAACGTCGGCCCGCTGGATCGGCTCCCACATGGAAACAACCCTCGCCTCGGGAGAGAACGAACGCTTCACCCGCGGGCAGTCAGCCCTATTCCACTATACAGGCATAGGCCAATCTTCGCTCTCGGGTGGCCTGACGAATACAAACTTCTCCTTCCATTCGTGAATGGAAGAAGGTACAACTACTACCACTAACCCGGCCGCCCTTCCCTTGCGTTTTTTGAAAGAAATGTACATCCAGCTCGGCTCTTCCTTACGGGTGCCGGGATGATTTATGTAACAAAGAAAAGAAGTGAGAAGGGTCAAGCCGAAAGGGATTTCTTCAAGTCTCAACCGGACCAGGAACCAGAGGAGAATTCTCCACGAGTTCGGCACTAGCTGGCCCGGGGCAAGTTGAAAGCAACGTAGTACCCTGCATATTTCGGGGGGAAAGGGCAGATGCATCCCAGCTCAGAATGCATCCAAGTACAAAGCAATCTCTTTGCCCTGCACCCGATCCGCCCTTTCGTCTTCCCTAGCTAAACGAAGCGAATAGCTAAGGGGAATGTGGAAACGAGCCCGAATCTTAGTGAGCTCGTCTATGTTTCTTAGGAGGGAGGGGGCATCGCAAGCATTCCCAATACGCACTTTGGGGACCCTTACCGTCGCCTGACGACGAGCAACACGGGTGGCCCTAACTCTATGAGGGGAACCCAACTCGGATGGGGCAGAGGAAGAAGCAGGAGAAGACACCCTGGACTCAGCTCCAACAACTGGAACCTCATCGCCCGACTCTACCCTAACAACTTCCACAGACTCCTCAGAGGAAGACATCTAACCTGATTCAAAAGAAGGAGTCCTCCGAGGAAAGAGCACGAGTGATCCGATCTAAAGGACGGAGCGCCGAGCTATCTCTCGCAGCAAAAGGAAAATAATGGCGAAAGTGTGGACCCTGGAGGGATCCCACTCCTATTTATACTACTTGGGCAATGCATCCAACGGCTCAGATCGTTTCCCGCTAAAACGAAGCTTCACACCTGCTAGTCGTCGACGCCCCACATGTCAAATGACCATTGGAGACGTCTCTTCGAACGCAGGCGACAATGACAGCCCGTCATGTCCGCCAATCCGCGTCGGACACATAGTCTGTGCCTCAACATACGTACAAGCGAATCAGCGCTCCCTCTTTAATGCATGATCTCCCCCCTAATCCGCTGACGTCATCGAAGATACGCCCAGCTGCCTCAGAGATCCGCGCTGATAGGTTCTTGACTACATGCTGAGCCCGGGAGACCGGTCAGACCGCGCTGATAGGTTCTTGACTACATGCTGAGCCCGGGAGACCGGTCAGACCACTCTCGACCCGACACATAAATAGGTTAGGACGAGAGTGGGGGACTAATGATGATGCTCACAAGTATGAACTCTCCAGATCATGACATGCGGTAGATGACGTGTCCCGGGGCTCACACAAACAGGGAAAGCACTATGCGTTGGAGGCTCTCCCTGGGCTATCGTCCCGGGGTATATCCCGACCTCGTATGGACCCCCGAACGCTCTTATGCACACCTTACAAATGACCGAGGGATCGTCTCCGAGCCACTTACGTGCTGAGCTTTCTCATCCCTCCCAGCTCGCCTCCAAGCTATCACAGAACCGAGCTTCTTCGGCCTCCCGCTCGTCTCCGAGCCTCCCGCCGAGCTAATCTGCCCCGGTTCTACCGAACAACCAAGGACGCAGAGCCCAAGCGCCTCTGCCACGGCTCCGCGTATCTCTCCAGGACCCTCCGACGATCAAGTTAGTGGTGCAAGTTGGGCAGAGTAGCCGCCTAGTGGAGAGAATTGCGTACCTCGATCGTCTGAGAGAGGGGTTTATATAGCGGCAGCAATGGGCAGGCAGGCGCGAGAATCACGCAGGCCGTTACGCCCCTGACGTCAGGCCCGCGTGATAGGCGGGATCCCGCATTAATGGCGAGGCAGGCTCGTTAATGGGGGATCGTGATGGCGTGGAATGTGGGATCATGGGAAACAGATATCTCGCACATGGAAAGATTCGCGGAGTCGTGGCGTAGGTGCCTGTGATCAGCGCTGCGGGTCGGTCAGGATGAGCTCGGCGGGAGGCTCGGGGACGGGCGGGAGGCCGGGGCACCTTTGTACCATGACAGCTCGGAGGCGAGCCAGGGGGTGGTCTGGAAGGCCACTGAAGGTCGGGAGATCCCTCAGGTCGGAGGCCCGAGGTGAGGTCCTAACCGAAGTCCTTGATCCTTTCTTGTAGGTTTTGGGATACGTCATCTGCAACGTATCAGCATTTGGGGAGTCATCGATATCAAGCCTCATCACTATTCATAAGATATTTCAATTGATATTTACAATTGGTATCATTCTTTATGCTCATGTGTGATGTTGTGTGCTCATGTGCTTTAAATTTACTATCGTTTAAACTTGAGCACAACTTGGTATGAAAACTTGATTTTGATTTGCATATCCCTTTTAGTTTTCTTGCCATAAACCACTCTCACTTATTTTTAATGTGTGTTTAATCTTATAAGTGAGAGTTTGTATCCATATAGCTTTAAATTGCTTAAATCTTTTTCATATGGATACATTTGGCACATATGTTTTATGTTTGAACCAATTTTCAATTAGTATTCTTATTTGTGCCTTGTTTAGGGTGTTAGTGCTTAGACTTTCCTATTTGTTTGCACACCCTTCGGTTGAGTCGTTTAGGTATTAACTATTTGCTTATCTTGCCAATTATGGCTACTACAACCCTTTTAGGGGTACCCAGTTGTGGATTTCATTATTTACAACGAATCTTATTCACGAGTATAACAGTGAGTATTAGAGACTCTTCACCGGATAGTCGATAATCTAGATGAAAGAACCAAGTGTATACCTACACTACTCAAGTTTTTCATGTGTGTTTGCTTAGATTGTATATCCTTCCTTGCACACACACTTTGCATGAGTTTACCCTTTATCTTGCACATTTTTGAGTTACTCATGCTTACACTCTGTTTCCCCCAATCATAGCAAGGCTCTATTTGAATTTCAAAAAAAAATTCAAATTTTGAAACAACGCTTCAAATTCCATGCACTGAGCCACATGTCAGAAGCTGATACGTCAGCGCAGCGCCCAAGGCAGTGCGCCCAATCAGAGCAAGGCTCTATTAAAAAACAAAATTAAAGGAAGCAGAGCTTCAGTTAAGCAAGCGCTGCGCTGCACGACACGTGTCGGCACAGTTGCTTCTGCGTAAGCGCTGCGCTGCGCGACACGTATCGGCGCAATTGCGCAAGCGCAGCTGCGCTGCACTGTGCGCTGCGCGACACGTGTCAAGCGCTGGTGCATCTGCGCCAAACAGAATTAAAATTCTAATAAGATCTTTCTGTTCTTGTTAAAACAAGAAGATTGTCTTCTGTAAAACAGAAGCCCTTGGATCAAAAATCCAACGGTGGGGAAAATTCCCCAAATCACTCAGAGAAAGATCTCTTTAACAAATTTAACAAATTTATGGGCACTATATAAAGGCCCCTAGACCCCAATTCAAATCATCATCGACATCAAAAACTTCAGAAAAACAACAAAAAGAGAGAACTCTGAAGAATTTTGAAGAATTCAAGAAAAAAAAGGTAAAAAACCTTTATAGAAGAGAAGGTTCTCTTCTGAATAGATCATTGATCTAAGAACAAGATCAATGATCTTCAATAAAATATAAATAACAGTGCCTTGCACTTTTTATGAACCACTGGTTCTTTGAAAACAAGAAAAACTTGTTTTCTCTGATCTAAAATTGATCAAAATATAAAACAGTGCCCTGTACTTGCAAAATTGGCACTGTTGCGCTCTTAGGTTGGCGCAAGCCACCAGAGAGCGCCACGTGTCAGCTCCAGAACAACTTGCGCTATGCGCTTTTAAAATAGAGCATTGCTCTCTGAAATTGGTGCAACTCATCAGAGCGCGCCACGTATCAGCAGCACAACAGCGCAGCGCACTGACACAGCGCACTGCGCTAACTGCGCTTGAGCTCACCAGAGTGTGACACGTGTCACCTCCACAAGCGCTTGCGCTCATTTATTGGCGCAAAGCGCCTGACAGGCCACATGGCCACTGTCAGATAATTGATGCACTGCATCATTAAAAAGAAGGGCTGAGCCCAATTAAAAAGGCCTAACAGGCCTAGTAAATGCTATGCATTGTTTTCAAAAAAAAAGGGAGAGCCCAAATAAAAACAGATGCAATGCATCATTCTTTTTTAAAGGAGCAGAGCCCAAACAAGGGTCTGTCAGACCAGAACAGATGCTGTGCATCATTTAAAAGGGGCAGAGCCCAAATAAAGGTCCAACAGAGACCAAGATTAATGCTATGCATTATTAAACATGGGCAAAGCCCTAGCATAGGTCTAATAGGCCAAAAATAAGAAATAACATTGAATATTCTCAACTGGACTTAGCCCAATAATGGTCGTAAGTCCTCAAACTAAATTGACTGAGCAAGACTGCTCTCCTAAATCAATTTACATCCGGTTTGAGGGTACATCTCCGAACTCCTCTGACCCCTATCGTTGTAATCCTTCAACGACGTCAGAGAGGTGACGGGTCCCGATGACCACACATCGACACGGACTGTGGGGTCCTTAAACCCCCGGACTTATGCGTCCTTAAACTACCTATGGACCACCATGTCCCTAAACTGGAATATGAACCGCAATGTCCTTAAACTACCTATGGACCACTACGTCCCTAAACTGGAACAATAGAGCTCCCAAATGCTCTTTTGTCGGATCTAAACGATCCCGTTTAAGTTGATCTTAGCCTCAAATATGGCTAACGTATCCTTAAACATTCAAACAGACTTTGGTCCCAAATTGGACTATAAGACCCCCAATCAACTTTGGTTCAAGGGTACATCTCCGAACTCCTCTGACACCTATCGTTGTAATCCTTCAACGACGTCAGAGAGGTGACGGGTCCCGATGGCCATGCATACAATGGACCATTATGTCCCTAAACTGGAACAATAGAGCCCCCAAATGCTCTTTTGTCGGATCCAAACGATCCTGTTAAGTTGATTTTAGTCTCAAATCAGACTAACGTATCCGTAACGAACGTTTAAGTTGATCTTAGCCTCAATATGGCTAACGTATCCTTAAACTAAAACACCAAACCCAAATCTAAGTAAATACGGATTTGGAATAATCCACGTCCTACGGGCGACGGCATAACTTAGTCTCCGTATACAATCCACGGGCATCCACAAACAAAACAAACACACACGACACAAAGTGAAATTCTGGAGAAGGAGAAAGTGGCTACCGCGATGCGGTAGCGTAATTAACTGCTGGGGCTTGCTCCTGCAGGGAAGAGCGTCCCCACAATCAAAAACCCCTCAAACGAGGGGGAATCTTACGAAGTCTGCTACATCGGCCGCATCCTTCTAAACCTCCGATACACGGTGCCATAAATCAACTTGGCATCTTCGGAGAGGTAGACGGATAAAACCATATAGCATCTGCCCCGAATCTCAGGCAAGACGTCTTCACGTCGCGCCGTCTTTCGGAGGGGAACAGATTCTGGCACGCCCGGTGGGACCTTTTCCTCTTTCCACTCCACACTTCGTGTGTCGTCTTCGCGAACGAATCGCGGTTTGTTAATGGTTGCCTTTGGATTTCAAGTTACTAAGATTTGGTCTTTTGCCTGGCGCAGAAATCAAACATCAATGGCCTCAAACTGCTCGAACTGCTCGAAGTGCCAATGCAACCGACGCTCCGCCTCACCTGGAGGCGTAGCATATGGGCCTCAAGCGGCCTCCGTCCTTACTATGCCCGTAGAGAAAGTGACTCAAGCCACCACCGGCCTGTTCTTCGGGACCATGATCCCGCCGGCAAGCTTCACCTTCCCTGTGCCCGTACCGGAAGCTCCAAAGAAGTCGGTCTTCGATCGACTTGCTACTCCCACGGCCCCTCTCAACGGGTCGTCCAATTCTTCAGTCTTCACCAGGTTGAGCTCGAGCACCAAAGGGCCTATCAAGAAGCCCATAACACCTTAGGCGGTCATCCCAAAGAAGACGTCTGCTCCTGAAGTCGCCAAGGCGGCTTCTCCTGTCAAAGAGTCAGTCTTTGCAAGGCTGACTATTCCCACTCCAGCTCAGAAATCTGCTTTTGACCGCTTGGACACAACTCCTCAACGGACGTCAGTTTTCAAGAGGCTGCCACCGGCAACAGTCCCTCGCCTGAACAGGGGCAAGAAGAAGCTGTCTCTGTCGCTGAACCAATACCGACAGCTCGTCACGCCCGACGACGCCATTGGCACCGGATAAGGAAGAATGGGGGCAACTCCCCCTCTAGGATAACTCCGCCAGCTCCGACGGTGGAAGTTAATGCTGTTGTTCCAACTGGGAACAGCTTTGAGCTGCTGAACAGGGTACGCAGGAATTCGCCAACTGCGGTGCTCAAAAGATCTCCTCCACCGGTAGAGACCGCCGTGGAAGCAGAAAAGCCGGAGCAGTCTCCTCAATCGCTGTCCTCCAGGATCTACAAGACATGGCGACGAGTCCGAGAATCTGTGATTGATCCTAATTTCTCTCGCCAACACAAGAAGTAGAAAGGTCGGCAAGAAGAAAATCCCCCGGTCAAGCGTATAGCCCTCCTGTTCCAAGACATGGTGGGGATGATGATCCAACAAGATCCTCCGGCCGAAGATCCCCCGATCGTCCTTGAAGACGATAGGGGAGAAACGTCGAATCCTCCACCAACTCTGTCAACGGCTAAGGAGGAGATAATCTTCAAAGCTGACTTGGACGAGTACATAGCCCAACAAATACGGGTTCATCATGCGACTGAAGCAGCCGGCCAGGTCGTAAAAACAGGACGACAATATCCGAGCTGGTACGACCAGATCAAGTACCCTCTGGGCTACACAATACCCAAATTCCATGTCTACAAGGGGACGGGCAATCCCCACCAGCATGTTGCTCAGTTCAGGGCGCTCTGCGGCAACACCGGTGGTGATGATAAGTTGTTGCTTCGCCAGTTTGTTGGCAGCTTATCAGATACAGCGTTCGAGTGGTACTCTGAGCTCCCAAACAACTCTATCAAGACCTTCACGGAGATGGAGCTGTTGTTTACCCAGCGTTTTGCAAGCGCCAGCGAACGTACCCCGATGACGGCACTGATTAACGCCAGGGTGAAGCCAGGCGAGACATGGGTCCAATATGCTATACGGTGGCGGAATTTATGGTCGAAATGCGAGCAACGCATTGAAGAAGCTCCTGCAGTAGGTATGTTTGTGGGAACCCTTGATCCGCAAGTAACCATCTCGCAATTTATGATGTTCTTCAAGCCGACTACCTTCCAGGCCCTGATCGACAAGCTAGCGCAAATGGATCAGATGGCCATAGACCTCCACTTCCAAAGCCAGACTCCCGAAATGACAAGGGGAAGGGAAAGGCGATCATTGTCGCTAATGCTCAACAACAACCGAGCAACTCGAAGCCGGTTGTTCGTCAAAATAATATGCGTCCGCACGTACCCCTTGAGGAGAGACTAGGACGTCCTTACTCGTTTCCCCGAGATAAAATGAGAAGATTATTCGAGTTGGCGTTGCGCAACCGACTCATAAACCTGCCAGATCCAAAACGTCCGTCGCAACCAAATGATGTCAATGAGCCCAATTACTGTCCCTATCACTGAGTACTTGGGCATCCGATCGAAGATTGCTACGTCTTCAAAAATTGGCTTGAAGATCAGTACCAACAGGGGCAAGTTCGCGTTTTCCGACAGATGGAAGGTAAATCCGCCGCAACCTCACGCCACTAAAAGGATGAATATGCCGGGGGCAACGTGCTTTCTCGTCGAAGAAGCCCCGTGGGAGGTTGTGCTGTCAGCTAAGACAAAAAGGATGCTGAACGATCTTCGAACATGCCCAGCGATCAAGTGGAAGAACCCGTTGGAACCACAGGTCATTGAAGGGATGTTGAAGCCGCGTCCAACTCCAAAGACCGATGGTGGTGGCCCAAGCACTCACAACCAGCCGTCAAAATCTTCGAGGAAGAAGAAGAAGAAATCCAAGAAGCCTGTGAAGCCTGGCGACAAGCGCACGGACTTACAAAAACAAATTGACGCGTTGGAGGAATACAACCAGAAAGCATGGACTCCCATCACACTCCAAGAGTTCCTCAACCATGTCTTTCAAGAATAAGATGAGGGAGACAGTTCGTCGGATGAATCTGAGGAATACGTGGCAAGCTGTCATGTGATTTCCCATTCGTTCACGGACGATGGGGAGATTCTTTGCACTGAAAAGCTGGGGGCAGATCCTGAACCAAAAATTCTGGGGCCATCGGATGAAGTAATTGACGCATTCCTCAACGAAGCTCTCTTGAAAAGTAAAGCTAATCGGGAACGCGAGACGGCTATATTTGAAAGGGCCAAGCGCCAGCGACTTGACGAAAGAGCTGAGACACTTCTGCTGGAGCAAAATATATCCTCTGCGGGTAAAAGCAAATTCAAGACGAGGAAAAAGTTTGCTAAGGCCATATCAATGGGCATGAAGCTACCTTCCTCTGAAAGAAGCATTATTGGTGAAGTGGAAATGCACCCCTCCTACTGCTTATATCATCAGAAGATTTCGCACCCCACCGAAAAGTGCAAAGCTTTCGATAGATGGTGGCAAGGGTATGTTGCTCACCGACAACAGTTTAAACGGGAGAAGCGCAAAACTCGTCGGGAGCGGAAAAATATGACCGAGGGACGTAACAGAACTACCAGCAATTGTCGCATGGTTAACGTCGGGGGATCGCAAGTGCTCACATTCGGGAGCGATTCTGACGAGGAGCTGGCTCTTAGCCCCCTCTTTAAAGAGTCCATCTCGGGAAAAGAGGAAGAGCCGAAGGTCTGCGAAAATATCCGGCTGCGTAATCGGGCGCTACCCGAAAAGAATCTTGGACCCTCAAATAAAAAAGACAAAGGAAAGGAAAAAGTCGCTGAGGATATCGCCCTAGATGACCAAGTCATAGAAGAGCTAACTGCCAAGGACCCGCCAAAGAGAAATAAGGTGGACTACAACGTCTTAGCACATCCGAGGAAACTACCCTCGCAACTCAGCATTCTTGACGCCCTTTCGCTATCAAAGGAGGCGAGAGACTCGTTAATCAAGGCACTACAGGAGCCAGAACAATTCCAAGATTTCCTAGCCGAAGAAAAGATGAAGGATGAATTGGAGGAAGTGCACACGGCCGATGTCACTTTTGGCGATGAAGACCTTCTCCTTGGGACGTGCGAGCACAATCGCCCCCTTTATGTCTCAGGATACTGCCACGATATAAAGATAAGCAAAATCCTGGTCGACAATGGATCCTCCATTAATCTCCTCAATGTGCGAGTGTTAAAAGAAATCTACATGAGTGTCCAGCACCTTGCTCGGGACAAGATCACCATCTCCGGGTTCGACTCCCAATCATCAAGAACTCTTGGGTCTGTGATACTGGCGCTACGCTTCGGGCTACTCGTCACAGACATTAAGTTCCACGTCATAGACGCCAAGACTTGCTACAATGCTCTGCTCGGCCGACCATGGTTACACAAGTACAACATCATCCCTTCTACACAACATCAGTGTATGAAGTATTTTAAGGATGGTCTCAAGTATACCGTGACGGGAGAACTGAACCCGTTCTCTGTGAACGAGGTCCGCAAATATGAAGACGCCAAATACTTTTTACCGGATTTCGAAGACACGGAGAGGTGTCACAAGCCGGAGAACAAAGCTAACGCCACCATCCCTGTCTTCGGCAGTGATACTGAGGAGGAAGAGGAGATAGTATATTCGGGTCCGCCCCAATACAATAAGTCAAGACCATCTGCTCCTACGTTGATCTTTGGTAGCGACTCGGAAGATGAGGTCCATGCTGTATTCTCTGCTCGACCTTCAATACAAACGTCCGCTGACGAAGAGCAAAGTCTGCAAGTCGCCATGGTGCCGCTTAAACACCATAAAGAACTGGATGCACTCGATACTTACAGTGTAGAAGAACTGCGAACATTCTATATCCCTCCCAGGCGAGAAGGCGAAAAAGCAATTCTATTCTACCGCTCTGAAGAAACCAAAGTGGAGAAAGAAATCTGGCACGGTGCGGATCCTACGCTTGACAGGCTTTAGCCCATCTGTCTGCCCAGATATTATACAGAAGGCTTGAAGAAGTTGCTGAAGCGCCAGGGGATATCCTTTAAACAGACTGCTCGAAAAGCCAAATTCTATGACAGGGTCTGGAACGTTCCCAGGACTCAACACAAGTTGCCTAATGGGAGAATGGAAACAATCGGGCTTGGATACATTCGGTCTAAGAAACGAGAGCTACTCCACGGTTGCTGCGTTGTGCATGACTTCGATGAAGAAGCGGATGCTCAATGGGAGGACGTTAATCCTGAACCAGTAAAAGTTCCAGATACAAAAGTGCTCAGTCCGTCGTTCGAAGAACAAATGGACAAACTTATAAGGGAAGCGGGTCAAAAAGTCCGAGACGACCATAACCGGGAAATGGCCATCTACGAGAAAGCCAAAACGCAGCGCCTCCGGTCAAGGGAAAGCCCCTCATTCTTTATACAACCGTCCTCGAAGGTTCCTTAGGCGCTTTATGGGCGCAAGAGAACGACCAAGGGAAGGAAAGAGCACTCTACTACTTAAGTCGAGTTCTACTGGGGGCAGAAAGCAACTACTCCTCCATTGAAAAACACTGTCTGCCGTTGATCTTCGCGATAACAAAGCTCAGGCACTATGCGTTAGCGCATGAAGTCCGTCTCATTTCGAAGGTGGACCCTCTTAAATATTTGATGTCAAAGGCCATATTGATAGGTCGGCTCGCTAAATGGGCCCTGCTCTTGATGGAGTTCTCGATAACCTATCAGCCTTTCAAGGCAGTGAAAGGCCAGGCCATCGCCGATTTCCTCGCTGAACATCCGATACCCGCCGATTCTCCTCTGAATTGCGATCTTCCAGACGAACATGCGTTTGATGCGATCGACGGTTGTGATACCCGATGGGAGCTTTATTTCGATGGAGCATCTTTCGTCAAGAAGCGCAAACAAAGTACCCCTATAATCAAATCGGGGGTAGGACTCATCTTTGTAACTCCACAAGGAGGGATAATGCGCTTTGCTTTCTCCCTAACAGAGCCGAGGACAAACAATGAAGCCGAATACGAAGCTTTGATAGCAGGCCTCGAGATCGCCATCGACATGGGAATTGAAAACCTCCTCATATACGGAGACTCCCAACTAGTCGTTAGTCAAGTAAACGGCGACTACCAAACGTGCAAACCAGAATTGGTGAAGTACGGCGAAAAGGTGCAACAATTGTTGACCCAAATCCCTTCCTACACTTTGGAAAACATACCGCGCGTAGAAAACAGCAAAGCGGACGCGTTGGCCAAGCTCGCTAAGGAACTGGCTGATGAGAACCTCGATGACGTAAGAATCGTGGTACAAAGTCGTGGGTGCTTGCCCCATCAGAAATATCTCCGGAATCGTCCGAAGAAAAGGGAGCGACTGAGCAGACGACTATGCAAATAAAAGACCGGGAAAAGGCCGAGGATTGGAGGGAAGTCTTTATAGACTACTTCAAACACCGTCGAACGCCCGAAGATGCGTCCTCAAGACATCAGCTTATGAAGCGAGCTCTGTCTTTCGCCTTCGTCAATGATACTCTGTACAAGAGGTCATTTGATTCTCTGTGGTTGAGATGTCTGGGACCTGACGAAGCGAAAAGAGTCGTTCAGGAAGTTCATGACGGAATCTGCGGTTCTCACCAAGCAGGCCCAAAGATGAAGTTGAAGATCAAACGGATGGGCTACTACTGGCCCACGATGATTCGAGACTGCCTTGAGTATGCAAAGCAGTGCCACTCATGTCAAATTCATGGGCATTTCATCCACCAGCATCCAAATCCACTCCATCCAACGGTGGCTAGCTGGCCATTCGAAATGTGGGGGACTGACATAGTCGGCCCCATCGAACCAGCATCGTCCAGAGGACATCGTTTCATCCTGGCGATGACTGACTACTTCTCCAAATGGGCAGAAGCAGTTCCATTGAGGGAAGTGAAAACGAAGAATATCCTCCATTTCTTCAAGACGCACGTCATATATCGGTTTGGAACTCCGCGACGGATCATCTCCGATAATGGGCCAGCTTACAGAAGCCACAAGATCAGTCGCTTCGCGCAACAACACAATATAGACTGGAGATATTCCTCGGTTTATAATCCACGAGCTAACGGTCTAGCTGAGGCCTTCAACAAAACCTTGACAAAGATCATGAAGAAAACGATGTCCCGAAATAAGAAGGACTGGCATGAGAGGCTGCAAGAAGCTCTCTGGGCGTATCGAACTATGTTCAAGACAGCCACGAACACAACGCCATATGCGTTGGTATTCGGTACAGAAGCAGTGCTCCCCCTCGAGATAGAGTTACCCTCTCTACGAGTGGCAGTCCATTATGAGCTGACAGACGAAGAAAATGCTCACCTTCGGCTTGAGGAACTTGATGCCCTTGATGAAACCCGGCTCATAGTGCAGCAAAGTCTGGAGGCCTATAAAGCAAAGATGACGCGCTCATATGAAAGATTGACCCGGCCGAGGAAATTCCGCCAAGGCAAACTCGTACTAGTGGTCAAAAGACCTATGATCCCCAATCGCGCCAAACGAGGAAAATTCGAGCCAAACTATGAAGGCCCGCAAATCATAGACAGGGTCTACCAGGATGGAGCCTATCTACTCATGGATATGCACGGTGAAAGGCCTTACAGGCCAATAAATGGTCGATTCCTAAAGAAATACTACGCTTAGCGAGTTACTGCCTAGGTCAATGATAGATGACGACGACTATGTCCGCTCGCTATCTTCCTGAGCTTAAACTTTATAAGCAGTAGCCAGCCTTCTCCTGGATGGACCGAAACGTCCTTAAACTAATGGCGGACCGAAACGTCCTTAAACTAATGGCGGACCGAAACGTCCTTAAACTAATGGTGGACCGAAACATCCTTTAAACTAACGACGGACCGAAACGTCCTTAAACTAATGGTGGACCGAAACGTCCTTAAACTAACGCCGGACCGAAACGTCCTTAAACTAACGAAGGACCGAAACGTCTTTAAACTACTACAGCAGCATCCTTAGGCTGACGAGATAAATAAAAAAATTATAAAAGATATATATATATATATATATATATATATATATAATAAACAGTATGTCCATAAGAAAAATGGGCACGGATGAAAACCCGAAAGGGCTCCGTGAGTAAAAACAGCAGGGCTACTGGCGAGTGTTCGTGAAAACCCGAAAGGGCGCGACCTCGTAAAAAAAATATAAAAAGAATAAAAAAAAGATATGTCCATAAGCAAAAAGGGCATGGATGAAAACCCGAAAGGGCTCCGTGAGTAAAAACAGCAGGACTACCGGCGAGTGTTTGTGAATACCTGAAAGGGCGCAGCCTCGTTAATGGACACTTACAAGGTCCTCTCGACCTTGTAAGGAGAAACCACCCGCGTGAGATCCTTACGAATCACAAGAGAGCAACACACTTAGGGATCCCCACGACTCCTAAGGAGAAAATACATTTGCGAGATCCTCACGACTTGTAAGGAGAACTCTCTTATGGGACCCTCACGGCCCATGAGATTTGAAAGTCTTAAGTTACAGAGACCTAAACCTGTGCTTAAGCAACCCCCACAACCTTCGATATTGCCCTACAAGTGGTTCAATACTGGCCCTTGTATACAATCCACGGGCGCGAATAAACATTTCCCTAACCAAGTCCCATTCGTGACTGGGGATATGTTTGCATGATGAACAACCCTTATAAGTCCTCTCGACTTACAAGGAGAAACCCCTCTTGTAGGATCCTTACGACTTACAGAGGAACATACACTTAGGAATCCTCACAATTTCTAAGGAGAAAACACACCTACAAGATCCTCACGACTTATAGGGAGAAATACCTTTGTGAGACCCTTACGGCTCATGAAGTTAAAAGCCTTAGTCGACAGGACCTTAACCTTGTTCGCTAAGCCACATTTGTTCGACATCGACAGAGGCAAATGATGATTCGCTCCTGGCAATATCCCAGTTGTAGCGGTGCTAATGCCGAAACCGGTGTCTAATTTCAGGTTTACGGTGAAAAGCCGGTAGGCCGCACATGCATACGAAATAGCCGAAATGATGGGGCAACTTGCAATAAAAAGCAGCAAGTAAAAACGTATGCATATAAAACAGCTGAAATGATTGGGGAAATCGCAATAAAAAGCAGCGAGTAAAAATAAAATAAATAGCCGAAATGATTGGGCACCGCGAAAAATAGCCGAAATGATTGGGCAATCGCGACCTTCGCGATATAAAAGCTGAAATGATAAAGCATCGCGGAAATAAAACAATAAAAATAAATGAAACTTTTGCCCTACAATTGAGATCACATCGGTCCCTGCATACAATCCAAGGGCACAAACAAAGAGGAAACCACACCTTCCCAACAGGCTCCGCCAGAAACCTAAGACAAATCTCGACGGCTCATCAACAGTCTAGAGATAACCGCGACATTCGTCTCAATACAGCAGACGCGGTGCCAGCAAACGAAGCGAAGATCAGATTCCTAGCTTCACGGTTTTGACGATAACTTATATAAAACCTGAAAGACCACCACAGATCAGTTCAACACCAGGGAAACAAGTATCCTTGGCAAATTCCTTAACTCAGGGAAACTAGCGTCCTTGATGAGAGCCTCCTGATCCGCATCGGCTCGCAGAGAAACCAGTGTCTCCGCGGGAAATTCCCGGTTCGTTTCAACTCCAAAGAAACCAGTGTCTTCGGCGAAATCCTTCGACTCAGGGAAAAAAGTGTCCTTGATGAAGAAAATCCTGATTCGCGTCGACTCGCAGAGAAACCAGTGTCTCCGCGAGAAATTCTCGATTCGTTTCAACCCCAGGGAAACAAGTGTCCTTGGCAAATACCTCAACTCAGGGAAACTAGCATCCTTGATGAGATCCTCCTGATTCGCGTCGGCTCGTGGAGAAACCAGTGTCTCCGTGAGACCCGATTCGTCTCAACCTCGAAGAAACCAGTGTCTTCGGCAAAATCCTTCGACTCAGGAAAACAAGTGTCCTTGACGAAGAAAATCCTGATTCGCGTCGACTCGCAGAGAAACCAGTGTCTCCGTGAGAAATTCTCGATTCGTTTCAACACCAGGGAAACAAGTCTCCTTGGCAAATTCCTCAACTCAGGGAAACTAGCATCCTTGATGAGAGCCTCCTGATTCGCGTCGGCTCGCAGAGAAACCGGTGTCTCCGTGAGAAATTCCCGATTCGTCTCAACCCCAAAGAAACCAGTGTCTTCAGCAAAATCCTTCGACTCAGGAAAACAAGTGTCCTTGACGAAGAAAATCCTGATTCGCGTCGACTCGCGGAGAAACCAGTGTCTCCGCAAGAAATTCTCGATTCGTTTCAACACCAGGGAAACAAGTGTCCTTGGAAAATTCCTCAACTCAGGGAAACTAGCGTCCTTGATGAGAGCCTCCTGATTCGTGTCGGCTCGCAGAGAAACCAGTGTCTCCGCGGGAAATTCCCGATTCGTCTCAACCTCGAAGAAACCAGTGTCTTCGGCAAAATCCTTCGACTCAGGGAAACAAGTGTCCTTGACGAAGAAAATCCTGATTCGCGTCGACTCGCAGAGAAACCAGTGTCTCCGTGAGAAATTCTCGATTCGTTTCAACACCAGGGAAACAAGTGTCCTTGGCAAATTCCTTAACTCAGGGAAACTAGCGTCCTTGATGAGAGCCTCCTGATTCGCGTCGACTCGCAGAGAAACCAGTGTCTCCGCTGGAAATTCCCGATTCGTCTCAACCCCGAAGAAACCAGTGTCTTCGGCAAAATCCTTCGACTCAGGGAAACAAGTGTCCTTGATGAAGAAAATCCTGATTCGCATCGACTAGCAGAGAAACCAGTATCTCCGCAAGAAATTCTCGATTCGTTTCAACACCAGGGAAACAAGTGTCCTTGGCAAATTCCTCAACTCAGGGAAACTAGCGTCCTTGATGAGAACCTCCTGATTCGTGTCGGCTCGCAGAGAAACCAGTGTCTCCGTGGGAAATTCCCGATTCGTCTCAACCCCGAAGAAACCAGTGTCTTCGGCAAAATCCTTCGACTCAGGGAAACAAGTGTCCTTGACGAAGAAAATCCCGATTCGTGTCGGCTCGCAGGGAAACCAGTGTCTCCGCGGGAAATTCCCGATTCGTTTCAACACCAGGGAAACAATTGTCCTTGGCAAATTCCTCAACTCAGGGAAACTAGCGTCCTTGATGAGAGCCTCCTGATTCGCGTCGGCTCGCAGAGAAACCAGTGTCTCCACGGGAAATTCCCGATTCGTCTCAACTTGCAAGATGAAGCCTCAGGCAACAGGGATTAAAAAACTTGTTTCCTGAGCAATGGGACCCTGCAAGTCGGTCTAAAACGGTCTCTTGCATACTATTCACGGGTCTCACTCTCCAAAGTCGAATTTCGACAAGGAGGGAAACAACCGCTTATGGGTCCTCTCGACTCGTAAGAGGGAAAATTCTCTTATAGGATCCTTATGACTTATAAGAGAAAACGCACTTAGGAATCCTCACGATTCCTAAGGAGAAAATACACCTACGAGATCCTCTCGATCTGTAGGGAGAAAAGTCTCTATAAGACCCTCACGGTTCATAGAGTTGAAAAGTCTTAGGCGGCAAATCTGAACCTGCAGCCTAAGCCATCGCTATCTCTGGGCAAAAACTAAGATGCTTACTCTATTATCTGCCAATTATGTTTATCAAGACAGCATGCTGATAATAAGAGAAGGGAGAAAGCAAAAGAGCATACAAGACATTCAAAAAGAAAAAATGTGTATCTTTATTGATTAACTTCAATCAAATACAAGGTGAATCGTACAAAAGAATAAAGAATGGATACATATTATTTGAAAAAGAAAAATTTTACAAATACATTGATACAAAGGCAGCTACTGGGAAGGAAGCGTCTTAAATAACTCTATCAGTTGTTCGCACACTTCCTTCCATGCCTTTTCCTGAACGGCCACCACCGCCAGTTCTGCCTCCACCTGAGCCCTTTGCTGTAAGAGAGATGCAAGTTGTTCCCCAACGGCCTGCTGAGCTGCTTCGCGGCCTTGGGCATTACGCTCGGCAGCGTCAAGCTTCTGCTTCAAGTTCAGCCCATTTGAGATACGCTCCAGAAGGCCCTTGAAGTCAGCCTTCACCTCGGCAGCGTTCGCCTCAACTTCGGCACGTAGGCGAGCAGTTTCGCTTGAAGACTCCTGACATTCCTTCAGCCTTAAAGCTGCTTCTTGTTCTAAATGGCGGAAATGAGAAGTGCTTTGCTCGAGCCATGCTGCCCGTTGAGTGCTCACGGCCAAAACCTCAGGGGCAGGACGCATCGACTCCAGCTGATGCAGGCGAGCCTCGATCTCTCTGCAGTGGTTAACCCAAGACGCAACGATGCCCTCGTCATGGAAATTTACGAGTATCACCAGCATCGGGTTAACCGCCGTAGCGAAATCTGCAGCAGACGTAGGAGTCTCGACATCGAGTTCCTCGATATAGTCGCTCAACATGCGCAGACTATTCGTGGCGCCTTTCGAGGACGGACGTCTCAGGAAAGGGCCCGCTGGCATTGTAACACGAGGCTCGAAGGGCGCCGAGACCGGAACGACAGCTGAAAAAACAAGATACGATCAGATAACAGTTCAAGAAATATGAAAAAGACATTGATAAGATAGTCTACTATACCAGCTGCAGCAGGTGGCAAGGCCGGAAGGGCCGGTGGCGCGACCGATCTTTCGTCTCCTCCTTCGATTTGTAGCACTGCAATCAGGACAAGGGAAAATTAGAAATAATTCCATTACTAAAAAAAGAAATACATCAGTTGGAAACCATACTCACCAGCGCCACTGGAGGAAGAAGCGAGTTCAGATGGGAAGGAGAAGTGTGGGAGCAACACTTGATAAAGATGATCAAAAAGCACTCCTGAAAAGACACAACAGTACGATTTTAGTACATAAATTATGCGGCTGAAAGACAAAACTAATAGGTTGCAAATCCATACCTTCCAACATCTTCGATGGTACAAGAGAGGGCTGAGAGGTGACCACCGCCAAGGCAGTAGTTGACGGCGCTCCCTCAAGCAATGGAGCATCGACACTGGCCGCACCTGCGTTAAAAACAAGGATAAACTTGTCAGAAGCGGTTGCAAGATAAAAAAAAAGGGACTGTAACTCGAGATTTACCTGATGAGCCGCCGGCCGAAGCAGAGGCGTCTTCCACCTCCATCGACATGAGGCCACCACCCGTGGCCTCATCACCCGACTCAATGGGGGCTGTCGTCGTGCTTGCGCGGCCGGGAGACGGCGGAAGACCGTAGACGGGGAGAGCAATAATCGGAGCATTGCCGGACTCTTGAGAAGGAGCGGCTGGCTCTTCCCCAAGAGTCGTGTCCATCTTACCCGCTACTTCGTCGGGCTCAGCGGTCTCCATTGTCTCATCCGCCATCACCAGGGGGTCACTGGCCTCAAGCGCATCGTCCACCGCTACCTCGGGCTCAGTTGTAACGGTCGTCTCATTTGCCGCCATCCCAGGCTCGGCATCAACGACCTTCTCGGGTGCGGCTCCCTCAGCCCCCAACTCAGGCTCAGCAACCCCGGCGACGTTGCCAACCGTCGGCTCGGGTTTGGCCGGTGCCTCTTCCTCTGTCTCATTGGGTTCGACGGTCTCCGCCTCCCCCTCGGTTGGACTTGGCCCTGCAAGGCAAAATATATAAGAACCGACGAGTTTACAATTTTTACAAACAAGTCTCGAAAGATTCATTACCTTGAGTGGATTTATCGTTAGCACTCCGAACTGCACGCGCCACCTGTCTGCGAGCAGTGGATAGGGCGACGGGGGCCTCTTCTGAGGGAGTATCAGCACGAGGGACGGTGCTTGGGCCCGCTCCAACGGCCAAAGCAGCCCTGCGTGCCTTCTCCTCGCGCCTTAGCCGCTTTCTCTCTTCCCGTGCCGTCAAGACGGAGCTCTCCAAGGCTTCCCTCATTGAGACATCCTCGTCCGTGAACAGGGATGCCTCCAAATCTTTTAAGGGATCCCTCGTCGATTTGTCAAGTTGATGCTCTCGCGGCAGCCCCGAAAAAGCTGGGACTTCAGTAGAGGATCCGGGGAGAGTCCCCGCATCAGCTGGCGCAGCCCCTGTAAAGAAACAAAGAAAAAAGGTTAGGTTGGCCGTCAGAAAAGAGGATAAAAAAAACTCAATAAGCCGAGACGTACCAACGCCCATTAAGGCGCGCTTCTTCTCCTCCTCCTGGAAGGTTTTTAAAGAGGTAGCAATGGCTTCTTCGGTAGTGACACCTGTTGAAAAATGGGGGAAAGTATTAGTCAAAAATAATGATAAAAAATGCGATAAAATGACGAAAAAAGCAGCTAATGATTACCTGACTCAGCGAGTTTATTCAACAATAGCGGCCGACAAATCGGTGTCTGCGGGGGCTACCGAGAAGCCCTTATTGCTGCCATACTCGCTTATTCCTTCGGTAAGTGGGGCCTCAGGCTCTAAACCGAGGATCGCGTCGAGGGAGAGGAGCGACTTCTTCTTCTTTTGCCCACCAGCTCTGGATGCACCCGGGATTGATTTGCGCTTGGCAGGCACCTTGGGGCGGCGGGTCCCGATATCCGCGCCTACGCCGGACTCCGGCGATACCATATTTACCACCTCTACTGGATCACGGGGGACTGGTGGCACATCCACAGTATCGCGAAGCGGCGATGTGCGCGGAGGGATCAACACGCGCGGAGGTCCAACTCCAGCACCTTTCAATGGAGGAATGACCGGGGTCCTCGACTTCAGGGGAGCCTTGCGATCGCCGCCGGGAGGCACACCCTTGCGGTCAACTAGCATGCGCTTTTCCATTTGGATAACTGGACCCATTGCGTGCGCGTACCAGGCCACGTACGCGTTGAGGACTTTGGGGGCGCAGCTCGGTTCGCCGATAAAGAAATAGGAACCCGTGTTAAGCCGCATAAAATGGTGCATTGCATCCCTTATCCCCTCTCGGCTAACCACGGGCCTTTCCAATAAAGCTTCCATCGGGATCCCCTGGTTATAGCTCGATTGCTGAGCAAACCGGTGAGGGTTATACCTCATGAGGAGCGCTGTCTCATTCTGCCTAAACACCAAATACCCGGCCGAATGGAGTAGAGATGGAGGATTTCCCGAGCCTTCAATATGGAAGCCCCGTCTTTAAAATCATCGCGCAGCGGCACTACCGACTTGGTGGTCTCTGAGCCTATTGTTATGACCTTATCCAAGAAGGAAACCTTCGCTCCGACCAGGTGTGGACGAAGGAGTAGCCCCCTAGCCTCCCGCGGAGGTGCAACTACGATCGAAGCACCGACCAACTGTATGGCTCTTGGGAGTCTGCATTTCTCAAAAAAGGGAGGGATCTTATGGGCGCCGAACACCCCGTGCACGTGCATTTCCATCTAGGAGGTGAAGTAGTGCATCGGGAAGTTAGTGGGATGCACCCCAGGCTCACTAGCGTCCGCCGCTACGCTAAGTCCATTATAAAGATAAGCCAGCCCGGCAATTCCTACTGACAACTGCAAACCAGCCACCATTCGATGCGCTGGGTAGAAAACAGATGGCCGCATGTGGCGCGGGTGCATGGGGAGCGCAAAGCTGCACAGCCACAAGCCCAGGAACCCTACAAAAAAGGTTTCCTCATCCATGCCCGGGACGACGATTTCTGAGAAAGGAATGACGGCGGCGCTGGGGGAGATAAAAGTCCCTTTGATCATTCTCTGATATGGGTCGACGGTCCAAGCCGAAGCCAAAAGGGTCATCGAGCTGGGCGAACTTCTCGCTCCGCTCCGATAGGAACTCCGGTCGAATGAAGCGGGCAATAAAATCTGCGAAACTGACGCCCCGGACACCCGATTCCAGATAGAGCCCTTCATAAATCTCCAGCACCTTCACCAAGCCCGGGAACTGGTGCTGAATAGCGTTCTCCGGAGTCAAATCAAACACCAGCGGCTTGGTGGCAAAGACGTATTCATCGGGAGGAAGCAGCTCCTCGTAATGCTCCCCCCTAATCGGCAGACCCGAGACTTCAGCAAACTCCTCCAAGGAGATAGAGACCTCCATGTCCGTCATCAGGAAAGTGTGGGTGGGGATATTCCATTGTTCGATAAAGGCCTTGATCCACCACGTTGGAGGAGAGGGATACTCGAAGAGCGAGACGTAGATGGCCGAATACAAACCAATCTTCGTTAGATGAGTCCTTTTCGCTGATAAGATGTATCGGGCCCACTGCAAATATCCGGCGGGCGGTCGCGGGACCAATCCAATATTATAGGCCTGTCCCCAAGGGCGTGCTTCACCCTGACAGATTCGCCTCCCCAGAATGTCTATTTCCGGCGGCGGCTGCACGAGAATGGCACCAATTGCAGGTTGGAGGAGGTCATCCGAATTCCAATTTTTGACCTCCACGGCATACTTCACCGGGGGTTCATCCGCATAGGGGATCGAAATTATGGGCTCAGACGGCGTGGCGGAACTGAAACTTCGACGACCCTGGATGATCTCATTGTACCACTTACCCCACAGGTGAAGGCTCTTGTGCTCGGGGTCATGATCCTTTATGAGAGCGAGCACCACTCGGTCCACTGGTGCCTGGGGAAACCCTCCCTCCGAGCGAACAAACGGGAAAGACAAATTAGCAGACATGTTTCCTGCGGAGGGACAAAAAAAATTAGCCGTCAGTGTTGTAATTCCAACGCTCGACATTTTAAAATTTTACACCACACTGCAATGCAGTGGGTAGGGGACCAAATGCGGACCCACAAAATCTGGAAGACTGTGCATCATTTAACAAGACAGCCCCATCATTGGGTGAGACTTTCAATTAATGAAAAGATCCCCAAGAGAATATCCTCATTGATGGGAAATCCCTAGAGACAAGGAGAAAATCTCCTCTTTTAGAGCAAAGCTCTGTCACAGAGTGACATTTGTCAAACTCTGGTCTCAAGGGAATAAAATTTCCTAAAAAAAGAGCCTAGCTCTATAATAATGATGGAAAAATCCATCAAAAAGAAAACTTTAACTCCTAAAGATTAAAAATTTGGGATCTTAAAGATCCATGAAAACTTTCAGGAGTTCTCCATTTTCAGATCAAAAAAGATCTACATTTGATCCATGAGCAAAGCTCTGTTCATGGGTTAAAACCCATGAACAAGATCTCTGTAGATCTATAGATTTCTGAGAGCAAGGCTCTGTTAATAAAACCCCAAAGGGGTTTTCTTTAGATCAAAGATCTATAAGAGCAAGGCTCTGTTAATTAAATTTAATTTAATTTAATTTAATTTAAATTTTACCTAAGTTGTTCTAAGTTCTGAATTTTGAAGTTCTTGGGAAGAAACGAGAGCAAGGCTCTAAAATTCTTAAACAAGAGCAAGGCTCTAAAATTCAAGTTCTTGAAAACGGTAAAGAATTACCGAGGGCCAAGGGTCCTATTTATAGGCGCCTGCGCCCCTTCAACTTACCCCTTGATCCAACGGCCTAGATCTTGCCACCGTTGCACTCACGTGTGCGCCACGTGAGCGCAACAGTGGGGGGGAATTTGTTTCCCCCAATCAGAGCAAGGCTCTGTTTGAATTTCAAAAAAAAAATCAAATTTTGAAGCAACGCTTCAAATTCCGTGCGC
Organism: Agapanthus africanus; assembly: GCA_030015575.1. Lineage (NCBI taxonomy): Eukaryota > Viridiplantae > Streptophyta > Magnoliopsida > Asparagales > Amaryllidaceae > Agapanthus > Agapanthus africanus. The sequence continues at coordinate 396,211,398 of JASDDO010000008.1, forward strand.
TGCGCCACGTGTCAGAAGCTGATACGTCAGCGCAGCGCCCAAGGCAGTGCGCCCAATCAGAGTAAGGCTCTATTAAAAAACAAAATTAAAGTAAGCAGAGCTTCAGTTGCGCAAGCGCTGCGCTGCGCGACACGTGTCGGCGCAGTTGCTTCTGCGCAAGCGCTGCGCTGCGCGACACGTGTCGGCGCAGTTGCGCAAGCGCAGCTGCGCTGCGCTGTACGCTGCGCGACACGTATCCGCGCAGTTGCGCTGCGCTGTGCGCTGCATGACATGTGTCAAGCGCTGGTGCATCTGCGCCAAACAGAATTAAAATTCTAATAAGATCTTTCTGTTCTTGTTAAAACAAGAAGATTGTCTTCTGTAAAACAGAAGCCCTTAGATCAAAAATCCAACGGTGGGGAAAATTCCCCAAATCACTCAGAGAAAGATCTCTTTAACAAATTTAACAAATTTATGGGCACTATATAAAGGCCCCTAAACCCCAATTCAAATCATCATCGACATCAAGAACTTCAGAAAAAAAAACAAAAAGAGAGAACTCTGAAGAATTTTGAAGAATTCAAGAAAAAAAAAGGTAAAAAACCTTTATAGAAGAGAAGGTTCTCTTCTGAATAGATCATTGATCTAAGAACAAGATCAATGATCTTCAATAAAATATAAATAACAGTGCCTTGCACTTTTTTATGAACCACTGGTTCTTTGAAAACAAGAAAAACTTGTTTTCTCTGATCTAAAATTGATCAAAATATAAAACAGTGCCCTGCACTTGCAAAATTGGCACTATTGCGCTCTTAGGTTGGCGCAAGCCACCAGAGAGCGCCACGTGTCAGCTCCAGAACAACTTGCGCTATGCGCTTTTAATATAGAGCATTGCTCTCTGAAATTGGTGCAACTCATCAGAGCGCGCCACGTGTCAGCAGCGCAACAGCGTAGCGCACTGACACAGCACACTGCGCTAACTGCGCTTGCGCTCACCAGAGTGTGACGCGTGTCACCTCCACAACCGCTTGCACTCATTTATTGGCGCAAAGCACCTGACAGGCCACATGGCCACTATCATATAATTGATGCACTGCATCATTAAAAAGAAGGGCTGAGCCCAATTAAAAAGGCCTAACAGGCCTAGTAAATGCTATGCATTGTTTTCAAAAAAAAAGGGAGAGCCCAAATAAAAATAGATGCAATGCATCATTCTTTTTTAAAGGAGCAGAGCCCAAACAAGGGTCTGTCAAACTAACGTATCCTTAACGAACGTTTAAGTTGATCTTAGCCTCAATATAGCTAACGTATCCTTAAACTAAAACACCAAACCCAAATCTAAGTAAATACGGATTTGGACTAATCCACGTCCTACGGATGACGGCATAACTTAGTCTCCGTATACAATCCACGGGCATCCACAAACAAAACAAACACACACGACACGAAGTAAAATTCTGGAGAAGGAGAAAGTGGCTACCGCGATGCGGTAGCGTAATTAACTGCAGGGGCTTGCGCCTGCAGGGAAGAGCGTCCCCACAATCAAAAACCCCTCAAACGAGGGGGAATCTGACGAAGTCTGCTACATCGGCCGCATCCGTCTAAACCTTCGATACACGGTGCCATAAATCAACTTGGCATCTTCGGAGAGGTAGACGGATAAAACCATATAGCATCTGCCCCGAATCTCAGGCAAGACGTCTTCACGTCGCGCCGTCTTTCGGAGGGGAACACACTCACATATGGTTTTCAATCATTTCAAATAGGTATCATATTGTTTTCAATTGGTATCTTTGTTATGTGAGCTTCTTGCCTTCACATGCTGGTATACCTTATTTATCTTTTTCATGTGATTGGTTTTGATTTATTCATGAGTTAGATCATTAAAATTCTATCACTTGTATTCCATTACATTTTACTTTTGAGCTCTAATGGTTTGATATTCAGGTGATTGTGAGATAGAACTCATGAATGGATCTTTTGGGCTTGCTTCTCGTCCTTGGGAGATTCAAGCGATTGGGATAAGTAAACCTTGCGCTATTGAGGTAAAATTTTGTGTTTATATTCCCAATTCTTATGTTGTGCACATTAAAAAAATTCCATACTTTTAAAGAAACACGCACACACTTAGTACATGTGTAATACGATTTTGATTTTCATTGGTATCCTATGATTCGTATTACGACATGTATTCTAACTCATAAGTTTGAAAACTTGTTTTACTTTTTATGAGTTAGCGTATATTTTTAAACTTTTCATTGAATATCGTTTTCAAAACATGCTTTTGTTTATGAGTTGAGCTTCGATTTCAAAATTGTTCATTTTCAATTGATACCAACTCATAATTGCTTCCATATACCATTAGAACTTGTTTATACTTTGCTCAGTCGATGTTTATGCATGTATACCTGCTCTATTTTGCATATTCTTATATACATGCATTTGGATACGAGTTGAGCTTCATTTTTAAAATTTGCATTTTACTTGTGCTCGTATCCATATCCTAGTGTTATTCTATGCATACGTTTAAGGGGATGATTCAAACGTTTGATTCGTTTTAGGTGTACGCATATATTTAGATGGTAATTTAAACATTCTAATTTTCCTAACTATCCTTTTTGATTATGTCAAAAATGGGGAGATTAATAGAAGTATTTAGTATATCAATATCGGATATTTTGTTTTATTTGATATAGATGTACTATTTCCTATTCATATTTTGCCATCATAAAAAAGGGGGAGATTGATGAGTTATGGTTTTCGATGATCCAATTATTTGGTTTCGATGATAGCTTAAATATGAATAGTTCATTTAGTGTTACTTACTTATCTTGCTTATTCTATCGACACTAAACTTGTATACACTTGATGTTTACTTTGCATATCCTATATCTTGTGTCTATTAAGTAGTATATGACATACTTTACTTATGTTATATCTTTTGATATCGATATATTATTCACATTCGTTGTTTTGATATTCACAATATGAATATGTATATACATGTGTTCTATATCTTTGTTTTCATATATATATATATATATATATATATATATATATATATATATATGGCGTGGATCCGTTAGAGCGGGTTCATGTTTTTTCATATCATATATATATATATATATATATATATATATATATATATATATATATATATATTATTCATATCATATATATATATATATATTATTCATATATATATATATATATATATATATGGCGTGGATCCGTTAGAGCGGGTTCATGTTTTTTCAAATTCACGAACTTTTTCGTGTGACGTCCTACGAACGATCCGTTCCATTCAAGTTATTCTATATGTTTTAGATAGTGTATGGATGAAAAATCGTATCGATGGGAAGTATTTTGCATATGTAGAAACATGCGAATTTAGTTCAGCCGAACGAATTTTTAAATTTTAGTACTACGTTCGACACATGAAAACACTTACCATCGATGCGATTTTTCATCCATACACTATCTAAGACGTATAGAACAACTTTAACAGAACGGATCGTTCGTAGGACACCGCACGAAAAAGTTCATGAATTTAAAAAAATACGACCCGCCCTAACAGATCCGCACCCTATATATGTATATATGTATGTATATATGTATATATGTATATATATATCAATATCCCATACTTTGAGTTTGTTTTATATCTTGATATTGGTATACTTTCATAGTTTGTGATATCGGAGCAATGAATGTTTCATACTTGTGTTTAATATCTTGTTTATTTCATAACACTGTATATGATATGCTTGATCGTGTTGAGATTGATTTTCAGGGTATCGAATATCTCATGGCACAAGCGTTTGAAGGAGGATAGAGGAAAACGATCTTAAACGTCATATCTAATGGAGCTTGGAAGATATGGACGAGTGCTTCTCAAACTACCAATTCAAGCTTCGGGAAGCTAAGTAACCGAGGAATAAGAATTCAAGAGTTCAAGCTACGAATAGCTAAGAAGTTAGAAACCAAGTCCAATTTGATACGTCAAAGTCAAGTCCAAGATTTGAAGATCAAATATCGACTTTAAGACGCTAGTGAGTGAAGCGGCATATTCAAAGTTCAAATGAAGCGAAACGCCAAAAGTTCAAGAGCTCGAGACTTCAAGATTCAAAAATCGAAGATTCGTGATAACCGGCATAGAAATCTTGTAAGTACTCTTCGAGTTATGGTTAATATCAGCTAGAGCTCTTGAACAGTTACACAAACATTTTGCATTGCATGAACTTTGGGATTTTCGATTTAAAATTGATTTTCATCACAAAACACAAGTTTCTGAGTTTTTACACTTTAGACGTCTGTCCCCATATGCTTCAGACATCTGTCGTCTTTCTATGTTTTGATAAAAATTCTAAATATCTGATATTTGTGTATGCCAGACATCTGCTCAAAACAACTACAGACGTCTGGGCACTATAGATTTTCAAATATCAAAAATATCTGAAAAACTGAATTTTTGAATTTCAGACGTCTGTTTATTTATTCTTCATACGTCTATCTGTTTATTGGTTTTACGATCAACCCTATTTTTTTAAGTACAGAAATTTCTGAATCTTTTTTGAACTTCAGACGTGTGTCAAAATGTACTCCAGACGTCTGTTTTCTCTTTGTTTCTTTGACAAACGTCTGATTGCCAGTTTTCGAGTTGTTTTTTTTTTGGTTCAGACGTCGATTGATTTGTACTTCAGACGTCTGTTGCATACAGACATATGACCACTCGATTTATAAATAAAGATATTTTTGGGAACTTTGGTTCACAAAAAATGTTTAAACAAGGACCTGACAGACGTCTGGTAACGGTGAAAAATGATAGTTTTGAGCTATAACGGCTAGTTTTTTCTTAGGAAAACGGTTTTGGGTTGGTTTTTTGAGCGCTAATCACTCGATATTTTAGTTGCTATTATTCCCAAATGATCTAGAGAGAAAAATATCATTTCTTATGAGATATTCAAAAGAGTTTTCAATTTGATTTTCCATTCATTCTCACACACAGAATTAAAAGCTTTGAATTGAATATATCCATACTTTGTAAGAGTATTAGAAAGAGTTTGCGAGAAACTTGTAAAGAGTATTGTGCTTCAAGTATAATCTCTTCTTTCTTTGTGTTTGAGATCTTAAGTACAAGATTGTCATTGTAAGAGAGGAAAGTATCTTTGTAAAGAGAAGGGCGATGAACTTGTAAGGGAAGTGTTGTTCATAGTGGCGAACAACGTGTGGTCTTTTGAGGAGACGTGTTAGGTTTAACCTCCACCGGAAGCAGGGTTGTGTGTTGCTTATGGTCAACGTGTTTGTCTCCAAAAGAAAGACGTGTTTAGTGGAACGAGCTCGTGCGATTAAAAAAATGGATTAGGAGATCTCCCGAACCACTATAAAAACGACTTGTGTTTGCGATTGTGTTTGCAATTTCTCTCTTAGTTTATATTGCTTATTAGCTTAGAAATTGCTTAATTGCTTAATTGCATACTTGTTCCCTACTTGCTATAATTGCTCACTACTTGCTCTTTATGCTTATTGCTTATACTTGATATTGCTCTTGCTTTCTTATGCTTTATACTCTTTGTTCACAATTGTAGTATTGCTTGATATCATATCTCTTTGCAATTGTGTTTTATACTAGTAAGTATTGATAGAATTTTTAATTTGGGCATATCTGTAGCTTATTCCTATTCACCCATTCTAGGAATAATTTCAAAGGTATATGGAATTGTCCGGTTTATGCTTAAAACCAGAATCCAGAAAAACTGAAGGCACATTTCAGTAATGGTAGTTTGTGGGTTATCCGGGCACAAACGAGGGTATAACTTTCTATCATTTATAAGATCAAACGTTGTTTAGTTCTTGACTCGCCACAGTTTTTGTAAAATGAATTCTTTTTAGAAAACATTGGTGGGAGTATGGTAGAACTAGAAGTAATTCCAAAACCACGAACGGTTATTGAAAATTTAGTATAACCTAAGAATTCAATTGGATTCGTCAATCCATTAGCCACTCCACAGATTTGGTGGGTAGCCTCAGCCACCCGAGAGGTATTTCGATTTTCTCGTAGACAGTGATAGGGAGGTTTACATTACGTCGCTGATGATCCAAGCTTGGCACTACAGCTGTCCTTGACTATGAGATCAGGTAGGTGGATGACTATAACGTCGTTACAATTTTATTTAGAAATGCACGTATATATGACTCTACCAGAGGATTGTTGTAGTCAGTGGGAGCAGCGGAAACGTGATGGTCAAATATCTTATGTTTATTTATAGACTATAGCAGGTATAGCGGGGATGGATCATCTATTTTGGTGTAAAAGTCATGATGTTTGACTTCATCAAAAATAACAGATGAATCTGGTAAGAAGATAGTAGGGAGTATTGTTCTTGGATTTGGATGACATACTCGGGATATGAAGTGGTGTTCTTATACTATAACCGGTCAAACTTTGGATGCCACAAGGGTTTCTCCATACAGGATCTGAATAATGTTGCTTATGCATTGAATGTAGTCAAGTATAATCCAATCCTGGAGAAGCAAAGGGAAGAAATGATGAACATATGTGGATGCTCTTAGTGTGGGTAATGGCAGCCTCCTAAAGGAGGCAGTTACTGGTTCTTGCTTCCAAAATGACTTGGATGACAGAGTGACTGTCAGAGTTACAAGTTTACCCACTTATGAGGGATGGTATGTTAGACAGGGATCCAAGCGGAGACTGAGGTAGGCATGACGCAAAATAATGATTAAATTCAGTGGAAGATATAGTCTAAGAAGTTTGTTGGATTTGGTGTTCATACTATGAACTTGGTCCTATCAGATATCCAGACAAGATCTAAAACAAGTATCGCTCATTTCGGAAGATAGCCGTTCTCCGCGAAGTTGAGATATAGAGAGATAAAAATAGAAATATTGGTGCAGATCTACTCACTGAGACTATTTCTCGAACACGAATATTTCATAAACACGGTTTGTGAAACTGATTAGTAGAGAAGTTGGGTATCCGGTAGCACACGTGTTGTGGGTATGCGATACCGTAATAATTGGCCTTAAGTGCAAGTGGGAGATTGTTGGATATAGCGCCCTCAAAGAAATTGTTGTAATCGTAGGCAGGCGATTATGATGATAGAGGGAGGACCAATACGGGTAGAACAGTCTTACTCGAGATGAAAATCCGCTTTGACTTTATCATCATGTACATGTTTTGTGTGGTATAGCGTATCACTATTACATATTGATAAAGCCCATAAGATTTATGCTTGACTACCAGGGTTATGATGACGATCATACTGGTGAGTTCTGGATAGTCCATAAGAACATCCTTAAATGCCCTTGGTCGTGGGAATGTCGAGACTGGACATCGATATTCCAGAGTAGACTAGTGTATACGTTTCTTGATCCCGATGAGGGGCGATAGCAGGTCTCACAGCCCTTGGTGTAAGTCAGTCACCAAATATTGTATATGTATACAGGTGCTCGTTGGGTTATGAGTTACACTGGACGGGCTCACCGGGAACATGTTAGATGGAATTATACCTATCGTCAGATAGCATTTCTCAGGTGACATTAGTACTGGGTAGTATGTCGACCCAAAATCATCATTTGTCTTAAGTGTATTCCCACTGTATTTTGATTACTAGTTTACCACAGCTTTAAAAAGTCATGCAAACAAGTAGTTTTTGGGGTGCAGTCCCGAAGAATTTAGAGACGGTGCGCGATAGAAGGATTCATCTCTCCCGGTATTGGAGTTGATGTCGCGCGGTGTACGGTTGGTCATCACCATAAGACCTAGGCCTAGGAAGATGGGATTTACTGATTGCGATCAATAGTTTCTCGATTGGTGATAGGGCTTGACACCGACACGACTTATCAAGTTAAGGGGTCTGACGTTATCCACCTCCTAGACCCGATATGCGATACTCTTAGACGAATAGACCAGAATGTGTGGTAAATGCCGCTAATAGGCTTAGTTAGGGTTTCAGACGAGCTTGCTTGTCGATCTCCTTTTCGACACATACCTGGGTAGCCGTTACGTACAGCTAATGCCACTGATATGCTTGTGAGTTTTTTTAGGGTTTTCTTCAGTGAACTCACTACTATCGTATTGCCGAGTCTTTAGAGTCCTACACAGAGGGTTTTCCGGCTTCGGCAATATGATGTAGTAGCCGTACAAGATACATGCATGAGTCCGATTAAAACTAGTGTATTCGTTACATTGACAGTAATCGGATGGTCCAAATACTAGCCGCTCTTTTGGAAAGACAGATATTAAATCAGGTACCAATTTAATATATATATATAATATGTGTATTTACTAGTATTTTATTACACTTCTTTATGTCTCTATTATATATTTTATTTCATAGGAAATTAATTACATATGTTTGTATTTATAGGTCACACGCACACGCACACGCACACACTAACACTAACGTAATTAATTGTTTTTCTATTTTCTTTTTAGCTCTCTTTAGGTTATGTTGTGCTTGAGGTATATCATACCCTTCACCATGTGTAGAGTGGTGACAGGTGGAGGAGAGAGAAATGAGTGGACACTTGTATACTTGATGGGAATCCTATGGTTAGGATTAAATTGAGAGGAGATAAATGATATGAACCATTTTCAATATGGTTCATAATTCATTTTTTCTCATTCTCTTTTCCTAATCTAAGCTTGAGCTCAACTAATTAGATAAATTAGAATATTTTAGAAACTAAAAGAGAGTGAGATACATTCTTAGTTCACTTAATTAGCATCTAAGTGATCTAAGTTATCTTCAAGGTGGAAGATTGGAGCCATTGGAGGAGCCCTCAAGGTGGATCATTTTTTATGGAAGAGATGGATGAGCAAGCATGTTCCATGGAGCTACTTGGAACCTACAAAGGAGTCCAAACCAATTGTGGAGCACTTGAAGATACTACAAAGGTTGTAGCTTAAATCTTGTAGCATAAAACTTGCTCTTTTTTTTGTTTCAAGTCTAATCTTTAGATTAGATCCTTCATGTTAGAACTATATGCTCTCTAGAATTTTGAAAACCCTATGATTATTTCTTTTAAAATTGCTATCTAGAGTGCACTAGTTCCTTCAGAAGAAACTCCTCCAAACATCGTATCAATTGTCTCGATCGAATCAAGGCATCCTCGACGCTAAGGAAAATCATAGATCCTCCTTAATTGTAAGTCCCTCTTCCCTCTCATTCTCTCTCACCGCGTAGCTCTTACCATACCTTTTGTTGGGTAGAAAAGTATGGATTTTTATTTAATTATGAATTTTTCTTATTCTTGTATTGCTTTTAATTCTAATATGAGTAATGAAATTTCATGTATATAGGGTTTGATGAATCTATATTAGTATGATGGGTTGATATAGTTGATTGATCACTTTTCTATATACGTAATTGTTAATCTTGTTTTTTTATCAACAGTCTATATCTTGTTTTACTTCTTTGATAATTTACGATGCTTATAGTTCGTGCTTAGGGTATGCAACTTAAAGATTTAAGTTATGTTAAATTAGGCTTTATCATAATTAGATTTTTGTGTTATAGGTCTAGGTTTTTGAAAATAAAATTCGATAGGCTATGAGCCAAAGCATATAGCCTAAGCAAAGTTAAGGTTTTCATAACATAATTGTTAAATTATCACCTTTTTAATGGTTATGAGTTATGAAGTTTGATAGTTAATATAGAACGCCCTATAGTTTATTCTTTTAATCAATTGATGACTATTTAGGGAACCATATCATATATTCTTTCATATCTAATTTATGATTATTGTTTGAGTCAACAAAATAGAAAAGTAATTAGAAGTTGTTTTGCACATGATGCTACATAGAGATTCATACCCTAGGTATGATTCTTCCTTTTAATTAGATATCTCAAAATCTTTATTTTTATTTCTCTATTTTGTAATTATTCTAAATAGTCATCTTTTCAAATTAAAAAGATCGAATTTTGCAGGTAAAATTTTACCCTCTATGTCATGAGGGAAAATATTAATGTGTTGCTATGTTTTCTTGATTTCTGTATATTTTATTGCTTAATATCGTCCACCCCATGTCATGGGTGTGATGATATTGTCATTAGTTTTTGTGGATTATTATATGTTATATGTATATTCAATGTTACGGCTGAGTCTTAGTGTTTGATTGTTTGGGGGTAAGTTAGGTCAATTATGTGTGTGTGTGTGTGTTTACCCTATATTTCCATATAGGGAGACTTAACCGTAATTATGTTTCATAATTATCCAGCGACTGCTCTATCGTAGTTATCTAACCTACGAGCGATTGGCGTCTCCCCATGGTCAGTACGAAATCCATAATTTAAATTAAGTCGGATTGTTACGTTGTTTTTTTTTAATTTAAAATACGTTTTTCCTTATATGCTGAAAATTATTTTACGCCTGTTTTCAAATAGACATAACTCTTAGCTTAGAAATCTAAATTGAGCAAACTCAAATTTCTGGAACATGTACAGAGAGATAGCTATAGTTTTCTCCTAAATTAAATTCCCTAAAAACTAACGAAAACTATTTTAAAACGTGAATGTGACAAATTTGGATAGATGGAGAAATTATCTGCACAGCTGTCGTAAAATATGCATAACTCCTTACTTGATTATCGAAACGCAATAATTTTTATTGGATACTATTCACAGCAGATAGACGGTTAATTCTTGTTTTATACCCGAAACCATAAAACGAATAAATTCCTTTTGAAAACGCAAAATACCATCAGTGTATGTATTCTGAAATCTGCACTGGCCTACTTTGTGCAACGTTACGAAAACACCCATAACTCCCTCATATGAAATCCGCTCGAGGCAAACTCAGTCTCGTATTTTACATGACGTCGTGAAATATAATTTACTCCTTAAGCAATATTTTCAAATTTCAATCCAAAACTGTTCTTTTCTGCATGTGAACTTGTGACTGATTTCTGGCCTGAAACTTAATTGCGATGATTGCAATTTCATGCTATATGTGTATATGAATATTTTGCATTATATCTTGAACTTGATATGACTCCGTGAATACATGGCTTCATGACTACATGAATTCGTGAACAAAAAATTGCATGTATCCATGAACCCGTGTTAATTTATAAATAGTTTGATCAATGTTTGTCGGGGGTGTTGGGGTAGTTTAGGACGAGTCGTTCAATTGCTTCGGAGTTCCTTATATATAATTATGTAATCCTGTTGTTGTGGTATCTTTCCAGAAAGGTACATTACCAGTAAAAAAATCTCATGAAGCAGTTGAATATCATTTCTTAACTCGCGTTAGAATAAGGAACAATATATTAATGACCATGTCATCTTCTATTGTTTATGACATGTTCTCTCCATGCTTGTATGTTAATTCCCTGGTCTATATTTTCATTGTTTACATTTACTGCCAAATGCTTGCCAGCAATGCATCCCTAGAAATATACTTTATTATTAAATGTTCCCTTTTTATATGCATTGCTTACTTTCATGTCCTTGCTATCTTTTTTACGTGCTTTATCTTATATTTGTTCCCATATAAAATATATTATTTTATTAATATGGGACTTACCGGACGCAAGTTTGCAGACAGACATTCCATTCTGTTTTTCTTTCTTCTTAGGGATGTCTTTCAGGAGGTACAGGGGTAGTGACGAGGCTCGGTACAGGATCGAGCCGAATGAGAAGGATTTCGATCAGCTAGCTTCACAAGCCAACTCTTAGTCCCTTTTCTATATGCATCGTTCGAGACTCTTCATAGCCTTTATGCTTATTCCTTATTTTAAACACTTGTGTCCAATTGGACTAACCTTGTAACAAGTATTGTTGGATTTATTTATTTAAGATTTTTATTATGTTTTAAATTCTTGTATTCTTTTCATGTTACTGCTTATACAGACGCTTAGCGTATTCATATCGGGAAGGTGTAATTCTCGGTACGAATACGTCATAAGCTTATCAATTCTCGCTCCTAGTCTTTTGGGGAGCGGGGCATGACAGGTACTTTAGTGGTGATGAAAGGAGTAAAGGGGGAGACCTTATATATTCTGCAAGGAAAGACGGTGATAGGTTCTGCAGCAGCTTCGTCTATAGAAGAATCAGAGACAGAGAAGGCCAAGTTGTGGCATATACGACTTGGACACATGAGCAAGAAGGGTTTGGCGATTCTCGGCATTCAAGGTTTTCTTGGAGGCCACAAGACAACGACGGTTGACTTCTTTGACCATTGTATTTTTGGAAAGCAGCGCTGAATTCAGTTCAGTAAAGTGGTGCATAGGACGAAGGCGACACTCGACTATATTCATGCCGATGTTTGGTGACTTTTTCGTGTTCCATCGAAAGGTGATGCTCGGTATTTCTTATCTCTAATTGATGATTACTCCAGGATGGTTTAGGTTATTATACCGAAACACAAGAGTGATGTTTTCAAGGCCTTCAATGTGTGGAAGCTTCTAGTTGAGAAGCAGACTGAGTAGAAGATTAAGCGTCTTTGTACTTATAATGGCATGGAGTTCTATTCGAATTAGTTTAATGAGTTCTGCAAAGACGAAGGCATCACAAGGCACTGTATAGTTAGAAAGACTACGCAACAGAATGACGTCGCAAAACGTATGAACGGAATGTTATTAGAAGAGCACGGTGTATGCTTTATAATACTGGCTTGTCTAAGGATTTCTGGACCAAGTCTGTTTCTACTGCGTGTTACTTGGTGAATCTCTCTCTCTCAACAGCTATTGATTACAAGACCCCTATAGAGGTATGGTCCGAAAAACCTGCTGATTATTCTACCATTATAGTATTTAGTTGCACTACTTGTTATCATATTAGTGAGGGGAAGTTGGAGCCTAGGCAAAGAAGGGTTTTTTTCTCGGGTATGATATCAGGGTCAAGGGTAGAATTTGGACTTCTGATTCGAATGTTGTACATAGTAAAAATGTGACTTTTGATGAAAATTCTATATTTCGCCCGAGAAAGGAGATTGATGTCTTTACAGATAAAAATAAGAATGCCAGCAAACCGGTGGAATTTGAAATGACCTCATTTCCGTCTAATCAGGAGAATATAACTGAGCCAGGTACACAACAGCAGCCTCAGCAACAACCGTATAGTATTTCCATCGACCGTCCGTGGAGGCAGATCCGTCCCCCTCCGATGTATGGTTATGAGGATATGCACTTAATGCAGCGGAAGTGATGGAGTCTCTTGAGCCCATCAGTTATCGAGAGGATATTTCTGGATCCGAATCTATTCAGTGGATTGCTGCTATGGGAGAAGAGATGGAATCTCTTCATAAGAATCAGACATGGGAGCTTGTCAAGCTCCCGGAAGGAAGAAAAATTATAGGATGCAAGTGGAACTTCAAGAAGAAGTCTAGAATCTCATATGAAGAATGCACAAGATTCAAGGCCCGTCTAGTTGCTAAGGGCTACAGTAAAAAAGAGAGAATTGATTATTATGAGATATTTTCCCCCGTTGTGAGGCATATTTCCATTCATGTGTTTCTTGCTATGGTGACACTCAGGACCTAGAGTTAGAGCAGCTTGACATGAAGATGGTTTTTTATTTACGGAGAGTTAGAGAAGGATATCTTGATGAATCAGCTAAAAGGATTCACTGTTCAGAGTAAGAAATATCATGTTTGCAGATTACGGAAATCCTTGTACGAGTTAAAGAAATCTCCGAGACAGTGGTACAAGAGGTTTGACAGGTTCATGATTGAGCATGGCTACAATAGGAGTCCATATGAATGTTGCGTTTATCATAGAAGACTGGAGGATGACTTATTTGTTTATTTTCTCCTATATATAGATGACATGCTCATTGCAGCTTGAGACAAATCAGTGATTCAGAAATTGAAGGTGTTTCTTAGTAGTGAGTTCGAGATGAAGGATCTTAGAGCAGCTCGATAGATTTTAAGTATGGAGATATATAAGGATTGCAAGCAGCGAAAGGTTTTCTTATCGTAAAAGAGCTACATTCATAAGATATTGAGGAGGTTCAACATGTCAGATGTGAAGCCGGTGAGTACTCTATTGGTTGGTAATATTCGTCTTTCGGCAGCTCTCTCACATCAAAAGAAGAGTATATTTCTCGAGTCCTTTATGCTATTGCTGTGAGAAGTTTGATGTATGCTATGGTGTGCACTAGGCCAGATATTGCACACGCAGTTAGCATTGTTAGCTGGTATATGGCTCAGCCTGGAAAGGAGCAGTAGCAAGCAATGAAGCGGATATTCCGATATCTCAGAGGAACAACAGATGTTGGTCTGATTTACGGAGAAGATACGTGTTGCGAAGTAGCGGGTTATTCAGATTCGGATTATGCAACCGATCTTGACGGGAGGAGATCGATGAATGGTTATGTTTCCACATTGGCTAGTTCTGTTGGTAGTTGGAAGGCTATGTTACAGCTTTCAGTTGCTTTGTCTACTATAGAGGCAGAGTATATTGTGTTGATGGAGGCAGCCAAGGAAGACATTTGGTTAAATTGTTTAGCCGGTGATCTCGGCTTTCATCAGGATTAAGCTGTGTTGTTTGGTGGCAGCTTGAGCGCTATATATTTAGCAAAGGATCGGGTGCATCATGACAGGACTAAATACATTGACGAGAGATATCACTTCATCCAGACGGAGAAAATGATCAAGATACAAAAGCTTAGTACAGAAGACAACCTAGTAGATATGTGTACTAAGCCGGTATCTACTCGCAAGTTCAGACATTGTTTGGACTTCCTCAGCGTTGATAGATGGAGATAGCCCTAAGAGGATGATCGGCACAACAGACTTCTAGCAAAATGGATTTTTAAATCAAGGTGGAGATTTGTTAGAATTGATTATATAAAATTCTAACCTTATTTTTTTTTTAGATTTGTTAATTAAAGATAAATCCAAATTGGTCATTTAGAGATAAGATTGAGTTTTGTTATTTGATTTAAATTGGATATTTGATTAAATTCAAGTTTAAATCTTGTACTTATCTCTAAGAATTAATATAGGCTATAAATATGAAGACTATTTAGCCTAGGGTTTGAGATGAGAGAAAATTAAGAAAAAAGAGAGAGAAGAGAGATAGGTTGTGTTTTGCCGTCCTCTCATAATTCTGTAGTTCCCATAAACAGTGAAGCGTTCTCTGCTGCTGCATGTGGTTTTTCCCGTTTGGGTTTTCCACGTAAAATCTCTATGTCCCTTTTGCGTTGATCTTTTTTTATTTTTTGGTGATTTGTTTGATTTTTGTTTCCACGTTTATCTCGATTATCCGTAACAGGAGATGAACTAAAGGTAGTTAACTGCTAACAAAGTATATTTTAAGGTATTTATAAGCAGGGAAAAATCAATAAGGTATCATGCAACATGGGTGAAACTTGGGAATTTTATAGAAATTTACTCTAAAAGCTTAGATAAAGAAGAGGATAATACACTTGCTTTATCTTCATCTTTGCCTTTAGCTCTGCTTTGACAACATCCCACCCTACACTATTTAGTTTTTACAGATAATCACACCTCCTTTTCAAAACTTTCCCACCATCCATAGAAGAGAGAGAGAGAGGGAGAGAGAGATCCTTTGGCATGAGTGAGCTCTATTCTTCAACCCTCACTAAATCATTTAATTGCACATGTTCTTGTAGTGCCAAACATCATTCATCATCACTCAAGGATTTTGCCTTCTGAATTGGATCTACCATGAAGCAAACTGTAGTCCGGTGACAGACCACCTTTTATCATCACCAAACCAAATTCTTGGACGTGAAAACTATATATATAGAACATACGAATTTTAAGTAATTCTAGATAAATTGTCACCGTCCTGCATATATTTAGGGTCAATTTTATATAGCACCATGATCTCGTTTATATCATGTCCAACACTTAATAAAAATTAGATCCATGCAAATGAGGCATCATGGTACACAACAAAAGAGTATAAAAATATTAAGTAATCATTTATTATAATATATTCAACCGGAAAATGCTCTTGTTATTCGACCAAAATTGCACGTGTGTTTGAATGTATAATGCCACATAACTAATCTTGCATAACCAAGTCAAATTTCCTTGCAAAATCGTACCAGGATCAACCATCACCTCTTAACTTGTTTATCAGCACACGACGCCTCTGAGTTAGTTGACAAACAGGTGATGGTAGATAAATGTTATTTCTAAACATACTATAGTGCAGCTACAGCATTGGTGCAGTGCCATCCTGGCCAGAAATTTAGCATAAAAAGATAAAACTTAGAACATCGCAACAACATAACTAATTATACATGGCTACATGCATAGGCACCAAGTTCACAAGCTAACTGCAACACCTAAAAAGAGTTTGTTAGAGTCGAGATAATACGGATATCAAGCACACAAAGAAGTAGAAACTGAGGAAAATGGAAGCGGAGTTTTTAAGGAGGCGACCCGTGCCTGGGATGACTTGGGGGTGTTGCCTTTGGAACATAAGGCATGAGAGGAGTTCCGTGCTCGATGGGCCCGGAGTTTATGGCCGCCTTTGAGCTCGGAGCCTGATCAAAGCGGGGGTAGTCCTCCTGGTTAAAACCGCCCAGATCTTTGTTTTGCATTGGAGTGCCGATGCCGTAGCTCTTTTCCTGAGAAATTAACAAACAAATAAGGTAATTTTTAAGCCGGCATAAAAATTAAAAATATCCTTTTTTTCTTTTTTTTTGAGACCCGGTTTAGGCATCAAACCTTGAATTTGAAGGCTACTAGTAATCAATATTTCAGCATAATTTTTTTTATTTGTTCTACTAATTCCGATGCCTAAGCCACCAATTCGAGTTCATTGGACGAACAAAGATTCAAACGATGTAAGATCTGATTTGATCAGTGTTTCCTATGCACTGGATTTATTAGTATAGAAATTCTTAGATTAGAAAATATTTACAATAACTAATGAGCAATAACTCAGTTGGTATGAGCACTTCCCTCTTGGGAAGAGTGTAGGATTCGAATCTCAGTAACCCCAAAAGGAGAAGTGGTCATAAATTAACGCTTGCGCGATAAATTCATGGGGTCCCCTGGTTGCGTGGGTGTGTTTGTGTGTGTTGGTTAGGGCTTACGGGCCACTGCCAAAAAGAAAAAAAGAACGAAAATATTTACAATGCAAAATGCCAAGTTTTGATTAAATTCATATCGACATACGTTAATCTTTCTATTGGTAACAGCCACTCCAGCATCTCCAGCATGCATCACCATCCCGGCTTCATGCCCAACAACCATCGAATCTGAATTAAGCAACATATGCAAAAGATTAATAAAGGGAAATCATATCAGTTTTTCATTTTGAAAATAATAACAGCGAATATAGTGTGTTGCATGAATTCGTTGTTGAGGACGTATGTCAGTATTCGATTCATATCTTGACGGATTCATTGAGAATACTTGGGGAGCTACTTTCGGACCTCCTAAGATTTACATAACATGTATCAATTGCTAATTCATCAACTATCTATGCATCACTACTAACAAATCATTTGCATTCCTAATTTAGATTTTCTAATATTAACCATTAATTATTACTATTTTTGTGTGTGTTAGAAAAGTTAAAAAGTAGCATATGCCACCTCATATCCTATACTCCGAAAAATGCGAATCTAACTCGTATCATGTCCTGTAAGCAGCCATTGTATCTATTGATTACGACCTGAGACCTTCAGGAGAAAACAATGGGTTGTGCAAAAATGATAAAGAATTTAAGCAAATTAACGCAGCGGCATCCAGTGAAATGTCTAAAATACAAAGTACTAAATATATAGTCTTATATTCATTTGTAGTCATGGGCCATCTGCTAGTTACTTCTTAAAAACATTGGCATCATATTATTACTGTTTTTAAAATATGTTAGATGTCTTTTTTTTAATAATATTGCTGGCAGCTTGTATTCATTTGGAGCTAGAATCAAAATTGGTGAATTGTGTTATATACATGTACCGTTCTCCTTATGCATCATAGTGTGGTTCGTATCATATTGTGTATCGTGAGATACTCTTTCCCTAGTGGAGTGATTAAGTACAAAACTATGAATTTCATAAAAATTGAACAGATCAGTCAAGTTGCAACTAAAAACAACTACAAATATATAAATCTCACTAACTCAAGGGGAAATTTTTTTAAAACAATACCAAGAAGAATAAGTATATAACATACGAGATCAATGGAGCTAAGGTATGCCTTATCTAAATATCTAAGGTATATGAGAAGAGAAAGGGCCCATCCAACTAAAAAAATATGTAACTTAAAAACAATGGGGCCCATCTTCTTTGTTCCTCTCACATCTTAAGTAACTTAGCTAAGGTATACCTTAGCTCCATTTTTCCCATAACATAAACATGAACTTGATAAGTATAATAAATATATAAAGCATCCTCCTAAATATAAAAAGACAAGTCTAAAAGTAATGAAATAATCAATCATCTCCATTTGATCCATCACTATCACAATTTTTGTCGACTATCAAAATTCAATTGTTGCTTGAAACTAGTTGGTGAGTAAGAAATGAAGGCTGGAGTTTTTCCAATGATGTATTCTCGATGAAGAAGATGAAGCAAAGCCTTTGCTCGGTTAGATAAGCATCAAAGGGAATTCGGTAGAAAAGAGAAGGAGATGAGAGAAGCTAATGGGAGAGAAGAGCCGCCATGAGCTACCAATGAAATTCATATGGTGAAAATTTGGTGATTTTTACCTTAAGATCGAGAGAAAGAAGTAATGTATACATAGGATTATGGAAAGCACCAATATAGATAGCAACGAATTTCAATCAATCAATTCAATTAAAGATTATGGAGAAGAAAATCAAGCATATGTTGAAGATATGTGGAAATATATCAAAATCAGTCAAATACTCTAAACAGGAAAGTCATGGATGTGATGAAGATACATTCCATATGATAAAGATGTTAAGCCAAAGATATTGGAGCCAAGTTAGCAATATCAAATTCAAATTATATACATAATAGCTCCCTAATTCTCTCTGATTTAATCTTTTGCAATCTTTCTTTAATTTGGTATTCATTACCATATTTGTAATAATTACATTGTAAACTTTTTCTATATAAATGAGAGCATCTCACACAAACAAAAGTACGAGGAAAATCCTTCAATTAAAATTTCTTTATAGTATCAGAGCTCTTTGATAACCAAGGTAATTAATCCCTCCCTCATCCTTTACAATGGCCTTAATCCCTCCAAAATTTCCTTGCCCTGTCACCTTGAATGTGGCAAATTTCGTGTCACTAAAATTGGACAATGATAACTATTTACTTTGGAAAACACAAGTAGAATCATCGATAGAGAGTCAAGATCTACTTGATTTCCTCACTGGTGAAATCAAAGCTCCTCAATTTCTCATCGACACAAGTGGAGAAAAAACCCCAAATCCGAATTACTCGGCGTGGGTCCGTACAGATCGTTTGGTGAAATCTTGCATCATCGGAACCCTTTCCAAAGAAACTCTTGGAACGCCGTTGGGCTTAAAACAACCTCAGAGGTATGGACCGCTCTTGTCGGAAACTTCTTTCAAAGCCTAGTTGCTCGAGAGTTTAAATTAATGACAACATTGCAAAATATTAAAAAGGGAAATTCCTCTGTTTCTGAATATTTAAGTAAATTTAAGAATATTTGTGATCAACTAAATGCAATCGAAAAACATGTTTCCGATCAAAACAAAGTTTTTTGGATGATGCAAGGACTTGGATCAGATTATGCGATGTTTCGTACGACCATATTACGACCTCCAGCGGATCCATATGCTCAAATCGTATTCAACTTCATGCCTAAGAAATTCGGAGTGGTCGTAACAATAAGCAAGCCGAAGATTATGTAGCCTTTGTCACTCAACGAGGTCGCAGTTTTCGAGGACAAAGAGGAAGAGGAGGTTTCTCGTTTTCATCGAGGGGTCGTTGTTTTCCACAGTCAAACCAAGGTCATCGCAATCTCAACGTCACAACATTAGCGCAGTCTAATCGTTCAGAATCTTCTAACAAGGCTACTTCTCTTGTTTGTCAAATTTAAGAAATCCAATCATGATGCTCTTGGATGTTGGCACCGCTTTGATAATAGTTTCCAAGCACAACAGATTCCTCAAGCATTAGTTGTAATTCAACTTTCTGATTCCCAAGATGTTCATTGGTCCTGATACAGAGGCTACAACACATGTTACTCTCGATCCTGATAAGCTTTCAAATATTATACCATATAAGGGCACTGATTGCGTTATGGTAGGAAATGGAAATCGGATTCCTATTTCTTATATTGTTGATGGTAAAATACAAAATGTCTCTTTGTCTATTCCATTAAAGAATATGCTTGTAGTACCCTCTATTAAAAAGAATCTGTTATCTGTCTCACAACTTACTAATGATTATCCTTATTCTTTTGAATTTCATGCAAATGGATTTAACATAAAGAATCTGCAGACTGACAAAATCCTAATGTCGAGAACTAGGAGCGGAGGACTTTACACACTTGGAAATAGCGGTCTGGAAATATATTTCTCTAAGCGATGCCAAGTCACGGAAGAAGATACATGGCATATGCGGTTAAGGCATCCAAACCCAAATGCGTTATCGTATTTGAGTAATAATAATTTTATCTCTGTTAATGAAAAAACTCATGGATTATGTAAAACTCATGGATTATGTGAAAGTTGTCAACTTAGCAAGAGCTTTAAATTTGCTTTTTCGTATTCTGAGAATATATCAACTTTTCCATTAAATAAAGTTCATTGTGATTTGTGGGGACTTGCACCTGTTTTATTTACATAAGGTTTTCGATACTATATTATATTTGCGGATGATTTCTCAAGATATTGTTGGTTCAATCCATTTAAATATAAGTCGGATTTTTTCAAAACATTTATTGCATTTCAGAAAATGGTGGAAAATCAATTAAATGCAAAAATAAAGATTTTTTCAGTCAGATAATGGCGGAGAATTTATGAAAAAGGAGTTTCTTAACCATCTTACTTCGTGTGGTATATTACATCAATCATCTTGTCCAGGAACTCCCGAACAAAATGGATCCGTCGAAAGAAAACATAGGCATCCTGTTAAGTTGGGCCTTGCTATGTTATATCAAGCATCGATTCCTTTTTAATATTGGGTTGAGACATTCTACGCTGCAATTTTTTTGATAAATCGTCTACCATAAGCTACTCAACAAATAAAGTGTCCATTTGCCACTCTTTTTTATAAGGAACCATCATATACCATCCTTCAAGTTTTTGGTCCATGTTATCCTTATTTGCAAAATTACACTTCTAATAAACTTGAATGCAGGTTGCTTCGTTGTGTTTTCTTGGCTATAGTGAAAAACAAAGGGTATCGATGCCTTCATCGTTCCACAGGCCGAGTGTACATATCAAGACATGTTTTTGATGAAATAAAGTTTTCATTTGCTCCATCAGCAGTTGCAAATCCCACTCAATCTCAATTGGAAATCTCTAACTATGATGAATGGCTTGATCCACAATATACTTCTGCTTCTTCACTTAATTCTGAAGACAGAATTCTCGTGTGATCGAGATTGCGCTCGGTTATTTGATGGTACCGAAACAACTTTGAATGAGCAACTGCGAGTGCCCACTCTCGCTGTTCATGCAGATCACCAGAACTAGTAGAACCGGCTTTTATCGCTCTAGCCAATTCAACTTGTGGCATTAGACCGGACCATTTTATGCAGACACGGTCTCATTCTGGGATCTTCAAATATAATCCAAAATACGCCCTTCTCGTTGATCTTCCTCCTAAAGAACCGCGAACCATCATTAGTGCTCTTAATAATCCAGCGTGGAAAACTGCGATGGATGAAGAAATGACTGCTCTTATCCAAAATCAGACGTGGACTTTTGTTTCTCGTTAGCAAAACATGAATGTCATTGGCTGCAAATGGGTCTACAAAACCAAAGTAAAGGCTGATGGGAGCTTTGATCACTTCAAGGTTTGGTTGGTGGCAAAAGGTTACAACCAAGAAGAAGGTATTGATTTTACAGAAACCTTCAGTCCAGTTATTAAACCTGCTACTATTCGTCTCATTCTTTCTATAGCCGTAGTAAGGATGGTTCATCGTCAGTTGGATGTTAAAAATGTATTTCTTCATGGCAAGCTCAGTATTCTTGTCCATATGGAGCAGCCACCGGATTTTCTCGATAAGGCTCGACCCACTCATGTTTGTCTTTTTCAACGAGCATTATATAGGCTCAAACAAGTGCTTCGAGCATGGTTTGATCGGTTTAGTGAGTTTTTACTAAACTTTGGTTTCTTTTGTAGTGTAGCTGATCCATCTTTTTTTATTTATCATTGTGATGATATAACAATTCTTTTGTTGTTATATGTGGATGATATTATTCTTATGGGGAATTCAATTTCTCATACTGAGAATCTACTTCTTCAGCTTCACAAGGTCTTTTCCGTGATGGACTTAGATCCTCTCCATTATTTTTTAGGCATCCAAGTTCATCGTACCACCAAATGGATCCATCTTTCTCAGGCTAAATATGCATTAGATCTTCTAGATCGTGCTATGATGACAGCTTGTAAGTCTAATGCAAATCCTATGGCAACGAAGCTCACTCCGAAAGCTTCAGATCTTATTTCATATTCCGATCCATCACTACAGCAGCATTGTAGGCGCACTTCGGTACTTGACTATCACTCGGCCAGATATCTCCTATGCTTTCAACACGGTATGCCAACATATTCAACAACCTACGGTGTTCCATTTTAACTTAGTCAAATGAATTCTTCGCTACATTCATGGTAGCATTAATAATGGTATCCGTATACTTGCAAAAAGCAATCTACATCTTTTTGCTTTTTGTGATGCTGATTGGACAGGTTGTAAAGATTCAAGAAGGTCCACAACAGGGTTTTGTACATTTCTCGGCTCTAATCGCACTTCATGGAGTGCTAAAAAGCAAAGTACAGTTGCATGATCCAGTGCTGATGCAGAATACCGTGCTTTGGCTTCTACAGCCACAAAACTCACATTGCTCTCATTCTTACTATGTGATGTGGGAATTTCTCAATCATGCCCTTCAATTCTCTTCTCCGACAATCGCGATGCAATTTACATGACAATAAATCCCGTCTTCCATACACGAACAAAGTATATAGAGATAGACTACCATTTTGGGAAGGAGAAGATTGCCCTTGGTTTTATTATTACTCAATTTGTTTCATCAACAAATCAAGTGGCCGATATTTTTACAAAACCGCTGCCACGAAACATGTTCCATGTTTTATTCAACAAACTTGGGCTTGGATTTATCCAATGCCCAGTTTAAGAGGTAATATGGAAAGCACCAATATAGATGGCAACGAATTTCAATCAACCAATTCAATTAAAGATTATGGAGAAGAAAATCAAGTATATATTAATCTAAAGATATGTGGAAATATATCAAAATCAATCAAAGACTCTAAAGAGGAAAGTCGTGGATGTGATGAAGTTACATTCCATATGATAAAGATGTTACGCCAAAGATATTAGAGCCAAGTTAGCAATATCAAATTAAAATTATATACATAATAGCTCCCTAATTCTCTCTGATTGTAATCTTTTGTAATGTTTCTTTAATTTGATTTTCACTACCATATTTGTAATAATTACATTGTAATCTTTTTCTATATAAATGAGAACATCCCACACAAACAAAATGAGGAAAATCCTTCATTTAAAATTTCTTTAAGGATAGCATGTTTATAGGTATGAGAATCCATTACCCACGACTTAAAATTTATAGTCATCAAACTTATACATAACATGTGCATACAAGACATCAAAATTAAATGCAATGAAGTACAGAGAGACCAAAATAATCCAGTTACAATTTATACAGACAAACAACATCTATTGAAATAATGGTTTGGGGTACAATAATAAGACAAAGAAAGAAATAACGGCTTCAGCTCTATAACTGATTTAGTCACCAACTATTTGTTATATCAAATACCCAAAATTATCGAAAATAAGCGGGCTTGCAAAAGATAATATAGAAGAAAAGATACGTGGAGATAATTCAAATTATGAATCCATGCAAGAATAATTTCAAATGGAAACACATTAAGGAGTTGACAAAATGACAATTTGTCAACTCCTTAATTTCTTTCCTTTTGAAATTATTCTTCAGAATTTGAATTATCTTTCACATATCTTTTCTTCTATAGACAATACAGCAGCAACAAGCCTCTATCCCAAAGTTTTGGGGACAGCTATATAAATATGTTTCTGTCTTTCATTCTGCACTGTCAAGGGCCGTTTCCATAGTTAAATTAATGATTAACATATCATTTTGAATTGCCTCAGTCCATGTTCGTTGATGTCTATCCCAACCGTAACCCCTAGTTAGGCTTAAAAAAGAAAAGCTGAATTGCCTCACTCCATGTTCAATTAGGTTTATCCCTACCATCTGTTAGAAATTTTGGTATATGAATTGAAAAATAATGGGGAACAAGTAAATTAAATTACAATTCTGAGGCGCAGTCGGCATTCTTCAAGGATTTACTCGCTCCTACTCAGAGTTTGCTAATGGGTTTTTAGACAAGGTTCCTCCAGGATACAACAGAGTTCGAAGTTCCTGCGATCAGCAAAACTCAAAGGAACTTCGAAATTCTATATGAAAGAGAAAATTAGAGAAGAATAAGTTGTATTAAATTTATGAGAGAGGCTTCCTTTTTATAGACTTGCAAAAGTCACAACCATTTGAAAATTATAATTGTTGGGGAAAAAATTGCCAAATCAGTTTTCAGACAACTTTTGAGAATTTCTAATGGCAAATTGTATATAAATACCCAAGGTTTCACTGTTTTGACACGTAAATATCTAAGTTTCTATGAGTAGCAGATAAATGCCCAATTTTTTACTCTGTTTGCACTTAACTACTTACGTGTGATATATGAAGGTCGTATAACGGTTATTTTGCCATTGCCATTGCTTTCGTTTTTAAAAAAAATGTTTGAGTCAAAAATAGGTATTTATATGCGACTCGGGGAAACATAGGTATTTATCTGTAAAATTGGTGAAACCTTAGGTATTTACATGTAATTTAGCCAATTTCTAAATTCAAAAATTAAGAAAACAGAATTTTTTGAAATTCAAAAAAGCTTGAGTTCTGATTTCAAGTCAGGCCCAAGTGCCCAATCATCAATCAAGACTTTAAATAAATAATATTATCAACCCACTAGAAAAGAGCCCACTTGGTCCATAATTCATTTAGCCCATTTTAATGTAGTTTCGTTAAATAAAACACGAGGCATCGAGCCTTCGTTTTATTAAAAAAAATCCAACGTGGAACTAAAAATTAACCCACAAGCTTAAAAACTCCAACAATTAGGTTTGTAAGGCCATGTTTGGTAATGGAGTTAAGTAATCTAAACCGGGGTTTCATAAAGTTAGCAAAAAATTTTAACTTCAAAATGCCAACTTTCCCCTATTTGACATTCATTTTGGAGTTAAGACAACCGCAGTTATTTGAACTCCAATATGACCTAAGTTTTCTAAAATCCATTTTCCCCCACACATCTCTGCAAACTTAACCAAAGTTTATTTGAAAAATGGAGTTCGAGACATCCCTTCTATCTCCACTTAAAAATAAACTCCAGTTATCCTAACTCCATTACCCAAACAGGGCCTTACAAACCTAACTAGATGCAAAATTACAAGGAGGAAGCTTTAATACTAGATAGAGCTGGCATTAACAAATCAACAAAACCCTTGAACTATTCACCCCCTTATCAAGGGGAGAAATCAAAATCATGCAGCCACTAATTTCCAAATGTCACATTTTAACACTGCATGCATGCAGCTTTCAAATAAATTAACCACCAACATACCCAAAAGAAGCAAAAAAATCTAAAGGAATTCACCTGAAATGCTGCTGCTGCTCATGTTGATCGATGCAAGAAGAGCCAAACAGAAGAGAACCCACAACTCAAAAGATCCCATCTTCAGCAACCTCAACCTCTTCTTCTCCCTAAATTTTCTCTCTGTTTTGTGAGAGGAGGAGGACTTCTTCTTCCATTTCTCTTTCAACTTTTGGGCTTATCATAGTGTTTTTTTTATGAGAGAGAGAGAGGGAGGGGAGAGGGTGGGTGGGTGGGGAAATGTGTAAAGAGAAATGAATGCAAAGGGGGAAGTGTTGGAAAATGGAGGAATCAGTGATTCAGTGGTGGTGTATAAAGAACGGGGAGCAGAGCACTGCTCTGGAAATTTATGAGTTTGGGTTCTTTTTTTTTTCGTGCGTTGTGTAAATTAACATTTTTTAAAAGCTATGTCAGTAATAAATAGATCTGCTTCACAATACTTGTTTTTTTATTGGCTTTTGCACAACCAGTAAAAAAATGAATTTTCTAAACTCTAAAAATTCTTTTAATGCTTTTATTCAACAATAGCGGATATTGTATAATAATTTCTTGATATTCGAACACTAACAAATTTATTGAGACCTGGAATTTATTCTTGGGTTAGATTACGAAATCTATATTTTAAGCATATTGATAATTGAAGCTTGCTTCTTGATAGCGTAGGAGGACAAATAATTTGAGCAAAAATTAAAGAACAAAAAAAGGCCAGGGAGTGAGTACCGTACATCAATTCACAGCAGCCATCTAGGCAAAAGATGCGTGGACAATGTTTTGGGATTGTTTACTGGATCAAGAAACAAAGTTTTGGTACTCAAATAATGTTTTTGGATTTTTTACTGGATCAAGAAACAAAGTTTTGGGACTCAAAGAACCAACCCTTACAAGCCCATCCTTTGTCAAAAGATCTCTCTCTCTCTCTGTCTATATATATATATATATATATATTAATGGGATAGCCAAATGGATCACTCTATATTAAGAGTTGAATCAATAGCAGAAGTAAAACTGAATCCTTCCAGTCTATGATAGCCTGATACCACCTTCACCAATCTAAACCTGTAGATGATCAAACTTTAAAACAAGGTCCTGTAAGAGTCACCTGCTCTACATAACATAATTACAGATATAAATATGACTATTGCCATTTCCTTTCTTTTTTATACCAAAAAAAGGAAAGTGATGAATTATAAAATCCACATTGCTGGGGTTTATCTGCACATATCTACATTACGCCCTCGTTATTAGCTTTCTCTACAGCTGATCAATGAACTCCGTCCTAATGTTTTGGTAATAATTTTACTTTCTAGTTATCGTTCTCGGGCGATCCGTATCCCCAAGGGTTCTTGCTCGCCCAAATCCACTGATCCCGACACATCTCATCGATCCCATACTTTGCTCTGCAAGGACAATAACGACGATTCAGTAACTTTACAGTTTTGGTATGGTGCAGGGTCTTTAAGACGGCATCAGAGAAAAGTTTGCTAAAATTTATAGGGATTTTAAGATGATATCATATCACTCCGACCAAAAGGGAAAGACTTTCATGTCGAACACCACTCTACCCAAAAAGTTTCAAGTAAAGCGATCCTTGACATGATATTAAAGGTCCAGGTTTTCAAGAGGTCATGGATTCAAATCTCGCTGCTGACAATTTATATTTATTTACTTGGCATGTCAAAACCACTTCACCCAAAACATCTGAATATAGTAATTCTGGACACATTTCTAGAGCCCCAGGTTTCAAGAGGTCCTGGATTTAAATCTTGGTGCTACCAAATTATATGTGTCTGTTTATTATATTTTCTTAGGTGAGTCATGTTTATGCTGCAGACCTGTCCATCTGGTCAAAAAGTCCTACACGGGAGGAGCGTCCACAGTTAAATTAGCTTAAGCTTTATATACATCGTTAGTGCAAGATCTTATAAGTTTGGGGCAGAGTGGTTGTCGGAATTTCTCACCTCCAGTTGAGCTCCCTCTCCGCTTTGGCAGTCGATGCATAGACAATTTCAGCATCACCAGGTCGCCTTCCAGCCATGATCAGAGGGATTTTCTGCACGAAAATCGCCAAAATACAGTGACTATGAATCCTAATACTAAATGGAACTTTTAAAATTGACTTTCTCCAACGCAAACCATATAAATGGTCTAGGAGGAAAAAGAAGGAAGAGTACCTTTCCAGAGGCTTTCTCAAATGCTGCCACCATCTCTAAAACAGATGTTCCCTTCCCAGTCCCAAGATTATAGACTTCACATCCTGCAAAGAATAATAGATCAAATGATTTGAAAGAAAAATTTAAAACCAAATAATTAATAGAATCAAATGGCTAAAATATCTACATAGATGGTTCGAGCTTATTTTTCTCTCTTAGCCACATGTTCAAGTACCAGAGTCAACATCTTTGCATTAATCTAACAAAAAGATTTTTCTTAGGTGGAATGCAAGCAAGATTTCTACTCCACATATATATGGTTGTTTGATTACATGGGAAGGGGTGGGGGGGGGGGGCGCATTTACAACATATGAAGGGACAACTATGTTTAAACTTAGAAGAACAGCCAATAAACATTTTATTATGCTTCACCAACATAATTATAAGTATTTCTTTGGCCAATTTATTCTCCTAATCTGACAAATGTATGAATCTTTTCTTCTTGCAGCCTTCCCCAAATTCATTCTGTAAGTAAATTTTCAGAGGCTTTCTCAAATGCGCCCATTCCTTGTATTTGTTAGGCTTGACCAACAAAACCAATTTAATTTCCTTCCCATCAGGCCATCAATGCTATAACTCGATCTTGAATTTCCTCAATTTTTCTCACTTGCATGATCATCTTTAAACAAGATTGTTCCACGCATCCAATTAAAACTCAAAGGAGGATTGCATGGATTAGTTCACAGTGGTGATGGTCATTCCCCGATTATGTGAGAGGTGGTGAAGTTCTTAAAATTTTTGAAAAATGAAAACGCGCTTTGGATAGGTATTGATTCTGCTTGTGAATAGAAATGGGGTCTCCATTATTGTATTTTCTGTTGTGAACATAAAGTGAATGGTTGCAGTGTAAATACCTAGCTTGGAGTCCTCAAAAAGCTTACGCAGAGCTACAAGATGTCCATCTGCCAGATCCACAACATGAATGTAATCCCGCACCTGAAATCAAATGAACATTTTGATAAGAAAAATAAAGATATCTAAAATGCAACAATTTTGTTCTGATGATATCGACCATTTTTGGTGTCAGACTTCCAAAGGTGAAACAGATTAAATAAGTAATACTACAATGAAAATGGGGTTAGAGAGTATAAGGAAAAAGAAGTTTGCAAGGCAAACAAAAATATCACCAATAACACTATTTGCATACAAGTCAAAAGCTTAGCATGATGCATCTACAAAGATGTTCAATTTTTTTATTGTATTTTATTTTTTTTGCAATATTTGACAACACGTAAAGAAGTGCATGATATGAATTTCCAAACCTGAGACATGGCACAATCAGTTAAAAGTCCTACATTATGTAGATATGCAGGTAGCAATAATATATTTTGCAGGGGGGCATAGCTACATAAAAATAACTTTAGGAGAGCTATATGAACTATTTTTTATGAAAGAAAAGGTTAGAATTTTCAGAAGAGCATACAGGTAACTTCAGGCTGAAATATGTACTTATCCAAGCCGATAAATTAGAATTATACTAATTTTAGGAGAACTATATCTACAGTTGAAGACTACACAAGTGTTTTATGCAAATACTGATACAACAACCAAGTGCAAGTAGAGCATAAGTTACCATACCCCAGTGCCATCCTTTGTGTTGTAATCGGTTCCATATACTGTAAGTGCAGGTCTCCTCCCCACAGCAACTTGTTGTATAAAAGGCATGAGGTTGTTAGGAATTCCACGAGGATCCTCACCAATATATCCACTGGGATGAGCCCCAACAGGATTAAAATATCTAAGTAAAATAATCTGCCATGAGGGGTCTGCATTGTAGATGTCACGACAAATTTCTTCAATAATAAGCTGCAACATACATATCGGAAATTAGAAAAAAGTAAAAGTTGTAGAAATTGCAAGTCCCTAGGAAAGAAGGGAAATAAGGAGAGAGAAAAAAACCTTAGTTCGTCCATATGGATTTGCGGCAGAAAGAGGGAATTCTTCTGTACAGGGAACTTCTTTAGGCCATCCATAAACAGTAGCCGAAGATGAGAACACAAACTGGAACATCAGCAATATCAGCCACCACATGGTTTACATAAACGCAAAGATCATTATAAGATGCAGACTGTAAAGTGCAAACAAATTAGGTAGCTCTAAACTCTAAACAAAAAATGATGAGAAATGGAAAAGAAACAGGTCATAAAGTTAAATTATATCGAATATATCTTGAATGCTTCACAATTTAATCTTGAAATATTTTATATAAGATGCTTGAACAAAGAACACATATTTGAATAGTGGCTCGGTTTTGTGGGAACATCAAGTCTCCTTCCTCTCTTCCAGGAGAAGACTGATGACCCATAAGCTCCACTATAATAGCAGATAGATAGAATTATGTAATAAGACTAATATTAGTAATCCTCGTCACTTGCTTTAAACCTAAGTATCCATTGTGCAAATAAATGATTGTAACCTAAGCAGGATGGATTCGGATATGGATATGGGGAAAGCTCATGCATATCCCTGCAAGAGTATAAATCTACTGGGAGTCTGGGATATATTGTATACATACATCATACATCATAAATCAAGTAAAAGAAAAGGCAGAAGTCGATCCAAAAAATATTTATTAACTCATTTTTTATTTATTATACTCTTCAGGAAAAGCAATATGAAATTACCTTCTTGCACCCATGGGCAGCCATCACTTCCAAAAGGGTTATCGTGCCAATGAGATTATTGTTATAATAAAGCAATGGCTTCTGTACACTTTCCCCCACAGCTTTCAATCCAGCAAAATGAATAACCGCATCAAATCTGGGGAGAAAATGGTAACAGCATCAATTAGTTTTATAAACATGTCTTAAATGTGGTAGGAGGAATACTGGTTATTAGAAATTAAAATTTCAAGGTTAGTACTATGGCCAGGATTGGGGGCAACTTTTCTTGTTGGCATCTACAGACTTTTATGTGTAACAAGTTCTAACAGTATTATTCCATTTGCTGGACTTATATGCAATCCCAGTGCATGAAAGCCCTGTTATGTTCAGGGTTGGTTGCTCTCCCAATTGTTTACTCCATATAGCACTTATGTCCCCCCTCAAGTGATTTATTAACACACACACACACACACACACACACACACTATATCATAGACAAGGACCTAAAAGACACTCCAATTTTACTTCAAACAACACAAGTTATTGTCTGATTTAACTCTAGAACATGATTTAGTTGTTCAGAGTAGAGTTTGATGTCTTCAGTATTTTTGTCGATAAACAGAGGGGGTTGTTTGCTCTAATGAATCATCTGAGGGGGTGTAAGGGCTATATGGGGTAAACTATAAGAGGTTTTTCCGCAATTAATACTTATGTTTATAAAACATTCAGATAAAGCTCCTGGATATCAAGGGGCCATATCCAATAAAAATACATTTGCATAACAATTCCAAAATTGAGTCACTATTTAATGCCCTTGAAATACTTACCTGTACATCCCTATACTAAAATTATTATGCTTTTGCTACTATTACTACCCATTAGAGAATTTTAATCTACTAACCATGAGTCTAGAACATTTTCCTCGAGCAAAACGGATGCAAGAGTTATGTTGCATATAGACGATCCTAAAAGCAGTTTATTTACTCTGTATAAGGTATCATAATAATAAGTCCATTTGCATGACTTTGTGCATGTAGGAAAAGTCACATCTGAAATGTGCTGAATTTGCTACAAATGAAGCAATATGGTTCTTATTAGGCAAATACAGCTCTTGGAACCTTACTTTGTTGAAGAAAAAACTTCATCTAATGCTTTTCTATCTCGAAGATCAACCTGCAAAAGAAAAATAACATAACAAACAAGTCAGTGTTAAAGATTTCAGAACTTTCTACAACTATATCTGAATAAATAGACAGCGCTGAGGCTTAAAAAGCACACTGAAAACCAATTTAATACATCACATTTTAGCATTAAAACTAAAAAAATTATATTCTCCTGAGAGTTCTATACAGAAGCACAACCAAAAAAACTACCAAAATTCAACTGCAATTTATTAAGGTCTATATATAATAAAATAATAAAGAACTGTAAAAGAAAGGAGATGTTAGCCAAAAGATGCCTTAAAGGGCTACTCTAGAAAAAGGCAACTATATGTGTTCTTACCATATTTGTTCTTAATAAAGAGATTCTAGGTTCAAAATATGATTGACGGTATGAAAATGTTTAGTTACAAACAGTGGGGTCAATCTAATCAAAGGACTATGTAGCACGAACAAGGACACATGCAAGGATGCGGCAAATTTGTAAAATGGACATGGGGACATGGCTATATTATTTTCTATATTTAATAATATTAGCATGAAACGATATATAAATAACTACGGGAAGAAACATGTACTAGTATAATATTAAAGTACGATGTAAATAAAATTTAAGGTTCCATCTTTCATCGATAACTATAAATATTCTTGAGCACAAACGGGTAAGTATGTATGCAATAAACTAAAATAAATGCACAAGAATATAGTTATCAAAGTTTTAAAAAATAAAATATTAACTCTTTTTAATCGGAGCCGACTTTCATAGGACAAACTTCATCATTTGCATAAATTTGAACCTTTACTTGTAGATCTTAATCCGAGTTAAATAATTTTGTATAGTCAAATTATCAAAGTTATCCACACATATACGCATTCTTATTTCTCAACATCTTAGGTTATGTAGAAGTGTCGAACACATTTAATTTGGAAAGACACGACCTAAACATGTCAGAGATGTTATCGGGCGGAGCGTCCGAGTGGCCAATACGTGTCGGAAACGGCGGTACGTGTTGGACCCTGACACGGCGAGCAAACAGAAGTGTTCATGCTTCCTGGTCAAAGGGTATTAATTGACATAGGAACTTTTGATGAAAGTGTCATAAAATGGGTTCAAAAGATAACAAGGAGAAAAGTTACTCTATCGGCTTCCTCTTGGCTTTCAAAAATTATTTTCCCACAAATTAGTTAACCTATTTGCACCACAAATTTCACCTGCACAATATTATGCAATTTCGAGTTTTCGACAGGAAACAATTCTTCTAAGTAGATCACAGCATACCCCATGTTTCCGATGTCCCGAAACCAATAAAGAACATTCCATATTTTTTGATTGATTGATTTAAAATAATTAGTTTCGCTCAATACAGAACATTTTTATCAGCCTCCTCATCTCCTTCTCTCTCCCTTGACAATAGTAGCAAGCTCCCATTGGTTATGGCTTACATATGATTAATGTTGCTGCCTTTTCGTTCTTCTTATATTGTAATACTAATAATAATTGGCAATTTCACTTACGCACTACCATTTATCATTCCCATCACTTTCGTACTGAAATCAACTGTGTAATTTCATCACAAAAAAAATTAAAAAAGGCAAAAGTTAAAAATGCTTCGACTCACTGGAACCCAGCAATTAACCCAAATATATCAATAGACTCAACTAATTTATAATAAAATTCGAGAATTTTTACGACCAACATTATAAAATCTTAGTCACCTCAATTCGAAAAGTTAAGAAAGGCCATCAATTTATCAAAACCATAATATTCAAATCCAACCCCCCAAAAAAACTCAACCCTAAACCCACATCAAAGACACCAAATTTAACCCCAAAAACAACGGAAACAGATCCAAAACACCAACTTTTCCCCCCAAATCGTTACCTTATGAAACGTAAGATTCTTCCCCTTGTCGGCGGCGAGCTCCACAACCCTCTTGATGGCGATCTCCGACGAATTGTCCAGATTGTCGACGACGACGACCTTGAAATCCGCCTCCAGGAGCTGAAGCACGGTGTGGGACCCAATGTAACCGGCGCCACCAGTCACCAGGATGTTCATCGCCGCCATTGGAGTCGATGCGAAGCGAAATCAAGCGAGAATTTTCGATCGAATTTTGATGATGAAACGAAGAGAGAGAAAATGAGCGAGCGTTTTCTAGAGAGAGAGAATGTAACGGCAAAGATTGTGGGGTCTTGATATTTATAATAGAAGACGTTTTTCATATTTCATCCCCTCATCTTAATAATTTTACATTTGGTCCTAAAATTTTGCAACATGGAAGGGTATATTCTCTACATTGGAGCATCTCATGTAAGATCTTCTTACAGTTTGGTCAATTTCTTGACGTAAAAAATATTTTTTTGAATATTGTAATACCATGTACATTATAGTATTTTTCTTTTGGTCTACGTATAGGCTTTCTTTTAATGTTGAACTGCTGTTATATTTCAAAATAGTAAATTCAGAAGATAAATATCAGTACGAATTATAATTGAATATTAGAGAAAAAAATAAGTACAAACTGGCCTGGTTTCAGTTATGATAAAGAGGAGTTTCTTTTTAAATTAGGAAACATTTTCTTAAAAGGAGTTTCCCTAATTCACAAACCAGCTCTATATTGAAAACGGATCCAACTTTAGAGCCAACAGACAAAGGGATTTGGTTGGTTTTAAATATGGCTGCAGGTAAACTGCATGATGCATTTTCTGCATGATTCGGTTTGGAGTTAGGAATAAAGTTACCGTATTTAATAAAATTGCAGTTTTTTTAACTTTACATAAAGTCTAACACAACGTGGTTGACCTCGGGTCTCATACATAATATAAAGTAACTTAAGTGGATTCCGGTTAAAAATGCAAAAATGCGAAGATCATGGAGGTGTTTTAAGAATAGGAAAAGTTTTGAGGTGAGCTGTGAAAAAAGCATTATAAAATATTTGGCATTTCAAGAAGGAGAAGGAGACCAGGGTCCAACTAATATTAGTTAATTGATTGATTAATAATTAATAATTAATTGCTTGGTTAAATTAAAAGGGGAATGTATGTGAAATGGAATTGTTTGCAGGTGATTATTGGCAACAGCTGACTTTGGTGAGATATGCACGTGTTTGAGGTGGGCCTATTTTATTTTATTTTTTCAAGAAAAATATTGCTAAAATTTTTA
This sequence comes from Agapanthus africanus, assembly GCA_030015575.1. Classification (NCBI taxonomy): domain Eukaryota; kingdom Viridiplantae; phylum Streptophyta; class Magnoliopsida; order Asparagales; family Amaryllidaceae; genus Agapanthus; species Agapanthus africanus. The sequence goes on from JASDDO010000008.1 coordinate 396,246,354, forward strand.
AAGAAAATATTTGTACTTATTATATTTCTTGATATTTTGTTTCGTTAGGTGTCAAGTGTATAAAGCATGCCATTTATTTCAGGTTTTGTTTGGGTATTTAATTCTCATATATCCTATGGGTATCTAGTGTTAAGTTAGGTAAGCAATGAAGTGTAATAAATATTTCTGAAAATAGCTTCAAATTTACATATGCAAATTTTTTAAAATTTGAAACATAGCCGTTGTTAACGCACTGGTAGAAAAAAATGCAATAGTGGGGGAAAACATTTACGAGAGACAAATTTCTCTCGGCAATGTGTACACTACCAAGTGAATTTTCCTTCTTGCTGGTGTTATTTCGGCAATTATCTATTTCTAAGGATGAAAGACCAATAAACTACCGAGAGAAAGTATTAAAAGCGTAAATTTAATTGGACCAAAACATAACGAGAAAGAAACATTCCCAAGAGATATATCCCTTGGCAATAGCCGCATTAGCGACAAAAGAAATGCCGAGGGAACATTTGTCGAGGGAACCTGAATCGTTGGCAATGTTTCCTTGGCATTTATTTGCTAAGATGGATCTCTAGCCATTGGTTGAAGCGGTAAATCAGGGGTTGCCCACCAGATGCCGCCAGTAGAGAATCATGTCTTAAAGTCACTTTAGATAGGCCTATCTCTGCCTGGCTCAAAACCGGCCCTCACGTTACTTAGTAAGAGGGTCTTTCCATCCAAACAAGCGAGGACAGTGAAGTTCGTGCTGAACGTGACATCAAAGTGGGCGATTAAGGAGCAGGAAGATATATGTAAAATTATTTATTTATTATATAAAATGCCATCCGAACAAACATTTTTGAATCTCTGTGTAGACGTGCAGACGTGTGATTAAATAATGGGAAAGGAAGCTTAGAACACATGTTCATAGTTCGGTCCATAAAAAAACGTACATGGATAGGTTCGTTACAACATATAAAAAAGTTACATTTCTCAACCCTCGTTAGAATTTCAAGACCAAGGAGGTAGAGTTCCACTTACAAAAGAAAATTCTTATTAATTTTTCAAGTATCTCTGCCATTATAGCTAAAACACAAGGACAACGAATAGCGGTTTCTCATTATTCTAACAAAATAAAAATGATAAACAACGTTAAAGGATAATTTTCACGTGCATCACACGTGCCATAATCTAGAATTGAAAATTTAGTCGCCCTTACATGAAGTCATTGTCAGAAAGAGCCAGAGAGGAGGAATAATGTGTGTTGCATGTCATGATAATTTATCCCAATGTTTCTTCTTTTTGGTGGCTTTGATTTGCATTGTTTTGGTGCCCCACTAAGTAAAAACTGAAGTTTTTGGATTTGAATAGTTGGTGCATCAACTCTCTGCAACTCTCCAGATACTCATGAATTTGTTTTCATCTAGCAAGTTACAAGAAGAAAAACAAAGAAATAATAAAAAACAAAAAGGAGAAGAAGAAGAAGATATCATCTTGCAAGTTCTAGACTTGGAAAATAAATTATTAGAACTACCAAAATATACACAATCAAATCTTAGCATGGACACTTACCACAACTAATTAACAACAAAACTTATATCACAAACTTACCAAAATTGTTATATCTATTGCATATGTTGATTGTCTAAAAAAAGACGGACACTCGCTTTTCAAGCTGCTGATACCAGATACCGGCATGTTATTTTTGGTAGGATTTCTAGAATCCAAAACTTGTTATGTTTTCCAAATCTAGGTCCGAGATTAAATTTAAATAGTGGTTGTTATAGATAGAATAACATAGATCTCTAATTTAAATATGATTTTAGAATAGAGCATATACCTATCATTAGGATAAAGAAAATTTATTTATCTAATTAGAAAAAGACTTATTCTATACTATAATTATTTTGGGATATATGTCTATAACCGGCCATGATTGCTAGTTAAGGGTTTTTGAGAGACTCCAATATAGGCTATGCATAAACCTCGTAACGTAGCCCTAATATTCGTGAGAGTTTCTCTCTCATTTGGGAAGAGATCTACGCGAATACATGTAAAATCTTCCATCTGGAAATCTAAAATCTATAGTCTCTCCATCCGACTAATTAAATCGATCTCTGTTGTTGTCCGTGAATTTTCCTGATTTGGTTTTCAGTAAAAATCGTATACTTGATCAAGTTATTTGTTTTTGTTTTGTCCCGATTATCTGTAACAATTTTCAATACATGGTGCTTCCTACGAGGACACTTTAAATATAGATTCCTAGCTGAAAAATAAATTCTTGTAGAGTGTGAATTCCAACCTAGTGAGGACAAAAGTGAGAGGCAACTTAGTAATGATATGAGCATGACTAGGAAAAAGGCTTTTGATGTGAAAGGAGGAAGAAAGAGAGAGGTTCATTGATTAATGAGTCTTAGGGCAACAAGAAAAGATCGGTTTCCAATGAGCATTCAATTCAAAGTACCAATTATCTTTATTCTTTAGGCAAGAATCAAACGAAGAAGGCAAATTTGGGAGCCTTTGCTTTCATAAACATTTATTATTTAGGTTTTTTTTATATCTCATCTCCAAAAAAGTTCAATATTTTTTAATTTCAACCCTACAATTTAATGTTTTTAAATTTCAGCCCTAAAACCTTAAACTTGTTCATATCTCTCTCCTTAGTTTTGCAAAATATCTTATATGAATATTCTGGTACTCTACTTAACATACCGTTAAATGAATATTAAAAATCAAAAATACATTTAAATTTTTTTTCTTACTTTTCAATTTAGAGCTAGAGCAGAGTTTCTCTTCAATTTTAAATTAGGGCTTTTCTTTACATAAAAAACTATGGCTTTTCCTCTTCACACATTCATTTGATGCAGATATATAGACTAGATTATACTTCTCTTTGTTACCAATTTTGATAACTCCAAAAATAAAAAAGATCTTAAATTTCAAATTCTATGAAAAAAGACGATACCCCATATTGAGATTGAAGATGAAGAAAGAAGAGTAAGAAGTCTCATGATTTTTAAGGGGAAAGAAAGAGAAAACACACCTATAACTCAAGTTTTGATTAAACCAATCTAACCATAGTTAAATTCGGATGAAATATAAATAAAAGATAGGGGAGTGATCCATTGCAAACCGGTCAACATTTTTAAAAAAGGGTAACTCTCGGTCTATGACATATTTGAATGATCCGATCCGTTCAAGTTGATCACCCTACCCTCAAATATTCGTGTATGAAAAATCAAAGGATTTGAAGATTTCTAACCAATGCATCGATGGGTGCAAAAATGAACGTCTTTCAATAATGCAACATAAAGCCCATCCAATACATATGTTAGAGTTCTTCAAATCCTTTGATTTTTCACACACGTATATTTGAGGGTAGGGTGATCAACTTGAACGGATCGGATCGTTCAAATATATCGTATACCGAGAGTTTCAGTTTTCAAAAAACGCGGACCAATTTGCAATGGATTGCTTCCATAGTTAAACTGTGACTTTTTTGTCAACAAAGAAGTTTTCGGGATGAAATTTAAAAATACGGATTTTTAGTGGTGAAAGCAGGAATAAGGAAGTTTTGGAGTTGAGATATAAAAAAACCTATTGTTTAATGCTCTCTCACTTTTGACGTGGACAACGTGATTATCCTTTAATTTGGCCTCACCCATCTTTTCTTTAAGAATAAAAATAGAATAAAAGATAGATGCATTAGAAAGAGGAGAAAAACACATGATACTTCTCAAAACATTGAATTCCTACCATGCATTTTGTGAGTGGAGCATCTTGCCCTACTTTTACATTAAGAAATAAAATAGAAGGAATATACAATGGCAGCGCAAGACATAAACAACACGTTATTTATTTAATTGTACTTTTTTTGGTTCTAATATAGTTAATGTTGTGGTTGCAAAAATAAATATGTATATAGATGGAAGGACTATGTCTTCTCATTTGTCCTGACAAAGCAGCAATTTTTTTTATAATGAAATTGTGTATTCCGCATCCTTTTAAGAAAAAGAACAAAAGACGGGTTTTCTAAAACATATATTAAGAAATATTAAAGCAATTGATTTAAGGTTTTATAGGCGATCGAAATATTTCATTACGAACACTAGTACAAAGATGGGTTGTCTCTACGGAGAGGAAAAACGTTAGGGTCAAACAGTTTCCCTACGATTCCCACCGTTGGAGCATTTATACATAAAAATTGACTTTTGTAGCTGCCTCTACAGGGCCGCAAGAGAAGCCCCTGCTATGTGTAGGGATCTTTGTGCTCTCTAGTATGCAAGGCGGAAGCGATAAACATGCTAAACAAAAAATTCTAGCAAGGCACAAGCATCCACAACCACAAGAAAACATCCAAACAGCTAAACTAGCAAACAAAAGAGAACAAGACCAGAAGTTTAGGCATGCTACAACTTTTGTAGCGTGTCCGTCCAATTGCGGAAGACCTCTTCCAGGCTCTAAGTCCTCCGGGTATGAGCTTGCTCGCCGATCGACTTACCAAAATGATCCACACGAAAGAACTCCAACTCAAGCTCTAGCTTCACCTTCGATGCATCTTTGATGAAGCAACATGTAGTCAAAACTTGCTAGGAAATGAATACAAGTGATGTAGTGATGAATCTCTCTCCCTCAAGTTCTCTCTTTTTCCTATTTCCCTTTTCTAAGAAGATCACAAGAGAAGAGAGAATAGAGGATACTAGTCAAGAATAAAACTCTCGCCAAAAACCTCTCTCTTTTTGTTCTTATCTTTTTGTGAAGTGGGTGGGTGGAATTGTGACGCATCCATGTGAATCACAAGCCCACACACTTCACAATTATTCCAATTTAGAAAAGAAAATATGTGTATGATTACACACATACATATATGAGGTTAATGAAGGAAAAGTGCCATAGGAGGGAATTTCCTCCTATGGCGTCGGAAAAATGCATCCTCCATATTTTTTTTCGACGATCAGAATACATCATTTCCATCTTTCTCATCTAAGATGTGAATACACCAAATTTCATGTGATTATACAATTTTTTCACCGTTGATTTAGTTGGTGCAAAATTAATGGTTTACCGACAATAGAACTTTTTACATTGCTAATTCAACGGTGAAAAAGTGGTAGAATCAAGTGAAATTTGGTGCATGCACATCTTAGATGATAACGATGATGATGATAGATGACGATCGTCGAAAGAAATGATGGATGTTGTATTTTTTCGACGCCATAGGTGGAAATCCCCTCCTATGGCCTCTTTTCTCCATTATTCTCTACATATATATACGTATATATACACCTGTATTCGTATCGAGATACAAATACCAGTATTCGTATAAATATATGTATTTGTATCAAAATACAAATACCTGAAAGAGAGAAAATGAAAGATATAATACCAGCTCATATATAAATCCGGCTATCTTTCAAACCAGTTAGTATTGTCAAAATGTCTGATTGAAATACGTGCATCAAATTCACGTAGTATTTAATTGAACTCCCGTACGTATCGCCATACGCACACTATATCGTTTCGCCCGAGCTAGAAAATCCTCTGTATGAGACTCTAAAGAATCGACAATACGCTAGCAGTAGGTTAGGATTATATCCGATTGATCTGAAACACTTTCAGATCAATCCCTATCGGGTTAACCTACAAGCACGTCAGCGGTACTAGCTGCACATAACGGCTACGCTGGTATTGAGCGAAAGGCCGGTAGACAAGTAAGCTCGTCTGTACCCTGCAGAGCCAATCAGTGACAGTCATCGTACAATCCGGTCTCATTATCTGAGACTATCGCATACCAGGTCTGGGAGGTGGAAACCGTCAAACTCCCAATAACCCGATAAGTCGTGCCGATGTCAAGCTCATAACCAACTGAGAAACCACCGATAACACTTATCAATAAATCTAATATGCCCTGGCCAGGAACTTATGGTTATAGCCAATATGCACTGCACGACATCAACTCCCTATACCGGGAGAGATGAATCCCTTCCGATCGCTTACTGCCTCTATCTGGATCAGAACTGTACCCAACTAAAACTTGCTTGCACGACTCTTTAAAGCCGTGGTAGGGTAGTAATCAACGAATAGTAGGAACCAGAGATGACACTATGATGATCTCAAGTCTATAAACTACCCTGCACTCATGTCACAAGAGAACTGCTATCTGACGATAGGTATAATACCATCTAGGAGTTCTCGGTGAGTTCGTCCAATGTAACTCATAACCTAATGAGCACCTGTATAAAATCTCCGGTGTCAAACACCAATGGCTATGGGATCAACCATCGCCTTATACAGGGTCAAGAAACGTATATACTAGTCTAAACTGGAATAGCGATGCCCAGTCTCGATACTCCTGCAACTAAGGACATTTAAGGATATGCTTATGGAATACCCAGGACCTACTAGTATGATCCCTATCATAATCTTTTTAGTCAAGTAAATTTCGTATGGGCTTTATCATTATGTTTTAGCGATGCGTGATAACGAGTAAAACGTATACACATAAATAATAAAGACAAACCAGACAAAACATACTATCATTTCGAGTAAGATTGTTATATTTGAAACTCCCGATATGGTTTTTAGCCCTAGGACCCAAGGACCTTGACGCTTGCCAACAAATCAAGGGTCCTAGTCAAGTTCAACCCGTCGTTATCTTGATTGCATTGAACCCACCCGCACTAGCCTTCGACGCTTGCCAAAAGAGAAGTGTGACTGTCCCGATCAACTGCATCTATATGCAACAGATAAATATCACCCGGCTACCGTACACTATGTCTTGACACTTGCCAACAAACATAGCACGAATAATATGCGCTACCTATCTGAAATGACGGAGGGCTACAGATGGTTTTTGGTGAAAAACCTTTAACGTAATGAACTTGATATCGTTAACGGAGGGCTACAAATGGTTTTTACAATGACATTGTCCGTTCCACATCCTCTTAAGGAAAAGAACAAAAGAAAGGTTTTCTAAAACATTTATTAAGCAACATTAAAGTAATTGATTTAAGGTTTTATAGGCGATCGAGATATTTCATTACGAACACCAGTACAAAGATGGCTTGTCTCTACGGAGATGAAAAACCGTAGGGGCAAACAGTGTCCCTACGATTCCCACCTTTGGAGCATTTATACATAAAAATTGACTTTTGTAGCTGCCTCTACATGGCCGCAAGAGAAGCCCCTGCTATGTGTAGGGATCTTTGTGCTCTCTAGTATGCAAGATGGAAGCGATAAACATGCTAAACAAAAAATTCTAGCAAGGCACAAGCATCCACAACCACAAGAAAATACCCAAACAGCTAAACTAGCAAACAAACGAGAACAAGACCAGAAGTTTAGGCATGCTACAAGTTTTGTAGCGTGTCCGTCCAATTGCGGAAGACCTCTTCCAGGCTCCAAGTCCTCCTGGAATGAACTTGCTCGCCGATCGACTTACTAAAAATGATCCACACGAGAGAACTCCAACTCAAGCTCTAGTTTCACCTTCGATGCATCTTTGATGAAGCAACATGTAGTCAAAACTTGCTAGGAAATGAATACAAGTGATGTAGTGATGAATCTCTCTCTCTCAAGTTCTCTCTTTTTTCTATTTCCCTTTTCTAAGAAGATCACAAGAGAAGAGAGAATAGAGGATACTAGTCTAGAATAAAACTCTCACCAAAAACCTCTCTTTTTGTTCTTATCTTTTTGTGAAGTGGGTGGGTGGAATTGTGACTCATCCATGTGAGTCACAAGCCCACTCACTTCACAATTATTCCAATTTAGAAAAGAAAATATGTGTATGAATACGCACATACATATATGAGGTTAATGGAGGAAAGGTGCCATAGGAGGGAATTCCTCCTATGGCGTCGGAAAAATGCATCCTCCATATTTTTTTTCGACGATCGGTATACATCATTTCCATCTTTATTATCTAAAATGTGAATACACCAAATTTCATGTGATTATACAATTTTTTCACCGTTGATTTAGTTGGTGCAAAATTAATGGTTTACCGACAATAGAACTTTTTACATTGCTAATTCAACGGTGAAAAAGTGGTGGAATTATATGAAATTTGGTGCACGCACATCTTAGATGATAACGATGATGATGATAGATGCCGATCGTCGAAAGAAATGATGGATGTTGTATTTTTTCAACGCCATAGGAGGAAATCCCCTCCTATGGCCTCTTTTCTCCATTATTCTCTACATATATATACATATATATACACCTATATTCATATCGAGATACAAATACCAGTATTCGTATAAATATATGTATTTGTATCAAAATACAAATACCTGAAAGAGAGAAAATGAAAGATATAATACCAGCTCACATATAAATCCGGCTATCTTTCAAACCAGCTAGTATTGTTAAAATGTCTGATTGAAATACGTGTATCAAATTCACGTATTTAATTGAACTCCCGTACGTATCGCCATACGCACACTATATCGTTTCGCCCGAGCCAGAAAATCCTCTGTATGGGACTCTAAAGAATCGACAATACGCTAGCTGTAGGTTGGGATTATATCTGATTGATCTGAAACACTTTCAGACCAACCCCTACCGGGTTAACCTACAAGCACGTCAGCGGTACTAGCTGCACGTAACGGCTACGCAGGTATTGGGCGAAAGGCTGGTCGACAAGCAAGCTCGTCTGTACCCTGCAGAGCCTATAAGTGACAGTCATTGTACAATCCGGTCTCATCGTCTGAGACTATCGCATACCAGGTCTGGGAGGTAGAAACCGTCAAACTCCCAATAACCCGATAAGTCGTGCCGATGTCAAGCTCATAACCAACTGAGAAACCACCGATAACACTTATCAATAAATCTCATATGCCCTGGCCAGGAACTTATGGTTATAGCCAATATGCACTGCACAACATCAACTCCCTATACCGGGAGAGATGAATCCCTTCCGATCGCTCACTGCCTCTATCTGGATCAGGACTGTACCCAACTAAAACTTGTTTGCACGGCTCTTTAAAGCCGTGGTAGGGTAGTAATCAATGAATAGTAGGAACCAGAGATGATACTATGAGGATCTCAAGTCTACAAACTACCATGCACTCATGTCATAAGAGAACTGCTATCTGACGATAGGTATAATACCATCTAGGAGTTCTCGGTGAGTTCGTCCAATGTAACTCATAACCTAATGAGAACATGTATACAATCTCCGGTGTCAAACACCAATGGCTATGGGATCAACCATCGCCTTATACAGGGTCAAGAAACGTATATACTAGTCTAAACTGGAATAGCGATGCCCAGTCTCGATACTCCTGCGACTAGGGACATTTAAGGATATGCTTATGGAATACCCAGGATCTACTAGTATGATCTCTATCATAATCTTTTTAGCCAAGTAAAGATCGTATGGGCTTTATCATTATGTATTAGCGATGCGTGATAACGAGTAAAACGTATACACATAAATAATAAAGACAAACCAGACAACATACTATCATTTCGAGTAAGATTGTTATATTTGAAACTCCCGATATGGTTTTTAGCCTTAGGACCCAAGGGCCTTGACGCTTGTCAACAAATCAAGGGTCCTAGTCAAGTTCAACCTGTCGTTATCTTGATTGCATTGAACCCACCCGCACTAGCCTTTGACGCTTGCTAAAAAAGAAGTGTGACTGTCCCGATCAATCGCATCTATATGCAACAGATAAACATCACCCAGTTACCGTACACTATGTCTTGACGCTTGCCAACAAACATAGCACGAATGATATGCGCTACCTATCTGAAATGACGGAGGGCTACAGATGGTTTTTGGTGAAAAAACATAATGAACTTGATATCGTTGAAGGAACTCGAGCAGATTTGAAAAGGAGCGGTTTAGGCTCCGCATTTTTAAAATGAGTAGTTTTGTAGAAAACCGAGTAGTTTATAGTCACGTGAAATTTTGCCACAGAGGTCACTCCCTGTGAAGGGATCTAGGCTCTTTCCTCATCGAATGAGGTGCACGATATTTCTAATTGAATAGCTCGATGCAAAGCAAAAGGAAACGTCTATAGTTTTCAAAAATTGGTTCCAATAACATCATTTAGGTTTGTTTTCTTTACATTAATCAGAATTAATACATTCCCATCAACAAAACATATCATGCCAGAAAGAAACAAAAATAGGCACGTACATATATGTCATTCGTATTCGCCACAGGGTCCCATGTCTTCACCCTAAGGTTACTTAACAATTGGCAGGGCGGGGACAGGACTAGCGCGGATGCAAAATATAGCATCTAATATATATATAATATATACAAACATTCATCTCACGCATGATATCAAGTAACATTACAGAAGTATCACAGCAGAAGCAAACACGGTAGGAAATGCGGATAATCTAGGAAAAGTATATTTCAATAGAGCCAAATATGAAATGCAATTTTCCCAGTTGTGTGGATAACCCGTAGTATCAGACCCTAAATCTCTACGAGTGCGGCAGGCTACCCGCCAATCTCAGAAGCGAGGCAACCCAAATTTACTAAGTGAGTGGGCCACCCAACACTTCCAAAATCCGGTGACTTAAGCACCCCTCCGCGAGTCAATCCTATACCCCCTACGAGTGCGGGATATTCGCCGCCAATTCTACAGCAAAGCATCCCGGTCTCAATGCCATAATATGGAGGCTCGTTGCCCTCCAGAACTCGGCTACTTGAGCACTCCACTGTGGGGTAATCCTGGTGCATGTAATGAAAACCTAAATATACAACGATGACTACGTCCGCAACCAGGACGCGCCCAAAGAATAGTACAAGCCGCGATGACGACAATCCACATGTCGGATGCTCGCTACGCAATAATGAATATATATTACATCATAAAGAAATTCATCTAATAATACATACACCTGTAAGTCCACGTTGCCCACCCCGGTACTTGCGGGGAGGCGGAAAACATAATAAAAATCGGATTTTTAATGACTTAGGCAACATGGACCTTGCTTGTGAGGATCTTTACTAAACTAAAACTAGCTAAAGTAAACTAACAACTAACAAAGTTGTAGAAAGGTTATACCTTGAGCTCGAACTCCTTCTCGCCTTGCTCGTCGGAATGGTAGAAAGGCCTCACCTTGCTTGTCTCCTTCCGTCAAAGAACGATCCACCCGAAAGCCTCGACCTTTAGCTTCAACTCCAAGCTAGGAGTAACTAGAGTGCAAGAAATGCTAAGACTTGAACCCTAGAAGTGAGTAGAGAAGATCAAGTGAAGGTTTTTCTCAAGCTTTTTGTTTCTCAACACATGAGAGGGAGAGAGCTTGAGGGAGAGGATGAGGAAGAGAGAGAAAAGATATGATAGAAATGAAATATTAGTGAGCCATTCTCACTAATATGTGTGAGTTATTTTAATTAATTAATTAGCAAGAAAATTGTCATGGTTTTATCAAGAGGTGACCATTATCATTTCATCATTAATGCAAATTGCAAGAATCAAAGAGCATCTTCCAAATGAAATGATCATGGTCAAATTGTCAACTTGGTCAACAAGTCAACAAAGTCAAAGTGTCAACAACAACAACCATGCACAATAATTAAGCTAATTATTAATTAACAATAACACACACAAAAACAATAGGGTTAATAAAATGACAATAGTCATTAACCCTAAACAAGGTCCTCTCCCTCAATCTCAAGCAACCGTGCATACGCACCCACATTCGTGATCCGAGGAACACGAACACAATGAGAAAAACCAATCTCAAATCATATACTAGGATCCGGCTTAAACCAAAGCCCGCTAGTATAAACTGTCCGGACAGCAACCGTGCACAAGTGCGCGGATGCGAACGAACCCTGTCGCAAAACCATGCGACCTCTACTCGTTTTGCCTAAAGGCGAATAGCTCTCTGTGTGGGACTCTAAAGACTCGACACTACGCTGGCAGTGGGTTTAACCACAGACCGCAAGCGGCACTAGCTGTACGTAACGGTCCCCAGGTAGATGTCGACAAGAAGACTGACGAGGTGAACCCCATCTGCACTCCTACTGAGCCTGTATGTGACAATCTCCGTACAGTCCGGTCTGTTCGTCTGATACATCGCATGGCGGGCCTAGGGGGGCGGTGAACGTCAGTCCCCTAATAGCGGTACAAGTCGTGTCGGAGTGAAGCCCAGAACACCCTGAGATAACACTGGAAGCCTACCAGTATATCTCGCTTGCCCTGGCCAGGGACTACTCGTGTAATGGCTCTCCTAGACACAGCGCGATGTCAACCCCCAATACCGGGAGAGACGAATCCTGTCTAACCGTCACTGCCTCCAAGTGCTTCGGGACTGCACCCAAAAACTACCTGTTTGCACGACTCCTCTGAGCCGTGGTAGGGTAGTAATCAAAGTGCAGTGGGAACACACTCGAGGCGAAGTGACAGTGTCAAGTCAGCGGACTAAGCTGTACTCATGTCACCTGGGAACTGATAACTGACGATAGGTATATTACCAACCAACAGTTCCCGACGAGTCCTGTCCAGTGTACTCGTAACCTAACGAGCACCCGCATACTATCCCAAGTACGACGTACTAACGGCTGTGGGACAGACCGTCTCCCACACTGGGATGAGAAGCGCATACGCTAGTCTACTCCGGAGTATCGATGCCCTGTCTCGATAGTCCAACGACCAGGGACCTGTATAAGGATGTGCTTATAGATTACCCAGCTCCCACGAGTGCGAGCGCCATCACAACGCTGGTAATCAAGCAAAGATCCTAAGGGCTCTACTAATATGTATACCTGCAATATGCTAAAAGAAACACATGCACATATTAAAGCAGAGACAAACCAAGTAGCATACTACCATTTCGAGCAAGATTGTATATACAACTGTGAATATCCCAAGCTTCCATTAAGTAATATACAAACTAGTATGATACAGTAATGGCCTCTAGGGCATATACACTAACAATCTCCCACTTGCACTAAGGCCATGTACTGGCGTATCGAAGACCTATCATCTCGATCAGCCGCTCGAACTGAGTCTGGGGCAAGGCCTTGGTGAATGGATCTGCTGTGTTATCCTCTGATGCAACTCTCCGGACCTCGATCTCCTGGCGATCCACAATCTCCCTGATCAGGTGATACCGCCTTAAGATGTGTCTGGATTTCTGATGGGACCTTGGTTCCTTCGCTAAAGCTATAGCCCCATTGTTATCGCAATACAAAGGTATTGGGTCAACAATGGACGGAACCACCTGAAGTTCACTAATGAACTTCTTAATCCAGACCGCCTCTTTTGCGGCATCGCTTGCAGCAATGTATTCAGCTTCCATCGTCGAGTCTGCGACGGTATCCTGTTTGGAACTCCTCCAACATACCGCCCCTCCGTTGAGGGTAAACACAAAACCCGAGACGGACTTGCTGTCATCTTTGTCACTCTGGAAGCTTGAATCGGTAAAGGACTCGACCCTGAGGTCTCCATTACCGTAAACCAGGAACATCTCCTTAGTCCTTCTCAGGTACTTGAGAATGTTCTTCACTGCTGTCCAGTGGTCCTCCCCTGGGTCTGACTGATACCGGCTTACCGTGCTCAACGCGTAAGCTACATCTGGTCTTGTACATAGCATCGCATACATTATAGATCCTACCGCCGAAGCGTAGGGTATAGTGCTCATGCGAACCCTCTCCTCGTCAGTCTTAGGAGACATCTTCTTGGAGAGGGTAATTCCGTGCAATGCGGGTATGTTACCGCGCTTGGAACCCTCCATACTAAATCTCCTTAGTACGGTCTCTATGTACCTGGACTGTGAAAGTCCCAACAGTTTCTTAGATCTATCTCTATAGATCTTGATCCCCAGAATGTACGAGGCATCACCCAGGTCCTTCATGGAGAACCTTTGTGACAAAAACAGCTTGACCGATTGTAGCATAGGAATGTCATTTCCTATCAAAAGAATGTCGTCCACGTACAAGACTAGGAATACGACAGTTCGTCCTACAATCTTCTTATATACACAGGGTTCATCTTCGTTCTTGATGAAATCAAATTCCTTGATTGCCTCATCAAAACAGATGTTCCAGCTCCGCGATGCCTGCTTTAATCCATAAATGGATTTAAGCAACTTGCACACCTTTCCGCTGCTCCCACTGTCTACGAAACCTTCTGGTTGATCCATGTAAACGCACTCTTCCAAACAACCGTTTAGGAAAGCCGTCTTAACATCCATCTGCCAGATTTCATAGTCATGGAAGGCAGCAATGGCAAGTAGGATCCGAATGGATTTGAGCATAGCCACCGGAGAAAAAGTCTCGTCATAGTCCAAACCAGGTCTTTGACGAAAACCTTTTGCAACGAGTCTAGCTTTATAGGTCTCCACCTGCCCATCTACACCAAGTTTCCTTTTGTAGATCCATTTGCATCCTACGGGTTTTACCCCGTCTGGAGAAATATCTAAGGTCCACACTTTATTGGCGTACATGGACTCCATTTCGGATTGCATTGCTTCCTGCCACTTATCAGAGTCCCTACTGATAATGGCCTGCCTGAAACTGGTAGGGTCATCTTCTTCCAAGATGCAATCCTCTCGATCCCCGTCAATGAGAAAACCGTAGTATCTCTCGGGCGGATGAGAAATCCTACCAGATCTGCTGAGTGGCTGAGGTTCGTCTAGGGTTATAGAATCTAGCAGTCCCTCCAAATTTTCAGTTACATTTTGTGGTCGCTGAATTTCTTCCAGTTCTACCGAACTCCCACTAGTTTCTTTTGCAAGAAACTCCCTTTCTAAGAAGGTGGCGTGGCGAGATACAAACACCTTCTGTTCCTCAGTGTGGTAGAACAGATATCCTAGTGAGTCTTTAGGATATCCCACAAATTTACAGAGAACTGACCGTGCCTCTAACTTGTTCGGTCTATGTGTTTTCACATAGGCCGGACAACCCCATATCTTAATAAACTTCAGACATGGTTTCTTACTGCTCCATATTTCATACGGAGTTTTAGGCACAGATTTGGACGGAACTTGATTCAAAAGGTATGCCGCTGTCTGAAGCGCATGTCCCCAGAATGAAAGAGGTAACTCAGCACTACTCATCATGGAGCGAACCATATCCAATAGGGTACGATTCCTCCGCTCCGATACACCGTTGTGCTGTGGTGTATAAGGAGGAGTAAGCTGAGAGAGAATGCCATTCTCTTTTAAGTAATCTAGGAATTCCGTGCTTAAGTACTCCCCTCCCCTGTCAGACCGGAGGATCTTGATACTTTTGCCTGTCTGGTTCTCTACTTCCTTTCTGAATTCCTTGAATTTCTCAAAAGCTTCAGATTTGTGTTTCATCAGATACACATATCCGAACCTGGAGAGATCGTCAGTGAATGTGATGAAGTACGAGAACCCACCCCTTGCATGTATAGACATCGGACCACATACATCACTATGTACGAGTCCCAAGAGCTCTGCTGCCCTTTCTCCATGTCCGGTGAACGGAGATTTGGTCATCTTCCCTTTGAGACAGGACTGACAAGTTTCATAAGATGAAAACTCGAACGCATTCAAGAGTCCATCTTTATGCAACTTACTCAGTCTTTTCTCTCCGATATGACCAAGTCTACAATGCCACAAGTAGGATTCATTCGTATCTGAATTCTTCCTCTTGCGTGTGTTTTGTATATTGAGAACTGTATTCTGATTTAGAACGTAGATACCATTAAACAGTGTACCCTCTGCAACCAGTACCTTATCAAGGTAAATGTTCATGATATTCTTTTCAAGAACAAACGTATATCTATCTTTATCGAGTAAAGACACTGATATGATGTTGCAAACCATGGAGGGTACATAGTAGCAATCGTTCAAAATCATAGTCTTGCCATTTGGCAATACTAGGTGATATTCACCGACGGCTGCCGCATAAACTTGTGCTCCGTTCGCTACTCTGAGTGACATATCACCCGGTGCAACTTTCCTACTTTTTCTCAGTCCCTGTAATAAATTACAGATATGAGATCCTGATCCGGTATCAAGTACCCAGGAGGTAGGGCTGACCGTAAAACAGTTCTCAATTACAAGAACACCTGAAGTAGATGCAAAACCATGCTTCTTCTTCGCCTGGGTATCCTGGAAATCCATACAATCCCCTTTCCCATTCTCATACCCATGACTGTTGTCACAAGTTAGAGCTGAACCAACTTTCCCCAGTCCCGAATAAGAATTCGGATCGGTCAAGCAATACATTTTATTATCTTGATTAGGGCGTGAAATGGTTGCTGCCTGGAGAGAGAGAAAAGAAACACTCAGCGTATGCTCTTGCAAGATTAGATTGGTTTATTAATTTATCTAACCAGGATGTCTCCCACTGTTTCCTCAAATTCTTCTTAAAACCTTTTAAAAGAAGAACTAGCCGGGTTTTAATTCACGTCACAATACTTGCTTAACCTTTCAGCCAGGCTAGTGTCTGTACTTCGAGGGAGGTTTTCCAACGCTTTCGCGAAGTTCCTTAATTAAATAACCTCTTTTCCCTGGGGGCGTAACCCCGCTAACACCTTTCTAGACACCTACTGGGTTTATAGCATTGATCGTTAAGTGAAATAATCTCCCGAGAGTAAACCAACTCATCAGTGGGATCGGGATCCAACTGTCATTGTGTGATAACCTAGATGGAATCCACTCTAGTCACCACACTCCAGAAGGTATGCTAAATCTGCAAGTTTCAGTTCTTTTGAAACTCCCGATGTGGTTTTTGCCCCTAGGACCCAAGTGACCTTGACGAATAATCAACAAATCAAAAGGTCCTAGTCAAGTTCAACCCGTCGTTATCCAGGATTGCATTAGACCCGCCCGCATGATCCTTGACGAATAATCAACAAAATCATGCGACCGTCCTAACCAATCGCATCTATCAGTGCAACAGAGAATTATTACTCAGCTACCGTTCACTGTGTCTTGACGAATAATCAACAAACGCAGCACGAATACTAAGTATTAATTATCCGAAACGACGGAGGGCTACGGCTGGGTTTTTGGCGAAAAACCCGTTAACGTAATGAACTTGATATCGTTGAAGGAACCTGATAGTATTTTTTGAAAATATAGTGGCGAAAACTTTTTGCTAAAGAGGTCACTCCCTGTGAAGGGATCTCGGCTCTTTCCTCGTCGTATGAGGTGCAGGATATTCCAAATTGAATACCTCGATGCAAAGCAAGAATAATCGACTATAGTGAAGTTATTGCCCTGACGCAAACTTTTGTCCAAGGGGTCACTCCCGGTGAAGGGATCTCGGCCCTTGCCTCGTCGACTGAGGTGCTGGGCATTCACAACCGAATACCGCTATGCAAAACAAAAATGAACGTCCTTGCAATAACAGCTTTTTTTTTTTTTTTTTTTGAAAAATTGTTCCAACAACGTCTTTTAGGTTTATTTTCTTGCATTAGTTCTTTTAATGCGTCCCATCATTTAATCCTACCATTGCAGAAAACAACCAAAATATGACGTACGCTTATGCCATTCGCATTCGCCACGGGGCCCCGTCATCACCCGTTAGGTTACTTAACTAACGACAGAGCGGGGGCTGGGCTAGCGCGGCTGTAAAACATAAGCAACGCCTAAATAGTTATTTATATATATATATATACAGCAATGATAGACATTACAGATCACAGATGAATACATTGGATATACTAGGAATCCGCAATGCGTTCGAGCCTGCAACGCAAAGCGGATTACACGGTCGCGGTGAATAGCCAATACCCCACCCAAGACCCCTATGGGTGCGGCAAACTACCCGCCAAGCACCCGAAGCGAAGCAACCTCCCTCACCACCGTGAGTAGGCCACTCGGCGCTTCGAGATACCCGGTAGTTTGTGCACCCCTCCATGGGTCTATCCTAGGAGCAAAAACAGTAAAAAGAATTATACAATGACGGCTACAACCCCGACCCGGTTGTGCGGCCATACAAAGAATATTATTACATCAATTTACATGTTACAAATGAATGAAAGAAAAACAACGCTCATCTCACATCCACCCCGGCCATTCACCCGCGACAATCCAATCCATTCATATCCACAAACCAATAGCAATCACAGATCATGTATAACCCCGACTAATCGTCTTATAGCGATTAGCCGACGTTCAATACATGCAAGCATTACAGATATAACCAATGTAGTTAAAGTGTAGTGAAGTTCCGAAAAATACGGATTTATAGGCCCCCAAAAGTAAATTTTAGTTCTGGAAAATCTGGGCATATAATATATATCCTAAAAATCCCAAAATCAATACAGAAAGACACTGCACGAAAAACGATGCAGAGAGGACATCAAACCGCGGCGCTTCCGCGGCACGAGCCTACCTCGTGCGGCGGAAGGGCGGCGGTTTGGATGAATCTCTGTGTCGTTTTTCATGGGTGTTTTTAAAAAACCCTGAGATGAATTTACAAATATAAAGTTTTCTATTTTGAGCAGAAAAAATTTCAACAGAAACTAGGGTTTTTCAAAAGTTCGGTTTTTTGGATTTTCGTTTTCGAAACTTCGTTACACTTCACTACCTAGCTAGTTTGAGTTTAGTTAGGCTCTGATACCACTGTAAGTCCACGTTGCCCACCCCGGTACTTGCGGGGAGGCGGAAAACATAATAAAAATCGGATTTTTAATGACTTAGGCAACATGGACCTTGCTTGTGAGGATCTTTACTAAACTAAAACTAGCTAAAGTAAACTAACAACTAACAAAGTTGTAGAAAGGTTATACCTTGAGCTCGAACTCCTTCTCGCCTTGCTCGTCGGAATGGTAGAAAGGCCTCACCTTGCTTGTCTCCTTCCGTCAAAGAACGATCCACCCGAAAGCCTCGACCTTTAGCTTCAACTCCAAGCTAGGAGTAACTAGAGTGCAAGAAATGCTAAGACTTGAACCCTAGAAGTGAGTAGAGAAGATCAAGTGAAGGTTTTTCTCAAGCTTTTTGTTTCTCAACACATGAGAGGGAGAGAGCTTGAGGGAGAGGATGAGGAAGAGAGAGAAAAGATATGATAGAAATGAAATATTAGTGAGCCATTCTCACTAATATGTGTGAGTTATTTTAATTAATTAATTAGCAAGAAAAGTGTCATGGTTTTATCAAGAGGTGACCATTATCATTTCATCATTAATGCAAATTGCAAGAATCAAAGAGCATCTTCCAAATGAAATGATCATGGTCAAATTGTCAACTTGGTCAACAAGTCAACAAAGTCAAAGTGTCAACAACAACAACCATGCACAATAATTAAGCTAATTATTAATTAACAATAACACACACAAAAACAATAGGGTTAATAAAATGACAATAGTCATTAACCCTAAACAAGGTCCTCTCCCTCAATCTCAAGCAACCGTGCATACGCACCCACATTCGTGATCCGAGGAACACGAACACAATGAGAAAAACCAATCTCAAATCATATACTAGGATCCGGCTTAAACCAAAGCCCGCTAGTATAAACTGTCCGGACAGCAACCGTGCACAAGTGCGCGGATGCGAACGAACCCTGTCGCAAAACCATGCGACCTCTACTCGTTTTGCCTAAAGGCGAATAGCTCTCTGTGTGGGACTCTAAAGACTCGACACTACGCTGGCAGTGGGTTTAACCACAGACCGCAAGCGGCACTAGCTGTACGTAACGGTCCCCAGGTAGATGTCGACAAGAAGACTGACGAGGTGAACCCCATCTGCACTCCTACTGAGCCTGTATGTGACAATCTCCGTACAGTCCGGTCTGTTCGTCTGATACATCGCATGGCGGGCCTAGGGGGGCGGTGAACGTCAGTCCCCTAATAGCGGTACAAGTCGTGTCGGAGTGAAGCCCAGAACACCCTGAGATAACACTGGAAGCCTACCAGTATATCTCGCTTGCCCTGGCCAGGGACTACTCGTGTAATGGCTCTCCTAGACACAGCGCGATGTCAACCCCCAATACCGGGAGAGACGAATCCTGTCTAACCGTCACTGCCTCCAAGTGCTTCGGGACTGCACCCAAAAACTACCTGTTTGCACGACTCCTCTGAGCCGTGGTAGGGTAGTAATCAAAGTGCAGTGGGAACACACTCGAGGCGAAGTGACAGTGTCAAGTCAGCGGACTAAGCTGTACTCATGTCACCTGGGAACTGATAACTGACGATAGGTATATTACCAACCAACAGTTCCCGACGAGTCCTGTCCAGTGTACTCGTAACCTAACGAGCACCCGCATACTATCCCAAGTACGACGTACTAACGGCTGTGGGACAGACCGTCTCCCACACTGGGATGAGAAGCGCATACGCTAGTCTACTCCGGAGTATCGATGCCCTGTCTCGATAGTCCAACGACCAGGGACCTGTATAAGGATGTGCTTATAGATTACCCAGCTCCCACGAGTGCGAGCGCCATCACAACGCTGGTAATCAAGCAAAGATCCTAAGGGCTCTACTAATATGTATACCTGCAATATGCTAAAAGAAACACATGCACATATTAAAGCAGAGACAAACCAAGTAGCATACTACCATTTCGAGCAAGATTGTATATACAACTGTGAATATCCCAAGCTTCCATTAAGTAATATACAAACTAGTATGATACAGTAATGGCCTTTAGGGCATATACACTAACAACACCGGGCTCTCCATCACGACAAATCCAACACAACCACAATCAACATAGCACTATTCATCACAGAACATGCAAACTTGCGAGTATTAATTCCGTAACCCTGTCTAATTGATGCATATAGCAATTAGACGACGTTTTACCAAACATTATGATATATGCAACCATCACTAAGCCTACAACCATAAAATACCGCACACTAATAGCCAACACTTCAATTTTCTAAAACACCGAAAATCAAATGTGCTAAAAACTGACAAAAATTCCATGCTGAAACCCACTCCGGTAGTTCAAAATGAGCTCGGATTGAGACGAAACTTCGCGGAGGACCCCGAAACATAATTAACGACGACTCGAAGGGATCCTAAGGGGGTACCCACCCCGAGGCCACTATAAGGTGGCCCAGGGGGCTGGACAGACCCTGGCCTGCCCTATGGGCTGGTCTTGGGTCCCCACTCCCCAAAAGGCCACCATATGGTGGTCTAGAGGGGGTGGGCCATCCTTCGGTCCCTCCAGGGCATCCCCGGGATCCCCACGCACCTCACCATGTATTCCCGATCCAAACCGAGAGCCCACGGAGAGTGAAAACATCAAATTAGCATGGAATAACTGGTTTTGACAGAAATTTTCCGGGCGGAAAATTGCGGTTTTCGGGCATCGTAAAAATCTAGTTTGAGCTTCTAGTTTGACTCTGATACCATGTTGTTGGACCTAGGGCTATCTACCGTATTTTACAAGTAAGAATGCATGACATTTTCAAAAATCGAGAGAGCTCCAAGTCAATTAACAAAGGAAATGGCCAGAATATCAAACTAGAATACTAAGAAACCATACAAGGTAGAAATCACAACCTTTGTAGAATCTTCATTTGTTCCATTTGGGTTGGACTCTAGCAAGCTCTCAAGAGCTCCAGATCACGCTTGTAAGCCAGTCCTCCTGCGCCGAAGATGATCCACCCGAGAGAACTAAGTTCAAGCTTCAACTCCATCAATGAAGTAACTAAGGATCCTATGATACTAATCTAGAATGCTTAGTGATATAGTGTGAGAATTCTACTAATTTTTCTTTATCTTAATCCTATTGAATCTTAACACATAAAAGGGTCGAGAAAGAAGAAGATGGAGGAGCCATTCTTGGAGAGAGAAGCTAAAATGGTTGAATGAATAAAATCCTTACTAAATCAATCATGCAATGCTTTCTTTTGTTAAAAGGATTTTCCCATTTTAAAAATGCAACCATGCTTGAATAGTATAAGCAAATGATCAACAATTCATTTGTCCATACCCCCTACCATTTCTCCCCTCCACCTCATTTCACAATTTCTTTAAATAAAACCTAGAAATGAGGTGTCCTCCTTCTAGAAGTATTCTTGTATGAATACAAGAATACGTTCCCGCTAATACATGCCCGTATTCGTATAAAAATACGAATACCCAAGAGATAGAAAAATACAATGAACATAATACTAGAATATACATACAAAATATATATATGTAAATTATTAAATCAAAACTTGATTTAATAATCCGACTTAATTCTAAGCCGGCTAGTATTATCATACGCCCGATTAAAGTCCGTGTGGGTAGCACACATACCTAATCGGAACCCTGCACGTATCAATATACGGCCACTACATCATTTTACCTGAACCGGGAAAACCCTATGTGTGGGACTCTAATGACTCATCAATACGCTGGCAGTGGGTTTAACCACAAGCACGTCAGCGGCACTAGCTATACATAACAGCTATCCAGGTATTGAGGGAAAGGAAGACCGACGAGAAAACTCATCCGTACCTTTACCGAGCCTGTCTGTGACAATCTCTGTACAGTCCAGTCTCTCCGTTTGAGATAATCACATATCGGGTCTAGGGGTGGATAACGTCAGACCCCTAATAACGCGATAAGTCGTGTCGGTGTGAAGCCCGTCACTCACTGAGAAACTATTGACCCAAATCAGTAAATATCTTCTACCTTGGCTAAGGATTTTTGGTGATGGCCACTCGTACACAACACAACATCTACCCCAATACCGGGAGAGAAAAATCCCTGATGATCCACTTACTGCCTCCATATGATTCGGGACTATACCCAACTAAAATCTATTTGCATGACTTCTTTAAGCCGTGGTAGGGTAGTAATCAAAGCACGGTGGGAACTCACACGAGACAAATGACGATCTCAGGTCGACAGACTAACCTATATACATGTCACCTGATAATTACTATCTAATAATGGGTATAATACCATCTAGCATGTTCCCGGCGAGTTCGTCCAGTGTAACTCATAACCCAATGAGCACCTGTATACAATCTTTGGTGACTAACTAACACCAATGGCTGCGAGATTGACGATCGCCCCTCGTCGGGGTTAAGAAACGTATACATTATTCTACTCTGGAATATCGATGCCCAGCCTTGAAATTCGTATGACTAGGGACATTTAAGGATTTGCTTATAGACTACTTGACCTCACTTGTATGATCGCTATCATAACCCTAGTAATCAAGCAATAATCTTATGGGCTCTATCAACATGTAACAGTGATATGTAATACCACATAATGCATGTACATGATTGTTGGGGTCGAAATTTATATCCCGGTTGACCAAGTCAAAATCAAAGTCAACCCTAAGCCAAGTGGGCCCAAGCCCAGGTCAAATGGGCCAATGCCCAAGTCGAGCCCGAATATGAAGCCGCCGGCTCCCCCATGCCAAGATAATTTTTTTTGTAATAAATAATTTTGGTGTATTTCTTTTATTTTTATCTTATGAATAAATGTAAGAACAATGGGCATAAAGCCAAATTTTTGTAAAGCCCATGGCTTATGTGCAAAAATAAATAGCACATGAGGCATGAGATAGGCAAAATGCCATTTTAGTAAAGCCCAAGGGGATATATGTAAAGTGTATAGCCTATAAAGGCAAACATAATGAAAATATCTCAACAACTTTTTCTCTCTCCCAAAAAAGAACCAAGATCTGTGATCTTCTCCTTCTTCAAGGTTCTAAAACCTTCCTCTTTTTTGAACTAAATCAAGAGTTTAACTCTTCCTTTCAAAAAAATAAATAGTTTTTCACCACAAAACCCATGAAGGGGAGCTCGGATCTCCAATCAGATCTCGAAAAGGGGAGAATTTTAAGTCTCCTCCCCTTTTCTCCAAGATCCCTCCGATCAAGAGAAGGAAGAAGGAGACCCATCTCCAAAAATCTAACTTTGGACAGATCTAAGACTCAAAAGAAGAGCCAAAGAATCCTAGGAGTTTAACTCCTTTCTAGATCTGTTGGAGTTTAACTCCATAAATTAAATTTATGTTAGGAGTTCAACTCCAAAACCCCTTGGGAGTTCAACTCCCCAACCCCAGGGGCTAAGCCCTTTCCCGCTGGTGTCTCCCGTGGTCGCGTGCTGCGGACGTGACCCGCGGTTGCTTGCAGCGCACGTGACCCGAGGGCGCTAAGCGCCCACGTGCGCCCCACGCGACACGCCCTGCGCCCACGTACGCCCCACGCGACCCATCCAGCGCCCAGCGGTCTCGTGCAGCGTATGTGACCCATGGGCGCTAAGCACCCACGTGCGCCCCATGCGACCCGCTCAGCGCCTACGTGTGCCCCACGCGACCCGCCTAGCGGTCGCGTGCAGCATAAGTGACCCGCGGGCGCTAAGCGCCCATCTGCGCCCCACGCGACCCGTCCAGCGCCCAGTGGTCGCGTGCAGCGCACGTGACCCGCGGACGCCTCGCGGTCGCGTGCTGCGCACGTGACCCGCGAGCTCCCAGCGCCCACGTGGTGCGCACGTGGCCAGCGGGCGCCAAGCGCGCACGTGTCAGGCACGTGACCCGTGGGCATCATGCCCCACGTGCCACGCACGCGTCTTTAAGATGCTTCCCTCCCTTTTTTTATACACACACATACTCTACAACATTGTCCCCGTTAGAGAAAATTCCTAACGGGGCGCTGCCCCGCACCCTGCAAGGGGGCTGCTAGCCCCCTTAACCTCCAGCCCGCTCTCCGGGTAGCGGGACCCCCGTAAAACTCTGCGGGGTTCCCGATATATCCAAAACCCCTTCAAACACGCACACTGCATATTGAGTTCGTATGAATAGTTGACCCGTCAATCAGAGGTTCTCTCGCTCCAAAGGCGAGGGGTAATTAACGGCAGCTTAGTTCACGGCTGCTGGAGATTCGGATCCCCACAATCAATAAATCCTAGCCCACCCTAGACGGGGGGAATCTGTAATGTGCCTGACAAGCGCGCGCGTATTCCCACCTTATTAGGGTGACGAAAAACATCCTACAGATTCTGGAACACCCGGTGGGACCTATCTCTCCTCGCATATTTCGGATTAAACATTCATGCGAGCTCAATCAATATACATATCGATTGCATGTACCGAAGTGATGTTTTTTTCTTTCCGTGCAGCAACCAACTTTCAACGACAATGTCTCCCAAGATGAATTCAGCTTCCAACGCGACCCCGATCTCGTACGTGGTCAAGATCAATGCTCGTGTGGTTCTCCCCGCAAGCCTCAGTCGACAGTGGGAGGAACTGCCCCGCCAGTTTGGTTCCATCATCATCTACCCTGCCAGAAGCGCTCATCTGGCAGAAATCCCGGCAAAACAGGTGGCCAAGCCGGTCTCAAGGGGCAAGAGGCCGAATGTTGTGATCGCTAAGGTACCACAACCGAAACTTAAGATGGTGCCTGAACGACTCTCTGGTGCTCCAGCTGGGGGCAAGGCTTCCGGTACAAAGGGCAACATCAAACGTTGCAGATGAGCTCAGGCGATGACTCCAACAAATGCATAATCAGGCGTATCTCCAAAGCCCTCCAACGCCCGGTCTACGACGGCTTCTCGAAGAGCCGTAACCAGCCAAGTGCTCAAAACAGAAGGGCTGAGACAGAAGCGGCTCAGGTCTTGAGCCAACAAGAGGGCCAGGACTCCGGCCAAGTGGAATATTGTGAGATTCCAAGAGCAGAGTCATCCCGCGACGACGGCTGAGTCGGCCGTAAAAATCAGCAATTCCTTTGAACCTTTGAAGTGGGTTCAGAAAAGTGCCATGACCGCCAGAATCAAGCAGACAGCGGTCCGAAGGTCGCTACAAAGAGACGTGTGCCGGCCCCAACAGAAAAAGTGTGACACTGTCTTTTCAAGAGTCTACCAGGCGCTTTGTGCCATGCGAAAACAGAGGGAAAAAACCAAAAAAGAAGCGTCAGCACCATTCAAGAGTCCGGCCAGGCCAGCCGCCTTCAATCGACCGCCCGTTACCAAAATAGGAGGTTCAAGACAGCGATCTGTGAAATCAACTGCCGATAATAAAAATACGCCTGGATATGTTATCCATACGGTCTACATGGCGGGTGGGCACCCCAGCGACAACCTTCACTGCAAAAGCAAGGATGGGGCCACCACATCCCAAGCCTAATCTGGCTTGAATGTAGTTGCCGCTTCCCAAGAACAGCCGCTTCCGCTGGATGATGAAAACCCTCTCGATGTGGACGATAGGCAGAAAGACCCCTCAGTCCAGGCAGAGTCAAGCTCGGACAGCGAGGAAGATTCGACTTTCCGCCCCAGTACCGTGGAGCAAGAGCTGCTTCAAGAGCTTCGAAAACAGCTCAGGAGCAAAGATAAAGAGATGGCCAAGCTCTATTCGAAAATTGACGACCTAACGAACGTTGTGATGCAGCTTACGGCTCAAATTGCTCGAGCGCCTCCCAATCAAGCACAAGTCGCTACTCATGAGCCGGATGATGACAATCCGAAGCGGTCGATGCCTATCCCTTTGGGTCTAAGATTCGTCGAGCCGCACGAAAGCCGACCACATTCCGCTTCTGGGGACGTCTTGGCCCCAGATAACACTATCCCGCTAACACAAGATCGGATAATGGATTTGGTCACCATCAAGGTTAAAACATTGATGGCCGAAGTTGAAGCTCAAAGAGAAATTGGCAGTAGTGGGCGGCCATATCCCGCACAGTACGATTTGATCGAGTTCCCAAGCGGCTACGTCATTCCTAAGTTCGGAAGATTTGATAGGACGGGAAATGCAAATTAGCACGTCGCCCAC
The DNA here is from genome assembly GCA_030015575.1 of Agapanthus africanus. Lineage (NCBI taxonomy): Eukaryota > Viridiplantae > Streptophyta > Magnoliopsida > Asparagales > Amaryllidaceae > Agapanthus > Agapanthus africanus. The sequence continues at coordinate 396,272,948 of JASDDO010000008.1, forward strand.
TCTAAAGCATCATGCAGAAATACAGGGGGCAATGATGTGCTCCTTCTTCGTCAGTTTGTCAACAGCCTGACCGATGTCGCTTTCGACTGGTATGCGAGTATACCAGACGGGTCCATTTTTACCTTTGCCCAAATGGAGTCTCTGTTTCGGCAAAGGTTCATGAGAGTTAGTGATAAAATCTCCATTGCTGACCTTGTGAGGACCAAGTCGGGGAAGAATGAAAGCAACACCGACTTTATCGCCCAATGGCGTAATCTCACGGTCAAGTGCAAACCGCCGCTGGAGCAGGACCAGTCCGTCAGCCTTCTCATTAGGAACCTTAGCAATTGGATGGTCCCATTCTTGTGTTCAGCAGGCCTCAAGACGTTTCAAGAGCTAACTAAGAAAGTCCAAATGTTGGAACGCTAGAAGCAAGAGTCTACCCCGGACTCTCAGAGAGACAAGACTTGGAAAAGCAAGCGGGACGACAACCGTAGAAGCGGGAGTTCTAGCCGTACCAATGTCTTCAATGCGTCCGACAATGAAGAAAAGCGAAGGGCAGGCGAATCCAAAACCAACCGGTCCCGAAAGCCAGTGCTGGGAGGAGAAGGGCCTTCCCAAGAGGAGAAAAAGAACAGGGTTTACTCTTTCAGGAAGGACAAGGTTCAAAAGATATTTAAAGATGCCTTGAACAACGGTCTATAATTGCCAAAGTCGAAAAGACCTCAAGAAGCAAAAATGACCGATAATCCCCTGTATTGCCCGTACCACCGAGTAGTGAGCCATGCGATCGAGGATTGCTATATCTTCAAAGACTGGGTCGAGAAGCAGTACAAGGCCGGAGAGATCGAGCTGTCCAAAAGTGTGTTGGTGAACAATCAAGTTGCAACCACCAACTTTATATAGACAGAAGCTGAAGCCTTCTGGGAGCAGACAGCCGAACCCGCTGCCCCGAGAAATGAAACCGACTCACCACAGCCTCCTTGGAGTAAGCACATATCTAATAAGACGAAGAAGATGCTAAAGCTACTTCAGAAAGAGCCCAAGACGGAATGGGAAGGGCAGAAGAAGCCTACTATTTCAGCTGCCAATGCGGCTCCATCAGGCTCAAAATCCAAGAAGCTCAAGAAGAAGAAAAGTGCAGCTCGGCGCGAAAAAGAGTCTGCAGGGAGATCGACCATTAAAAAATATATCGATTCCCTCGAAGACTATGAACAGAAGGAAAGAACTCTGATTCAATTGAAGGAGTTCCTCTCTATAGAAGCGACTGAAATTCTGGAGGAGTTAGAAGAAGACTCCAATGAAGAGATCCCTATAGTAACATGCTACGCCATCTATCTTGGCAGCGACTCCGAGGAGGAGCTCTATTTTCCCGAAGAGGACGAGGAGCTCGCCACAAAGGCCAACCAAATCCAGCTCAATAGCGGAGAGCTCTACCGCCAAATCAGGGAAACACCCCAAAAGGAAAGGAAAAACAGGTGGCTAATGAGGAAGATGGCAGAGAACCGGCTAATGAAAACTCAAGTCCTTCCTCAGTGGACTACAATGTATTGGCTCATCTCCGAAAGCTCCCGTCTCTCCTGAGCATCTATGATGCCTTGGTCCTATCTAAAGAGCTTAGAGATGTTCTCATTCACGCTCTACAGAACCACGAGCGGTATCAGGCTCGCTTTGCAGAAATTAATATGAAAGAAGCCCGGTACTCTCTGCATGCCGCCGCAGTCACGTTTAAGGACGAAGACTTGCTACTGGGAATGGCCGAGCATAATCGGCTGCTTTACGTAACAAGATACAGCGACGGAGACCGGATTAATTGCATATTGATTGATCCATGGTCATCAGTGAACATCATGAACTTGCGAACTCTGAAGAGTTTGTCAATGGACGTCCGACACCTGTCAAGGGAAAAGATTGTCATTTAAGGCTTCAACCAAAATTGCCAGCAAGTTCTGGGGTCCATACCTCTGCCAATCAAATTTGGGGATCTGCAGACCGAAGCTAAGATATACGTGATCGACGCTGACACGTCTTATAAAATTCTCTTGGGACGGCCGTGGCTCCACGATTACGGCATCATTCCATCAACTCTCTATCAATGCATGAAGTATACTAAAAATGGCGAAGAAAAACACATTGACGGAGACATCCAGCCGTTCAGTGTGCATGAAGTCCGATATGAGGATTCTTGGTACTTTATGAACCACCAAAATGCTAAGCCACAATCGACTGAGGACAGAGCGGCCCTAAGACTCAAAAGCAAATCTGAGCCAGCTGTCACTTTCAAAAGCAAAAACGCCCAAGTGCGCCCGTGTTTCGGTAGTGACACCAATGAATCTGACGCTGGAAGTCCGTCGTTCCGTAAAACTCGCCCTCATTTCGGTAGCGATACGGACGAATCTGATACTGAAGGCTCATCTAGCAGCAAATTCCGCCCTCATCTTGGCAGTGACACTGAAGAGTCGGAGGAAGAGGACCTGCCTCGCAACAGCTGTGCAGATTGGTCCCCCATGCAACAAGCGAAGCTACGAGAGACCTTTGAAATTGCAGAAAGGTCCCTATCCGTCATAAGGGTGCCGTGGCAGATGTGCAAAGAACTCGATGCATTGTCAGTCTCCACCGTAGACCAGCTGAAAACTTTCTACGTTCCCGGAAAGAAAAGTGGACAGAAGGGCATCCTTTTTTATGGGTCAAATCCTGTTGTGCACCCTGACGATTTGTCTGTCGCGTGCCTCCCCTATGAGAGAGGCATAAGAGCCATCCTCAATCCCAGATACTATGCGCCCGAGATGAGGGAATATTTCAAAAGGTGCGGATGCCGGTTATATCAAACGGAGTCCGAAGCAAAGTTTTTTGAAGGGCTATAGCATCCGCCCCAGGTCCGAGCACTCATCGATGGACGAATTCCAGATAGACGGGGCATAGGCTTCATTCAACCTGATTCCAGAGCATGTTACATGATCCATGTTGGTGAAGCCAGCGAAAGATCAAATGATGATGACGAGATAGCCGAGCCAGAAGAAGCTCCTCAAGAGCTCGAAGATGGCGGACAAGTAACCTTCAACGATTTAACCGAGATTGACTTAGGAACGCCCGATAATCCAAGGCCGACCTACATCAGCCCACTCTTGTCAGAGGAAATGAAAGAGCAGATAATTGCCCTGCTGCATGAGTTCGTCGACTGCTTCGCGTAGACGTACAAAGAAATACATGGCCTTTCCCCTGAAGTGGTCGTGCATAAACTGGATATATCTCCTGATGCTAAGCCAGTAAAACAAGCTCCTCGAAGAATGAGAAGGGAACTAGAAGAAAAGGTCATCGAGGAAACCAAGAAGCTCATCGATGCCGGCTTCATCAGGGAGGAGAAATATGCGGACTGGATCACATGCATAGTCCCAGTGAAGAAGAAAAATGGGCAGATCCGAATTTGTGTCGATTTCAGGGACCTCAACAAGGCATGTCTTAAAGACGACTTCCCGCTACCGGTCATGGAAATGATGGTCGATGACACCTCAAATTATGAGCTGGTCACCTTCATGGATGGCTCGTCTAGATATAATCAGATCAAGATGTCGCCTGAGGATGAGAAACACACAGCATTTCGAACCCCAATCGGAATATACTGCTACAAAGTGATGCCGTTTGGACTGAAAAACGCAGGCGCTACATACCAAAGGGCGATGACCAATATCTTTGATGACCTAATTCATAAAGTTGTCGAATGTTATGTTGATGATCTGGTCGTCAAGACTAAAACCAAGGCCGATCACATCCAAGATCTTAGAACCGTTCTCACCAGACTTAGGGAATACGATATGAAGACGAATCCTCTGAAGTGCGCTTTTGGCGTGTCATCAGAAAAATTCCTGGGCTTTATAGTCCGACATCGGGGGATCGAAGTTGACCCATCCAAGATAAAGGCTATCATGGAAATGCCCCCTCCGAAGGATCTGACGCAGCTGAGATCTTTTCAAGGAAATCTTGCTTATATATGAAGATTTATCTCAAATTTATTGGGGAGATGTAGGCCCTTCTCAAAGCTCATGAAGAAAGAAGCTCCTTTTGTCTGGGATGCCGAAAGTCAAGAAGCGTTCGAAAGCATCAAGCAGTACCTGTTGCACCCTCCAGTGCTCGCTTCCCTTATTCTAAATAAACCGTTGATTCTCTATACTGCCGCGCTAGATGAATCACTCGGTGCGCTCCTTGCCTAGAATAATGAGGAAGGAAAAGAAAATGCCCTCTACTACCTAAGTCGAACATTAGTCGGGGCGGAACACAACTATTCCCCGATCGAAAAGCAATGCCTAGCTCTGATATTCGCTGTAAAGAAGCTGAGGCACTATCTGCTCGCTCATCGGGTTATGCTGATCTCCAAGGTCGACCCGCTCAAAAACTTGATGACCAAAGTAAGCCTAGCCGGCAGAATGGCAAGATGGGCTGTCATGCTACTTGAGTTTGATATAGTTTATACTCCTCAGAAAGCAGTAAAAGGGCAAGCTCTTGCAGAATTTCTCGCTGCTCATCCCATACCAGAAGGGTCACCGCTCAATTGCGAGTTACCCGATGAACAAATATTGCACCTCGAGGACAGCGAGCCATGTTGGGAGCACTACTTCGATGGAGGCTCATCAATAAGGACCTCCAGCAAATCAAGCGTCCCGGAGATAAAAGCAAGGATAGGATTGGTGTTCATCACGCCATCGATGGGAACCCTACGACGTTCTTTTGCTCTCACCGAGCCTCGCACAAACAATGAGGCCGAGTATGAAACTCTGATAGCTGGTTTAGAGCTCGCCATAGAAATGGAAATCCTTCCGTTATGGGTTTACGGTAACTCCCAGCTTGTCATCAACCAAGTAAGCGGAGACTATAAGATATACAAACCCGAGTTAGCTCGGTATAGAAGCCGAGTGGTGGAACTCATGAAATGGTTCACTCACATTGAACTAATGAGAATCCGTAGAGCGTTGAATGGAAGGGCTGACGTACTCACTCGCTTAGCCAAGGAGCTAGCTGATCTTGATATGGACGAAATTCTGATCACAGTCAGGAGCCGGCAAATTCTACCCCCAGTCTCTTTACGAGAAGAGGAAAGCGCGGAACAGAAAAGCAGTCCTGCCGAAGAAGCTTCGATCATCCAAGACGAGCCCGATTGGAAAGAACCCTTCATAGAGTACCTTCGATATGACAAGCTGCCCGAAGGAAAATCTGCAAGGATTCAGCTGAAAAAGAGAGCTCTCTGATACGTCTTTGTAAATGACACGCTATACCGCAGGTCATATGACCAACTCTGGCTCAGGTGCCTGTTATCGGCCGAAGCCCAAAAAGTTATGAAAGAATTTCACTCAGGCGTCTGTGGGGCTCACCAGTCCGGCCCCAAAATGCGGCTTCAGATCAAACGGTTTGGATATTACTGGCCCACCATGATAAGGGATTATGAAATGCATCCAAAGAAATGCCTGTTGGAGATAGTGCCCTCAGAGTCAATTATTGGATCACAGGCACATGATTGCAATGATTGAGGGAGGACCTATCCCGGTAGGACAATCTTACTCGAGATGATAGTATGCTATCTGGTTTATCTTTATCATCGTGTACTGCTTTAAGTGACCTGGCATGTCGCTATTACACGTTGATAGAGCCCCTAGGATTCTTGCTTGACTGCCGGCAGTATGATGGCGATCATATACGTGGGAGCTGGTAGTCTATAAGCACATCCTTAAAAGGTCCCTAGTCGTAGGAGTTTCGAGACAGGGCATCGATACTCCATTAGTAGACTAGTGTATACAGTCGAGACCCCGACGAGGGGCGGTGGCCGGTCTCACAACCCACTGGTGTCAGTTGGTTCACCTAAGATGTATACAGGTGCTCATTGGGTTATGAGTACACCGGACAGGACTCGCCGGGAACCTGCTAGTTGGTCATATACCAGATGTCAGATAGCAGTTCCCTGGTGACATGTGTACAGGTTAGTTCATCGACCTGAGATCGTCATTTGTCTCGTGTGAGTTCCCACTGTGCTTTGATTACTACCCTACCACGGCTCAAAGGAGTCGTGCAAACAGGTTTTAGTTGGGTACAGTCCCGAGCCACATGGAGGCAGTGAGCGGATCTGCAGGGGTTCGTCTCTCCCGGTATTGGGGGTGAGGTCGCGCTGTGTCTAGGAGAGCCATTACGCAAAGCCCTCGGCCGAGGCAGGAGATTTACTGGTAGGTATTCCAGTAGTATCTCAGGGCGTTCTGGGCTACACTCCGACACGACTTGTACCGTTTTTGGGGGTCTGACTTTTACCAACCCCCTAGGCCCGCCATGCGATACTCATAGACGAACGGACCGGACTGTACGGATATTGTCACTGACAGGCTCAGTAGGGTGTCAGGATGAGTTCGCTCATCGACGTCCCTTTTGGTCAATAGCTGGTGGCCCGTCACGTATTGGCTAATACCTCTGACGTGCTAGTGGTTAAATCCACAGCCATAGTATTGACGAGTCTTTAGAGTCCACCACACTTTCAGTTACTCAAGCTTTCGGGCGAAACGCTGTAGAGGCCGTATGGAGATATGACAGGGTCCGATCAGATACGTGCGGTATTGCACGGATCAGGATCGGACAGTTTTGTACTAGTGGCCGTATAGTTATATGGCAGGGTTCGATCTGATACGTGCGGTATTGCACGGATCAGGATCGAACGGATTTTACTAGCCGGCTTTGGCTTAAGCCGGTTCTAGTTTAGTACAGTGTAGATTTTGTCTCATTGCATTTGTATCCGGTCGGAATACAGATGCGGGTGTGTATGCATAGTATCGGGATTTTCCTGTAATTTATTACGGGACCAGTTTTCTGGAGTTGCCAGTTTGCATTCCGTTCCGGCCGGTTTTTCTTTGTTCTTTCCCGGCCGGACTTTTCCGATGGAGGGTGTTATTTGCAAGTTTGCAAATAACACTTTGTGGAGGACTTTTTTGCATAAGGTTTGATATGATAAGCATCTTTGCTTTTCATGTATTTATGAGATTGGATTAGATTTGAAATGGATTTGATTTGTGATCATGATGTTTTGTTTATGGTCACCTTTCTACTTTTACTACACTCACTCTCCTTCTCGGTTTTGATCATGGTTGATTCCATTTATTCTTCCACCATAATTTTCTAAGTGAGTTAGTTTTTCATAAAAAAAGAGAGAAGAAGAAGAGAGAGCTTCATTCTTGAGAGTTTCATTTCTTGATCTCATTCATGCTAGAAAAATGCAAGCACCATTTTTCTTATCTCATTTCCTCCATCATCTTCAAATGGCAACATAACCCCAAAGAGACATACCCTCTACACTACACATTCTACAGCATATCTTGAGCATGTCGAGTTGCCGGCTTCATGCCCGAGTTGCCTCGGTATTGAGGCGGGAGCCCGTAAAAGACGCAGGCGATGTGGTGCCCTTCCGGCGAGGAGGCGGCGATATGGAGACTACACTTTCCGCGGGAGATCGGGACGATGACGAGAAGACCGGAGGACTCGGATCACTCGGTATACTTTTCTTCCCATCTCTTGTTTGCTAGCATTAGGTTAATGGTTAACGATCCGGGTTTTTTTAATTGTCCGCGGTAGCGCCAGTTTCCAAGTAAGGAAAAAAATTTTGATTCCGCATTTTGGCCTCGAATAGACGGCCGGGGCGCTGCCGTGGCGCAACATGGTATCAGAGCCACGCCATTAACCTTACCTAGCTTGTTCTAATGTGTTTTGCTTATCCGATCGACCGAAATTCCAAAAAACCTCATTTCCTTCACATCAGTTTTCTGTTGGATTTTTTTTGGTGTCTAAAAATTTTTCAGGTTGCAGAAACCTAATGTACATGAAATTATAAGACCACTGTAAAAATTCGACAAGTTCAGTCGACGACCTTAGCGCGGAACCGCGGCCAAACCCCCCTTGGGCCGCGGTTCCGCCGCACTCTGGTCTCTTCACTGTGTCAAATTTGTACAGTGGGCTTTTGGGCTAATTTTGTGGGTTTTGGAATATTAATTTTGGGCCCAGGTCTTCTGTAACTGCTACAGTATTGGTTGGGGGCCCACTTGTTAATTGTTTGATCGATCAGATATTTTAAACACATTATTTCACAGTATTTACATTATATCTGGGACCGTGAATATCACTTGATCGGTAAATCCTGTCTAACTGCTATAGCCCGGTTAGACGGATTTGCGAACGTGATTTTCACGTTGATGTTCTATGTTTATGCTGTGTTGTTGCGGATCGGTCGTGGGGGATAGCCTGGATGCAATGCTAGTACAGTTTTGTTGTATTATGTACATTTGATATTGCGGGGCGAGCGTCCGACATGTGGACTGCCGTCACTGCCTGTTTGTATTATTCTTTTGGGGCACGACCTGGTTGCGGTCGATGTACCCGGTGTATGTATATTTTACTTTCTGTACTAGGATTACCCCGCGGAGGGGTGCACGGATAGCCGGGTTCTAGAGGGCAACGGGCCCGCATCTCATGGCATTGAGACGGAGGGGGCTTCACTCAAGAATTGGCGGGCTATTCGCCGCACTCGTAGGGGGTACAGGTTGACCCAGGAGGGGTGCCCAAGTTACCGGATTCCGTGAAGTGCTGGGTGGTCCATTCACGGTGCTGAAGGGGGCTGCCTCGCTTCAGGTTTTGGCGGGTGACTTGCCGCGCCCGTAGGGGTCTAGGATTTCATTGCACAGGCTATCCACACGACCAGGGGAACGTCGGGTTTCAGCAGCGGCTCTGTGAAACCCGGGGTTTCCAGATATCTGTATTGTTCTGTGATGCTGTACATTTCTGTGATGTTGCATTTTATCACGTCTTGAGCGAAAATTATATATTGGTATATATATTAGTAGATGTTGTATATGTTTTACATCCGCACTAGTCCAGTCCCCGCTCTGTCGTTAGTTAGCTAACCTAACGGATGATGACGGGACCCAGTGGCGAATGCGGATGGCATATACGTACGTCAGTATATTTTCGTTCTTTATTGGTGTGATAATATGATGGGACTGCGTTGATTCGGATCAATGCAAGCTAAACAAACCTATTCTGATGTTGTTGGAACATTTTTCAAAAAGCTGTTATTGCAAGGACGTTCACTTTTGTTTTGCATCGTGGTATTCATTTGGAATATCCTGCTCCTCAGTCGACGAGGCAAGGGCCGAGATCCCTTCACCGGGAGTGACCCCTTGGACAGAAGTTTGCGTCAGGGCAATAACTTCACTATAGCCGATTACTTTTGCTTTGCATCGTGGTATTCAGTTGGAATATCCTGCACCTCATTCTACGGGGAAAGAGCCGAGATCCCTTCACCGGGAGTGACCTCTTTAGTAAAGGTTTTTGTCACTATATTTTTTATAAAAGGCTATGCAGTTCCTTCAACGATATCAAGTTCTTTACGTTAAAGGTTTTTCGCCAAAAACCATTCGTAGCCCTCCGTCATTTCTTATGAGTATTATTTAGTATTCGTGCTTTGTTTGTTGACTCCGTCAAGGCGTAGTGTACGGTAGCTAAGTGGTGCTTGTTTGTTGCATAAATGGGATTGGTTAGGACAGTCGTGCGGCCTTGTTGACTCCGTCAAGGGCACGTACGGGTGGGTTTAATGCAATCCAGATAATGACGGGATGAACTTGACTAGGACTCTTTGATTTGTTGACTCCGTCAAGGTCACTTGAGTCCTAGGGGTAAAAATCACATCGGGAGTTTCAAAAGAACTGAAACTTGCCAGGCATGCGCATACCTTCTAGAGTGTGGTGACGTGAGTGGATTCCGTCACGTTATCATGCGATGACAGTTGGATCCCGATTCCCACTGATGAGTTGGTTTACTCCTCGGGTGACCCCGACTAATTCTTCTTTCAGGTTTGGAGGAGAATTTGAGATACAGTGGGAGGTTTCCTGATTAGATAAAGTGATAACCATTCTGATCTAGGTTAGAGTGCACGCTGAGTGTTTCTTTTCTCTCTCTCTTTGGCAGCGACCATTGACCCGACCCTGGACTTTGACTCAGTGACCAAGTTGACCGAACCTTCTTAACACTGGCTTTTGGATTGTCAGAGTTGCAGACTTCATTGCCACTCCTACTTTTACCCTTTTCTCCAGGACACCCCGCATTACTGCGAACGTCCACTTCCATTGGATAAAACCATCGTATGGTTATATACGAACTCGAAGGACTTCGAGGATGGTTTCTGGTTCTGGAGAAAAACGAATAGGACTATTCAGTTGTCTTTTCTTTTCACCTTCTCTCAGGTTGCGAGTACTCCTTGGTTTAGGAGATAGTACACCTATTACGCAAATTGGATAGTCTTCTTCCAAACCATAGGCTGGTGCCGACCGGTGGGGAATGAAGAATACCAATTAGCCTAAACGGTGTACAGAAGGTATTAAGATTAAGACAAAGCAAGGGATTAGTAAGAGGGCAAAGTAAAATGCGACTGATATTCACGACCAAACCAAGTATTTCTTCGCCAATCTTAAATCACCTTTGTATTTCTCCAGGACACTCCGTATCACTACGAAGATCCACAGTTTATTGGATACTCCATCGTATGGTTATATACGAACTCGAAAGGAACTTGCTCCATTTCGGGGATGGATTCTGGTTCAGGAGAAATAGGAATAAAGTACATTCAGGTGTCTTTTATCTTCACCTTCTCTCGCTTTGCGAGTGCTCCTAGGATTAGGACAGTACACCTTTTATGCTTGTTGGATAGTCTTCTTCCAAACCATATGCTGGTGCCGAACGGTAGGGAAGGAAGAAAACCATTTGGCTTAAAGGGGTGTGCAGACGGTAATGACTAAAGATATATAAAGGGATTTGGACAGATGGCAAAGAGATATACGGTTACAGTTGTGAATCTGGATAATGGAAGAGGCATTACTAGGAATACCAGGATACCCCAACGAGACATTTCGATGTTTCAGTTTCACTGTGTACTGTTAATGGAAAACTGATTTCCCAGTTAGACACTTGCTCCAGGGTATGTATTTACCAGGTATGATTCTCACATCTGTATGGTTTTACAGATGATGAGTGGGAGTAAGTTATTGGGAATTGGGTGATCATCCTCACTATATCGGGATTCATTGTAATCGGTGATATTTGAGGGAGTCACCTGGGTTGTTTGCCGGACGGCAATTATTTGGTTTTGAATATCCGCGGTTATGCACCAATTTCAAATTGATATATCTGTACGTCTATTTTCATAGAGTGAGATATACCTTTTGATATTATGTCGATGACATTTACCTATATCAGTGGATGGTTAGGTAAGGAGCATTAAACAGCGGTGTAATTCTTCTTAACCATAAGTACAGTTTTCAACCTACGACACACAATGAAAGAGTTGTTAGACTCAGCGGACTTATACAGAGTATTGTATGTTGTCCAGTGTCCATTAGGACAGAGGGGTTGGTCCTCATACTATATTCTGTTTACTTTTAACTTCTCAAGTTCTTAGACATGTGTTTCGTGGAAACACAGGGTCTAAGTTTTGAGGAGTTATAGGTATTTGAATAGAGTAGAGAACCAGGTATAGCAAGTATCGGGATTCTTCAAAGTGATTGAAGATGTAGATACTTGCGTATGGTATTCAGTTGATAGTAATGATGAAGAGAAATTGCTTCTCTTTCAGGTTACTCATAATTGGAAGCATTCCTAAGTTGAGTAACGCTGATCGGCCTCCTTCCATTTAGTTGACATGCACTGGTGACAGCTGCATGATTTGAATCTGGTTAAATTAAATCAGTGCCTCTGTTTCTATATTGGATATAGAACAGTTCATATCTTGACATTGTTAAGGTACGGGGAGTTGTCCGGCTTATGCTTAAAACCAGACACTGGACAACTCAAGGCACGTTTCTGTAATGGCTGTTTGTGGGTTGACCCAGGTTATGACGAGGGTTGATTTTCTACCATCTGGAAGATCAATAGTGATATTGTTCTTCACTCGCCACAATTTTAAAAGAAATGGATTTTTTCAAAAACAGTAGTGGGAGTATGGTAGAACTGGAAGTGATTCCAGAACCACAAACGATTACTGAGGATTTGATAAGGAACCTAAAGATTCAATCTGATTTGACATTCCATTGGCCACTCCGCAGATACGGTGGGTAACTTCAGGCACCCGAGAGGTACTCCGGTAGCCTCAAGGACGGTGACAGGGAAGTTCTTGTTTACCCACACTTGCCATTGCTGTTGTTCCAGGCTGCGAGACCCGGCAGGAGGATGAGTATAGCGTCGTTCTAAACTAGCTTTGGAAGTGCACGTCTATATGACTCTGCCAGAGGGTTGTCGTAGTCAGTGGGAGCAGCGGAAGCATTGGTGGACATCAGGATTATGTCTATTTATAGACTAAAGCAGATGTAGCGGAGATAGATCATCTATTTCTGATGTGACAGTCATAGGTTTGACGTCATCAGAATAAGGGGTGGATCTGTTGAGAAGGTAGTAGGAAGTGATATTCCTATACTACGATCGGTTATACTTTGGTCGTCACACAGTGTTTTCTCCATATAGGACTTGGATATTATATCAGACATACTGGTTACTAGATCTATGGTTTTAGATCTAGATTTGGGTGGTCTCCCAATCTGGGTACCTTGACAGCATTCTATGAGTATTTAGAATGGACGACTCCTGACACGGTAGTGTACCTGCAGTTGATGGAGTCACCCTCTCTGAAGGTGTCTTATAGACTAAAGGGGAGAGGGATACTCATGATTGGCAGATCACTTGCTTAGGCAATTGAGTCAATCATAAGATGTCAAGTACCACACCAGATGTTGTTCTTGCACTAGATGCAATAAGTTGATATTGATCCAATCCTGGAGAAACAGTCGGAAGCAGTCTTAGAACATAAGTGGATGTTCTAGGGATATGATAACGACAGCCTCATTTGGGAGACAGTTGTCATTCCAGGCTTCCAAGGTGACATGGACGACAAGGAGGTTGTCAGAGTTATAGTTTTCCTTCTGACGAGGGGCAGTATTTTGGACAGGTGGTCCAAGGCAATACTGAGGGTGGCCTGGCGCAGGATACTGATTAAGTTCAGTTGACGATACAGTCTAAGAAGTTTGGATTTGGAGTTCATTTATGAGCTAGGTCCCATCAGACATCCAGACATTCTAAGACAGGTATTGCTCATTTCGGGAGATGGCTTTCTCCGTGAACTTGAGATATAGAGAGACATAGAAAGAAGCATCACAGCAGATCCACTCACTGAGGCTATTCCTCGAACGCAATAGTTTCGCAAACGAGCTTTGTGAGACTGACTAGTAGAGGAGTTGGGTGTTCGGTATCACACGGGCTGTGAGTATGCGGCATCGCAATAATTAGCCTTGAGTGCAAGTGGGAGATTGTTGGAGATAGTGCCCTCAGAGTCAATTATTGGATCACAGGCACGTGATTGCAATGATTGAGGGAGGACCTATCCCGGTAGGACAATCTTACTCGAGATGATAGTATGCTATCTGGTTTATCTTTATCATCGTGTACTGCTTTAAGTGACCTGGCATGTCGCTATTACACGTTGATAGAGCCCCTAGGATTCTTGCTTGACTGCCGGCAGTATGATGGCGATCATATACGTGGGAGCTGGTAGTCTATAAGCACATCCTTAAAAGGTCCCTAGTCGTAGGAGTTTCGAGACAGGGCATCGATACTCCATTAGTAGACTAGTGTATACAGTCGAGACCCCGACGAGGGGCGGTGGCCGGTCTCACAACCCACTGGTGTCAGTTGGTTCACCTAAGATGTATACAGGTGCTCATTGGGTTATGAGTACACCGGACAGGACTCGCCGGGAACCTGCTAGTTGGTCATATACCAGATGTCAGATAGCAGTTCCCTGGTGACATGTGTACAGGTTAGTTCATCGACCTGAGATCGTCATTTGTCTCGTGTGAGTTTCCACTGTGCTTTGATTACTACCCTACCACGGCTCAAAGGAGTCGTGCAAACAGGTTTTAGTTGGGTACAGTCCCGAGCCACATGGAGGCAGTGAGCGGATCTGCAGGGGTTCGTCTCTCCCGGTATTGGGGGTGAGGTCGCGCCGTGTCTAGGAGAGCCATTACGCAAAGCCCTCGGCCGAGGCAGGAGATTTACTGGTAGGTATTCCAGTAGTATCTCAGGGCGTTCTGGGCTACACTCCGACACGACTTGTACCGCTTTTGGGGGTCTGACTTTTACCAACCCCCTAGGCCCGCCATGCGATACTCATAGACGAACGGACCGGACTGTACGGATATTGTCACTGACAGGCTCAGTAGGGTGTCAGGATGAGTTCGCTCATCGACGTCCCTTTTGGTCAATAGCCGGTGGCCCGTCACGTATTGGCTAATACCTCTGACGTGCTAGTGGTTAAATCCACAGCCATAGTATTGACGAGTCTTTAGAGTCCACCACACTTTCAGTTACTCAAGCTTTCGGGCGAAATGCTGTAGAGGCCGTATGGAGATATGGCAGGGTCCGATCAGATACGTGCGGTATTGCACGGATCAGGATCGGACAGTTTTGTACTAGTGGCCGTATAGTTATATGGCAGGGTTCGATCTGATACGTGCGGTATTGCACGGATCAGGATCGAACGGATTTTACTAACCGGCTTTGGCTTAAGCCGGTTCTAGTTTAGTTCAGTGTAGATTTTGTCTCATTGCATTTGTATCCGGTCGGAATACAGATGCGGGTGTGTATGCACAGTATCGGGGTTTTCCTGTAATTTATTACGGGACCAGTTTTCTGGAGTTGCCAGTTTGCATTCCGTTCCGGCCGGTTTTTCTTTGTTCTTTCCCGGCCGGACTTTTCCGATGGAGGGTGTTATTTGCAAGTTTGCAAATAACATTTTGTGGAGGAATTTTTTGCATAAGGTTTGATATGATAAGCATCTTTGCTTTTCATGTATTTATGAGATTGGATTAGATTTGAAATGGATTTGATTTGTGATCATGATGTTTTGTTTATGGTCACCTTTCTACTTTTACTACACTCACTCTCCTTCTTGGTTTTGATCATGGTTGATTCCATTTATTCTTCCACCATAATTTTCTAAGTGAGTTAGTTTTTCATAAAAAAAGAGAGAAGAAGAAGAGAGAGCTTCATTCTTGAGAGTTTCATTTCTTGATCTCATTCATGCTAGAAAAATGCAAGCACCATTTTTCTTATCTCATTTCCTCCATCATCTTCAAATGGCAACATAACCCCAAAGAGACATACCCTCTACACTACACATTCTACAGCATATCTTGAGCATGTCGAGTTGCCGGCTTCATGCCCGAGTTGCCTCGGTATTGAGGCGGGAGCCCGTAAAAGACGCAGGCGATGTGGTGCCCTTCCGGCGAGGAGGCGACGATATGGAGACTACACTTTCCGCGGGAGATCGGGACGATGACGAGAAGACCGGAGGACTCGGATCACTCGGTATACTTTTCTTCCCATCTCTTGTTTGCTAGCATTAGGTTAATGGTTAACGATCCGGGTTTTTTTGATTGTCCGCGGTAGCGCCAGTTTCCAAGTAAGGAAAAAAATTTTGATTCCGCATTTTGGCCTCGAATAGACGGCCGGGGCGCTGCCGTGGCGCAACAATGCCATCTCTGCCAAATCTATGGTGATTTCATTTACAAGCATTCCAATCCGTTGCATCCTACGGTGGTGTCGTGGCCCTTCGAAGTTTGGGGCACCGACATAGTTGGCCCAATTGATCCTCCGTCATCCAGAGGCCACCGGTTCATATTGGCCACAACTGACTATTTCTCTAGATGGGCTGAAGCTGTCCCGTGAAGTCAAGACATAAAATATTCTGACGTTCTTCCAGCATAATATTCTATACCGCTTCGGTACACCAAGAAAAATCATTTCTGACAACGGGCCTTCATTTAAGAGCTTCAAAGTCTCAAGGTTCTCTACCCAACACAAGATAGACTGGAGATATTCCTCCATCTATAATCCAAGGGCCAATAGGCTAGCCGAAGCCTTCAATAAGACTCTATGCAAGCTCCTGAGAAAAAAATGCTTCAGCCAACAAGAGAGACTGGAATCTCAAACTTCATGAGGCGTTGTAGGCATATCGTACCACGTACCGTACTCCAACTCAGTCCACTCCATACTCATTGCTCTTCGGAGTGGAGGCGGTCCTCCCCCTCGAAGTCGAAGTTCCAAGCTTAAGAATGGCCGTTCAGCACGAGTTGACGGAGGAGGAAACGTGCTCCTTCGGCTTGAAGAGCTCGATACCCTCGAAGAAAGGAGGCTCGCGGTACAGCAAAATCTGGAGCTGTACCGAGCCAAAATGTCACGGGCCTATGATAAGATGACTCGTCTCCGCGCTTTCAAGAAAGGCGAATTGGTGTTAGTACTCAAAAGACCGATCATCCCCAATCGACATGCTAAGGGAAAATTCGAGCCAAACTGGGAAGGACCATCGTCATCGAGAAAGTGTTCGACGGAGGATCCTACCAACTAATAAGTGCCGAGGGAGAAAAGCCCATGCCACCCATCAATGGCCGATATCTAAAGAAATACTATGCGTGAATGTTCCAAGTCGCGGACGAATTGAGCATACAAGCCCTACAGTCTAGATCATACATCCTGTAAAACTGTATACAATCCACGGGTGTAAACGACCCCTATCTCTCCCAAGTCCTACCAGTGAGACTAATTTTAAAGTCCCACCAGCGGCAAAAAAAAGGGTATGTCCACAAGCAAAATGGGCACGGATGAAAACCCGAAAGGGCTCCGTGAGTAAAACAGCAGGACTGCCGGCGAGTTTGTGAAAACCTGAAAGGGCGCAAACTCGTGAAAAGAGATAAAATACACTTACAAAGTCCTTTCGACCTTGTGAGGAGAAAATCCCTACGTGAGGTCCTTGCGACTCACAAAGGAGCTACACACTTAGGGGTTCCTACGATTCCTAAGGAGAACATATACCTGCGGCATCCTCTCGACTCGTAGGGAGAAAATGCTTTTATGAGACCCTTATGGCTCATAAAATTGAAAAGCCTTAGGTGATAGGGATCTAAACCTGTCTCCTGAGCCATCACTCACTAACGAGCAACGGCAAATGATGAGTTGCTCCTGGCGTTTCGCTTCAGTGTTAGCGGTGCTGATGCCGACCAAAAACCCAAATCCCAAGTTTTCCCAACGGCAAATGATGAGTCGCTCCCAGCATTTTGCTTCAGTGTTAGCGGTGCTGATGCCGACCAAAAACCCAAATCCCAAGTTTTCCCAACAGCAAATGATGAGTCGCTCCTGGCGTTTCGCTTCAGTGTTAGCGGTGCTGATGCCGACCAAAAACCCAAATCCCAAGTTTTCCCAACGGCAAATGATGAGTCGCTCTTGGTATTGCTTCAGTGTTAGCGGTGCTGATGCCGACCTAAAAACCAAATCCTAAGTCCTTCCGGGGAAAATGATGAGTTGCTCCTGGCATTATTCCAGTACAACAATACTGATGCCAAACAAGATCCAAATTCCAAGTCCCAAACGGCGAATGATGAGTCGCTCCTGGTACCATATTCCAGTGCAGCGATGCAGACGCCAGCCAAAATCCAATTTCTCAAAATTCTCCCGGCCCTATGGTTAGTCCCCAAATTGACAACCGTATACAATCCACGGGCTCAAATAATTCTCAGCATACCCATGCCCTACCGCAATCACCAGTTACGCGGCTGGTCTCCGCCCTTGGGATTATGCTCCATTTGGGAAGACCCACTCATATGTCCTCACGATACATGAGGAGAACAAACTTACAGGATTCTCACGACTCGTAAGAAAACACCTTTGCGGGATCCTTACGACTCACAAAGGAAAAAAACACTTGGGAGTCCCCACGACACCTAAGGAGAAAGCACACCTACGAGATCTTTTCGACTCGTAGGGAGAAAATGATTTTATAGGACCCTTACGGCTCATAAAATTGAAAAGTCTTAGGTGATAGGGACCTAAACCTGTCTCCTAAGCCATCGCTCTCCAACAGGAAAAGGCAAATGATGAATTGATCCTGGCACATGTGCTTCAATGTTAGCAACGTTGATGCCTACCCTAAACCTAAAATTCCAAACTCCAATCCAAATGACCCCTAAGTCGTTAAACTGGGAACGAGGGAAATCTCCTCATGGCAGATGATGATTCGCTCCTGGTACCATATTCCAGTGCAGCGGTGCTGATGCCAAACCAAAACCAAAATCCCCAAATCCTCTTATGGCAGATGATGATTCGCTCCTGGTACTATATTCCAGTACAACGGTGCTGATGTCAACCTAAATCACATCGAATCATCAAAATAACCAATGACCTCCCTGGAAGAATCAAACTCCACCTCGAAAACAAGTCAAATCCTGACACCGCAGAAAGCGGAGCAAGTCAAATCAGCATCGACAATCCAAGTCGCAAAAAGGGCAGCAGCGACCGTCCAAGTCGCAAAAAGGGCAGCATCGACCGTCCAAGTCACTAAAAGGGAAGCACCGACCGTCCAAGTCACAAAAAGGGAAGCACCGACCGTCCAAGTCGCAAAAAGGGCAGCATCGACTGTCTAAGTCGTAAAAAGGGCAGTATCGACCGTCCAAGTCGCTAAAAGGGCAGCACCGACCGTCCAAGTCGCAAAAAGGGCAGCAGCGACCGTCCAAGTCGCTAAAAGGGCAGCAGCGACCGTCCAAGTCGTAAAAAGGGCAGCACCGACCGTCCAAGTCGCAAAAAGGGCAGCAACGACCGTCCAAGTCGCAAAAAGGGCAGCAGCGACCGTCCAAGTCGCTAAACGGGCAGCACCGACCGTCCAAGTCGCAAAAGGACAGCACCGACTGTCCAAGTCGCAAAAAGGGCAGCACCGACCGTCCAAGTCGTTAAAAGGGCAGCACCGACCGTCCAAGTCGCAAAAAGGGCAGCATCGACCGTCCAAGTTGCTAAAAGGGAAGCATCGACCGTCCAAGTCGCTAAAAGGGCAGCACCGACTGTCCATGTCGCTAAAATGGCAGCATCGACCGTCCAAATCGCTAAAAGGGCAGCATCAACCATCCATGTCGTAAAAAGGGCAGTGCCAGCTTCCCAAAAAGCGGGAACCGAATCAAGTCGCCTCCACGAGAAAGAAGATCCATCAATTTCATGCACACGACCCACATATGCTGTGTGCATTTATTGATGGGGGGCACTTTGTTGGGGTCGAAATTTACACCCCGGTTGACCAATTCAAAATCAAGTCAACCCCAAGCCAAGTGGGCCCAAGCCCAGGTCAAATGGGCCAATGGCCAAGTCAGCCCGAATGAAGCCGCCGTCTCCCCCATGCCAAGATAAAAAAATTTTGTAATAAATAATTTTGGTGTATTTCTTTTATTTTTATCTTATGAATAAATGTAAGAAAAATGGGCATAAAGCCAAATTTTTGTAAAGCCCATGGCTTATGTGCAAAAAGAAATAGCACATGAGGCATGAGATAGGCAAAATGCCATTTTTGTAAAGCCCAAGAGGATATATGTGTAAGTCCATGCTACCTCTCCCGGTACTTTCGGGCATGCGGAATTTGATGAAAAACGATTTTCTTAAAGGTGGTAACATGGACTTAAAACCCGGATCTTTGTTAAACATCTAACTAACAATCTAACCAGGAGTCGTTAACTACTCGGTTAGGGGGTTTATAACTTTCTTGTCTTGAACTCCTTCGTCTTCAAATCTCGATGGTGGTCCGGATCGGCTTCTTCCCGTCGTCTCCTTACGCCGAAGATAGATCCACCTGAAAGCTTCAACCTTTGGCTCCTTCTTCGATCTTTGAAGAAACTAGTTCACTCGGTTTGCTAAACCTTGTGAACTAGAGTGAGTAGAGAAGAGTTTGTATGGGATTTTATCTATGGTTCTTGGTTCTCAACTCATGAGACAAGTGAACCATAGACCAAGTGAGGGAGAGCAAGAGGAGGAGATGAGAGCTCAAGAACAAGAGAGAGAATGAGCATGAAAGAATGAGAGAAGACTTTTCTCATTTGGCTCTCATAATCCATAACCATCATAACACATCATAGCAATCAAGTATTATGTGATGGTTTAAGCAACCATAGCCATATCATTACATGCACTCATTTTGCACAAAAGAGCAAGCAAGCAAAAGTCTTTGCCATGAAATGATAGCTATGGTTATCATGATGGTCAACTAGTCAAGCCTAGTCAACCGGTCAACAAGTCAACAAGTCAACAAAGTCAACAAGTCAACAAAGTCAACCCTTCAACAACCATGTCACCATAATACTT
Source organism: Agapanthus africanus (assembly GCA_030015575.1). Lineage (NCBI taxonomy): Eukaryota > Viridiplantae > Streptophyta > Magnoliopsida > Asparagales > Amaryllidaceae > Agapanthus > Agapanthus africanus. The sequence continues at coordinate 396,293,153 of JASDDO010000008.1, forward strand.
AATTAATATAATTGTTAATCACATATCATATTCTCATTAGGGGTGAGCAAAAAGTCAATAGTCAACGGTCAACTGTCAACAACCCTAATGAGAATCCTCTCCCTCTGTCTCTCCGTCAACTGTGCATACACACCCGCATCCGCGTTCCGAGGAACACGAATGCATACTGGATAAATCCAATCCTAAAAGGTACATTAGGATCTGGCTTAAACCAAAGCCCGCTAGTGTAAACTGTCCGGACACTGTACGTGCACAAGTGCACGGATGTGACCGAACCCTGTTGCAAAACCATGCGACCTGTCGCAAAACCATGCGATCTCTACTCTTTTGCCTAAAGGCGAATAGCTTTCTGTATGGGACTCTAAAGACTCGACACTACGCTGGCAGTGGGTTTAACCACAGACCGCAAGCGGCACTAGCTGTGCGTAACGGTCCCCAGGTAGATGCCGACAAGAAGACTGACGAGGTGAAACCCATCTGAACTCCTACTGAGCCTGAATGTGACATTCTCCGTACAGTCCGGTCTGTTCGTCTGATACATCGCATGGCGGGCCTAGGGGGCGGTAAACGTCAGTCCCCTAATAGCGGTACAAGTCGTGTCGGAGTGAAGCCCAAAACACCCTGAGATAACACTGGAAGCCTACCAGTATATCTCGTTTGCCCTGGCCAGGGACTACTCGTGTAATGGCTCTCCTAGACACAGCGCGATGTCAACCCCCAATACCGGGAGAGACGAATCCTGTCTAACCGTCACTGCCTCCAAGTGCTTCGGGACTGCACCCAACTACTACCTGTTTGCACGACTCCTTTGAGCCGTGGTAGGGTAGTAATCAAAGTGCAGTGGGAACACACTCGAGGCGAAGTAACAGTGTCAAGTCAGCGGACTAAGCTGTACTCATGTCACCTGGGAACTGATAACTGACGATAGGCATAATGCCAACTAGTCGGTTCCCGACGAGTCCTGTCCAGTGTACCCATAAACTAACGAGCACCCGCATACTATCTCAAGTACGACGCACTGACGGCTGTGGGACAGACCGTCTCCCACACTGGGATGAGAAGCGCATGCGCTAGTCTACTCCGGAGTATCGATGCCCTGTCTCGATAGTCCTGCGACTAGGGACCTGCATAAGGATGTACTTATAGATTACCCAGCCCCACTAGTGTGACTGCCATCACATTGCTGGTAATCAAGCAAAGATCCTAAGGGCTCCACTAATGTGTATAGGTGATATACAAAAATAAACACATGTACACATTGAAGTAGAAACAAACCAAGTAGCATACTACTATTTTGAGCAAGATTGTGTATACAAGGTGAATATCCCAAGCTTCCATTAAGTAATATACAAACTAGTATGATACAGTAATGGCCTCTAGGGCATATACACTAACAATCTCCCACTTGCACTAAGGCCATGTACTGGCGTATCGAAGACCTATCATCTCGATCAGCCGCTCGAACTGAGTCTGGGGCAGGGCCTTGGTGAATGGATATGCAGTGTTATCTTCTGAAGCGACTCTCCGAACCTCGATCTCCTGGCGATCTACGATCTCCCTGATCAGGTGATACCGCCTCAAGATGTGCCTGGATCTCTGATGGGACCTGGGTTCCTTCGCTAAGGCTATAGCCCCGTTGTTGTCGCAATACAGAGGTATTGGATCAACAATGGACGGAACGACCTGAAGTTCTTTCAAGAACTTCCTCATCCAGACAGCTTATTTTGCGGCATCAGATGCAACGATGTATTCCGCTTCCATCGTCGAGTCTGCAACGGTTTCTTGTTTGGAACTCTTCCAACACACCGCCCCTCCATTGAGGGTAAAGACAAAACCCGACATGGACTTGGAATCATCCTTGTCACTCTGGAAGCTGGAGTCAACAAAGGCCTCGATCTGGAGGTCTTTTCCGCCATACACCAAGAACATCTCTTTAGTCCTTCTCAGGTACTTGAGAATGTTCTTTACTGCTATCCAGTGTTTCTCCCCAGGGTTTGACTGATACCGGCTTACCACACTCAGTGCATAAGCTACATCCGGTCTGGTACACAACATCGCATACATTATAGAGCCTACCGCAGAAGCGTAGGGTATAATAGACATGCGATCCCTCTCCAAATCAGTCTTGGGAGACATCTCTTTAGAGAGGGTGATCCCGTGACAAGCCGGTAGGTTACCGCGCTTGGAATCTTCCATACTGAATCTTTTCAGTACGGTGTCGATGTACCTGGACTGAGAAAGTCCTAATATCCTCTTGGATCTATCACGATGGATCCGGATCCCAAGGATGTATGAGGCATCACCCAGGTCTTTCATGGAGAAGCTGTGCGACAAGAACCCCTTGACAGATTGTAGCATAGGAATGTCATTTCCTATTAAGAGAATGTCATCCACATATAAAACGAAGAATACTACAGTTCTCGCTACAAATCTACTATAGATGCATGGTTCATCTGGATTTTTGATAAAGCCAAATTCCTTGACCGTCTCATCAAAACAGATGTTCCAACTCCGCGATGCCTACTTTAGTCCGTAGATGGACTTAAGCAACTTGCACACCTTTCTGCTGCTCCCACTCTGAATGAAACCCTCTGGTTGGTCCATATAGACACACTCCTCTAAATTTCCATTTAGAAAAGCGGTCTTTACTTCCATTTGCCAGATCTCATAATCGTGGAAGGCAGCAATGGCAAGAAGGATCCGAATGGATTTCAGCATAGCCACTGGAGAAAAGGTTTCGTCATAGTCCAAACCAGGTCTTTGACGAAAACCCTTTGCTACAAGTCTAGCTTTATAGGTCTCAACCTGTCCATCTACACCAATCTTCCTTTTGAAGATCCACTTGCATCCTACGGGTTTTACCCCGTCTGGAGCAATGTCCAACGTCCATACTTTGTTGGTGTACATGGACTCCATTTCGGTCCGCATTGCATCCAGCCATTTTACTGAGTCAACGCTCTGAACGGCCTGCTGGAAGCTAGTAGGCTCATCATAATCTATGATGCAATCCTCTCTATCCCCGTCTATGAGAAAACCGTAGTATCTCTCGGCCGGATGAGACTGCCTACTACTCCTGCGGAGCGGCGTAGGAATGTCCTGTTCTTTTGAACCCTCTGGTTCCACTATGCTTTCAGTAATAGTCTGTGGTTCTGGAATTTCTTCCAGTTCTACTGCGCTCCCACCAATTTCCTTTTCTAAGAACTGGTGTTCTAGAAAGTGGGCATTACGAGAAACAAGGACTTTTTGTTCCTCTGCGTGGTAGAAAAGATACCTTCTGGTGTTCTTTGGGTATCCCACAAACTTGCACAGTACTGAGCGTGCCTCGAGTTTGTCCGCATGCTGCTTTTTGACAAAAGCTGGACATCCCCAGATCTTCAGATATTGAAGATAGGGTTTCTTCCCACTCCATAACTCATAAGGTGTGGTAGGCACAGTCTTAGTGGGAACTCGGTTCAAAAGGTATGCAGCTGATTCTAGCGCATACCCCCAGAATGATCGCGGTAACTCAGTGTTACTCATCATGGACCGAACCATATCCAATAGGGTTCGGTTCCGTCTCTCCGATACACCGTTATGTTGCGGAGTGTATGGAGGAGTAAGCTGAGAGAGAATTCCGTTCTCTTTTAAATAGTCCAGGAACTCGGCACTTAAGTATTCTCCACCTCGATCCGATCTTAGAATCTTGATACTTTTGTCGGTTTGTTTTTCTACTTCATTCTTATATTCCTGGAATTTTCCAAAGGCTTCGGACTTATGTTTCATTAAGAAGACATAACCGTACCTTGAAAAGTCATCCGTAAAAGTAATGAAGTAAGAATAACCGCTTCGCGCATGTGTAGACATTGGACCGCACACGTCACTGTGAACGAGTCCCAAGAGCTCGCTTGCTCTTACTCCGTGTCCAGTAAACGGAGTCTTTGTCATCTTTCCTTTAAGACAGGATTGACAAGTGGCATACGATTGATATTCTAACGGATTCAAATATCCTTCTGTATGTAACTTAGTCAACCTTCTCTCATTGATGTGACCCAGTCTACAATGCCATAAGAAAGTCTGATTTATTTCCGGAGACTTTCTTTTGTGTGTATTCTGGACATTGAAAATCTGTGGTTGGTTTAATACGTATATACTATTGCTCAATGTACCTGACCCAATCAAAACTTGATTAAGGTGAATGTTTACAACATTGCTTACAAACGCAAATTCATAACCTTCTTTAGAAACCAAAGATACAGAAATGATATTACAAGTTGCGTTGGGTACAAAAAAGTAATTACGCGAAACCAAAACATGTCCATCTGACATTCCCAGGTGATAGTCCCCCACGGCTTTAGCATCCATGCTAGCTCCATTCGCAACTCTGAGGGTCATGTCACCTGCCTTCAAAACCCTACGGTTTCTCAACGCCTGCAAAGAATTACAGATATGAGATCCTGATCCGGTATCCAATACCCAGGAAGTAGAGTTTATTGAAAGACAGTTTTCAATAACATACACACCTGAAGCTGAAGCTGCAACCTGCTTCAATTCCTGTGTTCTGGCCTTCCAAGCCCTGCAATCATTCTTCCAGTGTCCTTTCTTATGATAATAGAAGCATTCTTCCTTATCCACAAGCTTCCCCGCTTTCTTTGTTGCTTTTGCCTTTCCCTTCGTATCCACTTTACTAACACCGCCCCTTGGTTTGGCGGGGGCTTTCTTCTTCTTTTCCTTGGCTTTCGCCTTGGACTTAGAAGAAGATGATCCTCTTACAAACAAAGTGGATGTTTCCCTACCTTTCTGTAGGGTGCCCTCTGCGCTCCTCAGCATGTTGAGGAGCTCTGAAAGTTCAACTTCTTTTTCTTGTAAGTTGTAGTTCAGTATAAACTGGGCGTAAGTGGAAGGAAGGGACTGGAGAACTAAGTCCGTATAGAGCTCACTCTCCAATGTGGTTCCTAGGTCCGCGAGCTCCTCAATGTAGCCGATCATCTTAAGGACGTGCTCTGCTACTGATGATCCGACGGCCATCCTTGCCGAAAATAACTTTTTCGACGCTTCGTATCTTGCGATAAGAGACTGCTCTCCATACAGTTCTTTTGTATGAAGAAATATGGATTCCAGGTCCAAATTCTCGTGCCTCCTCTGATGTTCATTGTCCATAGAGGCAAGCATGAGGCACTTGGCCTTCGCGCTATCAATCTCCCAAGTCTTACAGATTTCCTTATCCGCGACGCTGGAAGTGGGACCAGGGATAGGGGGAGCTTTGGTGGTAAGAAGATACCCCAGCTTGTCGTAAGTGATTGCCATTTTGACATTCCTAAGCCAATCTTTATAGTTTGGCCCTGTCAGTATATTTTTATCTAGAAGTAACTTAAGTCCAGTCATGTCGATTGGTCGCTGCAATTAGGAGAGAGAAGAAGAAACACTCAGCATGATGCTCTTGCAAGTTTAGAGTGGTTTTTAGTTTGTCTAAACAGGATGGCTCCCACCGTTTCTCGAATCCCTCCTCAAACCAAAAAGGAAGAATTAGTCAGGATCAATCTCACCGTACAATACTTGCTTAACCGTTCAGCCAGGCCAGTGTCGGTACTTCGAGGGAGGTTTTCCAATGCTTTCGCGAAGTTCCTTAATTAAATAACCTCTTTTCCCTGGGGGCGTAGCCCCGCTAACACCTTTCTAGACACCTACTTGGTTTATAGCATTGATCGTTAAGTGAGAAATTTCCCGAGGAGTAGCATATACTCACAGTAGGATCGGGATCCAAATATCATCGTGTGACGAAACTGAAGGAATCCTACCAGAATCATCACACTCCAAATGGTATGCAAATCTAGCAAGTTTCAGTACTTATGAAACTCCCGATGTGGATTTTTGCCCCATGCTCTTATGACCTTGGCGTGAGGTCAAAATGTCATAAGTCACATGTCAAGTTCTTCCCATCATTATCCAGGTTAATTTGAACCCACCCGTACATACCCTTGACGTAGGCCAAAATGGCAGTACGACTGTCTCAAACCAACGCATTCTATCTATGTAACAGATAAATATCCGGCAGCTACCAATCACTATGCCTTGGCGTGAGGTCAAAATATATAGCTTGAATACTACCGAATATTTAACTGAAATGATGGAGGGCTACGGATGGTTTTGGCAAAACCGTGAACGTAGTGAACTTGATATAGTCGATGGAACGAGATAGCTTTTAAAAGGAGTGGCTCAAGCTCCGCATTTAAAAGTTGTTTTTGAAAAGAACCGAGTGGTTTTTCGAAAGTGTTCCAACGACTTTAATCTTGGTTTATTTTCTTGCATTAGTTCTTTTAATGCGTGATATTCTTGCATTAGTTCTTTTAATGCGTCCCATCATTTAATCCTACCATTGCAGAAAACAACCACAATATGACGTACGCTTATGCCATTCGCATTCGCCACGGGGCCCTGTCATTATCCGTTAGGTTACTTAACTAACGACAGAGCGGGGGCTGGGCTAGCGCGGCTGTAAAACATAAGCAACGCCTAAATAATATCATATATAGATATATTGCAATGATAGCCATTTCAGATCACAGATGAATACATTGGATATACTAGGAATCTGTAATTCGTACGAGCCTGTAACGAAAAGCAGATTACACGGTCGTGGTGAATAGCCAATACCCCACCCAAGACCCCTACGGGCGCGGCAAACTACCCGCCAAGTACCCGAAGCGAAGCAACCTCTCTCATCTCCGTGAGTAGGCCACTCGGCACTTCGGCATACCCGGTAGTTTGTGCACCCCCTCCATGGGTCTATCCTAGGAGCAAAAACAGTAAAAAGAAATTATACAATGACGGCTACAACCCCGACCCGGTTGTGCGGCCATACGAATAATTATTACATCAATTTACAATTTACATGAATTGAAAGAAAAGAAAAACTCTCGTCTCACAACCCCCCGGCTATTCACCCGCGACAATCCAACATATTCATATACACATTCCAGCAACATTACAGATCACAGATTTGTATAACCCCCACTAATCGACATCTAGCGATTAGCAGACGTTCAATACAAATATCACATTACAGAAAAACCCGTCAGCTAAAGTCTTTTAGAAGTTCGATCAAAAATACGGATTTTTAGGACCCCAAAAATAAAATTTTCGTTCTGGAAAATCTGGGATGAAAATACATATTCCAAAAATCCCAAAACAACCCCAGGAAAATACTGCACCAAACTTGGACCTCGGCCGAGTCAACTCGGCCGCGGAACCGCGGCGGGTGCGTGCTCCCGCCGCGTTTCCGCGGTGCTTTGACTCGATCGTTGGACCAAATTTGGTGGGTGTTCACACAAAAGCCTGAGCCGATTTTTAAAATAAAATTTATCAATTTTTGAACAGAATAAAAATCGGCAGAAACTTGAAAATCTCGGGTTCGTTTCGTGACTTTTCTTTGATCGATCTTCTAGCTACTTTGCTAACATGTTAGATAGAGTTTAACTAGGCTCTGATACCACTGTAAGTCCATGCTACCTCTCCCGATACTTTCGGGCATGCGGAATTTGATGAAAAACGATTTTCTTAAAGGTGGTAACATGGACTTAAAACCCGGATCTTTGTTAAACATCTAACTAACAACCTAACTAGGAGTCATTAACTACTCGGTTAGGGGGTTTATACCTTTCTTGTCTTGAACTCCTTCGTCTTCAAATCTCGATGGTGGTCCGGATCGGCTTCTTCCCTTCGTCTCCTTACGCCGAAGATAGATCCACCTGAAAGCTTCAACCTTTGGCTCCTTCTTCGATCTTTGAAGAAACTAGTTCACTCGGTTTGCTAAACCTTGTGAACTAGAGTGAGTAGAGAAGAGTTTGTATGGGATTTTATCTATGGTTCTTAGTTCTCAACTCATGAGACAAGTGAACCATAGACCAAGTGAGGGAGAGCAAGAGGAGGAGATGAGAGCTCAAGAACAAGAGAGAGAATGAGTATGAAAGAATGAGAGAAGACTTTTCTCATTTGGCTCTCATAATCCATAACCATCATAACACATCATAGCAATCAAGTATTATGTGATGGTTTAAGCAACCATAGCCATATCATTACATGCACTCATTTTGCACAAAAGAGCAAGCAAGCAAAAGTCTTTGCCATGAAATGATAGCTATGGTTATCATGATGGTCAACTAGTCAAGCCTAGTCAACCGGTCAACAAAGTCAACAAGTCAACAAAGTCAACAAGTCAACAAAGTCAACCCTTCAACAACCATGTCACCATAATACTTAATTAATATAATTGTTAATCACATATCATATTCTCATTAGGGTTGAGCAAAAAGTCAATAGTCAACGGTCAACTGTCAACAACCCTAATGAGAATCCTCTGCCTCTGTCTCTCCGTCAACTGTGCATACACACCCGCATCCGCGTTCCGAGGAACACGAATGCATACTGGATAAATTCAATCCCAAAAGGTACACTAGGATCTGGCTTAAACCAAAGCCCGCTAGTGTAAACTGTCCGGACACTGTACGTGCACAAGTGCACGGATGTGACCGAACCCTGTCGCAAAACCATGCGACCTGTCGCAAAACCATGCGACCTGTCGCAAAACCATGCGACCTCTACTCTTTTGCCTAAAGGCGAATAGCTTTATGTGTGGGACTCTAAAGACTCGACACTACGCTGGCAGTGGGTTTAACCACAGACCGCAAGTGGCACTAGCTGTGCGTAACGGTCCTCAGGTAGATGCCGACAAGAAGACTGGCGAGGTGAAACCCATCTGAACTCCTACTGAGCCTGAATGTGACATTCTCCGTACAGTCCGGTCTGTTCGTCTGATACATCGCATGGCGGGCCTAGGGGGCGGTAAACGTCAGTCCCCTAATAGCGGTACAAGTCGTGTCGGAGTGAAGCCCAAAACACCCTGAGATAACACTGGAAGCCTACCAGTATATCTCGTTTGCCCTGGCCAGGGACTACTCGTGTAATGGATCTCCTAGACACAGCGCGATGTCAACCCCCAATACCGGGAGAGACGAATCCTGTCTAACCGTCACTGCCTCCAAGTGCTTCGGGACTGCACCCAACTACTACCTGTTTGCACGACTCCTTTGAGCCGTGGTAGGGTAGTAATCAAAGTGCAGTGGGAACACACTCGAGGCGAAGTAACAGTGTCAAGTCAGCGGACTAAGCTGTACTCATGTCACCTGGGAACTGATAACTGACGATAGGCATAATACCAACTAGTCAGTTCCCGGCGAGTCCTGTCCAGTGTACCCGTAAACTAACGAGCACCCGCATACTATCTTAAGTACGACGCATTGACGGCTGTGGGACAGACCGTCTCCCACACTGGGATGAGAAGCGCATGCGCTAGTCTACTCCGGAGTATCGATGCCCTGTCTCGATAGTCCTGTGACTAGGGACCTGCATAAGGATGTGCTTATAGATTACCCAGCCCCACTAGTGTGACTGCCATCACATCGCTGGTAATCAAGCAAAGCTCCTAAGGGCTCCACTAATGTGTATAGGTGATATACAAAAATAAACACATGTACACATTGAAGTAGAAACAAACCAAATAGCATACTACTATTTTGAGCAAGATTGTGTATACAAGGTGAATATCCCAAGCTTCCATTAAGTAATATACAAACTAGTATGATACAGTAATGGCCTCTAGGGCATATACACTAACAATATGTAAAGTGTATAGCCTATAAAGGTAAAGAAAATGAAAATATCTCAACAACTTTTTCTCTCTCCCAAAAAAGAACCAAGATCTGTGATCTTCTCCTTCCTCAAGGTTCTAAAACCTTCCTCTTTTTTGAACTAAATCAAGAGTTTAACTCCTCCTTTCAAAAAAATAAATAGTTTTTCACCACAAAACCTATAAAGGGGAGCTCGGATCTCCAATCAGATCTCGAAAAAGGGGAAAATTTTAAGTTTCCTCCCCTTTTCTCTAAGATCCCTCCGATCAAGAGAAGGAAGAAGGAGACCCATCTCCAAAAATCTAACTTTGGACAGATCCAAAGCTCAAAAGAAGAGCCAAAGATTCCTAGGAGTTTAACTCCTTTCTAGATCTGTTGGAGTTTAACTCCATAAATTAAATTTCTATTAGGAGTTTATCTCCAAAACCTCTTGGGAGTTCAACTTCCGAACCCAGGGGCTAAGCCCCTTCCCGCTGGTGTCGTCCGTGGTCGCGTACCGCATACGTGACCCGTGGGTGTCCAGCGGGTGCGTGCATGGCACGTGACCCACGGGCGCTAAAGCGCCCACGTGCGCTAAAGCGCCCACGTGCGCCCCACGCGACCCGCCCAGCGCCCAGCGGTCGCGTGCAGCTCATGTGACTCGCGGGCTCTAAGCGCCCACGTGCGCTCCACGCGACCCGCCCAGCGTCCAGCGGTCGCGTGCAGCGCACGTGACCCGCGGGCGCTAAGCGTCCACGTACTCCCCACGCGACCCGCCCAGCGGTCGCGTGCAGCGCACGTGACCCGCGGGTGCTAAGCGCCCACGTGCGCCCCACGCGACCCGCCCAGCGCCCAGTGGTTGCGTGCAGCGCACATGACCCGCGGGCTCCCAGCGCCTCACGGTCGCGTGCTGCGCACGTGACCCGTAGGCTCCCAGCGCCCACGTGCTGCGCACGGGCCAGACACGTGACTCGTGGGCACCATGCCCCACGTGCCACGCACGCGTCTTTAAGACGCTTCCCCTTTTTTTTATACACACACATACTCTACAACACTGTCCCCCGTTAGAGAAAATTTCTAACGGGGCGCTGCCCCGCATCCCGTAAGGGGGCTGCTAGCCCCCTTGACCTTCAACCCGCTATCCGGATAGCGGGACCCCCGTAAAACTCTGCGGGGCCCCCGATATAACCAAAACCCCTTCAAACACGCACACTGCATATTGAGTTCGCATCAATAGTTGACCCGTTAATCGGAGGTTCTTTCGCTCCAAAAGCGAGGGGTAATTAACGACAGCGGCTGCCGGAGATTCGGATCCCCACATTCAATAAACCCCAGCCTACCCTAGGCGGGGGGAATCTGTAATGCGCCTGATAAGCGCGCGTGTATTCCCACCTCAATGGGGTGACGAGAAACACCCTACAATGATAATAAAGTCAAACCAGATAGCATACTATCATCTAGAGTAAGACTTTCTACCCGTATAGGTCTTCCCTCAATCATCATAATCGCCTGCCTGTGATTATAATAATTGCCTTGAGGGCACTATAACCAACACTTTCAAACCAGTTAGCATTATCAAAATATCCGATTAAAGTACATGCATCAAATACACGTATTTAATTGAACTCCCGTACATATCACCATACACACACTACATCGTTTCGCTTGAGCCGGGAAACCCTCTGCGTGGGATTCTAAAGACTCGACAATACGCTGGCATTTGGTTGGGATCATATTCGATTGATCTGAAACACTTTCAGATCAATCCCCACCGGGTTAACCGATAAGCACGTCAGCAGTACTAGCTGCACGTAACGACTACCTAGGTATTGAGCGAAAGGCTGGTCAACAAGCAAGCTCATCCATACCCTGCAGAGCCTATCAATGACAGTCACTGTACAGTCTGGTCTCTTCGTCCAAGATTATCGCATACCGGTTCTGGAAAGCGAAAACCATCAGACTCCTAATAACCCGATAAGTCGTGCCGATATCGAGCTCGTAACCAACTGAGAAACTACCGATAACACTTATCAGTAAATCTCATCTTTCCTGGCCAAGGACTTATGGTTATAGCCAATCATGCACTGCATGACATCAAATCCCTATACCGGGAGAGACAAATCTATTCAGATCGTTCACTGCCTCCATCTGGATCGGGACTGTATCCAACTAAAACCTGTTTGCACGGCTCTTTAAAGCCGTGGTAGGGTAGTAATCAAAGCACAACAGGAGCTAGGCATGACACTATGGTGATCTCAGGCCTACAAACTACCTTGTATTTATGTCACCAGAGAACTTCCATCTGACGATAAGTATAATACCATCTAAGAGTTCTCAGTGAGTTCGTCCAGTATAACTCATAACCTAATGAGCACCTATATACAATCTTCGGTGTCAAACACCAATGGCTATGGGATCAACCATCATCCCATACAAGGTCAAGAAACGTATACACCGGCCTAAACTGGAGTACCGATATCTAGTCTCGATACTCGTACGAATAGGGAAATTTAAGGATGTGCTTATGGACTACCCAGGCCCCACTAGTATGATCCATATCATAATTCTCATAGTCAAGCAAAGATCCTACAGGCTTTATCATTATGTATTAGCGATACGTGATGACGAGTAAAATGTATACATATAAATGATAAAGACAAATCGGATAACATACTATCATCTCGAGTAAGATACTACGTATAGGTCCTCCTACAATTACAGTAATTGCCTTGAGAGCCGTTCCCTCATAAAATGAGGCAGTGCTTCACATTTTGGACACATGAGCGTCGGTGTGCAAAGCATGTGGACGCTATCTCTGATAGGATCAAATCCTAAGGCAGCGCTTCACATTCTGGGCACGTAAGTATCGGTGTGCAAAGCACGTGGACGCTTGTCTCTGATAGGATTGAATCCTAGGACTGGCACCACACGTGAACGGCACGTGAGTGTCAGCATGCAAAGTATGTGGGCACCTGTTTCAGTAAGAATTAAATTCTTTGGTTATGATCACGTGCATAACACGTGAGCGTCATCACCCAAGTTGAAGCAGATTTGCTTCGGATAGAATTAAATTCTACATAGGAAAATATTTTTCTAAAATAAGAACAATATTCTCTGTTAAATAGAAGACCGTTGGATCAAAAATCTAATGATAAAATTAAATTCTATTAGGGAAAAATATCTTCCAGATCAAATTAAATAAGAAGCATATTCTCTATTAAACAGAGAGCCATTGGATCAAAGATCCAATGGTGATTTTAAAAATCATTAAAAGATAGAACTAAATTCTATATGGAAAAATGTTTCCCCAATCTTTCTAAACAGAAAAGATATATTCTGTTAAATAGATAACCCTTGGATTAAAAATCCAATGGTGATTGTTCCCTCATAGGAACTGAATAAAACATATGAATAAAGTAACGAGGATAGCTCCCACGTGGAGCATCACGTGCCCATACGTGATCGGGCCTCACGTGCAGACACGTGACTTTTTATAGGCAAAGTCTATAGGCGCTGAATGAAATAAACAATTGGAGATGCTTAATTGGTGGGGTCACGTGCCAACACATGATGGGTTCCTGAGCCCTCTGAACTAATAGAATTAAATTCTAATTAGAAGATTTATGCTTAATTGGTGAGGTCACGTGCCAACACGTGATGGGCTATTGAGCCCTCTGAATTAATAGAATTAAATTCTAATTAAAAGGAATCAACAACCCTAATTGGAAAAATATTTCCCTTGATCTTTTCAAACAAGAAAGATTGCACTCTGTAATTAGAGCACCGTTGGATTAAAAATCCAATGGTGATTAAAAACCACCAATTTATAAGAAGATTCTGTACAAGAAAATATTTTCCTAAAATTTGCCGGGAACAACAAATGAAATATCTTATGTGGAATAGAAGTCTTTGGATTAAAAATCCAACGGTGAATAAAATTCACCGAGTGATCTAAAAGATCATGTTGGTTATAAAATCAAACAAAATCTCTCAATGAGAGATTGGCTAAACAAACTGATTCTTTTCTTTCTCCTATAAATAGGAGCTAAGTTTTGGATACAAAAGGAGAGGAGAGAAAAAAAAACCCTGGGTAAGCCAAAAGAAAAGAGAATTTAATTCTCCAGAGAGAAGAAGATCTCCAAAAAGAAACCCTAGGTAAGGAAAGGAAAAAAGACAGAACCTCTTACCTCTTCTTCATATTCACAAGAGTTTAACTCTTCTAAAAAGAACTTAATTCTTCCTCTGGTTGAAGATCTGCAGAAGCAGATCTCCCCACAAGTTGAGAATTTAATTCTCATCGGGGAGATTTGTTATGCAGATTCAAAATCTGGGGGGAGAATTGAGTTCAAAGAATTTAATTCTTACAACATATAGAAATTTAATTCCTCTAAATAAAATTATGGTTCAACCCTATAAAATAATTTAATTCTTATTAAACAGGGGATTTAACTCAAGATCTCCATGCACGTAAAAGAGATTAGCACCCAACATGATAAATGACAGATCGTGAGCACCCTTGTTGAAGGAGAGAAAACAAATGAGATCAGGTCATGTGCTCCCACGTGACCCCTGAACAAGCCCTTCAGAAGAAAAAAGGGGGAATAAAGCTAAGGCAGTTTCTATTTTAGGGCGCCTCACGTGACATCACGTGACTCCTTAATAGTGCTTAGCACTTTTCAAAAGAGAATAAAACAGAGGCAGCTTTCAGTCTTTGGGGATGCCTCACGTGATCCCATGTGACCCAATAGTTCTCAGCACTCAGAAAAGAAAAAGGGAACAAATTCAAAGAAGCTGTGCCAAATCTCAAACGCCTCACATGACCTCACGTGAGCGTTTCAAATCTTCAGTTTTTAACACTACTTCAAGCGCCTCATGTGACCCCACGTGAGCGCTTCAAATCTTCAGTGTTTAACACTACTTCAAGCGCCTCACGTGACCCCACGTGAGCGCTTCAAATCTTCAGTATTTAACACCACTTCAAGCGCCTCACGTGACCCCACGTGAGTGCTTCAAATCTTCAGTGTTTAACACTGCTTCAAGTGCCTCACGTGACCCCACGTGAGCGCTTCAAATCTTCAGTGTTTAACACTACTTCAAATGCCTCACGTGACCTCACGTAAGCGCTTCAAATCTTCAGTGTTTAACACTACTTCAAATGCTTCACGTGACCCCACGTGAGCGCTTCAAATCTTCAATTCAAACGCCTCATGTGACCCCACGTGAGTGCTTCAAATTTTCAGCGTTTAACACTACTTCAAACGTCTCACGTGACCCCATATGAGCGCTTTAAATCTTCAGTGTATAACACTACTTCAAGCGCCTTACGTGACCCTACGTGAGCGCTTCAAATCTTCAGTGCTTAAATAATACTTTAAGACCTCACGTGGAAGCACGTGAGCGCCGAACATATGCTAGTGTTTAACACTATGATAGGCCAATCTTAGCCCAAGTTAGCTAAGTCTCCCAAAGCCAAAACCTTGTTCAGGGTTTCTGATCAGTCGAAATATTGTATATTTTAGCCGGCAATTTCCTTAACATTTGCATACATTTAGAAGTGTTCAACATTCATATTCTACATATTAGCAAATCTGTCACAAAATATGAGATTGCATGTGTTAGACTTTTAAACCGACACTTTAAAGGAAATTAACCGCATTTCATGGCATCGCATCATTTCTGTATTTGCGCAACACTTGTCTTGAGTCTGTGCAGGAAATACGGAAGAAAAGCAAAAGAGCTGATCAAAAATACGCCAACTAAATCATTTCAGATCTGGTAGCAATTCTGAAGGAATTATATAATTCTATATATCAAACAAAGGCCCATACAACAGCCCAAGATCACTACAGAAAGCACAAGCCCTAAAGCTCCAAGTTAGCCGCGGAACCGCGGCGGGAGCTGGCTTGAGCCGCGGTTCCGGGCCTCTGCTGCCACGTCAGCATGGAAGTTTTACTGCATTCTTCTCCCAGGGCCCACATTGCTTTCTGATATGTAAAGTTCCAGAATGCCCTCAAAGCTACTGCCAGATCAGCAAAGAAATTAAGCTCCTAACTAATCCTCTTCTAGAAGCTCCCTCCTAACTAATTACATCTAGAAGCTTCTCCCCTAACTAACTTTTGGAGGGAAATTTGAATTTCTTCAACAAACTTTAGGAGGGAAACTTAGAATTTGAAATCTTAGATCTAGGGTTAGTTATCTATAAATAGAGCCTAGATCTAAGGGTTGAGGTTAATCTTCATTAGTTGTTAATTTTTAGATATTCATTCTACACCATTTTCTTCCACAAGTCTCGTGACAAGGCTTGTGCGAAACCCTAACCCTAATTCCACTCCAAATCCAAGATATTGAGTACCAATCGAGCAAGAAGCCTTCAACCTTTTAGGAGCCGAGCCGATCTTCAATCGGGCAAGTGATCCAAGCCGATCCGCGATCCACGGAGACGAGCGAAGCCAAGTCAACGATCAAGTTCTTCCTCTTGTAGTTCTTGAGCGAATGTAACTAAATTGTTGATATAAATAAAAGGTGAAATTCTTTTATCTTGCTTTCTTTTAATTCTTGCATCATGATTAGATCTCAATTTGTAATTGTTGTTCTTGTTGTGATGTGTGAGTAAAACTCCGCTCGTAAAGGAGTCGAGACGATTGTAGAATGATGATGTAACAAATCTTAATACGATTTTTAAGTCCTACGAGTTTTGTAAACCCTAGCAAGTTCAAGAATCGATGACCTAGTTTCGTTGCGATGCTTTCTTGATTGTGATCGCTCGAAATTAGGGATCTACGATCGTTTCTTGAATTTACTAGAGGCTAGAATATGAATGATATCGATGAAAGAACAAGGGATGAGATGAAACCCTAGTTTCATAAGAAATCCCTAATTCTCGTCGATCATCATCGATCTAGTATCAATTCATCAAAGGATAAGAATACGTAATTGTAAGATTACGTCACATCTATAGATCCGATCGATTCCTACGAGCCTCATTTCGATTCTTGATATTTGGTTTGGAAAAATCATCAAACGATCAATTCTTGATTCTATCTTTCTTAGATCTAGTTTTTTCTCTTTCTTGAACTTCAACTACAAATCATGAATTGTTTTGTTTTCTTTCTTTAAAGTTTCAATTCATCTAATTCAAAAGACGAACGATTACACTTTCCCTGTGGACGATCCGCACTCACATACTAACTACATCCGACACCGTAGTTGATTGCGGTCAAATAATTTTTGGTTGTGATTTCTTTACAATTTCATACTACACAATCCGAAATTTATTACAATCAAATGGCGCCGTTGCCGGGGATAGTGCGCTAATAGTTCGTATTTTGAAATTTGAGTTGAACAATTTATTCCATTATAATTTTTAGATCAAAATTCGTGCAAACACTAATACGTGTGTTGTGATTTGTTGCGAGAAAATCTGGAATCATTGGAGCTGGAGAAAATTTTTTCTGAATTTTCCAGAGAGCTGTTTAGGTGAACAGAAGCCTATGCACAAATTTTTGTGCACTGATCCCAAAGTACCGCGGCTGAAGCGCGGCAATAGGCCTCATTCGCGGCGGATCCGCTGCTCTTCTAGCTCCTCTCTGCACCAAACTTTCAGGTATACTCCTCTTCTTTCTTATCTTCTCCTTTATCTGCTCCAACTAATATTTTGTGCAGGATTCTTTGCAAATAAATCGCAGCGCCGCAAAAGCAAAATAAATTTGTGCGTGTTTTTGATTCTTGTGGTTGTTGCATATTAATACGGAAATTTAAGGGGCACGACCAAATCCAAATTAGGTGGGGATTTCATTACCCTTCCTAGGCCCCGAAAATCGCAAAACTTGCATCCGCATTTACCCTCATTAATTAAAAGAAATTAGAGATGACTCTAAGGACCGTCGCGCTCAATTAGGACAAGAGAAGGCCGTGGGTAATTCATTGCTTATCCGCGTTTTCTTGTGGTGCCTAAGGCGAGTGTGTCTAAGGCTAGTGGTTTTTAATTAGGCCCACTACTTACGTAGTGGAGTACCTTCCCACTTACCTGGCACTTATCCGGCCACAGGGGGACAAAGAGGCAGTGGAGGATTTATCCTGCGACTTGTCTTTTGGCAGTTCGGAGCGGTCTAGAGTTTGACCTAGGTGACCCCTAGATTTTAGGGTTTTGTGTGTTGCATTTGTTGTGTTGCATCATATTTTCAAAATCCGTATCAATTTTCAAAACAAACACCACATTCATATCATTTCCCCTAATTATAAATTCACGCTGCCACTTGTACTAACCCTTTTTAGTGCAAGATAGGCTGGACACGGGTTTCTAGTGCTCGTTAGTCCGCGTTTCCCTCATCGACCCTAAAGTCGGTATTTCTACATTTACCTTTCTTTTACCCACCACCACACCCACATCGATGGATCCACCTCCATCGAACTTCTTTTCCACTACTCTGCCGCCGTCCGTTGGTGCGCAGAATCCATCTCGCATCTCTCTCCACGAGAGATGCTATCCTACACGAGGCCCACTTTCCACCTGTCTTTCCACACCACCAGCCAACGGGGAAAATTTTCAAATAAAACCCCAATACATCAACCTTCTACCAAAATTTCACGGTCTCGAGTCTTAAGACGCATACGTGTTTATCACGAAATTTGAAAATGTATGCACAATGATGGGTACTTCACAGTTGTCTGTGGATGCTTTACGTCTTCGTCTTCTCCCATTTACTTTGTGCGATTTAGCCGAGAAGTGGCTATATAACACTACCGCACATTCCATTTCAAATTGGGACGAATTTGTCAAAGCATTCCTTAAGAAATTCTACCCACATCAAAAGACAGCTCGAGTCCGTAGCGAAATCTATCAATTCACCCAGCTTCCAAATGAAACATTTTCAAAATGTCTTGACCGCTTCAAGGATCTGTTAGTCCAATGTCCACATCACGGCATCCCGAGATGGGAACTGTGCCGAATCATTTATGAGGGCATTACTCCTTACACAAGACAGTCCCTTGAATCCATGTGTCAAGGCAACTTTATGACCAAAGATGATTGGGAAGCCTGGAAATTTCTAGAAGATTTCGCTGAAAAATCTTTACAGTGGGAGGGTGTGAGTCAATCGTCTAGGGATGGCAATGATATTTCCATAGGAGTTAGAGCTGACATTTCAGCTATACAAAAGAAACTCGAGAATATGGAAAAATTCTTAGCTGCCCTAAGTCAAATATCACTCTCCAAAACTGTATGTGGTTGTTGTTCTGATCCGTCTCACTTGACGGAAGAATGTCCGTTTCAAGGTCCTGAGCATACAAATGCATCATTTCAAAGACCTAGAAACGATCCATCTTCCTCCACATATGATCAGGGTTGGAGGAATCACCCTAACTTTGCTTGGAACCAATCACAATTTCAAAACACGGTTCCAAACCAAAACAATTTCCAAGGGGTCCCTCCACCACAACAACAGCCACCACTTCAATTGAGTCAGCATCCCTTCCAAGCACAAAATTTCCAAAATCCGGCCAACACTTTTTCACCACATGAAAATTTTTTGCAATTGACCGGTACAGATAATACCTCTGCACTAGCACAAACCTTGGATACTTTCATGAAACAATCCATCCAAGGGACGACAAGTTTGCAATCTTCCGTCGAGAATGTAATGAAGATCATTATCTCTCAAAATGAGAACATCAAATCGATGGAAGAACAAATTGCACAACTAAAAGCCGAAATGAGTGTAAGAGAGAAAGGGAAACTTCCAGCTCAACCTTTACTTAATCTTGGCTATTCACATCATGTGGATGAGATCATGTTGAGATCTGGAAGAGTGCTTGACCATCACCTTGGGGAAGAGTTTGATGATAATGATAAATCAATCAATAACACCCCGGCTGAGACCTTTCCTTACACACACACTTCTTCTACCCTACCACCTTCTTCCGAGCCTATTCTTCATTTCCCAAAAGGCTTGCCATTACAGCCCACCTCTTTTACCCCTCCACGGACGATCCCCACTTCTATTCTGGGATCGGTTCCACACACACTTCCTTCTCCTATGATGGACCCAGCGCTTATTGCTAAAGCACCTTACCCTAATCGGTTAAGGGCTAACACACCAAGTCCACATATGGAGAAGATTATGAACATTTTTAAGCAAGTAAACACCAACATCCCTCTCCTAGATGCCATCCAACAAGTTCCTTCCTATGCGAAAACTCTTAAGAACTTGTGCACTAGGAAGAGGAAGAATCCAGTGCCCCAGAAGATTTTCATAGAAAAAACAATAGACACGGCTTTCCCCCAACAATTACCGAGGAAACGTAAGGATCCAGGATATCCTACTATTTCCATTTCTATCGGGGAAAAACACATTAACCGTGCTCTATTAGATCTTGGCGCTAGTGTTAACTTGCTTCCATACTCAGTCTATGAGCAATTAGGAATCGGAGAGTTGAAGCCAACCAATTGCACTCTCCAGATGGCTGACCGATCAATCACCAAACCTAGGGGTGAACTGGAGGATGTGTTAATAAAAATCGGAGAATTTATATTCCCGGTAGATTTTATTGTAATTGATACACAGCCTGTAGTGAACCCACGGAATCAAATTCCGGTGATTTTAGGTCGCCCCTTTTTGGCCACTTCCAATGCAATTATCAACTGTCGTAATGGTTCTATGACCCTATCTTTCGGGAATAGGTCAATAGAACTGAACATTTACAAGTTGGGAAGTGTACCCTCCGAACCTACTGCTCAGGTCTGTTCTGTCGACTTAATGGATGTCGACAGCAGCGAATTTGATGATCCTCCTGATATCGATCTTGACTCTTTTCATATGTTATTGTTTGACCAAACTATGTATCTTACACATACGGACTCTTCCACCGAGATGTCCGGGTCAACAAGTAACACTGATTATGAACTGTTTTTAGAGTCTGAAGATCACCCCGTACTTTGTGATGACATTATTCATCGGGGTATAGATGGAACTTTTGAGGAGATCTTCGCTGATGAACTCGCATTTTTAAATGACACGGGTGTTGAGATGAATCATCTCCCAATCAATGAAATTGAACCTCCACCCCTTCTTCTGAATTGTAATAAGAATGCGAGTAATCCATCATATTCACTGCATCGTCTCTCCAAAATGAGACACACACACATTCTTTTCCACCACTTAACCTTTCCCCACTTCTTCTTCCACCAACCAGAGCACTGCATTGAATTTTTTTTTGAATGGTTGGTGTTGACCTTCGGTCTTTGCAAAGCTTGGCATCGACCACTAATTTTTGACCCCCACTTGTGATTTTAAAAGATTAACATTGCATAACTCAAGTTTGGGGGGGGGTATGTTTTTTCTGGCTCCTGAAAAGAAAATTTTTACAATATGATGAGCCAAGAATAAGTTTGCGGGAGATTCTTCACTTAAATATTTTGCCCCCACTAATAAATTCCTCCCAAGTTTACAGGTTTTCGAGATTTAGCAGAAGGCAACAGTGAGGACACTGTTGAAAACAAGTTTGGGGGAGGTTTGTGCTTATTTTCGTATCATTTGCATATCATTTGCATAAGCACAAAACATTTCTTTAAAAACCATAAAAATTTAAAAATTTTCAAAACTATAAAAATATTTTTTGTACATAAATAAGATAATAAAAGTTTAGATAGTGAACAATTACATCCATGAGATTAGAAAAATTTAAGAAAACTAAGAAAATTAGAAGTTTTCTTATACGAACTAGTAATAAGTAGTTATGAGCCGTTGTCCCAAGGGTTAGTAAGATGAAGGACGTCACTAATCTGAGGATAAAAATAAGTCTGAAAAATAGTTTCTATTCTGGAAGCCAAACATTTTGAACGTTGCTACCCTGCTATTCGCACTTACACACATCTTAAAGCCTGGGATAGTAGAGGATACCTTGAAATGCTCTTGTCTTAAAGCCAAAAGTATGAAAAAAAAAATTTGTTTTAAAGTGGTGAGAAAAATGGACACTGGTTTTTTTATCACCGAGGGCAATAAAAATATATAGCAAAGGGTGCTTTTTCCACCTAGTGCCCTAAGGCCAACTGGTCTGGGAGTCACTGCTATACCTGAGGTGGTGCAAGACTAAGAAAATACACCAAGCATTGCAAGCACAGGAGTAATCGGTCGGTTAGTACCTCAAGAAGTATTAACGGTCGCATGAAAGTGTGTGAGCAATCTCGTTTATCAAAAAGTACTGAGGCTGATGGGGCAAGAGTATGATAGCTTGAATTGAATTCTCCGGGTGTAGGGATGTCTTTACACACACGCAGGGTGATATGATCGATGTTTGGAAGAAAGATAGGAATGAAGAATAATACGATGTTTTATTGAGGGAGGACGTGATTTCTAATATTTTTTCATGACCATTAAGATAGGGCTCATGACAACCGAAAAGCTAGTTTAGTTGGAAACCCTAATTTTCAAGGCTTTTCTTTTACAATTCTTTTCTTTAAATGTAATATTCATGATCTTCCTTTTATTATTGGATTTTGTGGGTGCAATCCGCTGAAAACCCTCAGGAGACAACACTCCTCCTACTAGGGACACCAAGAGGTTTAAAGGCTTGTTGCACGTGCTCAGTGCAATCGTGTTGCCTACGAAAGTGTGCTAGTTAGTTTTTTTCTTTCTTTATTTTCTCCTTCTCTTTTTAATAAAACATTCGCTCGAGACGATCGACATTAAGTTTGGGGGTATTTGATCAGTCGAAAATATTGTATATTTTAGCCGGCAATTTCCTTAACATTTGCATACATTTAGAAGTGTTCAGCATTCATATTCTACATATTAGCAAATCTGTCACAAAATATGAGATTGCATGTGTTAGACTTTTAAACCGACACTTTAAAGGAAATTAACCGCATTTCATGGCATCGCATCATTTCTGTATTTGCGCAACACTTGTCTTGAGTCTGTGCAGGAAATACGGAAGAAAAGCAAAAGAGCTGATCAAAAATACGCTAACTAAATCATTTCAGATCTGGTAGCAATTCTGAAGGAATTATATAATTCTATATATCAAACAAAGGCCCATACAACAGCCCAAGATCACTACAGAAAGCACAAGCCCTAAAGCTCCAAGTTAGCCGCGGAACCGCGGCGGGAGCTGGCTTGCGCCGCGGTTCCGCGCCTCTGCTGCCACGTCAGCATGGAAGTTTTACTGCATAATTCTTCTCCCAGGGCCCACATTGCTTTCTGATATGTAAAGTTCCTGAATGCCCTCAAAGCTACTGCCAGATCAGCAAAGAAATTAAGCTCCTAACTAATCCTCTTCTAGAAGCTCCCTCCTAACTAATTACATCTAGAAGCTTCTCCCCTAACTAACTTTTGGAGGGAAATTTGAATTTCTTCAACAAACTTTAGGAGGGAAACTTAGAATTTGAAATCTTAGATCTAGGGTTAGTTATCTATAAATAGAGCCTAGATCTAAGGGTTGAGGTTAATCTTCATTAGTTGTTAATTTTTAGATATTCATTCTACACCATTTTCTTCCACAAGTCTCGTGACAAGGCTTGTGCGAAACCCTAACCCTAATTCCACTCCAAATCCAAGATATTGAGTACCAATCGAGCAAGAAGCCTTCAACCTTTTAGGAGCCGAGCCGATCTTCAATCGGGCAAGTGATCCAAGCCGATCCGCGATCCACGGAGACGAGCGAAGCCAAGTCAACGATCAAGTTCTTCCTCTTGTAGTTCTTGAGCGAATGTAACTAAATTGTTGATATAAATAAAAGGTGAAATTCTTTTATCTTGCTTTCTTTTAATTCTTGCATCATGATTAGATCTCAATTTGTAATTGTTGTTCTTGTTGTGATGTGTGAGTAAAACTCCGCTCGTAAAGGAGTCGAGACGATTGTAGAATGATGATGTAACAAATCTTAATACGATTTTTAAGTCCTACGAGTTTTGTAAACCCTAGCAAGTTCAAGAATCGATGACCTAGTTTCGTTGCGATGCTTTCTTGATTGTGATCGCTCGAAATTAGGGATCTACGATCGTTTCTTGAATTTACTAGAGGCTAGAATATGAATGATATCGATGAAAGAACAAGGGATGAGATGAAACCCTAGTTTCATAAGAAATCCCTAATTCTCGTCGATCATCATCGATCTAGTATCAATTCATCAAAGGATAAGAATACGTAATTGTAAGATTACGTCACATCTATAGATCCGATCGATTCCTACGAGCCTCATTTCGATTCTTGATATTTGGTTTGGAAAAATCATCAAACGATCAATTCTTGATTCTATCTTTCTTAGATCTAGTTTTTTCTCTTTCTTGAACTTCAACTACAAATCATGAATTGTTTTGTTTTCTTTCTTTAAAGTTTCAATTCATCTAATTCAAAAGACGAACGATTACACTTTCCCTGTGGACGATCCGCACTCACATACTAACTACATCCAACACCGTAGTTGATTGCGGTCAAATAATTTTTGGTTGTGATTTCTTTACAATTTCATACTACACAATCCGAAATTTATTACAATCAATTTCCAAAATTAATCATCTCAGATGGCATTTACAATAATGCTCATCCCATTGCTTCTCAATCTGACATTTGGTTCAAGAGTACATCTCTTCACACTTCTGATACATGTCGTTGTAATTCTTCAATGTCTTTAGAGAGGTGGTGGGTCCCGATGACCAATAACTATCTGGTGCATTTTCAAACCCATGTTTGCATCTAAACTGTGGACCGTAATGTCCTTAAACTAACTACGGACCGCAACGTCCTTAAACTAACCTCTATGGACTATGATGTCCTTAAACTTATAGACCGCAACGTCCCTAAACTAAATCCCATGGACTATGATGTCCTTAAAATCATGGACTATGATGTCCTTAAACTTTACGGACTATGGGGTCCTTAAACTCATAGACTATGACGTCTTTAAACTTTACAGACTATGACGTCTTTAAACTGTCACGGGCTATGATGTCCTTAAACCCAATGGACCGCAATGTCCCTAAACTAAAACAATTGAGCCCAAATGCTCTTTTGTTGGATCTAAATGATCCTGTTAAATAGATCTTAGTCTAAAATTAGACTAATGTATCCTTAACAAACCTTTTAGTTGATCTTAGTCTTAAATAAGATTAACGATCCTTAAACCCAATCCAAGCCCAAATGTGACAACATAAATTAGTCTCCGTATACAATCCATGGGCAACCAAAATCAAAACAAACACACACGACACAAAGTGACCATCTGGAGAAGGAGAAAGTGGTTATCGCGATGCGGTAGCGTAATTAACTGCAGGGGCTTGCGCCTGCAGGGAAGAGCGTCCCAACAATCAAAAAACCCTCACAATGAGGGGGAATCTGACGAAGTCTGCTACATCGGCTGCATCTGTCCAAACCTCCGATGCACGGTGCCATAAATCAACTTGGCATCTTCGGAGAGGTGGACAGATAAAACCAAATAGTATCTGCCCCCAAATTTAGGCAAGACGACCTACGCGGTTTCGTCTCCGTTTTCGGCGGTGAACAGTGATTAAAAAATTACCGTTTGAATTAAAAAATAGAATTAAATTCTATGCATGGAAAATATTTCCCTAATTTTATTAAAAACAAAAAACATATATTCTGTTAAACAGAAAGCCTTAGATCTAAGATTAAATGGTGATTAAAAATCACCAACTGATTATGAAATCAGATTAAGATCTCTCAAACAAGGGATATTTTAAACTAACCAACAAATTTTCCTCACCTATATAAAGGACCCGAGACTTCAAGTCTCACACAGAGAAAACTCTTTATAAGCTTCTGCAAAAAAAGAGATAGAAGCCACAACCGAGAATTTAATTCTCTTTCTGAAGATCTTCTTGTTCCTCTAAAATCCTAGGTAAAGAAAAAGCAGAGATCAAAGTATCTCTTTTGCCTCTCATATATAGAGATATAAGGGTTTAACCCTTCATAAAAAAATTAGTTCTTTCTCTAGATCTGAGATCCATGAGACAAATCTCCCATAAGTTGAGAATTTAATTCTCATCAGGAAGATTTCATTCTTCAGACTCAAGATCTAGAGGAAAAACTAAACATGAGAAAATAAACAAAAAAATAGAATGTATATTCCAGAAATTTAATTCCTCTAAAAACAGGGTTTAACCTTTCAAAGAATTTAGTTCTCACAAAAAAGGAACAAAAGAACTTAGTTCTCAAAAATTCGATCCCGGATCTTCAAAACAAAGATCTTAGTGATTATTAATGGCCAAAACATAGTTGATATAAATTTAACTTCTCTCAAAAAAATAAAATAAATAGAGATTAAATCTCTAAGGACTCAGCGCTTCAAGTGATATTCATGTGAGTGCCCAAAAGATTCCCTGAAGTGAGCGTCTCATGTGACACTCATGTGAGTGTGCAGAAGGCCCATGAAGATAGCGCCTCACACGCCTCACATGTGAGCACCCATAAATAAAGATCTAGCGCCGCACGTGCTACACACGTGAGCGTTTAAAAATTTTCAAGCTGGAGCGCCTCACGTGCTACCCACATGAGCGCTGTATAAAAGTGTTTAGTACTATATATTCAAAGTGTTTAAGTGCTTAGCACTGATAGGGCAACGCCTAAGTGTAAGCGCCTCGCGTGATACCCACGTGAGCTTCGGAGAAAAACTTGGATATTATATCCATAGTCAAAAGACTACGTGCTTAGCATTGCTGGATGATTGGAAAGCCCAAGACTGAGCCCAAAATTGGTTAAGTTTCTGGAATTTCCCTGCGCCCATATTGTTCCTTGCAGCCAAGCCCATATACTCTGTTGATGGATCTTAACAAAATTTAATGATCTTTAACCATATTTCTAAGTTGATCTTAGTCTCATATAAGACTAACGTATTCTTAGTTAAAATAAATTGAGCCCATATACTCATATATTTAAATTGATCTTAATCTAAAATCAGATTAACGGTTCTTAAATAAAATAAAATATCTCATGTACTGATGGAACATATAACCTAGGTTCAAACCCAAATATATTTGTACGGATTTGGACCAATCTGCGCCCTACGGACGACGACATAAACTAGTCTCCGTATACAATCTATGAGCAATCTTAATAAACAAAAATACAACATGACACGAAGTGATCTCCCTGGAGAAGGAGAAAGTTGTTATAGCAACGCGATAACGTAATTAACTGTAGGGTCTTGCACCTGTAAGGAAGTGCATCCTCGCAATCAAAAACCCCTCATAAATGACGGGGAATCTGATAAAGTCTGCTATATCGGCCGTGCTGGGTTCGCTTAGCACCCTCGCTAGGTTTGGCAAGCATCAAGTATGCAATTTCAAAAAATCTAGATCTTTAAGCAACCCGAACCAAGGATCTAAGTAGAGAATTAGGGTTTTATATGCATGTAAACAAATTTTACACTAAGTGAAATAGGAATACAACCTTTGTAGACCAGTTCTTCACTTCTAAAGCTCCGTGTAGTAGTCTCTTATCTCCAAGTAGTGGCCTCTCACCTCTTCTTAGGCTCCACTAGGCGAAAAGAACAAGCTTGCTTAAGGATCTTCGAGGCCGAAGATGATCTACGTCGAAGAATCTCTAACTCAAGCTAACTCTTCACTAATTGATGAATTAGTGAAGCAAACAACCTATACTAAATTGCTAGTTTGATATAGATTGATGAAATAGGAATTTTGCTTACTTTAGAATTATTTTTCTCTTTTTCACCTCTCTCAAAAGGTAGAAAGCAAAGAAGAAGAAGATCAAGATCAAGTGATGAACCATGGTGTACAAATATCTCATATATCATTTGTAGAGACTTAGCCATGGCTAAACATAATGGTTGGGTTAATAAATATCTAGAGTAAAATAAAATTAGTTGACTTAAGTCAAGGCTTCTACATGCTTCCACAAGCATCTTTAGACATGCTAATTTCCATCTAATTTTGATTGTTCCCTTAATAATTAAACACCCAAATTATCTTTAGTTAGGTATGAGTCTCATACACCCAAGTCCAATGTATCATCTAGTATGACACAAAAACAAATACATTAATATATATCACATATATATTTATATGTATTGAGAGAAGAGAAATTCTTAAGTGAGCTAATATTATTTAATATATATTAATATATCAAATATATAATTATATATTAAATTATCAAATCAACACTTGATTTAATAATCCGGCTATATCACATACAACCGACTAATATCATTTATATGTATATCAAATATACACACAACAAATTATTGAATCAACACTTGATTCAATAATTCGGTTATATCACATATAACCTATATCGCGAGATTACAATACTGTATCACATACACGTATCAATATCGGTCCCGCACATATCACATATGTGCCTTACTTCGTTTCGCTTGAGCTAGGAAACCTCTGTGTAGGACTCTAAAGACTCATCAATACGCCAGCAGTAGGTGATGATCATATCAGTCACCCACAAGCCGTCAGCGGTACTAGCTGGACGTAACGACTACCCAGGTATTGAGCGATCAGAAGATCAACAAGCAAGCTTGTCCATACTCCCGTGAATCCAGTAAGTAACACTACCGTACAGTCCGGTTTCTTCGTCTGATATGTCGCATATCGAGTTTGAGGGTGTTAAACGCCAGACCTCAATAACTTGATAAGTCATGCCGATGTGAGGCTCATAACGGGTCGAGAAACTACTGATAACACTTACCAGTAAATCTCATCATCAGCCCTGGCCAGGGACTTCCTGTTATAGCTAATCGAGCACAGCGCAACATCAACTCCCAATACCGGGAGAGACGAAACCCCTCCCATCGTTCATTGCCTCGATGTGGCTCGGGACTGTACCCAAAATCCACCTGTTTGCACGCTCTCTTAAGCGTGGTAGGAAGGAAATCAAAGCACGGTAAGAATCACACAAGACTCTATGACGATCTCGGGTCTACAGACTAATCTGTACCAGTGTCACCAGAGAACTGTTATCTGACATTAGGTATAATACCATCTAAGAGTTCTTGGCACGTCCTGTTCGGTGTACCCATTCTCTAATGAGCACCTGTATACAATCTTTGATGTTAAACACCAAAGGCTGTGGGATCAACCATCGTCCCATAGAGGGTCAAGAAACGTACACACTAGTCTATTCTGGAATATTGATGCCTTGTCTCAATACTCTCTCGACTAGGAACAATTAAAGGATGGACTTGTGGGCTACCTTGGTCCCACTAGTATGATCTGCATCATTGTCCTGGTAGTCAAGTACACATCCTATGGGCTTTATCAACATGTAACGGAGAGACAGTATAATGATACAAGTGTACATATTAAGATAAAGAGCAACCAGATAACATACTATCATGTCGAGCAAGAAAGTCCTCTCTATATTTGTCCAAGCATCCACTATAATATACAATCATGTACAATAATTGCCTCTAGGGAATACATATAACTAACAATCTCCCACTTGCACTAAGGCCAATTGTTGTAGTATCTTATACCCAACATCTCAAAAGTCTCTCAAATGGCTTTCGTGAGTGGATCCGCCGTGTTATTTTTCATGCCAACTCTCCTAATCTCGATCTCCCGGAGATCAACTATCTCCCTGATCAGGTGATACCGTCTAAGAATATGTCTAGATCACGATGGGACTGAGGCTCCTAGGCCAAAGCCACAGCTCCATTGTTATCACAATACACAAGTATTGGATGCTTAATGGTAGGAACCTTACTAAGTTCATCTCATGAACTTGTTCATCTAGACAGCCTCTTTGGCAGCATCGTTAGTAGTGATGTATTCAGCCTTCATCGTCGAGTCTGCTACGGTATCTAGCTTGGAACTCTTCCAACATACCGTCCCTCCACTGAGGGTAAAGATAAAACCCGAGACTGACTTTCAGTCGACCTTATCACTCTGAAAGCTCAAATCGGTAAAGGACTCCATCTGGAGTTCACCGTTACCATATACCAAAAACAATTCTTTAGTCCTTCTCAAGTACTTAAGAATATTCTTCACAGCTGTCCAGTGTTTCTCCCCAAGATGTAAGAGGCATCACCCAGATCCTTCATGGAGAAACTTTGTGATAAGAAAAACTTGACTGAGTGTAGCATAGGAACATCATTTCCTATCAAGAGTATGTTATCCACGTACAATACGAGGAAGACAACCTTACTCTCTACAACCATCTTGTATATACAAGGTTCATTTACCTTTTTGATGAAGTCAAACTTTTTGACTGCCGCATCAAAACAAATGTTCCAACTCCGCGATGCTTGCTTTAATCCATAGATTGATTTAAGCAGCTTGCACACCTTTCCGCTGCTCCCACTTTCTACGAAGCCTTCTGGCTGTGTCATGTACACGCTCTCTTCTAAATCACCATTTAGAAAAGCGGTCTTGACATCCAACTGCCAGATTTCGTAGTCATGGTATGCAGCAATGGCAAGTAGGATCCGGATGGACTTAAGCATAGCCACTGGAGAAAATGTTTCATCATAATCCACACATGGTCGTTGACGAAAACCTTTTGCTACAAGTCTAGATTTGAAAGTCTCAACTTTTCCATCTACACCAATTATTTTCTTAAAGACCCACTTGCTCCCAATGGGTTTTACCCCTTCAGGAGCAACATCCAAAGTCCATACTTTGTTGGTGTACATGGATTCCATCTCAGATCGCATTGCATCCAGCCATATCACAGAGTCCCCATTTGTGATGGCCTGCTTGAAACTAGTTGGGTCATCATCTTCCATGATACAATCCTCGTTCCTACCGTCTACGAGAAAACCGTAGTATCTCTTAGGTGGATAAGGAACCTTACTAGATCTGCGGAGTGGCTGATGTTCATCGGGGACTATTGAATCCTCTGGCTCTACCAAATCATCAGCTGTAGTTTATGTAGCTAGGAATTCTTCCAGTTCTACCACGTTACCACTAATTTCTTTTACAAGAAATTCCTTTTCTAAAAAGGTGGCATTCCGAGAAACAAACATCTTTTGTTCCTCAGTTTGGTAGAAGATATACCCTTGCGAATGCTTGGGATACCCTACAAACTTGCACAAGACTGATCTTGCCTCGAGCTTGTCCGGATTTTGCATTTTAACATAGGACGAACAACCCCATATCTTAACTCGTTTAAGAGATGGTCTCTTCCCATTCTATATCTCATATAGAGTGGTAGGCACTAATTTGGTTGGAACTCTATTCAATAGTTATGCGGCTGTCTTAAGCGCATAACCCTAAAAGGAAATAGGTAACTCAGCGGTACTCATCATAGAGCGCACTATATCTAATAGGATGCGATTTCTCCGCTCCGATACATCGTTGTGTTGTGGTGTATACGGAGGAGTAAGCTGAGAGAGAATCCCATTCTCTTTTAAATAATCCAGAAACTCCGTGCTTAAGTATTCTCTTCCCCGATCAGATTGAAGGATTTTAATACTTTTACCCGTTTGGTTCTCTACTTCGCATTTATATTCGTTGAATTTCTCAAAAGTTTCAGACTTGTGTTTCAACAGGAACACATGTCCGAATCTTGAGAGATCATCGGTGAATGTAATAAAGTACGAGGAACCATTTCTGGCATGTGTAGATATAGGACCGCATACATCACTATGTATCAGTCCCAAGAGTTCAGCAGCTCTTTCTCCGTATCCAGTAAACGGAGTTTTGGACATTTAGCCTTTGAAACATGACTGGCAAGTATCATAAGATGTAAATTTGAACTGATTTAAATATCCATCCTTATATAACTTAGCTAGTCATGTTGCATTGATATGACCTAGTCTACAATGCCACAAGAAGGATTCGTTCATTTCTGAATTTTTTCTCTTGTGTGTGTTCTGTACGTTAAAAACTGTATTTTGATTCAGAACGTATAAACCGTTATATAACGTATAACCCAATCAACACTTGATTTAGGAAAATGTTCATAATATTATTCTCTCCTACAAAGTTATATCTATTGGGGTCGAAAATTATACCCCGGTTGACCAAGTCAAAATCAAAGTCAACCCCAAGTGAGCTGGCCCAAGCCCAGATCAAGTGGGCCCATGCCCAAGTCGAGCCCTGCGGCCGGCCTCCCCCATGCCAAAATGAAATCATGTAATAAATAATTTTAATGTAATTTTTTATACATGAATGTAAGAAAAATGGGCATAAAGCCAAATTTTTGTAAAGCTCATGACTCATGTGCAAAAGAAATGAGCACATGAGATATGGGATGGGCAAAATGCCATTTTGTAAAGCCCAAGGGGATATTTGTAAGTTTGTAAGCCTATATAAGGCAACATGATAACGAAATAAAAGATACAATTCATTCTCCCAAAAAATTAGGGTTTGTGCCTCCTTCTCCTTCCTAAAGGTTCTAAAACCTTCTTCTACTTTTGAATTAAATAAAGAGTTTAACTCTTCTTTTTCCAAAAAAATAAATAACTTTTCACCATAAAACGCTTGAAGGGGAGCTCGGATCTGCCATCAAATCCCTAAAAGGGGATATTTTAACTCTCACCTCCCCTTTTATCTCCAAGATCTATCCAACAGAGAGGAAGAAGAAGGATACCCATCTATAAAAATCCCATTCCGGAAGGATTCGAGGCTCAAAAGAAGATCCAAAGATTTCTAGGAGTTTAACTCCATTCAAGATCTGTTGGAGTTTAACTCCATAAATCAAACCCCAGTTTAGGAGTTTAATTCCAAATCTATACATAATCCCTGTTAGGAGTTCAACTCCAAATCCCTTTGGGAGTTCAACTCCTAACCCAGGGGCTAAACCCTTTTTCCGCTGGTGTTTCCAGCGGTCGCGTGCCGCGCACGTGATCCACGGGCGTCTAGCGATCGCGTGCCGCGCACGTGACTCACGGGCACCCAACGATCACGTGCAGGGGACATGACCCGCGGGCGCTAAGCGCCCACGTGCGCCTCACGCAACCTGCAGACGCTCAGTGACCAGCGGTCGCGTGCAGATCACGTGACATGCTGGCGCCCAGCAGTCGCGTGTTGCGCAAATAACCCGCTCGGCGCCCAGCGGTCGCGTGCTGCTCACGGGACCCGCTCGGCGCCCAGCGGTCGCGTGCTGCTTACGTGACCCGCGGGCGCCCAGCGGTCACACGCCGGGCATGTGACACGTGGGCGCCCAACGCCCACGTGCCATGCACGCGTCTTTAAGACGCCCCCACCCCTCATTTTTCATGCACTCCACACCAAAACACGTCCATCATTGGGAATTTTTTTTCTAACGGGGCGCTGCCCCGCACCCCATAAGGGGGCTGCTAGCCCCCTTGCCCCAACCCGCTATCTGGATAGCGGGACCCCCGTAAAACTCCGCGAGGCCCCCGACATATCCAAAAACCCTCAAAACACAACACCGCACATTGAGTTCGCATGACCAGTTCGACCCGTCAATCGGAGGTTCTCTCGCTCCAAAGGCGAGGGGTAATTAACGGCAGCTTAGTCCGCGGCTGCCGGAGATTCGGATCCCCATAATCAATAAACCTCCGCCTTCCCTAGACAGGGGGAATCTGTAGTACGCCTGATAAGCGCGCGCGTATTCCCATCTCAATGGGGTGACGAAAAACACCCTACAATATCCTTCTTTATCTAATAAAGAAATCGATATTAAATTGCATATCATAGATGGTATGTAATAACAGTCATTCCAGATCAATGTATTCCTATTTGGTAATAAAAGGTGATATTCACCAACTGCTTTGGTTGTAACATTTGCACCACTCCCTACTCTGAGAGAATGATCATATATTCCCAGTTTTCTACATTTCTTTAGCCCATGTAATATATTACATATGTGGGATCCTGATCCAGTATCAAATACCCAGGACGTAGAGCAAACTGAGAAACAGTTCTCGGTAACGAACACACCCGAAGAAGATGCATCAACATGCTCATTCCTCGTTCGGGTCGCTTGGTGTAACAACTCCATTTTTAGTGTACATAAATTTGATTTAAATTTAAAGTATACCTGGAGTATTTAATGTTGCTGTTACCACTTTAAGTATTTATCTCACACCATAATTACAAGAAGGAGCTTGTAGCTCATTGGTAATACCTTGCATTGCTGAACCAATCCATCAGAGTTCAAATCCCATGCCCCACATTATTTTTTTAATATTTATTTGTTTTAAATTCTTTAGAAGCCAAACAGTCCACACAAGATAACTCCAGATTTTTCCACTATACATAAAAAACTGAAAGTACCAGTGGCTACCCCCGCGACCCCCTACCTCCCGAGACCCCGACTCGGCCTGACTTGGACGAGTCGGCCGGCGGACCGGCCGACTCGGGACGGCGCCGCTGGCCGGACATGGCCGGTCGGCAGAGTCATCAACAGAGAAAAAGTGTCTCTTGGCCTCCCCTACCCCCCTGTACACTCCATTTATTTAGATCGGTTCCAGAGAAGCCATAAAGTCCCCTTTACTCCATTTTTTAATGCATTTTAACATTTTTTAAATTAAAACCCTTCATCTACCCTAACCCTAGCCTAACCCTATAAATACCACCCCTACCCTCTACCCTCTCACCCCAAAACTCTGAGCCAACTCTCTAAAATTCTCAAGAGATCTTGTGTACTTTGAAAACGAGCACGAAGCGAAGCTACGGCGAAATTCCCGGCGAACTTCCGACGATCGTTCTAGAAGCTCTCGGCGATGAAGCGACGCACCGGCGATCCCTCTCCTTCCATCTCACTCTCATCATTTTCCAAAACCCGTAAGTCCCATTTTCTATCTATATCTTCTATAAAAAAATACGGATTTACAAAACCCGACGGAATCGGAACAAATCCGATTTCCGATTCGGTTTCTTCATAAAACTCCACTTCTCGTTAATACAATTATGCTTAAACTCCTTCAAGTTGACTATTAAACACAAATCAACCAAATTGATCAAGTTTCATTTCATAAAATGACGGCTATTTCAATTTATCGTATTTTTCACTTGAATACCACATTGTTTCAATTCTACATTTAACCCCATTAAACTTGCTATACCTTTAAGTAGATCACGAGGTAACTACCTACCTCCTCGCACACTCATATGCAACATAACACGATACCCTCGAGATCTTAGAATACGGGAAAACAAACATTTTCATTTAAATACCCTTTACTTAATAAAACCATTTCTAAAAGATTTAATATTGATACATCTTTATAAATAAATACCACTTATTATGAAAATAGGATAAGGTTGTGGGCATCAGTCGTTTATCTAAACCTGACTTTGTGGTGCCTAGGCTAGACAAGTGAGAAAGGTAACTTTAAAAGGCCCGTCTCACGGTGATTCGTGAGCGGATCCCTCCTTTCTTCACTTGTACTTACCTGACCACAATTGGCGGTGAAGAGGCGATTTGAGGTATCTCACAACTTGTCACTTTGGACCAGTTAGGAGCAGTCTAGTTGACTTAGGAGTCCCTAGAACATAGAATACGGGAAAACGACACTTATTCATTTAAATACCATAATTAATAAAACTGTTTTCCTTAATGATTAGTATTTATATAAATCTTTGCAAAGCACCGCTACAACCCATTTGGGGAATTCGTTCGGGATGGTGTGGATTATCGCACATCTTCGGACTTAGTAGTGCGAGATTCAGACCTCCGCAAGGAGCATTCGGTCTCGAAAGATTTAAAATACGACATCTTAAGAAAACGAGATTTCTAGAATATTATAAATATATACAAAAATTATTTTCATATAAATATATGTATATGTAATATAAACATATCTATTTTTGAAGTATTATAAATATTCCACCTTTTCTACAATATCACAAGAATCAATTTTACACTAAAATACCATGAATTCCATACAAATCAATATTACAAATAAATAACTTTATTATGAAATTAGGATATTTCACTAGAAATATCACAATATAAAATCTACATTCATTACAACTCTAAAGACGATTAATAAATACTTGGGGTGTATTTTGAAAAGTATATAAAAGTAATTTTACATAAAACCCCCTCAAGTTCTATAAATTACCCTAAGAACCCTAGTAAACATAGGTTTAAGCGGGACCAATCTCTTGAGTCTCAGGGAGCCGGAGAAGTGGGTGCTTTCCTATCTAAGGTAGACAAATTAATAAAAACAATCATGACTTCAATTTATTTTGCTAAATTGTCTGACTCAGTTTGAGTCTCAGTATAATCTGACTTGAATATGATTCAAGTACAATCTACAATCTACATTCTACAATCTACAATCTTCAGTATTACAATTCCACATGAATCCATGAATCCAATTATCAATTTATACAACTTGATTGAACTGAACCATGGATATACATTCTATTTACATGATTCTACGGTTACATCCATTTACTAATATCATAGTTTCGGTCAGTCTTTCAATTACACACTCAATAGAATTTACAATACAATACAATACAAAAAAGACACTACGGGGTTTAAGGGGTAGATTGGTACGGAAGGTGTTAATAGTGGCACGAGACTGTAAGACTTAATACACCTAACATGAATCCAGTTGCTGTTGTACCGTGGCATAAACGGTTCCTTATACTATATGTGCCTCTAATCTCTGGCATATAGAGACTCCTCTCGTATACACTGGTATTCTTCTGTACCAAGCTACAAACAACAACGTTAATACAACATTACAACAAGATAATACAACTTTAAAAGATACCTTCTTATTCTGTCTATTCCACTTTCCTCTTATCTTTGGGACTTACCGAGCGACCTGTTCGCTGACGATATTCTCTTTCTTTCTTCTTTGAATATCATCAGATAATTTGGACATGTCAGAGATCGAGCCTACTGCTGAAGACTTGGATCAGTTTGCTGAAGACCCAGCGCTTTAGTTTCATTGTACACATTTCCTTTCAGTACTTTACATTCCTGTTATTGCCATTGTTTAGGCATCGCTTTTATTTCAGTTGTATTTACTTTTCATGCATTGTACAAAAGAATGTTAATAAATAAATTTGTTGTTCAGTTTATATATCTTGTCTCTTGTATATTTACTTTTATATTGCTTAGATACGCTTAGCGTATTTATCTCAGAGTAAATACGTAGCGGCCCAGTCGCGTCCCCTTCGCCGTACATCGGGAAGCGGGGCGTGACACTTGGGAATCTGGATATTCCCCTATTTCCTGCTCAGACTTATAACAGTTATAAGATAGAGCGGAACCAACTGTTCCCTTATAAAAAAGGGATGAGGGAAAGTTCCACACTTAAACAGCCCCACGTGTTTAACACGTGAGTGCCTATATGCACAGCAATTAAAACAATTGTTAGGCTAAAACATCTCCACGTGTTTAACACATGAGTGCCTATATGCAACGCATATAGGCACTGCAATTAAAAATTGCTAGGCTAAAACAACCCCACGTGTTTAACACGTGAGTGCCTATATGCAACGCATATAGGCACTGCAATTAAAACAATTGCTAGGCTAAAACATCCTTACGTGTTTAACACGTGAGTGCCTATATGCGTTGCATATAGGCATTGCAATTAAAACAATTGCTAGGCTAAAACAGCCCTACGTGTTTAACACGTAAGTGCCTATATGCAACGCATATAGGCACAACAATTAAAACAATTGCTAGGCTAAAACAGCCCCACATGTTTAACACGTGAGTGCCTATATGCAACGCATATGGCGCAACAATTAAAACAATTGCCGAGCTAATAAGCCCCATGTGTTTAACACGTGAGGGCACTTCCCTACTTAACAAGGAACCGTTGGATTAAAGATCCAATGATGGTAGAATTAAATTCTATCGAACTTTTAAATGGGAAATGATATTTTCTGTTAAACAGAAAGTTGGCGGATCAAAGATCCCATAAGTTGGAAAATATTTTTCATTTCTCCAAGCACCCTTGGATGCAAAATTCAACGGTGATTAAAAATCACCAATTTACAGAATAAATTCTGTACAGGAAAATATTTTCCTAATCTTGTTTAAGA
Organism: Agapanthus africanus; assembly: GCA_030015575.1. NCBI lineage: Eukaryota > Viridiplantae > Streptophyta > Magnoliopsida > Asparagales > Amaryllidaceae > Agapanthus > Agapanthus africanus. The sequence continues at coordinate 396,330,704 of JASDDO010000008.1, forward strand.
AACAAGAAAATATGTTCTGTGAGACAGAACCCTTAGATCAAAGATCCAACAGCGGGTAAAACCCCCAAATCAATTGAAGTCTCTCAATGAAAGATTTCCTAAAACTAATTAACAAACTTCTCTCCACTATATAAAGAACCCAATACTTCAAATTAAAAAAAAGAAAAAAGAGAGGAAGAGGAAGAAATAGAAGAGTGCATACAAAAAAAAGATAAAAAAAGAGAGAAAGAGAATTCAATTCTCTAAAAGAAGAAGATCCCCTTCTTAAATAAAAAAAACCCTAGATAAGAAGAAAGTACAAAGATTATCTTATCTCTTCCTTAAGGGTTTAACCCTTCATACAAGAACTTAGTTCTTCCTCTGGTTGAGGTCTGCAGAAGCTTATCTCCCAACAAGTTGAGAATTTAATTCTCATCGGGGAGATTCTGTTATGCAGATTCAAAACTTAGGGGAAAGAACTAAGTTCAAATAATTTAATTCTTATAAAAGTATATAGGAATTTAATTCCTCTGATAAAACTAGGGTTTAACCCGGTAAAAAGAATTTAATTCTTATAAAACAAGGGATTTGAAATTCTCTAAACTCAGATCCTAGCATCGTTAATATGAGATCAAAATCTTCATGCATATTCATTAGTGTTCAACACTATGATGAAACCTCACGTGTTTCCCCACGTGAGCACCTCTGATGAACAAAAAAGATTAGCTGAGACCGAGTCACGTGTTTCCCACGCGAGCGCCTAAAAAAAACAGGAAGTTCCTCTTAAGGCAGTCACGTGTTTTCCACGCGACCCCCAATCGAGCATTTAGCACTTATGTGAAGGAGGAAATAAAACTCAGAAAACAGCCCCCACTTTGGAGTGCCTCACGTGTCCGCACGTGAGCACCACAGGGTCCAAGTGCTTAGCACTTATAAAAGAAGAAGGAAATAAAACCCCAAAAAGGCAGTACCAAATTTGGGGAGTCTCACGTGCTCACACGTGAGTGCCACAAGAATTAAGTGTTTAACACTTATATATAAACGGGGACATGAACCCAATGTACATAGCCAACTTTGAGGTGCCTCATGTGAGCGCCCCTGGAATTCAGTGTTTAACACTGCTTTAAAGACTCACGTGGGAACACGTGAGTGCTGAACGTATACTAGTACTTAACACTATAGGAAATCAATTCCAGGCTCAAGTTGGCTAAGTCTTCTTGAGATTAAAATATCTTCGATGAGATTAAAACATTTTCGATCTCTTAATTGATCGAGGTTCTATGCTCATGACTTCCCAAACTAATGAAGAAATCTTAGTCTCAAAATACGACTAATGATGGAATTGGTTCAAGGGTACATCTCTCTATACCTCTGATACATGTTGTTGTAATTCCTCAACGTCTTTAGAGAGGTGGCGGGTCCCGACAACCAACTGCTTTCGGATGCACTTCCCAAAATGGCGACAATGGACCACAACGTCCTTAAACTGGCTACGGACCGAAACGTCCTTAAACTAACAATGGACCGAAACGTCCTTAAACTAAAGCAATAAAGCTCAAATGCTCTTTTGTTGGGTCTGAATGATCTCAAAATTCTGTTGAGTAGATCATAGTCTAAAATTAGACTAACGTATCCTCAACAAATATTTAAGTTGATCTTAATCTCAAACGAGATTAACGATCCTTAAATCAACCCAAACCCAAATATAAGAATATACGGATTTGGACTAATCCACGGCCTACGAACGACAACATAAATTAGTCTTCGTATACAATCTACGGGCAACCAAAAATAAAACAAACACACACGACACGAAGTGAACTTCTAGAGCAGGAGAAAGTGGTTATCGCGATGCGATAACGTAACTAACTGCAGGGGCTTGTGCCTGCTGGGAAGAGCATTCCTACAATAAAAAAAACCCTTGCAAACGAGGGGGAATCTGACGAAGTCTGCTACAACGGCCGCATCCGTCCAAACCTCCGATACACGGTGCCATAAATCAACTTGGCATCTTTGGAGAGGTGGACAGATAAACCCAAATAGCATCTGCCCCCAAATTCAGGCAAGACGATCCATCCCGGTTTCGTCCCTATTTTCGAAGGTAAATAGATTCCGGCACGCCCGGTGGGACCTTTTCCTCTTTCCACTCCACACTTCGTGTGTCTTGTTTTTCCGCGATCAAATAATCGTGGTATATATGTTTATGATTGCCTTTGGGTGATGGGATACTGAAGCTGGCGTTTCGTCTCTATGAAGAATGGCGTTTTCTCCCACCCTAGCAACTCAGGCTCTGTCATATCCGGTGGAGTCAAGTATGGGCCACTTGCAGCCTCAAATCTCTGCAATCCGGCTCTTCAAGAAATCAACGGGCTTCTCTTTGGGTCAATACTCCCACCTCACACCCTCGGCGCCTCAACACCGATGGAGGAAGCCCAGAGGAAGTCTGTCTTCCACAAGCTGGTGTAAGGTTATGCTAGCGCCCCGGCCATCAATCCGTGGCCAAACGCGGAATAAAAACTTATTTAACCCGGCGCTAACGGAACCCGATTCCCGGATCGAACCATTAACCCTATACTAGTAAACTGTAAAAGAAGTTTAGAGAGGTTATACCGATCGATCCATGTCCTTTGGTCTTCAACCTCTGTCCCAAGCTCCTCGCAGCTTCCTCGATCAAGTTCGGTCTCCGGTCTCCCTCGTCGAAGACGATCCACATCGAGGATTAGTAATACGGGCTCCCGCTTCAAAACCGAAGCAACTCGGGCATCCAGTTTGCTAGCCTAGATACCTAAGATGAAGTAGAGATAGTGTGTGAATACTTTGTCTCAAAGCATCCAAGGATTTGGGTGGAGGTGAATGAAGTTTCCAAGAGGTGAAGAAGTGAGCATAGGTTTTGGCTAAGAGGAAAAATAAGCTTGCTGGAAAAAATGGGGTCGGCCAAAAAAATGGTTCACTGTTGATTTTTGTGAGTGGTGAGGTGTATGTGATTAATTAAGCAACTCAAGAAAATTTGCCCATCACAAAAAACAACAGCCACCCCATTATTGCCACTTCAAAAATATCTCACACAAGAAAATATCTAGCAACAAACAAAACCCAATCAATGCACAAAACATGACTCACGAAATGCCCATGCCCAAAATTTCCATGAATTAATCAAAAAACCATGACTCACATTTTCAACCAATTAAACATTAAACTAAATGTTTATGACAATAAAAGAAATGGGAACTCTAAAACTAAACTCGTAACGACTTACAAGAATACCCCTCATCCGTATATACATACCTGTATCTGTATTCCGACTGAATACGAACACAACGAGACGGAAGTAATCCAACAAAATAATACTAGGATCCGGCTTAAACCAAAGCCCACTAGTATTATCCGTCCGATCACGATACGTGCACAAGTGCATGAATATGATCGAACCCTGCCAAAAAACCATACGGCCTCTACAACGTTTCGCCTGAATTAGGGAAACCCTCTGTGTCGAACTCTAAAGACTCGTTAATATGCTGGCAGTGGGTTTAACCACAAGCACGTCAGTGGCACTAGCTGTACGTAACGGCTGCCCAGGTATTGAGCGAAAGGGAGTCCGACGAGCAAACTCATCCTGAAACCCTACTGAGCCTGACAGTGACAATATTCGTACAGTCCAGTCCGTTCGTATATGAGTATCGCATATCGAGTCTAGGGGGGTGGATAAAGTCAGACCCCTAATAACGCGATATTTAGTGTCGGCACGAAACCTATCACCAACTGAGAAACTACTGATCCTAGATCGGTAATTCTCGTCTACCCCGACCGAGGATTTCTGGTGATTGCTATTCGTGCACTCCGCGACATCGACCCCCAATACCGGGAGAGACGAATCCTCTGACAACCCGCTCACTGCCTCCATGTGGCTCGGGACTGTACCCAACTAAAACCTGTTTGCATGAATCCTTTGAGCCGTGGTAGGGTAGTAATCAAAGCACAGTGGGAACTCACACGAGACAAATAACGATCTTAGGTCGATAGACTAACCTGTACATATGTTACTTGGGAACTGCTATACGACAATAGGTATAATACCAACTAGCATGTTCCCGGCGAGTTCGTCCGGTGTACTCATAACTCAATGAGCACCTGTATACATCTAAGGTGAACCAACTGACACTAATGGCTTGTGAGACCGGCCACCGCCCCTCGTCAGGGTCTTGATCCGTATGCACTAGTCTACTCTTGGAGTATCGATGCCCGGTCTTGAAACTCCCATGACTAAGGAGACTTTAAGGATGTGCTTATAGACCACCCAACTCTCGCGTATATGATCGTCATCATACTGCTGGTAGTCAAGCATGAATCCTATGGGCTCTGTCAATATGTAATAGTGATCTGTAATGTCACCTGAAGCATGTACACGATGATAAGACAAACCAGATAGCATACTATCATCTCGAGTGAGATCGTTCTACTGGTATAGGCCCTCCCTTAATCATTGCAATCATGTGCCTGCGATCCAATAATTGACTTGAGGGCACTATAGCCACCAATCTCCAACTTGCACTTAAGGCTAATTATTGCGGTGTCGCATACTCACAGCCCGTATGATACCGAACACCCAATTTCTCTACTAATCAGTTTCACAAACCTCATTTGTAAAACTACTGCGTTCGAGAAATAGTCTCAGTGAGTGGATCCCCTGCAATGTTTCTTTCTATGTCTCTCTTAATCTCAAGTTCGCGGAGAAAGCCATCTCCCGAAATGAGCAATACCTGTCTTAGAATATGTATGGATATCTGATGGGACCCAGTTCACAAATGAACTCCAAATCCAGTAAACTTCTTAGACTGTATCGTCTACTGAATTTAATCAGTATGCTGCACCATGCTTCCCTCAGTATCCGCTTGGACCACCTGTCCAAACTACTGCCCCTCAAAAGAGGAAAAACTATAACTCTGACAGTCACTCTATCATCCAGGTTACCTTGGAAACCTGGAATGATAACCGTCTCCCGAAGGAGGCTGCCGTCACCAAATCCTTAGAACATACATTTATGTTCAAAAACTGCATCTGAACGTTTCTCCAGGATTGGATTAATATATCAACTTTTTGTATCTAGTGCAAAAATAACATCTGGTGTGGTACTTGATATCTCATGATTGACTCAATTTCCTAAGCAAGTGATATGTCTATTATGCACATCCCTCTCCTCTTTAGTCTGTAAGAAACCTTTAGATAGGGTGGCTCCATCACTTACAGGTACATCACCATGCCAGGAGTCGTCCATTCTTAAACACCTTTAGAATACTGTCTAAGTACCTGATTTGTTCTCAAAAACTATCTATTAACCGCAATCAAGAATGGCGTCGCATGTAGCTAGCCGGTGAGTACGGGTCGGTCCACAGGGATGTTGTGAATCTCCTAATCACGCTTACGAGTTAATTCCGATGGGAGCCGGATTGATTATTAAATCTAAAAACTAAATTAATCTATATCTAAGTCTTGCTTGGGTTAGGTCTAGGTTAAGTTTGGAAAGTCTATAAATCTCACCGCTTTCTATACCCATATAAAAATCTAGTTAGGTGTTATGGTAATTATTAATAAAAGGGATTAGAATCATCGGGAAGATGTTTTCTTCCTCTAGTTTCTGATCCTTCCTTTATCAATCCTTACCCTAACCTCCATGGAAAACATCACAACCGGGCCTTTATACTACGGTATCACCGCTACCTCGAGGGATAGGGTGCCGTAGGGAGCGGTATGTGCATGTATGCATAGAGTCCTATGAAAATATATGATGGGCAAGAAAGGGGATGAGAGATCTTCGTCTCTCAAACCTTCCCAAGATCTAATCCTAACAAGCGAGAAGACTACTCACTCATTAGGGAATTGAAATACATTTATCTAGGGCAGAAAATAAAAGATTAACTAGGGCAAGGAATTAAATTTATCTAGGGAACGAATAGAAAATTAACCTAGGGCAGAAAATAAAGAACTTACAAAAAATGATACTCTCCAAAAGAATGCTGAAATTTATTAATGAAGGGAGGCATAGCCTTTACAATGATTTAGAGTTCCTATTTATAGAGGATAGGAAACCCTAGGTTACAATTGATTCGCACGTCTACATTTACCAAAATATCCTTAGGAAGACCTAGTCAAAGTAGACTTCAAGCTTTGGTAAAATTTTATGTCTCTGTCTCTTTAAAAGGAAGTATTGGGCCTTGAAATTTCCTTTGTGGGCTCTTCTGTCTTTGGGCTTCCTTATTATTTGGTTCTTTTTATTAAAATAGCTTCTATGTTTCTTCTAGATCTCCAGTGAATAATTGCGGTGGACTTTTAACCGTTCGCTTTGTAATCTTGGACCTTGCGTTGCCTTGTACTTTGTGAATTTTATCTTTGATGTAGGCTTGATCAAGAGTCTTCTGTTTGTTGGTCAAAATCCACTTTTGCATCGTCTTTTTATCGTTTTCACCGTTTTCTGTCCAAGAACCTATAACCTGTAATATGTAGTAGACATGCGTCAAAAGCACCTGTTTATTTATAAAATGAATAAGAATGGGGAATATGATAATGCAATATTATGGTATGAACAGTACCCAGATTGGGAAACTACCCAAATCTAGATCTAAAACCATAGATCTAATAACCAGAATGCCTGATATTATATCCATATCCTATGTGGAGAAACCATTGTGTGACAACCACAGTATAACCGATCGTAGTATAAGAATATTACTTCCTATAAAGTGCATATCAACCAAATACCAAGACATCACACCCTACTACCTTCTTAACAGATCCATTCCTATTCTGATAAAGTCAAAACCTATGACTGTCACATCAAAAAATAGATGATCTATCTCCGCTATATCCGCTTTAGTCTATAAATAAACACAAGCTATTTGTCCACTATGCTTTCGCTGCTCCCACTGACTACAACAACCCTCTGGCAGAGTCATATACACGTACACTTCTAAAGCTAGTTTAGAACGACGCTATACTCATCTTCCTGCCGGGTCTCATAGTCTGGAACAACACTAGTGTCAAATTTGGGTAAACAAGAACCCCCCTGTCACCGTCTTTGAGGATACCGAAGTACCTCTCGGGTGCCTGAGGTTACCCACCATATCTGCGGAGTGGCTAATGGAATGTCAAACCCGATTGAATCTTTTGGTTCTTATTAAATTTTCAGTAATCGTCTGTGGTTCTGGAATCACTTCCAGTCCATTCTCCTACTACTGTTTTTTAAAAAGGTACATTTTACTAAAACTGTGGCGAGTCAAGATCAATATCACTATTGATATTCCAAATGGTAGAAAGTTACCCCTCGTCATAGCCCGGGATAACCCGCAAACTGCCATTACAGAAATGTGCCTTGAGTTATCCAGAGTCTGGTTTTAAGCATAAACCGGACAAATCCATATACCTTAACATCGTTAAGATATGAACCATTCTATATACAATATAGAAACAGAGGCACTGATTTAATTGGAAGCAGATTCAAATCATGCAGCTATCTCCAGTGCATGTCAACTAAATGGAGAGGGGCCGATCAATATTACTCAACTTAGGAATGTATCCAGATATGAGTAATGTCACGCCCCGCTTCCCAAAATACGGAATACGAGGGGTAAACAAGGCCAGCCATGCTCCTACGGTCAAGGAAAAGTCCTGCCGTAGTCACACTTCGGCTTCTAGTTTCTCATGGTAAACAGTATATATTGCACAGGTAATGAGAAATGCAGTAACTGAAGGAAACAATGTAAAGTCTGACCTGAAGTGGAACAAATAAAGGCAACACGTGAGGGCAAGTAAAGAAGTCTGTGATGCACGTCTAGTTCTGGTCCAGGCTAAAATCTTCTCCTCACACTGAGCATGCATACTCAGGTCGTCAGAGCGACACAAAAGCAATATAATGTATATAATCAAGTAACAATTCTAACAGTGGTGAAGGATATGAATAACAGTAAATCAATAACAGCATGAATATAAATGAGCAGAGATAAATGCAGCGGAACAGTAAAGCAGTATAACGATATGTCATGTATGTCAACACAGTATATAAGGAATGTAAATGACAGTAACCCTATCAGTCTCTAAGTCTCACTGCACAGGTCAATAAGCCTATCGTCAGTCCAAGTGTGAGAGTCAACCACTCGCGAGTGTCCTCCACCCAAGGGTAGAACCCAAGGGCAAGGGACCACGGGCCCAACATGTAACGAGTGTATCACGGTGATATAGCACATACCCTGTAAATCTCCATATAACTCCCTAAATATATAAGCCGGCATGGGACTCCCGAGATTATGTTGAATTCACACTTGAACTACCCCACACCCCGTGGTCTACATCAAATGCTAACCATAACCCTAAATACTAATCGATCCGTGACAAGTCTGCGCGAGAACTGGAGGCAGGACCTCCATCAAGCACGTCCCGACTAATACCTAAGATAAATGGCAGTGTCGGATGCCTTATCTATGACATCCGTGCAAGCGCTTCCATAAGTGTCCCATACCACTTATAGTCACACGTACACGCATCCCACAGACGTCGACAATGCAATAGAATAAAAGGGACACTGATTGTGCACAAGTACGTATCACTTTCACTTAATCACGAATACACGAACACTGACGTACTTGCCACAATCAACACTAAAATCTAACACTGGGTAATTGCACGACATCACGGGATAATCACTACAATGATATAAATATGATATGATGCATGAACAGTATAAGAAGCACAACTAAGGTATCATAAAAACAACAGTCTATCACTTGCACGATTTATCATGAAACATGTGTATATAATTTAGCGAAATGATAAACAGGTAGTAATTAATATGTTCATTTAGCTATCCATCTAATTTGGTTTCGAGCCAAACGGGTTTCTGGATCATTAGTTATAACGATTTCATTTTAAGCGCACGCGGCTGGAAATCCGGTTTCAGAATCAGGAATCCATTTCGCAACGCATTTTAACCCTGGTTGGGATCATAATTTAGCGACGCTACAGTTGAATGAATTCTAGGGTTTTCAGTAAAGTTTTCAACGCAACAAACGGATCTTCAATCGCGTCTGTACGTTAGGAGTTATAATCAATTTAATATTAACATGTCAATTCTGATTCTGCTGGGACTGTTATGTGTCCCGATCTACTAAATTACAGATTAAATATCAAACGGTAACGAAACGGGATGAAATCAATTGTGTTGTCTAGATAATAGGTTTATTTATAATAAACAGAAGAGTTCCGCAACTTACGAGTTAAGGAAAACCTATGGTATCCATTACGGGACAGCAAGCACAATTTGAGTCGCTCTGGACTGCAGTCCAGAGTCGCACTCCGATACAATTATCATCACGATTTAGGTACAGGAATGTCTGGAAACTAGCATAGGGTTAAAGTTCGTCGAGTTAGCTTCGATTTAATCCCTCGAACGCACCATTCTACTATGTATATGATTTATGGTGAATTTAACGGTTTTCAGGTACAGTAAAATTTCAGTTTTATGGTTAAAACTTGGGGTAGTCGTTTTAGTCATTATCAATTACATCATCCAACGAAATTCACACACTATGTTCACAGCCCTACGGGCCAACCTAAACCATTGAGTTCCGTCAAATCTGATACTATTTTCCTAAGGGACCAAGCATCGAACAGTTACAACACATAATTCTAACTAATCTTGCAACTTTAATATTTGTGTAATTAACACTTGTATCATAGGTAAATAGCATGTAAGCAAGTAAAAACTTGCCTGGAGATGTCCCGGGGATGTACGGTGGCTGTGTTGTCACGAACGCGCGACACACGTGCGGCACGGCAACTTGATTTGGCTCGGACTCGTGTCTCGGCAGCGGCTCGCAGCTTGGTGTCGGGGTTCTGCTCTCGGTCAGTGGGGGCTCGGGACGTCGTCGGGTGTCGGCGGTGGTCACAGCTCTTGGTGGTGGGGCTTAAGTCGAATTGATGACCACGACAACGAAATGGCACAGTTAGATTGTCTACAATACGGCGCGATACAGGTGTGTACACGGGGTTGCATGGATGCAGGGCACAGGGTGGTTCGGTTCTGGTGTAGAGGTAGGCATGGTATTGGGCATGAGGTGGCACCATGCTGGTGTGGAGGTGGGTATGATGCTGGGCACGAAGTGGCACCATGCTGGTGTGGAGTGGAGCTCGAGAAGAGAGTAGGAGGTAGAGGAGTGAGTTGAAGAGAGACGGTGGGAAAGATGACGACGACGATGATGTCGACGAGATGCAGTGGCCGTGGGCCGCGAGGGATGCAGTGGGCGAGAAGGTGGGAGCGAGAGAGGAGGAGGAGTGATTGTGTGAGGAAGAGAAGGAGGTGGTTGTGTCGTGATGGAGGTGGTGCAAGGTGGTCGCGGCGGGGCTCGGTGGATTCGAGGGTGCAGAGAGTGGGGAAAACGCGAGGGAAAGAGAAAGAGATTGTGGAGGCGAGAGAAGGGAGAGAGAGGAGGTAGTGGGGACGGAGTCGCGCGTCGTTGGCGTAACGGGCGCAAGCGTGGGCGTCGGCGGAGGCAGAGGCGAAACGCGCGCGAGGAAAAGGGAAAGAGCCGTTGGGATTTTAAGAAGATGAACAGGGCTAAGCGGGTCGGGTCGAAGCGCGAGCGGGTGAGGGGAGAGCGGGACGCGGGAGCGGGCCGGGCCGGCGAAATTAAAAGAAAATCAACAACTAAACAAAAGAGAGGGGCCCGGGCTGAGCTGCAAATTTAAATGGGAAAAATCAAATTGAAAAAAGAGAACGGGCCGGCTAAGAAAAGTTTGGGCTGGAAGAAAATAAGGCAAAGAATTTAATGAGGGAAAAATAAGAATGGGCCGGGGTGAGTTGTGCTAGGAGAAATTTTAAGGAAAATTATTGATGGAATAAAAGAGTGGGCTTGGGAAAAATAATTATAGTTTGGGGTTTGGGTTGAGGATTCTTGGAAAATGGCTTTATTCAAAAAGAGGGAATGGGCTGTGGGTTTAAAGGAAATTCTAAATGAAAAATTAAAAGGGGTTTGAGATAAATAAGGATATGGAAAATAGGGAAAAGAGACCGGTCAGGAAATAGCAAATAAGAGAATCGGGGAAAAATGTAAAATGGATAGATATTAGGGTTTTTTTTTTAAAATAACTAAAATAATATTAAATATAAACTAACAAACTGGTAAGTGATAATTTATAAAAAGTACGGACATAGGCGTAAAAAGGAAACCGGGTATTACATCATACCACCCTTACAAAAATTTCGTCCTCGAAATTTAAAAGAGACAACTAGTTATAAATAATAAGCGAAGGATTATCATATTGAAAACTAATACAAGTTGATTTACTTAAAAAAAAGGTAGGCAAAGTTCTGAAGGTACATACACAAATATAAGAACCACATACAAAAGTTAGGCCTAAAAGCATAATACAGGAACACTATAAGGGCAACTACAAATACAAAAATATAGGTAACAATTAACGAATAATATTAATCGAAGTGTGCTCGGTAAACGTCGAAACCAAATGCGTGCACATCCAAGTATATCCAAATAGCAACCAGAAAGATAAGTGTACGGTTCAACTACTTATAATAGTAATCGTAGGCACAAAACTCAAAATAAAGTAACGACGATAATGTTAGTGAAAGCTAGCCCGTAGGTTAAAACATTTTAGGAAAACGCATCGAAGAATAGATTTAAAAAAATGATTTAGAAAACCTGTATAGTGAAAATAGGAAACATGAAACAAAATATGCGCGGTATAAGGGTTGCGCCACTGAAAATGAGAATAATAGTAATGTACTTAAAATACATCAAACGGAGTAGTCAATAACACGTATTCTTTGATAAGTTTAAAATACTAAAAACTAAATTTTGAATAACAGTGTCCCTAAATATAATTTGGGTAATAGGAAAAACACGAATAGGTATAGGGCTAGATAGGGTAATGATTATAAGGAGGTGTGGCTCAATCAGAAGGTTGAAGTGTGTCGGTTTTTAGGCTGAAGATCAAGGAGATTGGGATCGGGCCAGCACAGGAAGTAAGGATGAGCAACACAGGAATACAAAAGGAAAAGTGTGGGGAAAACAACAGTTGGTACAACACACGAATCAAAATTTGAAGAGTTAGTGAACTCGGAAGTTTCACAAGAATGGTTCTCCTCCTTGAAGGATCTCAAACGGGGTACAGACGAGGGATGGAGGGTGGCTCAATCCAAGGATCAGGGTGCGGTACTTTCTAATCGAAACGAGGGTGAAAACTATACAATGAGTAGGGGTGGACAGTCAGGGAACTCAGTAGAAAATAAACGGATATGAGCAATAAACAAGTGTCAAGCGAATCAATAATCGGGAATTTACGAACTCAGAAGATTCATCTCATTCAAGAAAATTTGAAACAAGGCATTCCCAAAGGCGAAAAATGGCCCTAAACTATACACAGTTTATTTGGCCAAAAAGACAACATCAAAAGATAATCCGTCAGTTGCGGTTGTGGATATTCAGTAGGTCGCGATAGGCTCACGCACTCAGGCAGGGGCGTCCATTTCCATATCGCCTCGCAGGCATCGCCACCGGAAGTTCTTCAACAGCAGGGTCTTGATCTTCTGATTCTCCTTCCTCGAATGGAGCTTCTTCATCGAGGTCCGATTCCATCAGATTCTCTTCTTCTGGATTCTCTTCCATGGGATTTTCCTCCACCGGTTCTTTCTCTATAGGGTTCTCTTCAGGATCTTCTTCTTCTTCTTCGTCGGAATTAGTTATCACTTTAAACTCTGGGGCGGCTACTCCTTCGTCCTCTGAAACGTGGTTTCCGAAGTTGACTTGGGGATCGTGGATCTCATCGTCAGAACTCGTCATCGTGTGGTCTAAGGATACGCATGACTGTGCATCCTTATCTAGATGCGGCGCTGCTCCGGGGTGTGCCATGGCCCGAAAAGAAAAGTCATGATCAGATAGTGGGATACATCAAGGAAAAAGCTCCGGGTACGAACTATAGGAAAACATGCGGTTGCAGGAGTTGGAAGATCAAGATCAGAATACTGTGGTCATGAATAAAATTAGATAAAGAAAAGCAAGAGAATGATATATGTATTATGATTCAAATTTTATTTCCTTCAACTAAAAGTTCGACGGATACAAAGGTTCAGATGGAAGGAAATGTTTATAAGAGTATGACAGCATAATACTGAAATTGGAAAGACATAAAATTCTTCTTTGACTGCCAGAACGCTGCATCATCGTTACGCAAGTTGAATCCTGTGTTGGGTCCGCTTTATCCTCGAAATTCGAACTAAGTAGAAATCCTTACTTGGCAGCAGTGGAGAGTGTGGACAAGTCTCCTCCTTTTAGCTCCTTCCTTTCAGGGCAACCGTTGATAAGATGTTTGTTGGACCCGCATCTCAAACATTTCCCTTGGGCGCGGCGACAGTCCTTCTGAAGATGTCCTGGCCTCTTACAGTATCCACAGCATGGGGTCTTCTGCCGCTTTTGTCGCTGGGGAACAAACTGACGCTTCATCATCTTCTCTTTCCTTCGTCTAATAGGGATCCCTTTATGCTAGGATGCTCTCGCTGGGGTCTGACTCACCGGTCTTCTCAGTCCTTCAGCTAATAAGTCGTCTGTTCGCTCTTGGGCTTCCTTCAAATCTTGCAGCACACTCAGGATCTCAACGGTCTGATTCTGGGGAGCGGATAAAGACGAAGAGTCGTTGGAAGACATGATCCTGAAATAACAATTTTGAGGATTATATAAGTCACAAGATTACGAATCAAAATGGATAGGGCAAAGATTCAAAAATATCAGAGATGCTGAATTTATTATAAGGGGAGAATCAACTGTATGACTTTAAGTCACTTGATTAGATTACGATAGTGCAATTGCAACCACGTAGCCTTGTCAAGTCACCCGAAACCATAGCGAATGGATAGCTGAACACACGATATGAATATGAATCAAGGATGACAGTTTACAACCTAGACCGAAGGATGTCTTGGATTGCCAAACTGTACACGAAAACTGCAATCCCAAACGATGCAAAACCTGGTCTCTGATACCAACTAAACCATGTCACGCCCCGCTTCCCAAAATACGGAATACGAGGGGTAAACAAGGCCAGCCATGCTCCTACGGTCAAGGAAAAGTCCTGCCGTAGTCACACTTCGGCTTCTAGTTTCTCATGGTAAACAGTATATATTGCACAGGTAATGAGAAATGCAGTAACTGAAGGAAACAATGTAAAGTCTGACCTGAAGTGGAACAAATAAAGGCAACACGTGAGGGCAAGTAAAGAAGTCTGTGATGCACGTCTAGTTCTGGTCCAGGCTAAAATCTTCTCCTCACACTGAGCATGCATACTCAGGTCGTCAGAGCGACACAAAAGCAATATAATGTATATAATCAAGTAACAATTCTAACAGTGGTGAAGGATATGAATAACAGTAAATCAATAACAGCATGAATATAAATGAGCAGAGATAAATGCAGCGGAACAGTAAAGCAGTATAACGATATGTCATGTATGTCAACACAGTATATAAGGAATGTAAATGACAGTAACCCTATCAGTCTCTAAGTCTCACTGCACAGGTCAATAAGCCTATCGTCAGTCCAAGTGTGAGAGTCAACCACTCGCGAGTGTCCTCCACCCAAGGGTAGAACCCAAGGGCAAGGGACCACGGGCCCAACATGTAACGAGTGTATCACGGTGATATAGCACATACCCTGTAAATCTCCATATAACTCCCTAAATATATAAGCCGGCATGGGACTCCCGAGATTATGTTGAATTCACACTTGAACTACCCCACACCCCGTGGTCTACATCAAATGCTAACCATAACCCTAAATACTAATCGATCCGTGACAAGTCTGCGCGAGAACTGGAGGCAGGACCTCCATCAAGCACGTCCCGACTAATACCTAAGATAAATGGCAGTGTCGGATGCCTTATCTATGACATCCGTGCAAGCGCTTCCATAAGTGTCCCATACCACTTATAGTCACACGTACACGCATCCCACAGACGTCGACAATGCAATAGAATAAAAGGGACACTGATTGTGCACAAGTACGTATCACTTTCACTTAATCACGAATACACGAACACTGACGTACTTGCCACAATCAACACTAAAATCTAACACTGGGTAATTGCACGACATCACGGGATAATCACTACAATGATATAAATATGATATGATGCATGAACAGTATAAGAAGCACAACTAAGGTATCATAAAAACAACAGTCTATCACTTGCACGATTTATCATGAAACATGTGTATATAATTTAGCGAAATGATAAACAGGTAGTAATTAATATGTTCATTTAGCTATCCATCTAATTTGGTTTCGAGCCAAACGGGTTTCTGGATCATTAGTTATAACGATTTCATTTTAAGCGCACGCGGCTGGAAATCCGGTTTCAGAATCAGGAATCCATTTCGCAACGCATTTTAACCCTGGTTGGGATCATAATTTAGCGACGCTACAGTTGAATGAATTCTAGGGTTTTCAGTAAAGTTTTCAACGCAACAAACGGATCTTCAATCGCGTCTGTACGTTAGGAGTTATAATCAATTTAATATTAACATGTCAATTCTGATTCTGCTGGGACTGTTATGTGTCCCGATCTACTAAATTACAGATTAAATATCAAACGGTAACGAAACGGGATGAAATCAATTGTGTTGTCTAGATAATAGGTTTATTTATAATAAACAGAAGAGTTCCGCAACTTACGAGTTAAGGAAAACCTATGGTATCCATTACGGGACAGCAAGCACAATTTGAGTCGCTCTGGACTGCAGTCCAGAGTCGCACTCCGATACAATTATCATCACGATTTAGGTACAGGAATGTCTGGAAACTAGCATAGGGTTAAAGTTCGTCGAGTTAGCTTCGATTTAATCCCTCGAACGCACCATTCTACTATGTATATGATTTATGGTGAATTTAACGGTTTTCAGGTACAGTAAAATTTCAGTTTTATGGTTAAAACTTGGGGTAGTCGTTTTAGTCATTATCAATTACATCATCCAACGAAATTCACACACTATGTTCACAGCCCTACGGGCCAACCTAAACCATTGAGTTCCGTCAAATCTGATACTATTTTCCTAAGGGACCAAGCATCGAACAGTTACAACACATAATTCTAACTAATCTTGCAACTTTAATATTTGTGTAATTAACACTTGTATCATAGGTAAATAGCATGTAAGCAAGTAAAAACTTGCCTGGAGATGTCCCGGGGATGTACGGTGGCTGTGTTGTCACGAACGCGCGACACACGTGCGGCACGGCAACTTGATTTGGCTCGGACTCGTGTCTCGGCAGCGGCTCGCAGCTTGGTGTCGGGGTTCTGCTCTCGGTCAGTGGGGGCTCGGGACGTCGTCGGGTGTCGGCGGTGGTCACAGCTCTTGGTGGTGGGGCTTAAGTCGAATTGATGACCACGACAACGAAATGGCACAGTTAGATTGTCTACAATACGGCGCGATACAGGTGTGTACACGGGGTTGCATGGATGCAGGGCACAGGGTGGTTCGGTTCTGGTGTAGAGGTAGGCATGGTATTGGGCATGAGGTGGCACCATGCTGGTGTGGAGGTGGGTATGATGCTGGGCACGAAGTGGCACCATGCTGGTGTGGAGTGGAGCTCGAGAAGAGAGTAGGAGGTAGAGGAGTGAGTTGAAGAGAGACGGTGGGAAAGATGACGACGACGATGATGTCGACGAGATGCAGTGGCCGTGGGCCGCGAGGGATGCAGTGGGCGAGAAGGTGGGAGCGAGAGAGGAGGAGGAGTGATTGTGTGAGGAAGAGAAGGAGGTGGTTGTGTCGTGATGGAGGTGGTGCAAGGTGGTCGCGGCGGGGCTCGGTGGATTCGAGGGTGCAGAGAGTGGGGAAAACGCGAGGGAAAGAGAAAGAGATTGTGGAGGCGAGAGAAGGGAGAGAGAGGAGGTAGTGGGGACGGAGTCGCGCGTCGTTGGCGTAACGGGCGCAAGCGTGGGCGTCGGCGGAGGCAGAGGCGAAACGCGCGCGAGGAAAAGGGAAAGAGCCGTTGGGATTTTAAGAAGATGAACAGGGCTAAGCGGGTCGGGTCGAAGCGCGAGCGGGTGAGGGGAGAGCGGGACGCGGGAGCGGGCCGGGCCGGCGAAATTAAAAGAAAATCAACAACTAAACAAAAGAGAGGGGCCCGGGCTGAGCTGCAAATTTAAATGGGAAAAATCAAATTGAAAAAAGAGAACGGGCCGGCTAAGAAAAGTTTGGGCTGGAAGAAAATAAGGCAAAGAATTTAATGAGGGAAAAATAAGAATGGGCCGGGGTGAGTTGTGCTAGGAGAAATTTTAAGGAAAATTATTGATGGAATAAAAGAGTGGGCTTGGGAAAAATAATTATAGTTTGGGGTTTGGGTTGAGGATTCTTGGAAAATGGCTTTATTCAAAAAGAGGGAATGGGCTGTGGGTTTAAAGGAAATTCTAAATGAAAAATTAAAAGGGGTTTGAGATAAATAAGGATATGGAAAATAGGGAAAAGAGACCGGTCAGGAAATAGCAAATAAGAGAATCGGGGAAAAATGTAAAATGGATAGATATTAGGGTTTTTTTTTTAAAATAACTAAAATAATATTAAATATAAACTAACAAACTGGTAAGTGATAATTTATAAAAAGTACGGACATAGGCGTAAAAAGGAAACCGGGTATTACATCATACCACCCTTACAAAAATTTCGTCCTCGAAATTTAAAAGAGACAACTAGTTATAAATAATAAGCGAAGGATTATCATATTGAAAACTAATACAAGTTGATTTACTTAAAAAAAAGGTAGGCAAAGTTCTGAAGGTACATACACAAATATAAGAACCACATACAAAAGTTAGGCCTAAAAGCATAATACAGGAACACTATAAGGGCAACTACAAATACAAAAATATAGGTAACAATTAACGAATAATATTAATCGAAGTGTGCTCGGTAAACGTCGAAACCAAATGCGTGCACATCCAAGTATATCCAAATAGCAACCAGAAAGATAAGTGTACGGTTCAACTACTTATAATAGTAATCGTAGGCACAAAACTCAAAATAAAGTAACGACGATAATGTTAGTGAAAGCTAGCCCGTAGGTTAAAACATTTTAGGAAAACGCATCGAAGAATAGATTTAAAAAAATGATTTAGAAAACCTGTATAGTGAAAATAGGAAACATGAAACAAAATATGCGCGGTATAAGGGTTGCGCCACTGAAAATGAGAATAATAGTAATGTACTTAAAATACATCAAACGGAGTAGTCAATAACACGTATTCTTTGATAAGTTTAAAATACTAAAAACTAAATTTTGAATAACAGTGTCCCTAAATATAATTTGGGTAATAGGAAAAACACGAATAGGTATAGGGCTAGATAGGGTAATGATTATAAGGAGGTGTGGCTCAATCAGAAGGTTGAAGTGTGTCGGTTTTTAGGCTGAAGATCAAGGAGATTGGGATCGGGCCAGCACAGGAAGTAAGGATGAGCAACACAGGAATACAAAAGGAAAAGTGTGGGGAAAACAACAGTTGGTACAACACACGAATCAAAATTTGAAGAGTTAGTGAACTCGGAAGTTTCACAAGAATGGTTCTCCTCCTTGAAGGATCTCAAACGGGGTACAGACGAGGGATGGAGGGTGGCTCAATCCAAGGATCAGGGTGCGGTACTTTCTAATCGAAACGAGGGTGAAAACTATACAATGAGTAGGGGTGGACAGTCAGGGAACTCAGTAGAAAATAAACGGATATGAGCAATAAACAAGTGTCAAGCGAATCAATAATCGGGAATTTACGAACTCAGAAGATTCATCTCATTCAAGAAAATTTGAAACAAGGCATTCCCAAAGGCGAAAAATGGCCCTAAACTATACACAGTTTATTTGGCCAAAAAGACAACATCAAAAGATAATCCGTCAGTTGCGGTTGTGGATATTCAGTAGGTCGCGATAGGCTCACGCACTCAGGCAGGGGCGTCCATTTCCATATCGCCTCGCAGGCATCGCCACCGGAAGTTCTTCAACAGCAGGGTCTTGATCTTCTGATTCTCCTTCCTCGAATGGAGCTTCTTCATCGAGGTCCGATTCCATCAGATTCTCTTCTTCTGGATTCTCTTCCATGGGATTTTCCTCCACCGGTTCTTTCTCTATAGGGTTCTCTTCAGGATCTTCTTCTTCTTCTTCGTCGGAATTAGTTATCACTTTAAACTCTGGGGCGGCTACTCCTTCGTCCTCTGAAACGTGGTTTCCGAAGTTGACTTGGGGATCGTGGATCTCATCGTCAGAACTCGTCATCGTGTGGTCTAAGGATACGCATGACTGTGCATCCTTATCTAGATGCGGCGCTGCTCCGGGGTGTGCCATGGCCCGAAAAGAAAAGTCATGATCAGATAGTGGGATACATCAAGGAAAAAGCTCCGGGTACGAACTATAGGAAAACATGCGGTTGCAGGAGTTGGAAGATCAAGATCAGAATACTGTGGTCATGAATAAAATTAGATAAAGAAAAGCAAGAGAATGATATATGTATTATGATTCAAATTTTATTTCCTTCAACTAAAAGTTCGACGGATACAAAGGTTCAGATGGAAGGAAATGTTTATAAGAGTATGACAGCATAATACTGAAATTGGAAAGACATAAAATTCTTCTTTGACTGCCAGAACGCTGCATCATCGTTACGCAAGTTGAATCCTGTGTTGGGTCCGCTTTATCCTCGAAATTCGAACTAAGTAGAAATCCTTACTTGGCAGCAGTGGAGAGTGTGGACAAGTCTCCTCCTTTTAGCTCCTTCCTTTCAGGGCAACCGTTGATAAGATGTTTGTTGGACCCGCATCTCAAACATTTCCCTTGGGCGCGGCGACAGTCCTTCTGAAGATGTCCTGGCCTCTTACAGTATCCACAGCATGGGGTCTTCTGCCGCTTTTGTCGCTGGGGAACAAACTGACGCTTCATCATCTTCTCTTTCCTTCGTCTAATAGGGATCCCTTTATGCTAGGATGCTCTCGCTGGGGTCTGACTCACCGGTCTTCTCAGTCCTTCAGCTAATAAGTCGTCTGTTCGCTCTTGGGCTTCCTTCAAATCTTGCAGCACACTCAGGATCTCAACGGTCTGATTCTGGGGAGCGGATAAAGACGAAGAGTCGTTGGAAGACATGATCCTGAAATAACAATTTTGAGGATTATATAAGTCACAAGATTACGAATCAAAATGGATAGGGCAAAGATTCAAAAATATCAGAGATGCTGAATTTATTATAAGGGGAGAATCAACTGTATGACTTTAAGTCACTTGATTAGATTACGATAGTGCAATTGCAACCACGTAGCCTTGTCAAGTCACCCGAAACCATAGCGAATGGATAGCTGAACACACGATATGAATATGAATCAAGGATGACAGTTTACAACCTAGACCGAAGGATGTCTTGGATTGCCAAACTGTACACGAAAACTGCAATCCCAAACGATGCAAAACCTGGTCTCTGATACCAACTAAACCATGTCACGCCCCGCTTCCCAAAATACGGAATACGAGGGGTAAACAAGGCCAGCCATGCTCCTACGGTCAAGGAAAAGTCCTGCCGTAGTCACACTTCGGCTTCTAGTTTCTCATGGTAAACAGTATATATTGCACAGGTAATGAGAAATGCAGTAACTGAAGGAAACAATGTAAAGTCTGACCTGAAGTGGAACAAATAAAGGCAACACGTGAGGGCAAGTAAAGAAGTCTGTGATGCACGTCTAGTTCTGGTCCAGGCTAAAATCTTCTCCTCACACTGAGCATGCATACTCAGGTCGTCAGAGCGACACAAAAGCAATATAATGTATATAATCAAGTAACAATTCTAACAGTGGTGAAGGATATGAATAACAGTAAATCAATAACAGCATGAATATAAATGAGCAGAGATAAATGCAGCGGAACAGTAAAGCAGTATAACGATATGTCATGTATGTCAACACAGTATATAAGGAATGTAAATGACAGTAACCCTATCAGTCTCTAAGTCTCACTGCACAGGTCAATAAGCCTATCGTCAGTCCAAGTGTGAGAGTCAACCACTCGCGAGTGTCCTCCACCCAAGGGTAGAACCCAAGGGCAAGGGACCACGGGCCCAACATGTAACGAGTGTATCACGGTGATATAGCACATACCCTGTAAATCTCCATATAACTCCCTAAATATATAAGCCGGCATGGGACTCCCGAGATTATGTTGAATTCACACTTGAACTACCCCACACCCCGTGGTCTACATCAAATGCTAACCATAACCCTAAATACTAATCGATCCGTGACAAGTCTGCGCGAGAACTGGAGGCAGGACCTCCATCAAGCACGTCCCGACTAATACCTAAGATAAATGGCAGTGTCGGATGCCTTATCTATGACATCCGTGCAAGCGCTTCCATAAGTGTCCCATACCACTTATAGTCACACGTACACGCATCCCACAGACGTCGACAATGCAATAGAATAAAAGGGACACTGATTGTGCACAAGTACGTATCACTTTCACTTAATCACGAATACACGAACACTGACGTACTTGCCACAATCAACACTAAAATCTAACACTGGGTAATTGCACGACATCACGGGATAATCACTACAATGATATAAATATGATATGATGCATGAACAGTATAAGAAGCACAACTAAGGTATCATAAAAACAACAGTCTATCACTTGCACGATTTATCATGAAACATGTGTATATAATTTAGCGAAATGATAAACAGGTAGTAATTAATATGTTCATTTAGCTATCCATCTAATTTGGTTTCGAGCCAAACGGGTTTCTGGATCATTAGTTATAACGATTTCATTTTAAGCGCACGCGGCTGGAAATCCGGTTTCAGAATCAGGAATCCATTTCGCAACGCATTTTAACCCTGGTTGGGATCATAATTTAGCGACGCTACAGTTGAATGAATTCTAGGGTTTTCAGTAAAGTTTTCAACGCAACAAACGGATCTTCAATCGCGTCTGTACGTTAGGAGTTATAATCAATTTAATATTAACATGTCAATTCTGATTCTGCTGGGACTGTTATGTGTCCCGATCTACTAAATTACAGATTAAATATCAAACGGTAACGAAACGGGATGAAATCAATTGTGTTGTCTAGATAATAGGTTTATTTATAATAAACAGAAGAGTTCCGCAACTTACGAGTTAAGGAAAACCTATGGTATCCATTACGGGACAGCAAGCACAATTTGAGTCGCTCTGGACTGCAGTCCAGAGTCGCACTCCGATACAATTATCATCACGATTTAGGTACAGGAATGTCTGGAAACTAGCATAGGGTTAAAGTTCGTCGAGTTAGCTTCGATTTAATCCCTCGAACGCACCATTCTACTATGTATATGATTTATGGTGAATTTAACGGTTTTCAGGTACAGTAAAATTTCAGTTTTATGGTTAAAACTTGGGGTAGTCGTTTTAGTCATTATCAATTACATCATCCAACGAAATTCACACACTATGTTCACAGCCCTACGGGCCAACCTAAACCATTGAGTTCCGTCAAATCTGATACTATTTTCCTAAGGGACCAAGCATCGAACAGTTACAACACATAATTCTAACTAATCTTGCAACTTTAATATTTGTGTAATTAACACTTGTATCATAGGTAAATAGCATGTAAGCAAGTAAAAACTTGCCTGGAGATGTCCCGGGGATGTACGGTGGCTGTGTTGTCACGAACGCGCGACACACGTGCGGCACGGCAACTTGATTTGGCTCGGACTCGTGTCTCGGCAGCGGCTCGCAGCTTGGTGTCGGGGTTCTGCTCTCGGTCAGTGGGGGCTCGGGACGTCGTCGGGTGTCGGCGGTGGTCACAGCTCTTGGTGGTGGGGCTTAAGTCGAATTGATGACCACGACAACGAAATGGCACAGTTAGATTGTCTACAATACGGCGCGATACAGGTGTGTACACGGGGTTGCATGGATGCAGGGCACAGGGTGGTTCGGTTCTGGTGTAGAGGTAGGCATGGTATTGGGCATGAGGTGGCACCATGCTGGTGTGGAGGTGGGTATGATGCTGGGCACGAAGTGGCACCATGCTGGTGTGGAGTGGAGCTCGAGAAGAGAGTAGGAGGTAGAGGAGTGAGTTGAAGAGAGACGGTGGGAAAGATGACGACGACGATGATGTCGACGAGATGCAGTGGCCGTGGGCCGCGAGGGATGCAGTGGGCGAGAAGGTGGGAGCGAGAGAGGAGGAGGAGTGATTGTGTGAGGAAGAGAAGGAGGTGGTTGTGTCGTGATGGAGGTGGTGCAAGGTGGTCGCGGCGGGGCTCGGTGGATTCGAGGGTGCAGAGAGTGGGGAAAACGCGAGGGAAAGAGAAAGAGATTGTGGAGGCGAGAGAAGGGAGAGAGAGGAGGTAGTGGGGACGGAGTCGCGCGTCGTTGGCGTAACGGGCGCGAGCGTGGGCGTCGGCGGAGGCAGAGGCGAAACGCGCGCGAGGAAAAGGGAAAGAGCCGTTGGGATTTTAAGAAGATGAACAGGGCTAAGCGGGTCGGGTCGAAGCGCGAGCGGGTGAGGGGAGAGCGGGACGCGGGAGCGGGCCGGGCCGGCGAAATTAAAAGAAAATCAACAACTAAACAAAAGAGAGGGGCCCGGGCTGAGCTGCAAATTTAAATGGGAAAAATCAAATTGAAAAAAGAGAACGGGCCGGCTAAGAAAAGTTTGGGCTGGAAGAAAATAAGGCAAAGAATTTAATGAGGGAAAAATAAGAATGGGCCGGGGTGAGTTGTGCTAGGAGAAATTTTAAGGAAAATTATTGATGGAATAAAAGAGTGGGCTTGGGAAAAATAATTATAGTTTGGGGTTTGGGTTGAGGATTCTTGGAAAATGGCTTTATTCAAAAAGAAGGAATGGGCTGTGGGTTTAAAGGAAATTCTAAATGAAAAATTAAAATGGGTTTGAGATAAATAAGGATATGGAAAATAGGGAAAAGAGACCGGTCAGGAAATAGCAAATAAGAGAATCGGGGAAAAATGTAAAATGGATAGATATTAGGGTTTTTTTTTTAAAATAACTAAAATAATATTAAATATAAACTAACAAACTGGTAAGTGATAATTTATAAAAAGTACGGACATAGGCGTAAAAAGGAAACCGGGTATTACAAGTAACCTGAAAGAGAAGCAAGTTCTCAAAACCATTACTATCAACTGAATACCAAACTCAAGTATCTACATCTTCGATCACCTTGAAGAATACCGATACTTGCATCACGTAGTTCTTTACTTTATTCTTGTACCTATAACTTTTCAAAACTTGGACCTTGTATTTCTACAAAACACTAGTCTAAAACTTGAGAAGTCGCAAGTAAATAGAATATAGTACGAGTACTATACCCTCTGTCCTAATGGACACTGGACAACATACATTACTTTGTATAAGTCCTCTGAGTTAAATAACTCAAACCGTATGCGTTGTAGGTTGAAAACTGTACTATGGTTAAGAAGAATTACATCGCTGTTTAATGCTCTTTAGCTAACCATCAACTGATATAGGTAAATGTCATGGACATAATTTCAAAAAGTTATATCTCACTTTATGAAATAAACGTACATATATATCAGTTTGAAATTGGTTCATAACAACGGATATTCAAAACCAAATATTTGCAGTCAGGCAAAACCCCATGCGATTTTCTCAAATATCACCAATTACAACGAATTCCGATATAATGAGGATATAATCACCTAATTCCCAATAACTTACTCCCACTCATCATCTGTAAAACCATACAGATGTGAGAATCAAACCTGGTAAATACATATCCTGGGGTAAGGATCTAATTGGGAAATCAGTTTTCGATTAACAACGGACAGTGAAACTGAAACATGAAAATGTTTCGAAGGGGCAGCCGGGTATTCCTAGTAATGCCTCTTCCATTATCCAGATTCATAACTGTAACCGTATATTTCGCGGTTTGTCGTGAATAATAGCAGTCGCATTTAACTTTGGCCTCTTTCTAATCCCTTTATTTGTCTTTACTTATTACCTTCTGTACACTACATTTCTTCCTTCTCCACCTTTTGGCACCTGCCTATGGTTTGGAAGAAGACTATCCAATAAGCGCAATAGGTGTACCCTCTCCTAATCATAGGAGTCCTCACAACCTGAGAAAAGGAAAAAGGAAAAGACAACTGAATAAACCTATTCAATTTTCTCCTGAACCGGAAACCATCCTCGAAACTGAAACAATTTTCTTTGAGTTCGTATGTAACTATACGATGGTCATATCTAATAAAAGGTATTTTCGTAGTAATACGGAATGTTCCAGAGAAAAAGCAAAGGGTAAAAGTAGGAGTGGCAATGAAGTATGCAACTCTGACAATCCAAAAGTTAACGTGTTTTAAGAAGGTTCGGTTAACTTGGTTTATGAGTTATAGTCTAGGGTCGGGCCATGGTCGCTGCCAAAGAGAGAGAGAGAAAAGAAACACTCAGCGTACACTCTAACCTAGATCAGAATGATCAATCACTTTATCTAATCAAGATGTCTCCCACTGTATTCTCAAATTCTCCTCCAAACCTGAAAAAGAATTAGTTGGGATCACCCGAGGATTAAACCAACTCATCAGTGTGATCGGGATCCAACTATCATTGCATGATAACCTGATGGAATCCACTCAAGTTATCACACTCCAGAAGGTATGCACATGTCTGGCAAGTTTCCTGTATGCTTGAAACCCCCGATGTGATTTTTACTTCATGCTCTTATGACCTTGACGAAGGCCAACATATCATAAGTCGCATGTCAAGTTCTACTCGTCATTATCCAGGTTAATTTGAACCTACCCGTACATACCCTTGACGAAGGCCGAAATAGTAGTACGACTATCCCAAACCAACACATTTATCTATGCAACAGAAAAGTAACAAATAGCTACCATACACCATGCCTTGACGAAGGCCAACATACATAGCATGAATACTAAGTGCTACCTGTCTGAAATGATGGAGGGCTACGAATAGTTTTTGGCGAAAAACCTTTAACGAATGAACTTGATATCGTTGAAGGAACCGGATAGTTTTTTTATAAATATATAGTGGCGAAAACCTTTTCTAAAGAGGCCACTCTCGGTGAAGGGATCTTGGCTCTTTCCTCGTAGAATGAGGTGCTGGATATTCATAACTGAATACCGCTGTGCCAAGCAAAAAGTAATCGACTATAGTGAAGTTATTACCCTGAAGCAAACTTCTTCCAAAGGGGTCACTCCCGATGAAGAGATCTCGGCCCTTGCCTCGTCGAATGAGATGCAGGATATTCATAACCGAATACCATTGTGAAAAACAAAAGAAAACGCCCTCGTAATAACAACTTTTTTTAAAATTGTTCCAACAACATCGAATGGGTCTGTTTTCCTTGCATTGATCAGAATCAACGCAATCCCATCAATTAATCACGCCACAAAAGAACGAATATATGATGTACGTATATGCCATCCGCATTCGCCACTGGGTCCCGTCATCACCCGTTAGGTTGCTTAACTAACGACAGAGCGGGGACTGGACTAGCGCGGGTGTAAAACATATACAACATCTACCAGTATATATATAAAATATATAATAATCACTCCAGGCATGATAAATGCAACATCACAGATAAGCAAAAAGTATCACAGAACAATACAAATAATCTGGGAGCCCCGGGTTTCCTTTGAGCCCCAAGTGATACCCGACGTTCCTCTGGTCGTATGGATAGCCTGTTGATTGATTCAAAAAAGTGTTTGTTTGTAGTTAACCGCAATCAGAACGGTGTCGCGCGTAGCTAGACCGAGGTGAGTACGGGTCGTCCTCTGGGAAACGTGGAACCTTTTATTTTTACTTTAGATGTGTTGAGAAAGAGAGGAGGAATAAAGAATTTTGTGAAAAGTTTCTAGATCTACTTTAAACAAGAATGTTAAATATAAATCTAGATTATTTTAGAGATTTAAATAATATAATAATAGGGCTTGTAGGGTTCGTTAGGATTTAGTAGTTATGGAAGATTAATTAAAAGTTACCATTTTTATCCATTAATAGATTTAGAACTAGAACGACGGTGATGCGTGTAGATTAGGGTTTCTGGAGGGAAAAGGAATCCCACTCGTAACCCTTATCTCGACACGGAACTCCGTTCATATCTAGCCTTTACCAAAACAATCATTAATCTAATCTCTAATCGCGGTCGGAACTAGCAAAGAATTGCTAGCGCGCCCGATTAGGATGTTAATGATTATTTTGATAAAGTTCCTAAACTTTATAGGACTTAAAAAGGGTTTAATTATTTTCATCGCCCATTAACCTACCCTAATCCTACGAACCCTAACAAGCGGAGAATTACTCGCGCATGTTGGGAGAAGAAGATGAAAAGAAAGAGAGGGAGAACATAATGTAAAAAACAATTAAAAAGAACTACCTTTATTAATCAACTGAACAAGCTACACTTTTATTCCGTAGAAAATGATTACAAACTAGTGCTTCTCGATCTTTCCTAAGGAGGTAGTCGAACAGTCGATGATCAGCCTGGATGCGTGAGCGTCGGGAGCTTCGTGATCTCGTCGGCTTGATAGCTTTTCCAAGAGGCTCTCGGTGCCTTTTTATAGTGCAAACCCAGAATCTTATTATTGAGAAGTTGGTAAAATTCAGCAGTTGTCAATCTCCCAAAATATTGCCTTCCAATTCATCATTATTGCGGCGGATCCGCGGCCCCAGGGTGGGTTTGGCCACGGATCCGCGCTCAAGGGATGTGATCAATTGCTTATTTTTCTTGGGCTTTCATCTGGTGACATGTGGCAATCCTACGCATCTTCAGAATCTGAAAATCTTTTCTCTGTTGCTTCCAGACTTGGTCTCCAAGTTTGCTTCTTAATTTGGCAAGTTTTCTTCAACAAATTGATTTGTTTGTTAAATCCTTCATAACAACTTGGAAATATTCTGCACAACAACTCAAATAAGATTTTAGTAGACTTTGTTCTACTAGGATTAGATCAATAATATTATTTGCATACATTTTCCTACCAAATGATAATTAAATATATTAACACATGGAAAATAATGTTTTTACACATAAACCCTTATATGTATAATATATTATAATAAAGTCCTTTTTTAATATAAAAATGGTACGAAAAATGTACTACAAATGTGCAGTTTTATCGACTGAACACCTGTGCAATGAAAACCTAGACCCCTACGAGCGCGGCAAGTTACCCGCCAAAACCAGAAGCATGGCAGCCCCCTTCAGCAAAGTGAATGGGCCATCCGGCACTTCACGGAATCTGGTAACTTGAGCACCCCTCCTTGGGTCAACCTGTACCCCCTACGAGTGAGGAGAATAGCCTTCCAATTCTAGAGTGAGGCATCCTCCTTCTCAACGCCATGAGATGCGGACCCGTTGCCCTCCAGAACCCGGCTATCCGTGTACTCCATCGTGGGGTAATCCTAGTACAGAAAAAAAAAATATATACAACGATGACATCGACCTTAACTCGGTCGTGCCCCAAACAAATAATATATAAACAGGCAGTGACGGCAGTCCACATGTCGGACGCTCGCCCCGCGATATCAAATGTACAAATAAAACTAAACTGTACTAACATTGCACCCAAGCTATCCACCACGACAAATCCGCAACAATACAGCACAACACAGAACATCAACGTGAATGTCACGTTCGCAAACCCGTCTAAAAGAACTATAGCAATTAGACAAGTTGTACCGATCCAATGACATTCACGGTCGCAGATAGAAATGTATGTACTAAAAACTTTAAACAATGTTAGAAATATCGACTTCGAAATAACCCCGAATAGCCCCCAAACAACTAGATAAAACTATATTCAAACTGAGTTAAATAAGCAATACCACTGAACAAATATTCCAGAGACTAGATGCCATTGGGGTGAAGAAAATGTGAAGCAAAGAATTTGGCTTGTGAAAAAAATAGCTTGCTGTTGTTTTCTTGTGAGGAAAAATAATGGGATAAGCAACAAACGAATTTTGGTTCTCTGTGGTTTTCATGAAGTGGTTGTGTTGAGTATATTAATTTAAGCAACACATGAAAATCTCAACCCAAGAAAATCACAGCCCACCCAAAAATCAGCCACTAATTTTCCCTCACCAAAAATCAATAGCCACTAAATTCCCTCATCACCAAAAATATCATTGGTATTGCTTCGGGGTTGTTTCGATTTTGATATTTTAACATTGTCTAAACAACTAGTATGTGGTTAATGGGTTGGCTCTGATACCATATAAGGTTATGCCAGCGCCCCGGCCATCAATCCGTGGACAAACGCGGAACAAAAACTTATTTAAACCGGTGCTAACGGAACCCGATTCCCGGATCGAACCATTAACCCTATACTAGTAAACTGTAAAAGGAGTTTATAGAGGTTATACCGATCGATCCATGTCCTTCGGTTTCCAACCTCTGTCCCAAGCTCCTCGCGGCTTCCTCGATCAAGTTCGGTCTCCGGTCTCCCTCGTCGAAGACGATCCACGTCGAGGATTAGTAATACGGGCTCCCGCTTCAAAACCGAAGCAACTCGGGCATCCAGTTTGCTAGCCTAGATACCCAAGATGAAATAGAGATAGTGTGTGAATAGTTTGTCTCAAAGCACTCAAGAATTTAGGTAGAGGTGGATGAAGTTGCCAAGAGGTGAAAAAGTGAGCATAGGTTTTGGCTAAGAGGAAAAATAAGCTTGCTGGAAAAAATGGGGCTCGGCCAAAAAAATGGTTCACTGTTGATTTTTGTGAGTGGTGAAGTGTATGTGATTAATCAAGCAACTCAAGAAAATTTTCCCATCACAAAAAACAACAACCACTCCATTATTGCCACTTCAAAAATATCTCACACAAGAAAATATCTAGCAGCAAACAAAACCCAATCAATGCACAAAACATGACTCATGAAATGCCCATGCCCAAAATTTCCATGAATTAATCAAAACACTATGACTCACATTTTCAACCAATTAAACATTAAACTAAATATTTAAGACAATAAAAGAAATGGCAACTCCAAAAGTAAACTCGTAACGAATTACAAGAACACCCATTATCTGTATATATATACCTGCATCCGTATTCTGATTGAATACGAACACAACGAGACGAAAGTAATCCAAAAATATAATACTAGGATCCGGCTTAAACCAAAGCCCACTAGTATTATCCGTCCGATCATGATCCGTGCATAAGTGCACAAATATGTTCGAACCCTACCATAAAACCATACGGCCTCTACAACGTTTCGCCCGAACTAGGGAAACCCTATATGTGGGACTCTAAAGACTCGTCAATACGCTGGCAGTGGGTTTAACTACAAGCACGTCAGTGGCACTAGCTGTACGTAACGGCTGCCCAGGTATTGAGCGAAAGCGAGGCCGACGAGCAAACTCATCCTGAAACTCTACTAAGCTTGACAGTGACAATATCCGTACAGTCTGGTCCTTTCGTCTATGAGTATCGCATATCGAGTCTAGGGGGGTGGATAAAGTCAGACCCCTAATAACGCGACATTTAGAGTCGGCATGAAACCTATCACCAACTGAGAAACTACCGATCCTAGATCGGTAATTCTCGTCTACCCCGGCCGAGGATTTCTGGTGATGGCCATCCGTGCACTCCGCGACATCAACCCCCAATAAAGGGAGAGACAAATCCCCTGACGACCCGCTCACTGCCTCCATGTGGCTCGGGACTGTACCCAACTAAAACCTGTATGCACGAATCCTTTGAGCCGTGGTAGGGTAGTAATCAAAGCACAGTGGGAATTCACATGAGACAAATGACGATCTTAGGTCAATAGACTAACCTGTACATATGTTACTTGGGAACTGCTATATGACAATAGGTATAATACCAACTAGCATGTTCCCGGCGAGTCCGTCCGGTGTACTCATAACCCAATGAGCACCTGTATACATCTTAGGTAAACCAACTGACACCAATAGCTTGTGAGACCGGCCACCGCCCCTCGTCGGGGTCTCGATCCGTATATACTAGTCTAATCTTGGAGTATCGATGCCCAGTCTCGAAACTCCTATGACTAGGGACACTTTAAGGTTGTGCTTATAGACCACCCAACTCTCACGTATATGATCGCCATCATACTGCTGGTAGTCAAACATGAATCCTATGGGCTCTATCAACATATAATAGTTATCTGTAATATCACCTGAAGCATGTACACGATGATAAAGACAAACCACATAGCATACTATCATCTCGAGTAAGATTGTTCTACCAGTATAGGTCCTCCCTCAATCATTGCAATCACGTGCCTGCGATCCAATAATTGACTTGAGAGCACTATAGCCAACAGCTGGTTCCCCAAGCTGCAGCTTTGCCGACGGAATTAGTCCTCAAAAAACTGTCACCTACCAAGGACCAAGGTCGACGCATGGGGCAGAATATTCAAGCTCTCAAATGAAACAGGGGGTAGGCTCGGCAAAATCCTGAGGCTAATCAAATCCCGGCCGTAAGAAACGGTCGACGTCGATATCGGCATCATACAAAATGAGCTGGGAGCAGTTCTCCGTATGGTCATGTTTCAACCCCAGTAGTGAATGTTGTTGTTCCAACTGGGAACAGTTTCAAACTGTTGCGAAGTGTCAGAAAAAATGCACCTTCTGCAATATTGAAGAAATCTCCGCAGCCCATGGAGATCCCACGAGAGCAGAAACCGGTTCGCTCCCTAAAACAACTTTCCTCATATATATATATAAGGTGTGGAAGCAAGTGAAGGTCTCTGTCGTCAACCGCGGCTCTTCCCCTAGACATCAGCCAAATTCTGACAAATCCCCTTTCAAATACATGGGGATTCATCCCAAGATGGATCCTGATACAGCGGTTCCTCCCAAAACTAAAGCGGCTTTTCACAAAAAAGAAAGACCTAATAAAGCTCAAGTGCTCGAAGCAAACTCCAAAGGCCAAAACTCCAAACACCCCAAGCTTGGGGGCATGGCAGTTCACATAGTCTATGTGGTGAATTCCAAAGAGAAAGTTCGAGCTTCTACTAGTCACCAATCTCAAACTCGGTCCATGACAAAAGTTCAACTGCAATGTGAAAAGCTGCAGTTGATGCTCGCTCAGGCGGCAACAAACACTAATCCATCGCCTAAGGAAAATCCCGAGGACGCACCCGAAGAAAGAGTAGAAAAGGAGTCGGATATTTATTTCTTAAAGCGTGCTCTAAGAAAGAGAGAAGAAGAGGCGGCAGAAATGTCCACTAAAATGAACCAGATGACCCTTCTAATTCAGAATATAGATGGAATGATGGTTCAATCAGAACCACTGGCAGATGAACCGCCGGTAGTCGGTCTTAAAGATAAGGATGAAATTTCAAATCCTCTGCAAACCTCATCAACGGCTGAGGAGGAAATGATTCCTAAAAGAAAAGCTGGACACATATATCGCTCAGCAAGTCAAAACTCACTATGCCAGTGAAGCATCAAATAGACCAATCAAGACTGGTCGACCGTATCTGGCGTGCTACGATCAAATACAGTACCCGCCAGAATACACACTTCCGAATCCATATATACAAAGGAATCGGGAATCCTCACCAGCACATCACACGATTTAAATCCATGCGCGGTAACACTGGAGAGAATGATATACTTCTCCTCTGACAGTTCGTCAGCTGTCTGGCAGGTATGCGGAACTCCCGAATGACTCCGTGAATACCTTCGACGAGATGGAGATGCTCTTCTATCAAAGATTCGCTAGTGGAAATAAATGCACTACCGTAACGACGTTGGTCAATGAAAGGGTTAGACCGAATGAGACCTGGGTTCAATATGTTACCCGATGGCGAAATCTCTGGTCAAAATGCGAGCAACGTATCGAAGAAGCTGCAGCTATGGAAATGTTCATAGCAACCCTTGACCCAAATTCAAAAGGTGTCACGCCCCGCTTCCCAGTGTACGGCGAAGTGGACGTGACGAGGCCCGCTACGTATATACTCAGAAGTATATACGCTAAGCGTAACTAAGCAATATAAAGTAAATCACAAGAGACGAATAATATGGAAATAACAGCAACTTTTATTAATAACATTCTTTTTACAATGCAGGAAAAGAAAATACAACTGGAATGAAAATGCAATGCCTAAACAGTGGCATAACAGGAAATGAAATAAACTGGAAAGAACAAGGTACAATTATCTAGAGCTCTGGGTCTGCCTGGAACTGCGCCAAATCTTCACTGGTGGGCTCGATCTCAGCTTGGTCCAACGCACCTGACGACATTCAAAGAAGAAAGAGATAGAATGTCGTCAGCGAACAGGTCGCTCGGTAAGTCCCAAAAGAATAAGAAGAATGAGAATGATAAGAGTAACAGTATTTTCTAAAGTATTATAATGTTGAATATTATGGAACATTGTGTAACGCTGTTGTTTGTAGCTTGGTACAGAAGGATGCCAGTGTATACGAGGGGGATCTCTATATGCTAGAGATCAGGGCAAATGGAAAGTACAAGGAACCGTTATGCCACGGTACAACAGCAACAGAATTCAGGTTAGGTGTCTTAATCTGACCACCTCGTGCCACCTTTAACATCTTCCGTACCAATCTACCCCTTAAACCCCGTAATGTTTTAACAGTATTGTAGTACTGGAATATGTAAGTTGGTTGACTGACCAAAACCATGATATCAGTAGACATGTTGCAACTGTATAATCAGGTAAATGGAATATCAGGATAATGGATGAATATCCATGGTTTGATTCAGTCAAAAAGGAATATATTGTTAACTGGGTTCATGGATTCATGTATTCAAATTGTATTGGAATATAAAAGCATATAGATTGACTTGAATCATATTCGAGTCAAGAATAGTCAGACTCTAACCCGAGTCAGACTAAAAGAAAAGAATTTGAAGTTCAATATTAGCTAGGGGCCTTATTGTAATTTGTGAAACTTGAGGGGGTTTTATGTAAAAATACTTTTGTATAGTTTTCAAAATACACCTCAAGTATTTAATATTCGTCTTTAATTGTTATAATGAATGTGAATTTTATTTGTGTTATTCTAGTGAATATATCCTAATAAAAGTATTATTTATTTTATCTGAAGTTCATGGTATTTTAGTGTAACTTTTAATCTTGTAATTTTTAGAAAAATGTGGAAACTTTATATTAGGATAAAATAGGTGTTAAAATGATAATTATATATATATTAACAAATGAATAATTTTTAAATGAGTATTTTATCTTTAAAAATCTCATTTTCCTTAAATATCGTATTTTAAACCTTTCGAGACCGAATGCTCCTTGCGGAGGTCTGAATCTCGCACTACTAGCCTGCGGGTGCACGATGAACCGTACTTTCCCTAACAGGTTCCCCAAAAGTGGGTTGTAGCGGCGCTTTGCTTAGGTTTATAAATACTTTTCATTTGGGAAAACGGTTTTATTAATATAGGGTATTTATTTGCAAAAAGTATAGTTTTCCGTATTTTTAGTTATTAGGGTTTCCTAAACCAACTAGCCGATTTCTAAGGTCTAAACGATGATTCATTAGAAGCTTCAAATCGCCTCTTCACCGTCAATTGCGGCCAGGTAAGTACAAGTGAGGAGGGAGGGATCCGCTCACGAATCGTGAAACGGGCCTTTTAAAGTTACCCAAGCTCACTTGCCTAGCCTAGACACCACAAGACAGTTTAGATAAACGATCGATGTCCATGACCAATCGTGGTTTTCATTTTATTAAAAGATTTTATCTAGAAAAGTTTACAACTTAAAGCTTTAAATAAAGATTAGGGTATTTTAGTGAAAAGTCCTGTAATTTCGTATTCTGTGTTTTGATATCTATCAATTAGGGTTATATTGAGTGTGTGTAGGGATAGGTCATTACCCCATGACTTGTTTTAAAGTTTTGGTGAAGTTTAAAGGTAAAACATGTCAAGTTAAAGTTGAAGGTATTAAAGTGCAAGAATACGGTATTTAAAAACGTTATCATTTTATGTGTGAAATTTCATTCAAATTGGGTTCTATAAGTTTAGTGATCAAGAGAAACCTATTTAGGAGTGAGGGAATTAATTAAACTAAGAAAAATGAACTTCATGGTATTTTTATGAAAAGAATACGGTTTTGCAAAGAAATTATCATTTTATATGAAAAAGTTTGATTAAATTGGTTTATGGGTGATTAATAGTCAACAAGCATATGGGTAGATAATATGTATTAGGTGACAAGTGGAAATTTAGAGAAAAACCGAATCGGAAATCGATTTGTCCGATTTCCGTCGGGTTCCAAAAAGTCGTATTTTTATCTTAAAGAAAAGAGAGATAGAAGGAGGTGGGACTTACGATTTGGACAAGCTAAGGAAGCTAGAGGTCGTGGTGGTTGTCTAT
The DNA here is from genome assembly GCA_030015575.1 of Agapanthus africanus. Classification (NCBI taxonomy): domain Eukaryota; kingdom Viridiplantae; phylum Streptophyta; class Magnoliopsida; order Asparagales; family Amaryllidaceae; genus Agapanthus; species Agapanthus africanus. Next base: position 396,366,065 of record JASDDO010000008.1, read on the forward strand.
TCGTTGAAAACGTCGCGAAGGTCCTGATCCGGTCGCCGGAATCCGTCGTCGATTTCGGCAGCGCTTCGCTTCTCGCTCTTCGTACCGAGTTCTCGAGAATTTGAGAGAGTGTGTTAGTGTATATGCCCTAGAGGACATTACTGTATCATACTAGTATGTATATTACTTGATGGAAGCTTGGGATATTCACAGTTGTACAGACAATCTTGCTCAATATAGTAGTATGCTACTTGGTTTGTCTCTGCTTTAATGTGTAGATGTGTGTTTATTTATTATATCACCTATACGCATTAGTAGAGACCTTAGGATCTTTGCTTGATTACCGGCGTTGTGATGGCGATCACACTCGTGGGGGCTGGGTAATCTACAAGCACATCCTTATACACGTCCCTAGTCGTGGGAGTATCGAGATAGGGCATCGATACTCCGGAGTAGACTAGCGTATGCGCTTCTCATCCCAGCATGGGAGACGGTCTGTCCCACAGCCGTCGGTACGTCGTACTTGAGATAGTATGCGGGTGCTCGTTGGGTTACGAGAACACTGGACAGGACTCGTCGGGAACTGATGGTTGGTATTATACCTATCGTCAGTTATCAGTTCCCAGGTGACATGAGTACAGCTTAGTCCGCTGACTTGACACCGTCACTTCGCCTCGAGTGTGTTCCCACTGTTCTTTGATTGCTACCCTACCACGGCTCTACTGAGTCGTGCAAACAGGTAGTAGTTGGGAGCAGTCCCGAAGCACTTGGAGGCAGTGACGGTTAGACAGGATTCGTCTCTCCCGGTATTGGGGGTTGACATCGTGCTGTGTCTAGGAGAGCCATTACACAAGTAGTCCCTGGCCAGGGCAAGCGAGATGTACTGGTAGGTTCCAGTGTTATCTCAGGGTGTTCTGGGCTTCACTCCGACACGACTTGTACCGCTATTAGGGGTCTGACGCTTGCCGCCCCCCTAGGCCCGACATGCGATGTATCAGACGAACAGACCGGACTGTACGGAGATTGTCACATACAGACTCAGTAGGAGTTCGGATGACTTTACCTCATCGGCCTTCTTATCGACATCTACCTGGGGACCGTTACGTACAGCTAGTGCCGCTTGCGGTCTGTGGTTAAACCCACTGCCAGCGTAGTGTCGAGTCTTTAGAGTCCCACACAGAGAGTTTCCCTGCACTCTGAGCGAAACGTGTAGAGGCTGTATGGTTTTACGGCAGGGCTGCGATCACTTACGTACACTTGTGTGCGTGTGGTGTTCGGGCAGGCAATACTAGTGGGCTTTGGTTTAAGCCGGATCCTAGTATTGCATGGATGGATTTGTTTTGTCTTCTGCGCATCCGCATTCTACGGAATACGGATGCAGGTGTGTATGCACAGTTTTCCGGAGCGATGAAGGAGGAGGTGCCTCATTAGGGTTTTGGCAGTTGGTTCGGCCAAAACCGCTATGTGGCAGGCTCATTAGGGTTTTGACAGTTGATTCGGTCAAAACCATTTTGAGGTGGACTCATTAGGGGTTCGACAGTTCGTTTGGTCAAAACCATTATGAGCCGGGGACATTATTTACTAATCCTTTCATTGATAATTTTGTTATGGCTAATTACATTGACCATTTGACCATCTTGACTTTGTTGACCATTTGACCAAAGTTGACTTGGATCTTCTTAGAAGATCTAAAGTATTCTTTGGTTTTCTTTTTCTTTTGTTATGATAATGGTCATGTCATTTGTAGCCATCACCTTTATCTTGATGGGATTAGTAATGATAATGTTTGTGCATTATTGCAACCATGGTTAGGTTTTCTTTTGGTTAAGCTTTTCATTTGCTCATTCTCATTCTCTCTCTTGAAATGAGAAGCTCCATGGTTGCAAGAAAAACTCCTTCTTCTTCCTCCTCTTGTTTTGATCTTTTGATCTCATGTGTTGAGAGATAAAGATTTCACAAAGACAAAGCCATCCCTTCATCACTTCTACACAACCTAGGGCTTTTAGATTAGCTATCTCCTTGCCCTAGTTACCTCGGCTCGAGGTGGAGCTCGGTGTACATCTCTTGGGTGGATCGTCTTCGACTCAAGGAGGCCGCGGAGGTGACCGAAGTCCGGATCAACCATTGAGCAAACAAATAGAAGAGCAACAAGAAGAGAAGAACAACAAGGAGTGAAGAACAACAAGAAGAGAAGGAGTTCAAGTTGAGGTATAACCCCTAACCGAGTAGATAACATCTCATGTTAGGTAGCTAGTGTATTGTTTAGCAAAGATCCGGCTTTTACGGTCCATGTTACAAAGTTTAGAAAAAAATTTGTTTTACCGTTTCCGCAACCCCGAAAGTACCGGGAGAGGTAACGTGGACCTAACAGAGTGGACTTAGAGTTATGAGGAGAAAACGTAGAGGATAGGGGTCTTTATATAGGACTAGGCTAAGGTTAGGGTTTGGATTAAAAAAATATTTAAAAAAATATAAAAAAACATTAAAAATTCATTAAAAATCATTAAACCTAGGAGTAAAAGGGATTTATTGGCCAAATCAAAACCGATCCAGGTATAATAAGTGTGCAAGAGGGTTGACCAAGTCAAGAGCCAACTTTTCTCAGTTGGTGACTCGGCCGTCCGGCCAAGTCCGGCCGGCGGCGCCGGACCGAGTCGGCCGAGTCACCGGCCGGCGACGCCGAGTAAGGCCGAGTCAAGGGTCCAATGGCCGGGGGTTTTCCTGAGGAACAACTTGGTATTTTTACTTTTTGTTGTCCAGTACATATTTTGGGAGTTATGGCCTTTTTTACCGTTGACTTCCAAAAAAAAATAAAACAAAATAAATACAAAAATAATGTGGGGCATGGGATTTGAACTCCGGTGGCTTGGTTCAGCAATGCAAGGTATTACCAATGAGCTACAAGCTCCTTCTTGTAATTATTGTAAGGAATTAGATACTTAAATTGTTTCCAGCAACATTAATACTCCAAGTATACACTATATCTAAAGAAATTTTTTTTTTGGTATATAAAATTGGAGTTGTTACAATCTACCCTCCTTACAAAAATTTCGTCCTCGAAATTTACAACTTTTTTTTAAGGACTGGTTTACAAAAAGGTGCGGATATCTTGCACGCATCTGATCCTCCCTTTCCCATGTGGATTCTCCTGGAGTGTCTTTCCTCCACATTACCGGGACCAAATTAACTTCTTTGTTCCGAAGTGTCTTCACTTTCCTGTCCAGGATCTCCACAGGTTGTTGTTCACAAAACAAATCGGGCTGTATCGTGAGCTCGGAATGATCAAGTACATGGCTGGGGTCACTCACATACCTTCTGAGTTGGGATATGTGGAACACGTTATGCACTCCTTCCAATGAGGGTGGAAGCGCTAAACGATATGCCACTTCACCGACTCGTTCGAGTATATCGAACGGTCCAATGTATCTTGGACTCAATTTTCCCCGTCTTCCAAATCTGATCACTCCGCGGTTCGGAGAGATTTTCAGAAATACATGATCTCCTGGCTGGAACTCCAAGTGTCGTCTCTTCGCATCAGCCCAGTGTTTCTGTCTATCTTGGGCTATGCGCATTCTTTCCCTAATAGTACGAACCACATCAACGGTCGCTACTATCATCTCTGGTCCAAGGAGTTCTCTCTCTCCGATGTCGTCCCAACTTAATGGCGATCGACACTTCCTTCCATATAATGCTGCAAAAGGTGCCATTCCTATGCTTGCTTGGTAGTTGTTGTTGTATGCAAACTCCACAAGATGTAGGTGATCTTCCCACGATCCTTTGAAGTCGAGCATACATGCTCTGAGCATATCCTCCAAGATCTGAATAGTTCGTTCCGACTGACCATCTGTTTGTGGATGATAAACCGTGCTGAAGTTCAGACTTGTTCCCAATCTAGCTTGCAGACTTTGCCAAAATTGCGATCGGAACCTGGTGTCACGATCGGAGACAATGCAGACCGGTACTCCATGAAGTCTCACAATTTCCTGTATGAGTTCATGGGCATTAGAGATAGTACTTTATGAAGAGTTTAAATCTTAAATTAGATTATTACCTCCATGTACTTCTTCGCTAAAGTCTCAGTTGATTGGCCAACTCGAAATGGGATGAAGTGAGCCGACTTTGTGAGTCGATCCACAATGACCCAAATCGCATCGTTACCCTTTGTGCTGCGAGGAAGAGCAGTTACAAAGTCCATCGTGATGTGCTGCCACTTCCATTCTGGGATTGGTAACGGTTGAAGTAGTCCAGCTGTCCTGTGATGTTCAGCCTTTACTTGCTGACACACCAAGCATTTTGCGACACTCTTGGCTACTTCACGCTTCATTCCATGCCACCAATAATTCTGACGTAGATCTTTGTACATTTTGGTACCTCCAGGATGTACTGAATAGGGAGAGCTGTGAGCTTCTTTCATTAACTCTTCCCGAACAGGACCCTTTGGTACACACAATCTGCTGCCGTATCTCAAAGATCCGTCTTCATGGATGATGAAATCTGTTCTGAGTCCATTCTCCAATTGTTCTCTGATCTTTTGCAACTTAGCATCGCTGGCTTGAGCTGCTTTGATCTGATTGACAATAGTTGATTGGATTTGTAGATTCATCAAATTTGAAACATCACCTGGCATGACTAGTTCAATCTCCATCTGATGTAGGTCCTGCTGAAGCTTCCACTGGGCGGTGAGATTCATTGATAATGGTTGGCGACTAAGAGCATCAGGTACTACGTTCACTTTTCCTGGATGATATTGCAAATTGATGTCGAAGTCCGCCATAAGTTCTAACCATCTTCTCTGCCGCATATTCAACTCCTTCTAAGTAAACACGTACTTCAGACTTTTATGATCTGTGTAGATGTTCACTCGTTCACCAAGTAAGTAGTGGCGCCAAATCTTGAGAGCAAAAATAACGGCTGCCAACTCTAGATCATGCGTCGGATAATTGCGCTCATGAGTCTTCGGTTGTCTTGAAGCATAATCCACAACCTTACCGTGCTGATGTAGAACACATCCTAGTCCCTTACCGGATGCATCACAATGTACTTCGAATCCTCCGGTTTGATCCGGTATGACGAGAATAGGTGCAGATGTCAGTCTTGACTTAAGTTCTACGAAAGCTTGCTCGCATGCTTCTGACCACACAAATTCTTCATCTTTTCTTGTGAGCTTGGTCAGGGGTGTTGCTATCTTCGAAAAGCCTTCAATGAATCTTCTGTAATACCCAGCTAAGCCCAAGAAACTCCGAATATCCTTCACTGATTTTGGTGTAGGCCATTCGCTGACTGCTGAAACCTTTGCTGGATCTACAGAAATCCCTTCTCCTGATACGATGTGTCCAAGAAAACCAACTTGTTTTAGCCAAAACTCGCACTTGCTGTACTTGGCATAAATCTTATGTTGTCGAAGTGTTTCCAGGACAATTCGTAAGTGCTCCGCATGCTCTTTCCGATTCTTAGAATATACCAGAATGTCGTCGATGAAGATGAAAACGAACCTGTCTAAATACTCCCGGAAAACTTGGTTCATAAGGTTCATGAAGATTGCTGGTGCATTGGTCACTCCAAATGGCATTACTAGAAATTCGTAATGTCCATAACGAGTTCTGAAAGCTGTTTTGTGAATATCAGCCTCCTTGACTTTCACTTGATGATATCCTGAACGAAGATCTAGTTTAGAGAAGACACAAGATCCACTTAGCTGATCGAATAAATCGTCGATGCGCGGGAGTGGATACTTGTTCTTTATAGTAACTTCGTTCAAGGCCCTATAGTCGATGCACATTCTGTATGAACCTTCCTTCTTCTTCACCAACAGTACAGGTGCTCCCCAACTTGAAGTGCTGGGACGAATCCACCCTTTCGCCAGTAATTCGTCCAACTGTGTTCGAACTTCCTTCAATCCTTCCGGACTTAGTCTATACGGTGCTTTGATCACCGGTTGTGCTCCTGGTACTAAGTCAATACTGAATTCAAGAGCTCGATTGGGAGGCAAACCTGATATATCGTCAGGGAAAACATCGTCGAACTCTCGAACTACTTCCGGTCTTGATTCTTCCTCTGCACGAGCTGCTGCAACTACTGCTTCCCTTGGTTTCGCTTTGTAAGTACTTGGCTCCAATGTACGATCTCCACTCTTGAAATAGAAGAGCGGATGATCTGGAATCTCAAATACTACCCTCCTTTGACGACAGTCGATGGTAGCATAAAAGGTTCCAAGCCAGTCCATTCCTAGAACCACATCGAAGTTTGGTATGTCCAGTACTTTGAAGTCAGCGTAAAACTCTCGACTGCAGACGACGACTGGACACATGCTGTATCCCATAGTTGCCTTTAGAACACCATTTCCAGAACTGACGTTCCAGCTGGATACAAGCGGTGAGACTGGAATCGCATGGGTTCGGACAAACCGTTGCGACATAAAGCAGTGGGATGCTCCAGTATCAAACAGTGCAAGTGCTGGTAGTGAAGCTACTAGGATTGTACCTAAGGTATATGGGATAGGTTCAGGTATAGGGAAAGTGTGTAGGTAACCAAAATAAAAGATAAGTGTCACGCCCCGCTTCCCAGTGTACGGCGAAGGGGACGCGACGAGGTCCGCTACGTATGTACTCAAAAGTACATACGCTAAGCGTAGCTAAGCAATATAAAATAAATACACAAGAGACAAGAGTATAAAAAGAACAACAACTTTTATTTATTAACATTCTTTGTACAATGTATGAAAAAGGAAATACGACTGAAATAAAGATGCCTAAACAGTGGCATAACAGGAAAAGGAAAATACTGAAAAGAAAAGTGTACAAAGAAATTATACTGTTGGGTCTTCGGCAAATTGCTCCAAGTCTTCCTGGGTTGGCTCAACTGCTGCCGGATCCAAGTCACCTGACGACATTCAAAGAAGAGAGAATAGAATGTCGTCAGCGAACAGATCGCTCGGTAAGTCCCAAGAGTAAGAGGGAAGTAGAGAGGACAGAATAAGAAGATACATTTTTAAAGTGTAAACTATTGCTGTAATGTTATGTTAACGCTGTTGTTTGTAGCTTGGTACAGAAGAATGCCAGTGTATACGGGGGGAGTCTCACTTGCCAGAGACTAGGGCACGTGTAGTACAAGGAACCGTTATGCCACGGTACAACAGCAATAGGATTCAGGTTAGGTGTATTAATCTGACCACCTCGTGCCACCTTTAACACCTTCCGTATCAATCTACCCCATATACCCCGCGATGTCTTGTTTGTATTGTTATCTTGTAAAATTGTATTGATTGTAAGATTGATTAACTGACTGACCGAAACCCCAGTGTACGGCGAAGGGGACGCGACGAGGTCCGCTGCGTATGTACTCAGAAGTACATACGCTAAGCGTAGCTAAGCAATATAAAATAAATACACAAGAGACAAGAGTATAAAAAGAACATCAACTTTTATTTATTAACATTCTTTGTACAATGTATGAAAAAGGAAATACAACTGAAATAAAGATGCCTAAACAGTGGCATAACAGGAAAAGGAAAATACTGAAAAGAAAAGTGTACAATGAAATTATACTGTTGGGTCTTCGGCAAATTGCTCCAAGTCTTCCTGGGTTGGCTCAACTGCTGCCGGGTCCAAGTCACCTGACGACATTCAAAGAAGAGAGAATAGAATGTCGTCAGCGAACAGATCGCTCGGTAAGTCCCAAGAGTAAGAGGGAAGTAGAGAGGACAGAATAAGAAGATACATTTTTAAAGTGTAAACTATTGCCGTAATGTTATGTTAACGCTGTTGTTTGTAGCTTGGTACAGAAGAATGCCAGTGTATACGAGGGGAGTCTCACTTGCCAGAGACTAGGGCACGTGTAGTACAAGGAACCGTTATGCCACGGTACAACAGCAATAGGATTCAGGTTAGGTGTATTAATCTGACCACCTCGTGCCACCTTTAACACCTTCCGTACCAATCTACCCCTTAAACCCCGCGACGTCTTGTTTGTATTGTTATCTTGTAAAATTGTATTGATTGTAAGATTGATTAACTGACTGACCGAAACCATGATATCAGGAAACGGTTATAACCTTAGAGTCATGTAAATGGAATACTGGGAAACATGTAAAAGGAATATCCATGGTTCGGTTCGGTCAAGTAGATTGTTAACTGGATTCTGGAATTCATGTATTCATCTTGAGTTGAAATTTAAAGAATATAGATTGACTTGAATCATTTTCAAGTCAGAAATAGTCAGACTCTAACCCGAGTCAGACTAAAAGAAAGTGAGTTGAAGTTCAATAATTGTTAAGGGCTTTATTGTAATTTATAAAACTTGAGGGGGTTTATTGTAAAAATACTATTGTATATTTTTCAAAATAAAACTCAAGTATTTAATTATCTTCTTTATGTACATACAACAATTTAATGATCAAGATAAATATGTATACATGTTCGAATAACATGAAATAAGTCAAGTATATTATTCGAGTAACTACCATAAACAATGCTGTAAAGAAATATTATGTACGACTAATTAATCAAGTTGAACGAATGCGGAATATAAACAGAGATATGTCTCTAAATGTTTTTCATGCGTAAGTTCCAGTTTCACCTAAATACGACTACCGGTTTGAGAGATATATATGTTTTCGTATCGTCGCGCAAAACAGATCAGAATCTATTTGGCACCGTCACATATTTTTAAAACGTAGTTTGAGTTAATTTTTATCGGGTTTCAGGTTACGAAAATTATTAGAAAATTGTAGGTATTTTGAAGTACTTATCTAAAACAACAAGATTCACATGATTTAGATTTCTGAAGCTCTAGTTATGATCATTTTAATATCAGCGTTTAAAACAGAAATTCAGATTTCTGGACAGCAACTATATATTCTATTGCACAGCCTATATCAGGTTGTTTCATGAATTTCTAAGTAATCAAGTATACATAAAATTATATTTCTATCAATTGTGCATCTACACATCTAAATTTTGTCACGAACGGACATCGGGAGTTTGAGTTATGTCTAATTAAAAAACAGTGTGCGAATCAGGACAGATTCTATCAAGATTCGCCGCTTAATGTTGTAACACAGTTTTCTATATTGTACGTCAGTTTTCAGTAAAAACATAAAACTAAGAAAATCTAGATCATTCTATGTATATATCAAAAACACCTGAGTTTGCTCAATTTGGATACCGGTATACCAAGTTATGTGTCCTAGAAATTGACCGATAGCTGCAGTTTTCTGTTTTATGATCAGTGAATAAATACGATGTAATTCCTAAACCGTTATGCGGATCGATCTAAAATTTTTACAGAGTGTATAAAATAATATATTCTATTATATGTAAATTTCATGAAATTTTCAGAATTAAAAATTAATTTATAAAAATTATTTTAAAACTAAAGGTATTGATATGTCATATGTGAGAAATGAGAAAACCATGGTATTTATTCGTAACTTCATTTTTTTTATACAAATTTTAAATAAAGCGATTTAAAATAAAACAACAAACACGCACTCCTAATTGGTCACTATGAAATGTTAACATGTGAATTGAGAGTAGTGAAAAAGACTTTACAAACTATATATGTGTGTATGTTTGTGCGTTTATTATTTATATATGTATCTATTTAATTAATTATTTAGGAACTATGATATGTCAAGAGAAGTTTTTCATGGCAATATAAACTAAGAGAAATATAAAGAGAAAAAGAAAGAGATGGAGGGAAGGAAAGAGAGAAGGGACTTACATGCACAAGCCGGTATTGTCACCGGGCTTGTCTATCCGCCGATAGCCTCGCGTTAGTAGCGAGACCTTCTTGAATACTTCTTCATGTTCTTCTTCTTGGACTCTAGGTGAAGAGGAAGAAGTGAGAGATAGAAAAATGTGAGGAAGGAAAAGATAAAGGAGGACAATAAAGGTGGTGTAATGGTGAATTATGTATAATAATATATGCATTCAACATGAGAATTAAAAGAGAAATGAAAGGTCACCATTCAATTTGGAAATGAAAGGTCTCATTTGTAGGTTATGAGAAGAATAAAAAACGATAAAAATAATTGCAAGAATGAGGATTTGAACATGCGTCTTATGAAATAACAATGCAAGGACTTAACCAATGAGCTATAAGGTTGTTCATGCATATATTTAATTAGAATTAAATATATGATGTTGCTTAAAAAGAAAATGGGCTTTTTAGATGGGCTGTGGAGAATAAGAATAATGGATTTGGGTTAAATATTTATGAAAGGAAAAATAAGAATGAGAAGTTAAAAACTTAAATATAAGAAAAAGAAATTGTACCTAGAAAAAAAATACATAATAGATTGAGGAATAAAATAATAATAAACTTAATAGAAAAAGGAAAATACCAAGTACAAATAAATACGGTATATTATTGAAGAGGGATAATACAAATGTATAAAGATTTTGGGGTCATTACATTCTACCCTCCTTAAAAATAATTTCGTCCTCGAAATTACTCAAGAAGGATGATGTAACAGAGTAAGGAAACAGGATTAGGATGATGTCTTCTTCGAGCTCCGTCGATTGATACTCTAACTAATTGAGCTAATAAATCTACAAGATACAAATAGAAAGGATGATTAAGAATTAAGGATTCAAAAGTGGAGAGATGGACTTCAAGAAAACCGAAGGTGGAGTTCAAGATGGATTCAAGGAATATGTAATGTAAAGAATGTTTTCAGTTGCTGTTTCTTGTGTTTTATATTGCTTAGGTTGTTCACGCAGAACAGAACTGCATGATAGGGTTTCATACAGCTCTGACCTGCATGGGCCACCAACAAAACCTGTCACGCCCCGCTTCCCAGTGTACGGCGAAGGGGACGCGACGAGGTCCGCTACGTGTGTACTCAGAAGTACATACGCTAAGCGTAGCTAAGCAATATAAAATAAATACACAAGAGACAAGAGTATAAAAAGAACATCAACTTTTATTTATTAACATTCTTTGTATAATGTATGAAAAAGGAAATACAACTGAAATAAAGATGCCTAAACAGTGGCATAACAGGAAAAGGAAAATACTGAAAAGAAAAGTGTACAATGAAATTATACTGTTGGGTCTTCGGCAAATTGCTCCAAGTCTTCCTGGGTTGGCTCAACTGCTGCCGGGTCCAAGTCACCTGACGACATTCAAAGAAGAGAGAATAGAATGTCGTCAGCGAACAGATCGCTCGGTAAGTCCCAAGAGTAAGAGGGAAGTAGAGAGGACAGAATAAGAAGATACATTTTTAAAGTGTAAACTATTGCTGTAATGTTATGTTAACGATGTTGTTTGTAGCTTGGTACAGAAGAATGCCAGTGTATACGAGGGGAGTCTCACTTGCCAGAGACTAGGGCACGTGTAGTACAAGGAACCGTTATGCCACGGTACAACAGCAATAGGATTCAGGTTAGGTGTATTAATCTGACCACCTCGTGCCACCTTTAACACCTTCCGTACCAATCTACCCCTTAAACCCCGCGACGTCTTGTTTGTATTGTTATCTTGTAAAATTGTATTGATTGTAAGATTGATTAACTGACTGACCGAAACCATGATATCAGGAAACGGTTATAACCTTAGAGTCATGTAAATGGAATATTGGGAAACATGTAAAAGGAATATCCATGGTTCGGTTCGGTCAAGTAGATTGTTAACTGGATTCTGGAATTCATGTATTCATCTTGAGTTGAAATTTAAAGAATATAGATTGACTTGAATCATTTTCAAGTCAGAAATAGTCAGACTCTAACCCGAGTCAGACTAAAAGAAAGTGAGTTGAAGTTCAATAATTGTTAAGGGCCTTATTGTAATTTATAAAACTTGAGGGGGTTTATTGTAAAAATACTATTGTATATTTTTCAAAATACAACTCAAGTATTTAGTTATCGTCTTTATGTACATACAACAATTTAATGATCAAGATAAATATGTATACATGTTCGAATAACATGAAATAAGTCAAGTATATTATTCGAGTAACTACCATAAACAATGCTGTAAAGAAATATTATGTACGACTAATTAATCAAGTTGAACGAATGCGGAATATAAACAGAGATATGTCTCTAAATGTTTTTCATGCGTAAGTTCCAGTTTCACCTAAATACGACTACCGGTTTGAGAGATATATATGTTTTCGTATCGTCGCGCAAAACAGATCAGAATCTATTTGGCACCGTCACATATTTTTAAAACGCAGTTTGAGTTAATTTTTATCGGGTTTCAGGTTACGAAAATTATTAGAAAATTGTAGGTATTTTGAAGTACTTATCTAAAACACTAAGATTCACATGATTTGGATTTCTGAAGCTCTAGTTATGATCATTTTAATATCAGCGTTTAAAACAGAAATTCAGATTTCTGGACAGCAACTATATATTCTATTGCACAGCCTATATCAGGTTGTTTCATGAATTTCTAAGTAATCAAGTATACATAAAATTATATTTCTATCAATTGTGCATCTACACATCTAAATTTTGTCACGAACGGACATCGGGAGTTTGAGTTATGTCTAATTAAAAAACAGTGTGCGAATCAGGACAGATTCTATCAAGATTCGTCGCTTAATATTGTAACACAGTTTTCTATATTGTACGTCGGTTTTCAGTAAAAATATAAAACTAAGAAAATCTAGATCATTCTATGTAGATATCAAAAACACCTGAGTTTGCTCAATTTGGATACCAGTATACCAAGTTATATGTCCTAGAAATTGACCGATAGCTGCAGTTTTCTGTTTTACGATCAGTGAATAAATACGATGTAATTCCTAAACCGTTATGCGGATCGATCTAAAATTTTTACAAAGTGTATAAAATAATATATTCTATTATATGTAAATTTCATGAAATTTTCAGAATTAAAAATTAATTTATAAAAATTATTTTAAAACTAAAGGTATTGATATGTCATATGTGAGAAATGAGAAAACCATGGTATTTATTCGTAACTTCATTTTTTTTATACAAATTTTAAATAAAGTGATTTAAAATAAAACAACAAACACGCACTCCTAATTGGTCACTATGAAATGTTAACATGTGAATTGAGAGTAGTGAAAAAGACTTTACAAACTATATATGTGTGTATGTTTGTGCGTTCATTATTTATATATGTATCTATTTAATTAATTATTTAGGAACTATGATATGTCAAGAGAAGTTTTTCATGGCAATATAAACTAAGAGAAATATAAAGAGAAAAAGAAAGAGATGGAGGGAAGGAAAGAGAGAAGGGACTTACATGCACAAGCCGGTATTGTCACCGGACTTGTCTATCCGCCGATAGCCTCGCGTTAGTAGCGAGACCTTCTTGAATACTTCTTCATGTTCTTCTTCTTGGACTCTAGGTGAAGAGGAAGAAGTGAGAGATAGAAAAATGTGAGGAAGGAAAAGATAAAGGAGGACAATAAAGGTGGTGTAATGGTGAATTATGTATAATAATATATGCATTCAACATGAGAATTAAAAGAGAAATGAAAGGTCACCATTCAATTTGGAAATGAAAGGTCTCATTTGTAGGTTATGAGAAGAATAAAAAACGATAAAAATAATTGCAAGAATGAGGATTTGAACATGCGACTTATGGAATAACAATGTAAGGACTTAACCAATGAGCTATAAGGTTGTTCATGCATATATTTAATTAGAATTAAATATATGATGTTGCTTAAAAAGAAAATGGGCTTTTTAGATGGGCTGTGGAGAATAAGAATAATGGATTTGGGTTAAATATTTATGAAAGGAAAAATAAGAATGAGAAGTTAAAAACTTAAATATAAGAAAAAGAAATTGTACCTAGAAAAAAATACATAATAGATTGAGGAATAAAATAATAATAAACTTAATAGAAAAAGGAAAATACCAAGTTCAAATAAATACGGTATATTATTGAAGAGGGATAATACAAATGTATAAAGATTTTGGGGTCATTACAATAAGTTTGAGAAGGAAATTTACCAGTAATGACTTGGCCAGTGGCCTCAGCTTCTTCCACAGACATCATGAAAACCTGGCGCTTCGGCACATTCCTCCTGGCCTGAGGAGCATTCCTCTGAACGTTCCTTTGAGCTTGATGGAACTGTCGAGGAGGTGGTGCAGCTTGTGGTCCCCTAGGTGGTGCAGGCAGTGCAAGTCTGGGAGCAGGTGCAGGAAGAGAGCTGGTCGCTGCTGATAAGTATTTGCTGGCCTGGGTGCAGCAACTGAGTTCTGCCTTTGGGGACAAGATCCAATATCATGAGTGGCTGAACCGCAGATTAAGCAGAGGCGGTTGGCTCGACGGCAGTCCTTCATCATATGTCCAGTTCTCTTGCAGTAAGTGCAAAAGGCTGGGCTAGGACGATGAGTTGGTACTCCGGGTCGCCTCGGCACGAAAGATGGTCTGGACGTGGCTCCACCTGCCATCTGGTTGGCAGGGCGTTTGACTCCTGCAGACTGAGGTCTGCCCCTCTCTTTTATGACTTCCTCATAACTGCGGGCAGCTTCTAGGGCTTCCTCATGAGTCAAAAACTTTCCTGTGGCTAGAGCAGCCTTGATATCTGTGTCCAAACCTTGCTGAAAACGACGGGCTCTGATCTCGTCCGTCGGTATCAGGTGTGCCGCGAATCTGTTTAAAAATTATGTTAGCTGTGTAATATGTGATATTTCAAAAATTGAACTATTGTGACATATCTTACCGGCTCAACATAGTGAACTTAGCATCGTATTCATCTACCGATTTCTCCCACATTGATCCTTGCTGTAGATGAATAAACTGCTGCTCCATAGCGAACCTGGCAGTCACTGGGAAATATTTCGCGTCAAACTTCTCGCGAAATGTCTTCCATTCAATCGGCTGCGCTAGACGGGTTTCTTCCGCCTTCCACCAATTTCGAGCATTATCCGTGAGCTGTAGCTTCGCTACACGGACCCAAGCGTTATCTGGCACTTGAGCTGCTGCCAGATCGTCTTCGATGCTTTGTGCCCATTCTTCTGCTTTGAGAGGGCTTCCTTTACCAGAGAACTGCTTTGGGTGCAAAGCCCGGAATTGTTTTACTCCCGGTGCATCGTTATCAGGACGGCTCAGAAGTTGTTGCTGTCCCTCGAGAAGACTACGGATCGCATCAAATAGCATCTTCTGCTCAGTGGGTGGTGCCGGAACAACAGGTGTGAGAGGTAGTGCTGGAGGGGTGTTGTTGACGTTGGTGCTGGTGTTGTTCGGGGAATCCATAATCCTGAAGAAAAATTTGGATTAGGACAGAATCAAATACATGAAATGATAAGATTCAAGGAATAGAGATTTGCAAGTTTCAAAGAACATGAATTGTAAAGAATGTTTTAGTTGCTGGTTCTTGTGTTATATTGCTTAGGTTGTTCACGCAGACCAGAACTGCATGACAGGGATTCATACAGCTCTGACCTGCATGGGCCACCAACAAAACCTATCACGCCCCGCTTCCCAGTGTACGGCGAAGTGGACGTGACGAGGCCCGCTACGTATATACTCAGAAGTATATACGCTAAGCGTAACTAAGCAATATAAAGTAAATCACAAGAGACGAATAATATGGAAATAACAACAACTTTTATTAATTACATTCTTTTTACAATGCAGGAAAAGAAAATACAACTGGAATGAAAATGCAATGCCTAAACAGTGGCATAACAGGAAATGAAATAAACTGGAAAGAACAAGGTACAATTATCTAGAGCTCTGGGTCTGCCTGGAACTGCTCCAAATCTTCACTGGTGGGCTCGATCTCAGCTTGGTCCAACGCACCTGACGACATTCAAAGAAGAAAGAGATAGAATGTCGTCAGCGAACAGGTCGCTCGGTAAGTCCCAAAAGAATAAGAAGAATGAGAATGATAGAGTAACAGTATTTTCTAAAGTATTATAATGTTGAATATTATGGAACATTGTGTAACGCTGTTGTTTGTAGCTTGGTACAGAAGGATGCCAGTGTATACGAGGGGGATCTCTATATGCTAGAGATCAGGGCAAATGGAAAGTACAAGGAACCGTTATGCCACGGTACAACAGCAACAAGATTCATGTTAGGTGTCTTAATCTGACCACCTCGTGCCACCTTTAACATCTTCCGTACCAATCTACCCCTTAAACCCCGTAATGTTTTAACAGTATTGTAGTATTGGAATATGTAAGTTGGTTGACTGACCAAAACCATGATATCAGTAGACATGTTGCAACTGTATAATCAGGTAAATGGAATATCAGGATAATGGATAAATATCCATGGTTTGATTCAGTCAAAAAGGAATATATTGTTAACTGGGTTCATGGATTCATGTATTCAAATTGTATTGGAATATAAAAGCATATAGATTGACTTGAATCATATTCGAGTCAAGAATAGTCAGACTCTAACCCGAGTCAGACTAAAAGAAAAGAATTTGAAGTTCAATATTAGCTAGGGGCCTTATTGTAATTTGTGAAACTTGAGGGGGTTTTATGTAAAAATACTTTTGTATAGTTTTCAAAATACACCTCAAGTATTTAATATTCGTCTTTAATTGTTATAATGAATGTGAATTTTATTTGTGTTATTCTAGTGAATATATCCTAATAAAAGTATTATTTGTTTTATCTGAAGTTCATGGTATTTTAGTGTAACTTTTAATCTTGTAATTTTTAGAAAAATGTGGAAACTTTATATTAGGATAAAATAGGTGTTAAAATGATAATTATATATATATTAACACATGAATAATTTTTAAATGAGTATTTTATCTTTAAAAATCTCATTTTCCTTAAATATCGTATTTTAAACCTTTCGAGACCGAATGCTCCTTGCGGAGGTCTGAATCTCGCACTACTAGCCTGTGGGTGCATGATGAACCGTACTTTCCCTAACAGGTTCCCCAAAAGTGGGTTGTAGCGGCGCTTTGCTTAGGTTTATAAATACTTTTCATTTGGGAAAACGGTTTTATTAATATATGGTATTTACTTGCAAAAAGTATAGTTTTCCGTATTTTTAGTTATTAGGGTTTCCTAAACCAACTAGCCGATTTCTAAGGTCTAAACGATGAGTCATTAGAAGCCTCAAATCGCCTCTTCACCGTCAATTGCGGCCAGGTAAGTACAAGTGAGGAGGGAGGGATCCGCTCACGAATCGTGAAACAGGCCTTTTAAAGTTACCCAAGCTCACTTGCCTAGCCTAGACACCACAAGACAGTTTAGATAAACGTTCGATGTCCATGACCAATCGTGGTTTTAATTTTATTAAAAGATTTTATCTAGAAAAGTTTACAACTTAAAGCTTTAAATAAAGATTAGGGTATTTTAGTGAAAAGTCCTGTAATTTCGTATTCTGTGTTTTGATATCTATCAATTAGGGTTATATTGAGTGTGTGTAGGGATAGGTCATTACCCCGTGACTTATTTTAAAGTTTTGGTGAAGTTTAAAGGTAAAACATGTCAAGTTAAAGTTGAAGGTATTAAAGTGCAAGAATACGGTATTTAAAAACGTTATCATTTTATGTGTGAAATTTCATTCAAATTGGGTTCTATAAGTTTAGTGATCAAGAGAAACCTATTTAGGAGTGAGGGAATTAATTAAACTAAGAAAAATGAACTTCATGGTATTTTTATGAAAAGAATACGGTTTTGCAAAGAAATTATCATTTTATATGAAAAAGTTTGATTAAATTGGTTTATGGGTGATTAATAGTCAACAAGCATATGGGTAGATAATATGTATTAGGTGACAAGTGGAAATTTAGAGAAAAACCGAATCGGAAATCGATTTGTCCGATTTCCGTCGGGTTCCAAAAATTCGTATTTTTATCTTAAAGAAAAGAGAGATAGAAGGAGGTGGGACTTATGATTTGGACAAGCTAAGGAAGCTAGAGGTCGTGGTGGTTGTCTATTCGTTGAAAACGTCGCGAAGGTCCTGATCCGGTCGCCGGAATCCGTCGTTGATTTCGGCAGCGCTTCGCTTCTCGCTCTTCGTACCGAGTTCTCGAGAATTTGAGAGAGTGGACTTAGAGTTGTGAGGGAAAAAGGTAGAGGATATGGGTCTTTATATATGGCTAGGCCAGGGTTAGGGTTTGGATTAAAAAATATTTTAAAAAATATAAAAAAACATTAAAAATCATTAAACCTAGGAGTAAAAGGGATTTATTGGCCAAATCAAAACCGATCCAGGTATAATAAGTGTGCAAGAGGGTTGACCAAGTCAAGAGCCAACTTTTCTCAGTTGGTGACTCGGCCGTCCGGCCAAGTCCGGCAGGCGGCGCCGGACCGAGTCGGCCGAGTCGCCGGCCGGCGACGCCGAGTCGGGCCGAGTCAAGGGTCTAATGGCCGGGGGTTTTCCTGAGGAACAACTTGGTATTTTTACTTTTTGTTGTCCAGTACATATTTTGAGAGTTATGGCCTTTTTTACCGTTGACTTCCAAAAAAAAAATAAAACAAAATAAATACAAAAATAATGTGGGGCATGGGATTTGAACTCCGGTGGCTTGGTTCAGCAATGCAAGGTATTACCAACGAGCTACAAGCTCCTTCTTGTAATTATTGTAAGGAATTAGATACTAATTGTTTCCAGCAACATTAATACTCCAAGTATACACTATATCTAAAGCAATTTTTTTTTGGTATATAAAATTGGAGTTGTTACAAAAGGTGCTCCCATTTACGGCTCTCTTCAAGCCGACGACCTTCCAAGAACTCACGGATAAAATGGCTCGATTGGCAAGACAGGAGGAAACTGTCACGCCCCGCTTCCCAGTAAATGGGCAGAGGACGCAACTGGCCGCTATGTATTTACTCTAAAGTAAATACGCGAAGCGTATCTAAGCAATATAAATAAAAATGCACAAGAGACAAAGACAGTAGGTATAACTGAACAACGACTTTATTTATTAACATTCTTTTGTACAATGCATGGAAAAGTAAATACATCTGAATGAAAGGAATGCCTAAACAGTGGTATAACAGAAATGAAAAGTACTGAAATAAAATGTGTACAATGAATCTAGAGCTCTGGCTCGTTGGCAAGCTGATCCAAGTCCTCGCTGGTAGGCTCGATCTCCTGAGTGTCTAGATCACATGACAACATTCCAAAGAAGAAAGAGAAGGAATGCCGTCAGCGAACAATCGCTCGGTAAGTCTCAAAGATGAGGGAGAAATAGAATTGACAGAGAGAGAAAGTAGCTTTTAAAGTTGTATTATATGGTTAACGCTGTTGTTTGTAGCTTAGTACAGAAGGATGCCAGTATATACTAGAGGAGTCTCTATATGCCAGAGACTAAGGGCAACAGGAGTACAAGGAACCGTTTATGCCACGGTACAACAACAATGGAAATACATGTTAGGTGTCTTAAGTCTTGCAGTCTCGTGCCACTTCTAACACCTTCCGTACCAATCTACCCCTTAAACCCCGTGATGTCTTGATTGTATTGTTTGTATTGTATTGCAACTTGTATTGTCTTGTAATATAGATTGTACAATTGGATGACTTGCCGAAACCATGATATCATTAAATGGATGTAACTGGAGAATCATGTAAATGGAAGTATATCCATGGTTCGGTTCGGTCAATATAAATTGAATAGATTGAATATATGTATTCATGGATTCATATTGAATTGTAGTATTGTAGATTGTACTTGAATCATATTCAAGTCAGATTATTTATAATGAGGCTCGGTCCGAGTCAGACAATTAGAAAGAGAAATTGAAGTCCTGAATTAGGTTTTGATGTTATCGGTAACCGCTGCACATGCGCGGCAGGATTTGTGTCTTTTTCAAAGACGATTACCGTGTTGATAACACTGTTTGTTAAGTTGTCTACCTTAAATAGACAAGCACCCACTTCTCCGGCTCCCTGAGGCTCAAGAGATTGGTCCCGCTTAAATCTATATTTATTAGGGTCCTTAGGATAATTTATAGAACTTGAGGGGGTTATATGTAAAAATACTTTGTATAATTTTCAAAATACACTCCAAGTATTTAATTATCGTCTTTAGAGTTGTCATAGATGTAGATTTTATATTTGTGATATTTCTAGTGAAAATAACCTAATTTCATAGTATAGGGTATTTATTTGTAATATTGAACTTGTATGGAAATTCATGGTATTTTCATGTAAAGTGATTCTTATGATTTGGAAAAGTTGGAATATTTATATTATCACAAAAATAGATATTTTGATAATACATATAGATATATATTTATATAAAAATAATTTTAATATATTATATTTCTAGAAATCTCATTTTCTTAAGATATTTGTTTTTTAAAATCTCTCGAGACCGAATGCTCCTTGCGGAGGTCTGTATGGCGCACTACTAAGCCTAAAGATGTGTGATAATCCACACCATCCTGAATGGGTTTCCAAAATGGGTTGTAGCGGAGCTTTGCAAAGATTTGTAAAAATACGTAATCTTGTAGAAAATGGATTTTTATAAGTTATAGTTAGTTTTGTATAAAACGGTATTTCTCGAATCTATATTTCTCAAAAGGTATTGTGCTATATTGCATATGAGGGTTGTGAAGAGGTAGGTCATTACCTCGTGATCTATCTAAAGGTATAACAAGATTAATGATGTTTTAAAGTCGAAACTATACTACATGGTATTTTATTGAAAAAGAGTGGTAAAAGTTACAAAATGAAATATTTTGTTATGAAACTTGTTCAACATGCTTTGTTAATGATTAATGGTCAAGATGTAAGAGTTTAATATGGTTGTGTTAAGGAAAATTGAACTTTATAAAGGAAACCGAATCGGAAGTCGGATTTAACTCCACTTCCGTCGGGTTTTAATAAAAGAAGTTTTAAGAATAGATTAGAGAGGAGGGAGGTGGGACTTATGGGTTTAGAGTCAAGAGACGAGGGAGAGGAAGCAGTAGGAGGCGCCGGTGCGTCGTTTCGTCGCCGGGAGTGTTGGGGTAAAAATTTGCACCCCGGTTGACCGAGTCAAAGTCAAGGTCAACCCCCAAGCTAAGTGGGCCCAAGCCCAGGTTAAGCGGGCCCATGCCCAAGTCGAGCCCGCGGCCAGCCTTCCTATGCCAACAACAAAATTATATAATAAAAAAAAAATTATGTAATTTTTTTTATACATGAATGTATGCAAAATGGGCATAAAGCCAATATTTTGTAAGCGCATGGCTTATGTGAAAAAATGAAATGGCACATGAGCCATGGGATAGGCAAAATACCATTTTGTGAAGCCCAAGGGGCTATATGTAAATATGTAAGTCTATAAAAGGCAACATGATGATGAATAAAGTAATACTTTTCATTCTCTTAAAAAAACCTAGGGTTTGTGCTTCCTGCTCCTTCTCCAAGGTTCTAAACCTTCTCATTTCTTTTGAATTAAATTAAGAGTTTTACTCTTCCTTTTCCAAAACTAAATAGTTTTCCACCACAAAACCCATAAAGGGGAACTTGGATCTGTCATTAGATCTTAAAAAGAAGAGATCTTTAAAATCTCACATCTCTTGATCTTCAAGATCCGGTCAAACAAAGGAAGAAGAAGGAGACTCATCTCCAGAAACCCCACTTTGGGGAAGAATTATGGCTCAAGGGGAGAAGCCCTTCATCAGCTTCAAAACATCCTAGGAGTTTAACTCCACACACACACACACACACACACACACACATATATATATATATATATATAATAAATATTTCCTTTCTGAAGCATAGCTTCTTGTTCTGGGACTAAAAGCCCCTTTTTTGTCGCCGGCGCCCAAGCGCTCAAGCGCCAAGTGCCCACGTGCCGACACATGGCGCGCTGGCTTTCGAGCGCCCTGCGCTCAAGAGCAAAGCGCCCACATGCCGACACGTGGCACGCTGGAGCTCGAGCGCAAAGCGCCCACGTGCCGACACGTGGCGCGCTTGCGCTCCAGCGCAAAGCGCCTACGTGCCGAGCGCCCAACGCTCAAGCGCAAAGCGTCCACGTGCCGACACGTGGTGCGCTTGCGCTCCAGCGCCCTGCGCTCAAGCGCAAAGCGCCCACGTGCCGACACGTGGCGCGCTTGCGCTCAAGCGCCCAGCGCTCAAGCGCAAAGTGCCCACATGCCGACACGTGGCGCGCTAGCGCTTTTGCGCTCAAAGCGCTGGCCCCACGCATCCTTTGGATGTCTTTTCCCCCTTTATATATATACATGTATATATATACATGTATATACATACACATACTCCACAACACTCTCTCTCCCAAAAAAAATTTTGGGCTGGGGCGCTGCCCCACACCCCGTAAGGGGGCTGCTAGCCCCCTTGACCCCCAGCCCGCTATCCGGGTAGCGGGAACCCCGTGAAAACTCTGCGTGGCTCCTTATATATCCAAACCCCCCTTTCAAAACAACACACACGTACAATGCGCATTAAGTTCGCATGACCAGTTTAACCCGTTAATCGGAGGTTCCCTCGCCCCAAAGGCGAGGGGTAATTAACGGCAGCTTAGTCCGCGGCTGCCGGAGATTCGGATCCCACAATCAATAAACCCCCACCTACCCTTGGTAGGGGGAATCTATAGTACACCTGACAAGCACGCGCGTATTCCCATCTCAATGGGATGACGAAAAACACCCTACAGATTCTGGCACGCCCGGTGGGACCAATCTCTCCTCCCATATTTCGGGTAAAACGTTCATGCGAACTCAATCAATGTACATATCTGTATTTATACTAATATAATGCTCTTTCATGCAGGTCTTCAAGCAATCACTTTTCAACAATGTCTCTAAAGATGAATTCAGCTCTCAGCACGACTCCTGTCTCCTACACAATGAGGATAGACTTTAGGACGGTCCTCTCGGCCAGTCTCGGGCAACAATGGGAGGAGCCGCTGCTACCATTTGGCTATATTATGTTCATGCCAGTTAGCGCCATCCCAGCTCCTCACGCCCCGGTGACGGACAGACCAGTCTCGAAAGGCAGGAGACCAAATGTGGTGATCTCGAGGGCATCACTACCCAAACGAAAGTCGGTGTCTGAACAACTTTCGTTGGCCCCAGCTGGGGGCAAGGCCATCAACACCAACAAAGCTACAATGCGTCTTAAGCAAGCTCCGGCGGTGCCCCGAACAACTGCTTGATCGGGTGTCTTCTCTAAGCTCCCGCTAATCGACTCACAATGGCTTCCCAGGAAATGGATGCCCGCCAAGCCCTTAAAGCTGAGAAGCTAAGGCAGAAAAGGCTCAGGTATAGAGCCAACAAAAGGGCTAGGGCTCCTGCTAGGCTGAACTTCATGAGGTTCGAAGAACAGGGTTACCCCGTCGAAGATGAGGAAATGGCTGGGTATGTGGTCCACACTGTCTACATGGTGGGCACGTGCAGTAAGAGCAAGGACGGGGCCACCACATCTCGAATCCAATCTGGCTTGAATGTGGTTGCCGCTCCCCAAGAACAGCCGCCTCCGCTGGGTGATGAAAACCCTCTCGATGAGGATGATAGGCGGAAAGACCCTTCGGTCCATGAGGAGTCAGGCTCGGAAAGTGAAGAAGAGCCGACTTTCCGCCCCAGGACCGTGGAGCAAGAGCTGCTTCAAGAGCTCCGAAAGCAGCTCAGAAACAAAGACAAGGAGATGGCCAAGCTCTACTCAAAAATTGACGACTTGACAAATGTTGTCCTACAGCTCACGGCCCAACTTGCCTCTCAGCCGTCCAATCAGGCGCAGGGCTCTCATGAATCGGGAAGCGGTGTCCCGAAACAGCCGACACCCGTTCCCTCAAATCCAAAAGTGGGCGAACTACATGAAAATCAGTCGCATCCTATCTTAGGAAATTTCTTGGCTACCGATGACAGTAGCCCGCTAACTCAAGATCAAATCATGGATTTGGTTGCCAGCAAAGTCAAAACATTGGTAGCCGAAACCGAAGCGCAAAAAGATATCAACAGCAGTGGGAGACCATATCCTGCTCAGTATGATCTGGTAGAATTTCCCAGTGGCTATGTCATCCCTAAATTCGGAAGATTTGATGGGACGGAAAATGCGAATCAACACATCGCCCACTTTAAAGCCTCATGCAGGAATACTGGGGGCAACGATGCGCTTCTCCTCCGCCAGTTCGTTAATAGCTTGACCGATGTTTCTTTCGACTGGTACGCGAGCATACCGGAAGTCTCCGTTACTACTTTCGTCCAAATGGAATCTTTGTTTCGACAAAGGTTCATGAGCGTCAGCGATAAGATCACCATTGCCGAGCTCGTAAGGACCAAGCCTGAGAACAACGAAAGCAGCACGGATTTTATAACCCGATGGCACAATCTCTCCGTCAAATGCGAACCGCCGATAGAGCAAGAACAATCTGTCAGTCTCCTCGTCGGAAATCTCAACAATTGGATGGCCCCGTTTCTATGCACCGCGGGTCTCAAAACATTCCAAGAGCTGACCAGGAAAGGCCGGATGTTGGAACGCTCAAAGCAGGAGTCCTCCTCTGACTCCCAAAATAACTATAGGTCCTGAAGAAACCGAAAGGACGATAATCGCAAAGGCGGAAATCCCGACGATTCTGAGTCTTTCAACACTTAGGCTAACTGAAATAAGCGAGGGATAAGCGGGCCTAGTGCCAACCAGCCTCGGAAGCCAGTGTTCGGAGAGGGAGAAGAATCTCCACTGAAAGAGAAGCTGGACAAGGTTTATTCCTTCAGAAGGGACAAAATCCGTAAAATATTCAAAGATGCCCTGAGGAACGGTTTACAACTGCCAGAGTCAAAAAGGCCGCAGGAAGCGAATATGACCGACGACCCCAAATACTGCCCCTATCACAGAGTGATAGGTCATGCCATTGAGGACTGCTTCGTCTTCAAAGATTGGTTCGAAAGGCAATACAAGGCAGGAAAGATAGAACTGTCTAAAGGCGTGTTAATAAACAGTCAAGTCGCAACCGCCAATTTTATACAAACGGAGACCGAAGATCTTCGTGAAACTGATTCTCTCAGACATCTGCCTTTCACTGAAAACAATCGACCACCACGTCATTAAACTAGGAACAGTCGACCTCTAAGTCGTTAAACTGGGAATGTAAAAAAAATGTAAATAAACAAAAAATGTATAAATAAAAGAAAAATAAAGAAAAGCCGAAATGATGGGGCAACTCGTAATAAAAATCAGCGAGTGAAAATAAAAATGAAAATAAAGCCGAAATGATGGGGCAACCGCGAATAAATAGCCGAAATGATAGGGCAATCGCGATCTTCATGATAAGAAAAGCTGAAATGATAGAGTAATCGTGGTAAAACAAAAATAAAACAAAATAAAAAACAAACAAAACAAAAGCGAATGATGAGTTGCTCCTGGTACCATATTCCAGTGCAGCGATGCAGACGCCAACAAAAATTCAAATTTCCAAAATTCTTCCAGCCCTACGACCAGTCCCCAAATTGACTGCCGTATACAATCTACGGGCTCAAATAATTCTCATCATACTCATGCTCCACCGTAATCACCAGTAACACGGTTGGTCCGCCCCTTTAGAATTATGCTCCATTGAGAAGACCCACTCATGTGTCCTCACGATACATGGGGAGAACAAACCTTTATGGGATCCTTACGACTCATAAAGGAAAAACACACTTAGGAGTCCTCACGACTCCTAAGGAGAAAATACACCTGCGGGATCCTTATGACTCGCAGGGAGAAAATGATTTTATGGGACCCTCACGGCCCATAAAATTGGAAAGCCTTAGGTGATAGGGACCAAAACCTGTCTCCTAAGCCATCGCTTCCCAACCCCCAAATGGCGAATGATGAGTCTCTCCTGGTACCATATTCCAGTGCAGCGATGCAGACGCCAACCAAATTCCAACTCCCATACCCCAATGGCGAATGATGAGTCGCTCCTGGTACTATATTTCAGTGCAGCGATGCAGACGCCAACAAAATCTCGAAAAATTTTTTCGGCCCTACGGTCTGGATCATACATCCTGCAAAACCGTATACAATCCACGGGCGTAAAACATTCCCAATCTCTCCCAAGTCCTACCGGTGAGACCACATTCAAAGTACCACCAAAAATAATAAAATAAAAAAATAATAAATAAATGGTATGTCCACAAGCAAAATGGGAATGGATGAAAACCCGAAAGGGCTCCGTGAGTAAAAACAACAGGACTGCCGGCGAGTTTGTGAAAACCCGAAAGGGCGCAAACTCGTGAGAAAGAGATGAAATGCACTCACAAAGTCCTCTCGACTTTGTGAGGAGAAAATTCCCACGTGAGATCCTTATGACTCACAAAGGAGCAACACACTTGGGAGTCCCCACGACTCCTAAGGAGAAAATACACTTACGGGATCCTTACGAACCGTAGGGAGAAAATGCTTTGTGAGACCCTTACGGCTCACAAAATTGAAAAGTCTTAGGAGATAAGGACCTAAAACCTGTCTCCTAAGCCATCGTTTCCTAATAAACAAACGCAAATGATGATTCGCTCCTGGTACCATATTCCAGTGTAGCGATGCTGATGCCAAACAAAATAAACCAGTTCCCAAGTCCTCCCGGGGCAAATGATGAGTTTCTCCTGGCATTATTCTAGTGTAGCGATGCTGATGCCAAACAAAAAAAAACCAGTTCCCAAGTCTGTAAGTGCACGGCAGCGTCCCGGCCGTCAATTCGACGCCGGAATGCGGAAACGAAACTTTTACAATACTTTTAAACCGGCACTACCGCGCACTATAAAACCCAGATCGGGCCATTAACCTAATGCTAGCAAACTAAAAGATGGGGTAGAGAGCTATACCGAGCGATCCGTGTCCTTCGGTCTTCGGCCTCCACTCCGATCTCCTCGCGGAATCTCCGGTCTTCATCTCCTCGTCGGGACGGGCACCACACCGCTGGGTTCTTTTACGGGCTCCCACCTCTGGACCGAGGTAACTCGGGCAAGAAGTTGGCGAGCCGACGTGCCCAAGGATGCTGCATGCTAGTGTAGAACAGTTTGTCTCAAGCGGGTATGAAGTTGCTATGTTGATGGAGGTGAAGAATGAACTTTGGAGAGAGGTTGAAATGGAGCTATGGAATTTCTTGTGGCAAGCAAAGTAAGATGAATAATTTTCCCACACAAATGAATCCTCATCCTCTCTCAAAAAGAAGTGGCCGGCCCTCTATAGAAAAAAATGGGAGTGGGAAAATCCAAGGGAGGTGAGTGTTGGAAATCAAAAAGGCGACCATAAGCCAAATCAAGCCTCACATCAATATCAAAATCAACTCTCATCTCATCTTTTCTCATTAATGCAAGGAAATGATCACAAAAGATGCTAGAACCATCATAATCCCTCATTTACAAGAAACCCCCTCCACAATGCTAATTTGCAAATATGCAAATTAGCCCCTCCCATCAAATATCAGCCAACGAAAGGAAGGAAGGAAAACTGGCTGAAACGGAATGCAAACTGGCAACTTCAGAAAACTGATCCCGTAATAAATTACAGAAAAACCCCACGACTGTATATACATACCCGTATTTGTATTCCCACTGAATATAAATGCAATGAGACAAAATCTACACTGTACAATACTAGGATCCGGCTTAAACCAAAGCCCGCTAGTATTATCCGTCCGATCATGATCCGTTCAATACCTCACGTATAAGATCGAACCCTACCATATCTCCATACGGCCTCTACAGCGTTTCGCCCGAAACTTGAGCAACTGTCTGTGGGGGACTCTAAAGACTCGTCAACACCTTGGTTGTGGATTTAACCACTAGCACGTCAGAGGTATTAGCCATACGTAACGGGCTACCAGGTATTGACCAAAAGGGACGTCGATGAGCGAACTCATCCTGACACCCTACTGAGCCTGTCAGTGACAATATCCGTACAGTCCGGTCCGTTCGTCTATGAGCATCGCATGGCGGGCCTAGGGGGATGGTAAAAATCAGACCCCCAAAAAGCGGTACAAGTCGTGTCAGAGTGTAGCCTAGAACACCCTGAGATATTACTGGAATACCTACCAGTAAATCTCCTGCCTTGGCCAAGGACTTCGTGTAATGGCTTTCCTAGACACAGCGCGAGCTTACCCCCAATACCGGGAGAGACGAACCCCTGCAGATCCGCTCACTGCCTCCATGTGGCTCGGGACTGTACCCAACTAAAACCTGTTTGCACGTCTCCTTTGAGCGTGGTAGGGTAGTAATCAAAGTACAGTGGGAACTCACACGAGACAAATGACGATCTCAGGTCGATGAACTAACCTGTACACATGTCACCAGGGAACTGCTATCTGACGTCAGGTATAAGACTAACTAGCATGTTCCCGGCGAGTCCTGTCCGGTGTACTCATAACCCAATGATCACCTGTATACATCTTAGGTGAACCAACTGACACCAGTGGCTTGTGAGACCGGCCACCTCCCCTCGTCGGGGTCTCGACTGTATACACTAGTCTACTCTGGAGTATCGATGCCCTGTCTCGAAACTCCCTTGACTAGGGACCTTTTAAGGATGTGCTTATAGACCCCAGCTCCCACGTATATGATCGCCCTCATACTGCTGGTAGTCAAGCAAGAATCCTAGGGGCTCTATCAACGTGCAATAGTGATCAGTAATGTCACCTAAAGCAGTACACGATGATAAAGGTAAACCAGATAGCATACTATCATCTTGAGTAAGACTGTCCTACCGGTATAGGTCCTCACTCAATCATTGCAATTACGTGCCTGTGATCCAATAATTGACTCTGAGGGCACTATCTCCAACAATCTCCCACTTGCACTCAAGGCTAATTATTGCGATGTCGCATACTCACAACCCGTGTGATACCGAATATCCAACTCCTCTACCAATCAGTCTCACAAAACCTGTTTGCGAAACTAATGCGTTCGAGGAATAGCCTCAGTGAGTGGATCCGCTCAGATGGTTCTTTCTATGTCTCTCTTTATCTCAAGTTCGCGGAGAAATCCATCTCCCGAAATGAGCAATACCTGTCTTAGAATATGTTTGGATGTCTGATGGGACCTAGCTCATAAATGAACTCCAAATTCAAACTTCTTAGACTGTATCGTCAACTGAACTTAATCAGTATCCTGCGCCATGCCTCCCTCAGTATCCACCTGGACCACCTGTCCAAAATACTGCCCCTCGTCAGAGGGAAAACTATAACTCTGACAGCCACTCTGTCATCCAGGTCACCTTGGAAGCCTGGAATGATAACAGTCTCCTAAAGGAGGCTGCCATTATCAAATCCCTAGAACATCCACTTATGTTCTAAAACTTCTTCCGATCGTTTCTCCAGGATAGGATTAATATCAACTTTTGCATCTAATGCAAAAACATCTGGTGTGGTACTTGACATCTCATGATTGACTCAATTGCCTAAGCAAGTGATCTGCCAATCATGCACATCCCTCTCCCCTTTAGTCTGTAAGACACCTTTAGAGAGGGTGACTCCATCACCTGCAGGTACACTACCATGCCTGGAGTCGTCCATTCTAAAGAACCTTTAGAATGCTGTCTAAGTACCCAGATTGGAACACTTCCCAAATCTAGATCTAAAACCATAGATCTAGTAACTAGAATGTCTGATATGAAATCCATGTCCTTTATGGAGAAACCACTGTGTGACAACCAAAGTATAACCGATCGTAGTATAGGAATTTCACTTCCTACTCTGTGTATGTCATCCAAATACCAGGACATCACACCCTACTGCCTTCTTAACAGATCCATCCCCTATTCTGGTAAAGTCAAACCTGTGACTGTCACATCAGAAATAGATGATCTATCTCCGCTATATCTGCTTTAGTGTATAAATAGACATAAGCCACTTGTCCACTATTCTTCCGCTGCTCCCACTGACTACTACAACCCTCTGGCAGAGTCATATAGACGTACACTTCTAAAGCTACTTTAGAACGACGCTATATTCATCATCCTGCCGGGTTTCATAGTCTGGAACAACAGTAGTGTCAAGTCTGGGTAAACAAGAACCTCCTTATCACCGTCCTTGAGGCTGCCAGAGTACCTCTCGGGTGCCTGAGGTTACCCACCATATCTGCAGAGTGGCCAATAGAATGTCAAACCTGATTGAATCTTTAGGTTCTTATCAAATTTTCAGTAATCGTTTGCGGTTCTGGAATCACTTCCAGTTCTACCATACTCCCACTACTGTTTTCTGAAAAAATCCATTTTTTATTAAAACTGTGGCGAGTCAAGAACAATATCACTATTGATCTTCCAGATGGTAGAAAGTCAACCCTTTTCATAGCCTGGGTCAACCCACAAACAGCCATTACGGAAACGTGCCTTGAGTTATCCAGAGTCTGGTTTTAAGCATAAGCCGGACAACTCCCCGTACCTTAACATCGTTAAGATATGAACTGTTCTATATCCAATACAGAAACAGAGGCACTGATTTAATTGGAACCAGATTCAGAACATGCAGCTGTTTCCAGTGCATGTCAACTAAATGGAAGGAGGCTGATCATCGTTACTCAACTTAGGAACGCTTCCAATTATGAGTAACCTGAAAGATAAGCAAGTTCTCTTAATCATTACTATCAACTGAATACCATACACAAGTATCTACATCTTCGATCATCTTGAAGAATCCCGATACTTGCAACACCTGGTTCTCTACTTTATCCACATACCTATAACTTCTCAAAACTTGGACCCTGTGTTTCTACGAAACACCTGTCTAAAAACTAGAGAAGTCATAAGTAAACCGAATATAGTACGAGAACCAACCCCTTTGTCCTCATGGATGCTGGACAACATACAATACTCTGTATAAGTCCCTTGAGTCTAATAACTCATTCCCTGTGTGTCGTAGGTTGAAAACTGTACCTATGGTTAAGAAGAATTACACCACTGTTTAATGCTCCTTACCTAACCATCCACTGATATAGGTAAATGTCATCAACATAATTTCAAAAAGGTATATCTCACTCTATAAAAATAGACGTACAGATATATCAATTTGAAATTGGTGCATAACAGCGGATATTTAAAACCAAATATTTGCCGTCCGGCAAACAGCCCAGGCGATTTCCTCAAATATCACCAATTACAACGAATCCCGATATAATGAGGATAATCACCCAATTCCCAATAGCTTACTCCCACTCATCATCTGTAAAACCATACAGATGTGAGAATCATACCTGGTAAATACATACCCTGGAGTAAGGGCTAATTGGGAAATCAGTTTTCTTTTAACAGTACACAGTGAAACTGAAACATATAAATGTTCCGAAGGGGTATCCGGGTATTCCTAGTAATGCCTCTTCCATTATCCAGATTCACAACTGCAACCGTATATCTCTTTGCCATCTCTCCAAATCCCTTTATATGTCTTTAGTCATTACCTTCTGCACACCCCTTTAGGCCAAATGGTTTTCTTCCTTCCCTACCGTTCGGCACCAGCCTATGGTTTGGAAGAAGACAATCCAATAAGCATAATGGGTGTACTGTCCTAATCCTAGGAGCACTCTCAATGCGAGAGAAGGTGAAGATAAAAGACAACCGAATAAACCTTATTCATATTCCTCCTGAACCAGAATCCATCCCCGAACTGGAACAAGTTCCTTCGAATTCGTATTTAACCATACGATGGAGCATCCAAATAACTGTGGATCTTCGTAGTGATACGGAGTGTCCTGGAGAAATACAAAGGTGAAGTGGGAGTGGTAATGAAATATTTGGTTTGGTCGTGAATAGCCGTCGCAGTTTACTTTGCCCTCTTACTAATCCCTTTATTTGTCTTTACATAATACCTTCTGTACACCATCATTAGGCTAATTGGTTTTCTTCATTCCCTACCGGTCGGCACCTGCCTATGGTTTGGAAGAAGACTATCCAATTTGCGTAATAGGTGTACTGTCCCCTAATCTAAGGAGCACTCACAACCTGAGAGAAGGTAAAAAGGAAAAGACAACTGAATAGTCCTATTCGTTTCCTCCGAAACCGGAAACCATCCTCGAATAAATTCCTTCGAATTCGTATATAACCATACGATGGTTTTATCCAATGGAAGTGGACGTTCGTAGTAATATGGGGTGTCCTAGAGAAAAGGGTAAAAGTAGGAGTGGTAATGAGGTTTGCAACTCTGACAATCCGAAAGCCAGTGTTTAAGAAGGTTCGGTTAATTTTGGTCACTGAGTCATAGTCAAGGGTCGGGTCATGGTCGCTTCCAAAGAGAGAGAGAAAAGAAACACTCAGCGTGCACTCTAACCTAGATCATAATGGTTATCAATTTATATAATCAGGAAACCTCCCACTGTACCGTCAAATTCTTCTCCAAACCTGAAAGAAGAATTAGTCGGGATCACCCGAGGAGTAAACCAACTCATCAGTGGGAATCGGGATCCAACTATCATCGTATGATAACGTGACGGAATCTGCTCACGTTATCACACTTCAGAAGGTATGCGCATATCTGGCAAGTTTCAGTTTCTTTAGAAACTCCCGATGTGATTTTGCCCCATGCTCTTATGACCTTGACGAAGGCCAACATATCATAAGTCACATGTCAAGTTCTACCCGTCATTCTCCAGGTTAATTTGAACCCACCCGTACATACCCTTGACGAAGGCCAAAATAGTAGTACGACTGTCCCAAACCAACGCATTTATCTATGCTGCAGAAAAGTAACAAATAGCTACCATACACTATGCCTTGACGAAGGCCAACATACATAGCATGAATACTATTTCCTGATTTAAAATCAGGAAAGTTTACGGAGGAGGCATCACGTGCTAGCACGTGACTAGCTGTCACATGTTGGCACGTGACATTTAAAAGCAGCGGCAAAGGCAGATTCAGCTCCCTGATTAAACCAAAGAATAGACTCCAGAAAGGGTCACGTGCTCACATGTGACCAGGGGTCACGTGTTGGCACATGACGATTGAACAACGGCTAGAAAACAGAGCGCAGAAAGGAGAAGAAAGCTCATTCCAGGGGGTCACGTGCCTACACGTGACCAAGGGTCACGTGGTCACGCGTGACCGGCTTTCAAAGCCTCTCTATTTAACAGAATTAAATTCTGAAAGACATTCAAATCTTTCCAAATGAGAATGATTATTTGGAACCGTTGGATTAAAAATCTAAAGGTGACTAAATATCACCTATTTATGGAAAAATCTTGAACTTGGAAAGATTTCCCCTTAAAATCTAACCGAGATAACAAAGGAATATCTTTGGATTTAAAATCCAATGGTGAATAAAATTCACCTAATAATCCAAAGGTCCAGATGAATGATGAATGCAAATCAAATCTCTAAATGAATGCAAATCAAATCTCTCAATGAAAGATTCACTAAAACAGATTGATTCTTCTCCTTCTCCTATAAATAGAAGCCAAGAAGAATAGAAAGGGAGATATACACAGAGACATAGAAAGAAAAAGAAATAGAGCCTTAAGACTTTGGAAGAATTTGATCTGCTGCAGAAGAAAACCTTAGGTAAGAAAGGGAAGGCTTTTAAACAGAGAATTTAATTCTCAAAAGAGTTTAACTCTTATATTAAAAAGAAGAACTTAGTTCTCTCTTTAGTAGAGGATCTGCAAAGTGCACATCTCCCCATGAATTGAGAATTTAATTCTCATTGGGTTGAGATCCTGCCATGCAGATCCAACGCATAGAGAGGGAATGGAAGTTTGAGAATTTAATTCTCACGAAACTATAGGAATTTAATTCCTTTGAAATAAAATTAGGGTTTAACCCTATATTATAGGAATTTAATTCCTTCAAAATGAACAGAACCAGGGTTTAACCCTAGTTAAGAACTTAATTCTGTCAAAATAACAGGAATTTAATTCCCTTAAGAAAGAAGAAATTAGGGTTTCACCTTATGACAGAACCTAATTCCTCACATATACGGGAATTCAATTCTTACAGAATACAAATTAGGGTTTAACCCTATCTAAGAGTAATTCTTCAGAAGAAAGTGGGAATTTAATTCCTCTAAAGTTATTATTAGGGTTGAACCCTATGATAGAATTCAGTTCTTCACATATATGAGGAATTTAATTCCTACCGAAAAGAAGTTAGAGTTCAACTCTATCTAAGAATATAATTCTTCAGAAGAAAGTAGGGATTTAATGAAGAATTTGATTCTTAAGCAAACATGCAAAGAAGCAGGATCACGTGCTACCACGTGACCCCTGAAAAGCTCCACAGGGGAGGGCGCCCTCACGTGCTACCACGTGACCCCTCTTACCTTAGTGTTTAACACTAAATTGAAACTTCTGTATCTAGTGTTTAACAATGTTTGGCCTTAGTGTTCAACACTGTTTGAAGAACTTTACTTGCAGTGTTTAACACTGAATTTCTTAGTGTTGAACACTAAATTAAATCTCTGTTAACAGAGTTTAACATTAATTTTCTTAGTGTTCAACACTAAATTAAAATCTCTGTCACCAGTGTTCAACACCGATTATCTTAGTGTTTAACACTAATTTGAGATCTCTGTTGCCAGTGTTTAACACTGATTTGTTTTAGTGTTTAACACTAATTTGAAAGCCCTGTTGCTGGTGTTCAACACCAACTATCTTTTAGTGTTAAACACGAACTTGTCAATCTCATTCCCAGTGTTCAACACTGATTGGTCTTTAGTATTTAACACTAGCTTCAGCCCAATTGGCTAAGTTCTAGAGGCAAAGCCTCTCCTTCAATGGACCAACAAAAAGCCAATATTCCAAACATGATTGGACTTAGCCCAAGATGGCCATAAGTCCTCAATCCAAACTTAACTGGGCCAATGGGCTCATAACATAATTAATTGGTCTTGGTCCCAAATTGGGCTAAAGACTATTTAATCTACCTTGGTTCAAGGGTACATCTCTTCACTCCTTTGATACTTGGCGTTGTAATTCCTTAACGTCTTCAAAGAGGTGACGGGTCCCGATGACCACACATTGATACGGATTGTGGGGTCCTTAAACTCATGGACTATGATGTCCTTAACCTTGACCGGGATGTCTTAAAACTAACATTGGACTGTAGAGTCCTTAAACCCATGGACTATGATGTCCTTAACCTTGACCGGAATGTCTTAAAACTAACAACGGACTATGACGTCCTTAACCTTGACCGTGATGTCTTAAAACTAACATTGGACTGTGGAGTCCTTAAATCCACGGACTATGATGTCCTTAACCTTGACCGCAACGTCTTAAAACTAACATTGGACCGCAATGTCCTTAAACTACCTATTGACCGCAGTGTCACTAAACTAAACAACATGGCTCCCTTATTTGCTCTTTTGTTGGATCTAAACGGCTCCGTTAAGTCGATCTTAGTCTAAAAACTAGACTAACGTATCCTTAACAAACGTTTAAGTTGATCTTAGTCTCAAACGAGGCTAACGTATCCTTAAACCCAAACCCCCAAACCCAAATCTAAGATAATACGGATTTGGACTAGTCCATGCCCTACGGGCGACGACATAACTCAGTCTCCGTATACAATCCACGGGCAACTAAACACAAAATAAACACACATGACTCGAAGTGACCATCTGGCGAAGGAGAAAGTGGTTACCGCAGTGCGGTAGCATAATTAACTGCAGGGGCTTGCGCCTGCAGGGAAGAGCGTCCCCACAATCAAAAACCTCTCAAGCAAGGGGGAATCTGACGAAGTCTACTACATCGGCCGCATCCGTTTAAACCTTCGATCCATGGTGCCATAAATCAACTTGGCATCTTCGGAGAGGTAGACGGACAGCACCAATTAGCATCTGCCCCGAATCTCAGGCGAGACGTCCGTCGCGCCGTCATTCGGAGGGGAACAAATACTAAGTGCTACCTTCCTGAAATGAAGGAGGGCTATGAATGGTTTCTGGCGAAAAACCTTTAACATAATGAACTTGATATCGTTGAAGGAACCGGATAGCTTTTATAAAAATATAGTGGCGAAAACCTTTGCTAAAGAGGTCACTCCCGGTGAAGGGATCTCGGCTCTTTCCCCGTAGAATGAGGTGCAGGATATTCCAACTGAATACCTCGATGCAAAGCAAAACTAATCGGCTATAGTGAAGTTATTGCCCTGACGCAAACTTCTGTCCAAGGGGTCACTCCTGGTGAAGGGATCTCGGCCCTTGCCTCGTCGACTGAGGTGCTGGATATTCATAACCGAATACCACTGTGCAAAACAAAAGAGAACGCCCTTGCAATAACAGCTTTTTGAAAAATGTTCCAACAACATCAGAATAGGTTTGTTTAGCTTGCATTGATCCGAATCAACGCAGTCCCATCAATTGATCACACCACAAAAGAACGAAAATAATGATGTACGTATATGCCATCCGCATTCGCCACTGGGTCCAGTCATCACCCGTTAGATTACTTAACTAACGACAGAGCGGAGACTGGACTAGCGCGGATGCAAAACATATACAACATCTACTAGTATATATATCAATATATAATATTCGCTCAAGGCATGATAAAATGCAACATCACAGAAATGTAATAAGCATCACAAAACAATACAGATATCTAGGATCCCGGGTTTCATAGAGCCGCTACTGAAACCCGACGTTCCCCTGGTCATGTGGATAGCCTGTGCAATGAAATCCTAGACCCCTACGGGCGCGGCAAGTTACCCGCCAAAACCTGAAGCGAGGCAGCCCCCTTCAGCAACGTGAATGGACCACCCAGCACTTCACGAAATCCGGTAACTTGGGCACCCCTCCTTGGATCAACCTATACCCCCTACGAGTGCGGCGAATAGCCCGCCAAGTCTAGAGTAAAGCCCCCTCCGTCTCAACGCCATGAGATGCGGGCCCGTTGCCCTCTAGAACCCGGCTATCCGTGCACCCCTCCGTGGGGTAATCCTACTACAGAAAGTAAAATATAAATACAACGGGTACATCGACCTCAGCCCGGACGTGCCCCAAAAGAATAATATACAAACAGGCAGTGACGGTAGTCCACATGTCGGACGCTCACCCCGCAATATCAAATGTACATAATACCAAAACTATACTACCATTGCAACCAGGCTATCCCCACGACAAATCCGCAAGATCACAGCACAACACAGAACATCAACGTGAATGTCACGTTCGCAAATCCGTCTAAAAGGGTTATAGCAGTTAGACAGGATTTACCGATCAAATGACATTCACGGTCGCAGATATAATGTAAATACTGTGAACTAACATATTTAAAATTTTCGATCGACTAAATTTACCGAAGTGGGCCCCAAGCACAACTGTAGCACTCAAAATAAATCTGGGCCCAAACAGAACATACCAAAACCCCTATTTCCATGTCAGAGAGCCACTGTAGAAATTTGGTGCAGTGAAGCCAAAATTCAGCGGCGGATTCGCGGCCAAAACGTGGTTTTGGCCGCTGATCAGCCGCGCTACAGTAACTTCAGCCTACCAAATTTTCACAGAATGCATAAAAAACCCTGCACGTAATTTTCCAATGTACCAAATAATTTTTAGAGCACAGAAAAATTTGACAGAAAGTACGACATGGAAACGCGGTTTTTGGAAAATCCGTTCGATCGAACTTGTAAACACGTTAGAGCAAGCTAGACTAGGTTAATTGCGTGGCTTTGATACCATTGTAAGTGCACGGCAACGCCCCGGCCGTCAATCCGACGCCGGAATGCGGAAACGAAACTTTTACAATACTTTTAAACCGGCACTACCGCGCACTATAAAACCCGGATCGGGCCATTAACCTAATGCTAGCAAACTAAAAGATGGGGTAGAGAGCTATACCGAGCGATCCGTGTCCTGCGGTCTTCGGCCTCCACTCCGATCTCCTCGCGGAATCTCCGGTCTTAATCTCCTCGTCGGGACGGGCACCACACCGCTGGGTTCTTTTATGGGCTCCCACCTCTGGACCGAGGCAACTCGGGCATGAAGTTGGCGAGCCGACGTGCCCAAGGATGCTACAGGCTAGTGTAGAACAGTTTGTCTCAAGCGGGTATAAAGTTGCCATGTTGATGGAGGTGAAGAATGAACTTTGGAGAGAGGTTGAAATGGAGCTATGGAATTTCTTGTGGCAAGCAAAGTGAGATGAATAATTTTCCCACACAAATGAATCCTCATCCTCTCTCAAAAAGAAGTGGCCGGCCCTCTATAGAAAAAAATGGGAGTGGGAAAATCCAAGGGAGGTGAGTGTAGGAAATCAAAAAGGCGACCATAAGCCAAATCAAGCCTCACATCAATATCAAAATCAACTCTCATCTCATCTTTTCTCATTAATGCAAGGAAATGATCACAAAAGATGCTAGAACCATCATAATCCCTCATTTACAAGAAACCCCCTCCACAATGCTAATTTGCAAATATGCAAATTAGCCCCTCCCATCAAATATCAGCCAACGAAAGGAAGGAAGGAAAACTGGCTGAAACGGAATGCAAACTGGCAACTTCAAAAAACCGATCCCGTAATAAATTACAGAAAACTCCGCGACTGTATATACATACCCGTATTTGTATTCCTACTGAATACAAATGCAATGAGGCAAAATCTACACTGTACAATACTAGGATCTGGTTTAAACCAAAGCCCGCTAGTATTATCCGTCCAATCATGATCCGTGCAATACCACACGTATAAGATCGAACCCTGCCATATCTCCATACGGCCTCTACAGCGTCTCGCCCGAAACTTGAGCAATTGTCTGTGGGGGACTCTAAAGACTCGTCAACACCTTGGTTATGGATTTAACCACTAGCACGTCGGAGGTATTAGCCATACGTAATGGGCTACCAGGTATTTACCAAAAGGGACGTCGATGAGCGAACTCATCCTGACACCCTACTGAGCCTGTCAGTGACAATATCCGTACAGTCTGGTCCGTTCGTCTATGAGCATCGCATGGCGGGCCTAGGAGGTTGGTAAAAGTCAGACCCCCAAAAAGCGGTACAAGTCGTGTCGGAGTGTAGCCCAGAACACCCTGAGATATTACTGGAATACCTACCAGTAAATCTCCTGCCTTGGCCAAGGACTTCGTGTAATGGCTCTCCTAGACACAGCGCGAGCTCACCCCCAATACCGGGAGAGACGAACCCCTGCAGATCCGCTCACTGCCTCCATGTGGCTCGGGACTGTACCCAACTAAAACCTGTTTGCACGTCTCCTTTGAGCGTGGTAGGGTAGTAATCAAAGTACAGTGGGAACTCACACGAGACAAATGACGATCTCAGGTCGATGAACTAACCTGTACACATGTCACCAGGGAACTGCTATCTGACGTCAGGTATAAGACCAACTAGCTTGTTCCCGTCGAGTCCTGTCCGGTGTACTCATAACCCAATGATCACCTGTATACATCTTAGGTGAACCAACTGACACCAGTGGTTTGTGAGACCGGCCACCGCCCCTCGTCGGGGTCTCGACTGTATACACTAGTCTACTCTGGAGTATCGATGCCCTGTCTCGAAACTCCCTCGACTAGGGACCTTTTAAGGATGTGCTTATAGACCCAGCTCCCACGTATATGATCGCCCTCATACTGCTGGTAGTCAAGCAAGAATCCTAGGGGCTCTATCAACGTGCAATAGTGATCAGTAATGTCACCTAAAGCAGTACACGATGATAAAGGTAGACCAGATAGCATATTATCATCTTGAGTAAGACTGTCCTGCCGGTATAGGTCCTCACTCAATCATTGCAATCACGTGCCTGTGATCCAATAATTGACTCTGAGGGCACTATCTCCAACAATCCTCCCGGGAAAAATGATGAGTTGCTCCTGGCATTATTCCAGTGCAGCAATGCAGATGCCAAACCAAAGCCAAATCCTCAAATCCACTCATGGAAAATGATGATTCACTTTTGGTACCATATTCCAGTATAGCGATGCTGATGTCAACCGAAATAAAATCAAACCAACAATCTCTACGGTAGAGTCATGCTCTGTCCCAGAATTTACCCCGCGTCGAAATCAAGCTCCGCCTCGGGATATCCACCTTCCCTGCCAGAATTATGCTCCGCCTCGGAATCAAATCAACCAACCAGCTCTGCGTCGGAACCATACTTCGTCTCAAAGTGTACCCCACGTCGAAATCAAGCTTCATCTCGGTGTATCTGCCTTCCCTGTCGGAATTATACTTCGGCTCGGAATCAACCAGCGTCCTCCTCGTCGGAATTAAGCTCCGCCTCGAAATCAAGTCAATCAACATGCTCTGCATCGGAATCATACTTCGTCTCAGAGTGTACCCCATGTCGAAATCATGCTTTGCCTCGGTGTATCTTCCTTCCCTGTCGAAATTATGCTTCGTCTCGGAATCAAGTCGGGCAACAAGCTCTGTGCCGAAATCATGCTCCGTCTCAGAAAGTACCCCGTATCGAAATCTTGCTTCGCCTCGGAGTATTTGCCTTCCCTGTCGGAATTATGCTTCACCTGGGAATCAACCTCTGCATCGAAATTATGCTTCGGTCCGAATGTCGCCGCGCTTCGGAATGATGCTTCGAACCCTGGAATCATGCTCCGATCTTCGGAATGATACTCCAAACCCTGGAATCATGCTCCGCTCTTCGGAATGATGCTCCGATCTCTGGAATCATGCTCCTCTCTTCGGAATGATGCTCCGAACCCTG
Source organism: Agapanthus africanus (assembly GCA_030015575.1). NCBI lineage: Eukaryota > Viridiplantae > Streptophyta > Magnoliopsida > Asparagales > Amaryllidaceae > Agapanthus > Agapanthus africanus. The sequence goes on from JASDDO010000008.1 coordinate 396,406,477, forward strand.
GAATCATGCTCCGCTCATTGGAATGATGCTCCGATCCTCTGAAATCATGCTCCGCTCATTGGAATGATGATCCGATCCCCTGGAATAGCTGATGCAAAAGCATGCCAAATCTTTTTAAGTCGCTGTGCGATGCACCTAACACTGCACAGTGGCGGACGTTTTTCATAAGGAAATAACTATATATGTATATATATCTTTTGTTTACTAAGCACGTCCCGCCGTTTTGAAAACAATCAGAAGGGTTTCCTTGTTTTTAAAACGTCTCGTGTCATATCAGACACGTAGGTATATATATCGAGACTATAGCTCGCTCATTGGAAATCCCTTCAACTATCAATGCATGCAAAATATATCCAGGTACTGTCCTCTGACTAGTCCTGCTCAGTATGAAAACAAATATCCGAAATCATAAAAGTGTACTGCTCCAAAAGGAATAAATCCCAAAAATACACATAACACAATCCTGTGCGTCTGGTGCGCACGGAAATCAAAAATCCAAATATGTGCTAAACAGGTGCACAAATCAACATCTAAGTGCAACGGGTGTGCACGAAGCATCTGTCATAGGCAACGTGTATGCCTGACAGCCACAAATCCGGTGCATCTGACATGCACGAAGAAATCTCGATTTAGTGCATCGGGTGTGCACCAAAATCGTATCTAAAAATATGCGCCCAACATGCGCGAAAATCCAAATCGGTGCATCCATCGTGCACGAATGAAAATCTAAACCCTGCGCACTCCACATGCACGGAAACACGAATCCAATAGCAAACGCCGAACATGCGTAAGTCACATCACAAGCACGGAGTGCAAAAAAATCAACCATCAAAATCCGGGTCAAAATCAACAATATAATGCGGCTCAAACCAAAATCAAGTGTACCGCAAAAGAAAATCTCACAACCGTGTGCATCAGCGTGCACAAATCAAATCATAACACCAAAATGCATTAAAACTATGCTGGAAGCATAAATCAAATCACCGGCATATAATAGGCACGAAATCACAATCAATACCTCCAGAATAATAGTGATGCGCCAGGTATAAATGCCCAATAAGTGCAATCATGGTGCACGAAAACAGAAATCATAGAACTCAGTCATCGAAACCAAATCATGAAAACGGATCGCCAAAATACCGAAATCCCAAACTGACAGATACGTGATAGTCGAATCACAAAATCACAAATCATAAATACTGTCGTCGGTATATCCTCCCTCGAAGTCGAGAAGGTGCCGGTACATTCAATTCTAGCAGCGCAAGATCTCTACTTGCCTCATGCTCGCGGCTGGCGTCCTCTGCCTCTGGTTCCTGATCTTTCCTGTAGATTGCCAATCTCACAATCCATCGGCTCACCAGCCCGGTCAGGAGTGCTGACAGGAACGATTCCGTTCTGGCACTTCTTGTCACCTCTCGGTCAATCCTCACGACCTCTCGTAAAGCCATATGTCACTGGCATCGGCCTCCGGCTCTCAGAATGCATATCACATATCTGATCCTGGGTGCAAACGTCATTGCGGCAATGTTCTGGAAGGAATCCTGCTCAAGTCTCTGCCGATCTGTACGGAGGCTGGTACTCTCACATAGTCTCTTCTCGTCCAATGGGCATCTGTGTCCTCAGCACAGCAATTCCTCGGAAATCGGTCGCATCCCAGCGCCTCTGTAAGCATATCAGGCCTCTGGTCTCGACGGAAGGTAATGACAGCTCATCAGTGTCTCACACGAACCTCTGGTTCCGCTCGTTTGCATCATCGTCCATTTCAACATCGCGTCTCTATCTGCGCACCGCAATGCCTTCGGCTACGGTCCATCCGAAGTCTCCAACACGGACTCGAAATCACGAACTCGGTATCTTCCTCACTCGGTAGAAGATATCTAGTCGAGCACGTCCTCAGCGTGCGTGTCACATCTCTAATGTCGGCGGAGTGGGACGTCATCTCGTCGAAGTCTCATATGAACTCTTTACCCCACCTTGCTCAAATGTCGACTGATCCGGACTCGTCTCATCGTGGCTACACGAACTGCGCTCCGACGGCTATGCTCGCACCTGGAGTCTCCCAAGCAGTGTCCCATCACGATATCCGAAAGATGTCGAATCATCCGATCGACTCGTCGGAACCTCATAATCCCCCAAGAGCTCACATCTCGGGTACAGTTCAATAGTATCGAGTACATGCCACAGCGTCGGTGGTCCAGCCGTAGAAGGGCAAACCCAAGCCTCACTAATGGCGCCGCGGAACCGCCGTAAACCCTAAGGTTCAAAGGCTGTCACACGGTCATTAAGTCGAGTTAGGGTTTCATTCTTCTAGAGGGTCCATAGAATCACCTGCATGTCTTTCCGTATACTTTAAACTTGGAAAATAGGCTCCTGACATTCGATCGTCTCTATCGACTCTCAACGAACCTGCGTGAAGTCGTCTCTAGCTGGAAACAATCCACCTGATGACCTCGCATCGGGGTAAGCGAATTCACCACACGTCCTAGTCATTCATCCTCGGTGACTAGCAACTCGCTATCATCTCTCTAAGAACATGCTCATGCTGCAGTAGCTCGAATCATCTGGGCGATATCTCATCTTTTGCAGCAACAACTGGCTCATATGCCTGTATGCCGAACAGCGCCTCAATCCTCCAGGAAAGGCAATACATAAGAGGTCATCTCTGAATCAGCCTGCTCTAGATCTGAGTAAGACTCCCCACCCTGGAAATCTTCAACTCAACTGGGCCCGCTCTGGCGCAAAATCGGACGAATCACCTTCGTCTCTCAAATCGGGTAGACTAGCTATCATCTGTCGCATATCTGCCTGAAAGCTCCGGCAATCTCAGCTCGTAAGCTCCGAAAGCAACATCCCGCCAATCTCAGCAACAGTTGGTCCATCTGTCTGCACGGTAGGCGACATCACAATCTCTGAGGTATGCTGTACATCAACAGTCCTCTCTCAACTGGCAGCTCTAACAAGGGCCCGATCATCCGGTGCAAGACCAAGTACTCGCCTCCACTAGAGGTCACAATCACCAACACTAACTCGAGACGTTCCCATGTCACCAGAAAACACAATGGTCGGCCCTCGTACCAAACGAGCTCACACCGGCCGTAACCCTAGCAGTAGCCCAAACTGCGCTCAAACACGGTGACAGGAATCTCAATCGAGTATCAAGAGAGCACATCAGTGGCAAGAAGGGAAACAACAGATCCAAAGTGGATACATGATCATAGGAAGGAACAGTATCAATGAAGGTATGATCATGAAACTAATAGAATCGGGGATCTCAAATGGATGTATAATCCTGGATATGAAGAGAATCATTGATCTCGAAAGTATGTACATCCTAAGGTTCCTTAAGCGGAGTGGCGTGTCGTAAGTATGCCGCGGAACATACCAACGGTACGTCACTCTACTTTAGTCACCTAATCCATCAACCAAGGGTCATCCTAAAACGACGAAAGTTCGGGTTTACACCCCCTCGACCAAGTCTAAGTTCCGTAAGGTCAAGCCTAAGTTCCGTATATAAACAACTCCCTAGGCTCCACATAGTCAAACTTAAACTCGAACCAAGGTCAACCTAGCGCTCTGATACCAACTTTGTCACGACCCGAAAGAGCACGTGACTGGCCCTTGAACCATATGAAGCCTATAGGACTCCATCTGATCCAAGTAAGCCAAAAGCCCAGAAATCTAAAACCATTTTTAAGAATAAGTAAAGAAACTGGTTTAAGGAAGTGAAGAAAACATGTTTGAAATCTAGGTCTTTAAATAACTAAGCCGAACGTGCATTTTAAAAACAGTACAATCTTTTCTAGAAATTTCGGCAGAGTTTCTTTTGTAAAAATGGCCCCGAATGGGGTACAACAAGAATAACAATATATGCAAGGATAAGGCATCCCCAAGCGGGAGCTAGCTCTTCGTCAATCGACGGTCACAACCACACATGCAACAATAATATACAACGCCAAGTGGCGAGGATCAAATCCAAAAGAAAGCTCAAAAGCAACAAGAAAAAACCGCAATACAACTAAGCGCGACTCTAAGGTCGAATAGTACAACACTGTCTCTAAGTCTGAAAGAATATACAAGTTTTGGTTGATGGACAAATCTAGATACAATGAGTAATATAAATACAACAGTGGTTCTGATACAAAAGAACCCACCTAACCAAGCAAATCACCCAAAAGGAAGCAGAGTGCCGAAATGCCGCATATGGAACCTGTATGGCAAGACCTGCAAGAACTGGGGCACAACGGGGGTGAGTTGCCAACTCGTGAATAGAAAGATATCTACAAGCAAGAATCGAATGCATGACCCATCCTAGGTCAATACGATCAGATATACATAAACCTCAATATGAATGAAGCTGAAGCATGCTAAACTGGCAATGTAATCTCTATACATGAGTGTAGTGCCAAGTGCTCGTGCTAGTGCCTCAGGTAATAGCATGTCATGACTATGAGGTATAAAAAATGTCATCAAATCTGCACATACGTGGATCCCGTCCACTCGTCACCCACTGACAACAACCATCATGCAAGTATATATCATAAAACCTGTGCATGGAAATATGAGGATATAATCCACCCGTGTCCCTCGCGACACATCAATATCATGGAGCCGGAGTGCCCAGCATCGGCACTCGAAAACATCATGAAAACTGTGCCCAGCATCGGCACAAAACATAAGTCTCAGTATCTCGATACCTCTGTATCTCGAAATCTCAATGTCTCAATCACAAAATCTAGGGCGCCGTCAGTCCAGATCGGCCCCTACCATCCATCTCATGACTACGACGGTATCCTCCGGATATCCGACGTGTCGGGTAATATCACCGGTAGGTAGTCTCCCCCTGCCAGGCTCATCGTCATCACCACGAGCTTCTTGCCCCGGGGTACCTTACCGGGTCCACCATGTACCCGCAATCGGTCTCATCCGCCTCCTCGATTCGGGTTTCACATGTCGCTCTCAGCACCGAGAAAACACATGGTGGACGCACTGAAATATCATATCAAGGTTAACCGGGTTTTAAGGTAATGATATATTCTCTTTTTAAAACATCCTCGGTTCCCAAATCCAGAAATATCATAGAAACCACATATCTCAATGCGTATAATCAAGCATGAAGTATGCTACATGTAAAGGAAGGTATATACATCATCATGTCATGCAAGGATCATTTACTGAATGCAATAGTACTACAGTGTAGTGACATGGCAATTATCGATGACGAGTGTGTGGGCCGGCAACAAGTGTACGTGGAACATATGCATCATCGATAATGGTGCTGGTGTCCTAGCAGCATGACTGAAATATCACACAGTGCAAGCGATGCAATGCAAATAGCAGGAATATGCGGAAATGAATAATCAACGCAAACACAGAACCTGCCCCAATAGATATATTATGCAACCATGCCTTTTTAAATAAGACGAATCAGGGCTTTTGGTAAAGTAAGGGCTACGGTGTTTTACGAAAAGACGCATCATTTGAAAATATCCGTATAACCCTTCTGCTTATCTTTAAAATATTCCCGATTCGTTAGTTTTGAAATAGGTATGACTCGGTCTAGTCCAATGTCTACTAAGAAAAGCTAGACAGGAGGGGTATGAAACCACCTAATCTGAGTCAATATATATAAGTATAGATATAATAGTCGGTGATCACGCCTCAATACCGTATCGTAAAATATCCTCAAGTCATGAGTGCGGATCTATCATCAATATCGGCTCGTACGGTAAATCGTCGTACGGCATCCCAATAGCTGGGTAGGGGTCAATATCACACCATTTCATCACATATCAGTATCACAAATATCAGATCACACAATCTGGGGTACTACTATAAGTCTAGTACAAGTCGATACCATCAATAAGAATATGAATGCGGGCAAAGCACATGTCCCAAGGCCCGCTAAAACTATCATATCGCACCTCAAAAACGATTGTGTCACACCGCCGATCTCACGGCCTCACATCAAGTGTCACCTCAAACCCACGTATCATCCTCAAATCCCGTATATAAACACATAGTCCCATACCCATGTGTAGATATACACACCATCAAATGAAAGAATGAATGCAAGAATGTGTGTAAGTATGTGTGTAAATGTAGGTATGAGTGCAATCGCTACCCTAGGGTTCGCACTATACTACTCCAATATAATCTTAGCATCAAGAATACCATTAATACTATCAATGATCCTAACAACACATAATAAATATACGTGTGTATACGTATTCGTATACAACACCACGGACTGCGGGGGTGCTATACGCCATCCACCCGACTTCTCCCCGTAGATATAAATCTACTCACCTGTATCCTGCATGTCGGTGTCGATGTCACCGTCACCTTCCGCATCGCCTCGGATCATCGCGGTGTACCTACACATATCACACGTATCGCATCGCATCAAAACCCAATCAACACTTGAAACGACACACTAAATCCAATACGACACGCTAAAACCAACACGATACGCTAAAAGGCTTATAGGTTAGAACCTACGGTTAACCTTCGCAAAACAACCCGGAATCACTCGATATAGACGTACAAACGTCACACGATCGAGGTAACACACAAACACCAAATATGGAAATCAAAATACATAAAACCAAATACTGAAAGTAAGGCAGCAACCCAAGAAAACGATCCCAGATTTCACCTCGGGTCAAATTTAGCCAATTCAACAAGTCCAGGGTGCTGTATATGGTGTATTTGAGCTACTGGAACAACCCCGAAGCATTCCCTCTCTACTTGGCCGGCCACATCCCTCCCAAAACCGGCCTGGCCGGGCCCCCTATGTCCAATGGGGTCCGTCTGGTCAGGGTGGCCTCCTATGGTCTCAATTTGGTCCCTGGTGTTGTTGAATTTTTCTGAAAAAGTCCCAGTACATTCCAGATTTCCCTGCACACTCTAAACACTCACAAACCGACATGAAAGTCCCGTAATTCCGTATTCTTGGGTTTCAGGTTGTTTCAGGTCAGGGGCTTGGTCAAAATAGGGTCTAAGGTCACCAATTGAGTCCAATTGCAAAGCCATAACTCAAGTTTACCCTAATCCTCTCTAGTTTGGTCCAAAGTGCACAAAATCACACGATATCGATATGAAACTTTAAAAGAGGCTAAAACACTTGAAATACTACAATGTTAGTGAAGGAATTACCTCAATAAAGATTCAAGAATCTTCCCACAGCACCAAAACAGCAACTTCCTTGGTCCATTCTATAGATCTTGGGCTTGTGTGCAATTTTAGTGAAATGAGTGTGAGGTTTTGAGATGGTTTTAATGGTGTTTCTTGGCTTGAAGATGGAGGAGGAAGTGAGGGAAGGGGCAGAAGCAGTAGGAGGAGGAAGAAGAGGGAGAGAAATGAGGAATGAAGGGGTATGGCTAAGGGTATAAGTCAAAGTCCACCTCTCTCTCTCACCTACCCTCATTTTCTTTTCTTTTCTCTTTTCTTTTCCTTTTAATCCTTAAACCAAACCTTCTCACCTCAATAGCGAACACACAAAGAAATCCATGGTTAGAAAAATGCACAAGTGTAGAAAATGTGATATGTGCAAGTTTTGCACAAAACTGCCGAAAAACCCGATTAGCGATTTTAATCGCGATTAGCACTAAATTAGTGTCAAAATGATCACAACAACTTAAAAATGTCATAATTCCAATAATTAACGCATTTTAGAGTTTTCCATAATTTTTCATAATTTTTCTCCATTTATTTGCATTAATTATTAATTTAATATTAAAATAATCAATAAAATAATATTAAATCTTAAAAATTCCCAAAATTAATATTTTATATTTTTGAAAATGTTACAAAAAGGCAACATGATGATGAATAAAGTAATACTTTTCATTCTCTCAAAAAAACTTAGGGTTTGTGCTTCCTGCTCCTTCTCCAAGATTCTAAACCTTCTCATTTCTTTTGAATTAAATCAAGAGTTTTACTCTTCCTTTTCCAAAACTAAATAGTTTTCCACCACAAAACCCATAAAGGGAAACTTGGATCTGTCATTAGATCTTAAAAAGAAGAGATCTTTAAAATCTCACATCTCTTGATCTTCAAGATCTGGCCAAACAAAGGAAGAAGAAAGATACTCATCTCCAGAAACCCCACTTTGGGAAAGAACTAGGGCTCAAGGGGAGAAGCCCTTCATCAGCTTCAAAACATCCTAGGAGTTTAACTTCATATATATACATATATATATATATAATAAATATTTCCTTTCTAAAGCATAGCTTCTGGTTCTAGGACTAAAAGCCCCCTTTTTCTTGCCGGCGCCTAAGCGCTCAAGCGCCAAGCGTGCCGACATGTGGCGTGCTGGCGCTTCAGCGCCCAGCACTCGAGCGCAAAGCGCCCACGTGCCGACACGTGGCGCGCTTGCTCTTCAGCGCCCAGCGCTCGAGCGCAAAGCGCCCACGTGCCGACACGTGGCGTGCTTGCACTCTAGCGCCCTGCGCTCAAACGCAAAGCGCCCAGGTGCCGACACGTGGCGCGCTTGCGCTCTAGCGCAAAGCGCCCACGTGCCGACACGTAGCGCGCTTGCGCTCAAGCGCCCAGCGCTCAAGCGCAAAGCGCCCACGTGCCGACACGTGGCGCACTTGCGCTCCAGCGCAAAGCGTCCACATGCCGACACGTGGCGCGCTTGCGCTCAAGCGCTCAGCGCTCAAGCGCAAAGCGCCCACATGCCGACACGTGGCACGCTAGTGCTCTTGCGCTCAAAGCGCTGGCCCCACGCATCCTTTGGATGTCTTTTCCCCCCTTTATATATATACATGTATATATATACATGTATATTCATACACATACTCCACAACACTCTCCCTCCCAAAAAATTTTTTGGGCCGGGCGCTGCCCCGCACCCCGTAAGGGGGCTGCTGGCCCCCTTGACCCCCAGCCCGCTATCCGGGTAGCGGGACCCCCGTGAAAACTCTGCGTGGCTCCCGATATATCCAAACCCCCCTTTCAAAACAACACACACGTACACTACACATTGAGTTCGATGACCAGTTTAACCCGTTAATCGGAGGTTCCCTCGCCCCAAAGGCGAGGGGTAATTAACGACAGCTTAGTCCGCGGCTGCCGGAGATTCGGATCCCCACAATCAATAAACCCCAGCCTATCCTAGGCAGGGGGAATCTGTAGTACGCCTGACAAGCGCGCACGTATTCCCATCTCAATGGGGTGACGAAAAACACCCTACAGGGAGCTCCTAGGGTCGTCGTCGGAATTTCGCCGGAGCTTCGCCCTTCGCTAACTCCAATTGCACACTAAAATTCTAGAGAGTTTTCTTCAGAGTTTGGATAGAATTATGAGTGAGGGGGTGTGTTTAGGAGTGGTATTTATAAGGTAAAGCTAGGGTTAGGGTAGGTGAAAGGGTGTGAAGAAGAAATGTATTAAATTGTATTAAAAATAGGGGTTTTACACTCTCTGTTAATGTGCAGGTAAATTAAAGTAAGGGGTTATTAGAATACAAAAAGACACAAGTTCCATGTTGACAACTTGGCGGTGGCGGCCGAGTCGGCCGATCCGCCGGCCGATTCAGGCTGAGTCGGGCCGGGGATCGTCGCCGTGGGTCCGTCGTCATTTGGTCATTCACCTGGGTCAGTTTGTTTTTAGTGTGACGTGGGGTTTTTACGAGTTATGCACGTGTAGACCATTGGACTTCTAAAAATTTAAAAGAAAACAATATTAAAAATAATGTGGGGGATGGGATTTGAACTCTGGTGCTTTGGTTCAGCAGTTTAAGGTATTACCAGTGAGCTACAAACTCCTTCTTACTATTAAAAAGCAAAACAATTACTTATAGTACTCACAGGAAATGCAAATACCCCAAGTATACATTAACTTTTAAACAAATTTTTGTACACTAAAATTGGAGTTGTTACAGTCTACCCTCCTTACAAAAATTTCTTCCTCGAAATTTACAAATTTTATTTTAAGGATTAGTTTACAAAGAGGTGAGGATATCTTCCACACATCTCATCTTCCCTTTCCCATGTCGATTCTCCTGGAGTGTCTTTTCTCCACATCACTCGAACCAAGTTGACTTCCTTGTTCCGAAATGACATCACTTTCCTGTCCAGGATCTCTACAGGTTGTTGCTCAGCCAAGTCCCGACTTTTTCTTCTATTGCAAGAGGGAAGGACACTTATGGAAGGACTGTAGGCGTGCAAAAGGCCTGTGCCTAGTTTGTGGCGCATCCAATCACGGAATTGGAAACTGTCCTTATAGACGCAACCTAGCTCACACACCCACCAACTACCCGCAGTGGCCAGCTATCCAGGCTCTTACACCTCGTCTTACACTCCCAGCTCCACCACCTGCATAGCCTACTCGCCAATTCCAACAGGCAATGAGGAATATGCCTCGAGGGCAGAGAAACATGCCCCAAGGACAGAATGTGCCTCCGGCTATGAGGAATGTACCACGGCGTCAGACTTTCACATTAGCAGCCGTAGAAGCCGAGGCTATAGGTCAAGATAACACTGGTAATTCTCTTTCACATTCTCAAATCCTTGTATCACTTTGTTATCCTTCATACACTACCAAATTTTCCTTAAATCTGTTACATTTTTCTTTTACAAATTTCGAGGATGAAATGGTTTTGTTGGAAGCCCATGCAGGTCAGTTCTTCATGAACACCGTAAGCGATATAATACAAGAATTATGAAATCCAATTATTACATTCGACTTTTCTTTTGAATCTTACCCCATTCCTTGAATCCATCTTGAACTCCACTTTCGGCCTTCTTGAAGTTCATCTCCCGACTTTTGAATTCTTAACTCTTATTCACCCTTTCTATTTGTATCTCGTTGGTCTATTAGTTCAATTGGTTAGAGTATCGATCGACGGAGCTCGAAAACAACGCCATTCTTAACTTTCCAGTACCTTAATGCAACATCTTTCTTGAGTAATTTCGAGGACGAAATTATTTTTAAGGAGGGTAGAATGTAACGATCCCAATATTAATATACCTCCATATTTTCTTTTTTTAGTAAAATATTGTATTTATTTATTCTTAGTATTTTCTGTATATTTTGTTTATTATAAATATATTATTTTATTATTCTATCTATTTTTCCCAAACACATTTCTTTAAAACTGAATTTTAACTTTTTTTCAAATTAAACATAAGACCTAACCCAGCCCATAACTCAAATCCAATTTTATTTTCATTTTCTTTAATAAAACTATGAGCCCAAAAGCCCACTTTTTTTTTAAGCAACATCATATATTTAATTCTAATTAAATATGTGCATGAACAACCTTGTAGCACATTGGTTAAGTTCTTGCATTGTTATTCCATAAGTCATATGTTCAAATCTCTGTTCTTGCAATTATTTTTTTAATCAATCTTTATTCTTTTCATAACCTACAAATGAGACCTTTCATTTCATTTTCTTTTTAACTCCCAAAATAATTAGAATGATTATGAGCAATGATTTATTAGAATTATGGTGCCCATAAACTTTTTTATATCTCACTCATCTTTTTTTCATCATCACATCTTTCTATCATTTCACATATCCCTTTTCATCTAAATTCCCTGAAGAAGAACATGAAGAAATTCTCAAGAATGTCTCGCTAGAAACACGAGGCTATCGGTGGATAAACAAGCCCGATGATAATACCGGCTTGTATATGTAAGTCTCTTCTCTCTTTCCCTCCCTCTATCTCCTTCTCTCTATATTTCTCTTGTAATATTGCTATGAAAAACTTCCCTCATCATATCATAGTCCCTAAATAATTAATTAAATGGATACATATATAAATAATGAATACACAAAAACATACACACATATATAGTTTGTAAAGTTTTTTTCATTACTCTCAATCCATATGTTAAGATTTCATAGTAACCAATTAGGATTTCATCGTTTGTTGTTGTATTTTAAATTACTTTATTTAAATTTTGTAAAAAAAATGAAGTTACGAATAAATACCATGGTTTTCTCATTTATCACATATACATATCAATACCTTTACTTTTAAAATAATTTTTAGAAATTAATTTTTACTTCTGGAGATTTCAAGAAATTTACCTTGGATAGAATATGTTTTTTTGTACACACTGTAAAAAATTCATATCGATTCGCTTGACGGTTTAGGAATTATATTGTTTTTATTTACTGTTCGTAAAACAGAAAACTGTATTTATCGGTCAATTTCTTAGACCCATAACTTTGTCTACAGATATCCAAATTGAGAAAAATCAAGTATTTTAGATATCTACATTGAAATATCTAGATTTTATTAGTTTTAAGTTTTTACTGAAAACTGACGTAAAATATAGAAAACTGTGTTATAATATTTAGTGACGGATCTGGACAGAATCTGTTCCGATTCGCACACTTTTTTTTTAATAGGACATAACTCGAACTCCCGATATCCGTTCGTGACAAACTTTAGATGTGTAGATGTATAATTGACAGAAATATAATTTTATGTATACTATATTACTTATAAATGCGTGAAACACCCGATATAGGCCTTGTAATACAACATATAGTTGCTGTCCAGAAATCTGAATTTCTGTTTTAAACGCTGATATTAAAACGATCATAACTAGAGCTTCATAAATCCAAATCGTGCGAATCTTAGTGTTTTGGATAATTAAATCTAAATACCTACAATTTTCTATTAATCTTCGTAGGCTGAAACCTGATAAAAATTAACTCAAAATGCGTTTTAAAAATATGTGACGGTGCTGAACTGATTCTGATCTGTTTTGCGCGACGATACGAAAACATGTATATCTCCCAAACCGGTAGTCGTATTTAGGCGAGACTGAAACTCACGTGTGTATAACACTTAAGGTTATGTTTTTATTTATATTCTGATTTCAAATAACTTGATTAACTAGTCATACATATCACATATTTACAATAATGTTTTTGGACGTTTCTTCTATACTTATCTCATATTATGTTCTATGATTGCTTATTTATTTTTATTTATATGAATTGTGATTGAATAATTACATGTTAGAATTGAATTGATATTGACACAACTCAATCATGAATACTTGAACCCAGTATGTACACTTGAACCAACTTGACTCGAACCATGAATACAATTGGCATGACTTGCACTTGACATGACTAGATAAACTCAATCTTGAAAACTTGATATCATACATCACCTTTTGTATTCATGGATTCGATAAAGACTCGTGACATTAATCATAGACTTATATACACGGGGTGTTGGGGTAGTTTGAGTATGAATCCAAGGGAATCTCATGGGTCCCATTAATACAAATCATGTTGCTGTGGTACCGGGCTGAAACAGTATAAATCATGTTGCTGTGGTACCGGGCTGAAATGGTACAAATCACGAATTCGCGAATGAGGGCCCGTGTTGTTGGATATAGTGCCCCTAAAGTCAATTATTGGATCGCAGGCACGTGATTGCAATGATTGAAGGAGGACCTATACCGGTAGGACAGTCTTACTCGAGATGATAGCATAGCCCGTATAAAGAATCCTCGACGTGAAGCCACTTCGACGTGCGAGATCGGAGAGCGAACTTCGTTGGGGCAGCTGCAACTAGCACGGGGTGGAGATTGAAGACCGAAGGACACGGATCGATCGGTATAATCTCTCCAAACTCTTTTACAGTTTACTAGTTTACGGTTAATGGCATGATACGGGTTTTAGGGTTACGTTAGCGCCATTTTGAAAAGTTTTTATTCCGCATTTGGCCTCAGATTGACGGCCGCGGCGCTGCCATAGCCTTACACGTGTTTCCAAACCCTTGGATGATAGCCTGTTGGGTTTGGAATATTTCAATAACAATTGAAATCCCGCTATTTTGGGCCCGTGATTCCTTGCCCCTGGACGATAGCCTTGGGTTCGAGAATACTCTTGAGATTGGTTGACATTCATACTTGAACTCACGTTAGTTAATTTTACCCTTTTAGAGACCTTTTAGGACACTTACATTCACTTCATATTCACTATACCTACACTCCACAGCTATGCTATACTTGTTTGCTATGCTCATGTTGCATTTCCATGCTGATATAGTTGCCATATACATTACCATACTTGTTCACATATTACAATTTCCATTTATACTATATTACATGTCATCTTGCACTCAATTTATATATTACACGTCTCTATTGGGACTTACCGAGCGCTAGTTCGCTGACGGGCATTCCACCCACTTCTTTCTATTCTTGGAATGTTCGTCAGGTGACATTGAGACAGAGAAGATAGAAGTGGTCGAAAAGGAGTACAACCAGTTCGCATCACAAACAGACGTATAGTTTCATTCAGTTTTTTATTTCATTTCATCTTATTTATGTATGCCTCCTTATTAAGGCTTATCATGTTAAATATTTTTTATTCAGATATTTTGTCTACTATGAATCATGAATGTAATAAATCACAGTTGGATTTCATTCTTTTATTTATTCTTGTTAGTTTATGTTGCTTATAGACGCTTAGCGTATTTATTTCGAGAAATGACCTTCTCGGAATAAATACGTCGCGGGATTTCCACGTCACCGTTTCCATCTACTGGGAAGCGGGGCGTGACAGGGGGTATATTTCTCACTGGCGGAAGAATCTCTATGTAGAATGGTCCTTTCTTATCAAAGGACAGGAAGGATATTAAAGGGCCTACAAACAGGTCCGACAATCTAGTGGAATGCCCCGAAAAAAAAAAGGTACGTCCACAAGCAAAATGGGTACGGATAAAAACCCGGAAGGGTGCCGTGAGTAAAAACAGCAGGACTATCGGCGAGCTTGTGAAAACCCGAAAGGGTGCAGCCTCGTTAAAATAAATACACTTACGAGATCCTCACGACTCGTAAGGAGAATCCACCCTATAAGACCCTCATGGCTCATAGGATTCAAAAGACTTAAGTTACAGAGATCTGGACCTGTTCTTAAGCCGTCATATCCCCCAAGTTTCCCTACAGGCGGTCCATATTGACCCTTGTATACAATCAACGGGCATGAATAAATATTTCTTTGCCAAGCCCTACAAATGGCAAGAAATGTCCCCATATGGCGAATAACAGTTGTAGGTCCACTCGACTTATAAGGAGAAAACACTCTTGGAAGATCCTTAAGACTTACAAGAGAAGACATCACTTAGGAATCCCCATGATTCTTAAGAAGAAAATACGCCTACGAGATCCTCACGACTCGTAGGGAGAAAACCCTTTATGAGACCCTTATGGCTCATAAAGTCAAAAGTCTAAGTCGATAGGATCCTAACCCTGTCTACTAATCCACCTTTGTCCAAATCGACAGGGGCGAATGATGATTCACTCCTGGCACTATCCCATTTGTAGCGACACTGATGCCTAAATCGGTGTCAAATTCCGAGTCCTCTCAAGGCAAATGATGAGTCGCCTGGCAATATCCCAGTTGTAGCGATACTGATACCTAACCAGGTATCAAACTCCAAGTAAACCTCTCCGGCAAATGCCGTCCCTACAACCATCTAATGAAGAAGGGGACCCCGTTCGTCTGGGATCAGAAATGCTAAAGTGCACGGGACAAAATCAAGCAATACCTGCAGAACCCGCCGGTACTGACCGCTCCGGTCAAGGGAAAGCCCCTCATCTTGTACACAACAGCTCTTGAAGATTCTTTAGGCGCGCTATGGGCACAGAAGAACGACCAGGGGAAGGAGAGAGCTCTCTACTGTTTGAGTCGAGTTCTTCTGGGGGCAGAAAACAACTACTCCCCTATTGAAAAGCATTGTCTGGCACTGATCTTCGCGATAACGAAGCTTCGGCATTATGCCTTGGCACATGAGGTCCATCTCATATCAAAGGTGGATCCTCTCAAATATTTGATGTCAAGATCCATACTAACGGGAATGTTTGCCATATGGGCCCTCCTCTTGATGGAGTTCTCGATAATCTATCGACCCCTTAGGGCACCAGGCCATCGCTGACATCCTCGCTGAACATCCAATACCAGCCGACTCTCCCATAAACTCCTCAATCAAAGCCGAAAGCAAAGCACCCCCATAATCAAAGCCAGGGTGGGCCTTATCTTCGTGACTCCGCAAGGAGGGATAATGTGTTTCTCCCTTTCATTAACAGAGCCGAGAACAAACAACCGGGCTGAGTACGAAGCTTTGATAACATGTCTTGAGATTGCTGTTGACATGGGAATCGAAAACCTCCTCATATATGGAGATTCCCAGCTAGTCGTTAGCCAAGTAAATGACGACTATCAGACATGCAAACCAAATTTGGTAAAATAAGGCGAGAGAGTGCAGCAATTGCTGACATAAACCCCCTCTTACATTCTGGAGAGCATTCCGCATGCAGAAAATTGCAAGGCGGATGCATTAGCCAAACTCGCTAAAGAACTGGCCGACAAAAATCTTGATGACACAAGGATCATTGTGCAAAGCCGCCGGATTCTCGCGCCAGCAGAAATATCTCCGGAATCGTCTGAAAGGAAGGAAGCGACCAAATAAGCAGCCTTCCAAATAGAAGACGAAGCAAAGGCTACGGTTTGGAGAGAAGTCTTCATAGACATCATCTCATGAAATGAGCTCTGTCTTCATAGACTTCAAATCTCATCAAACGCCCAAAGATGCATCTTCGAGACATCAGCTCATGAAACGAGCTCTGTCTTTTTCCTTCGTCGATGATACTCTATATAAGAGATCGTTCAACAGTTTGTTGCTAAGATGCTTGGTACTGGAGGAAGCAAAGAGGGTCGTCCAAGAAACTCACGACGGACTCCGCGGTTCCCATCAAGCTAGGCCAAAGATGAAACTGAAGATCAAGAGAATGGGTTACTATTGGCCCACGATGATTCATGACTGCTTCGAATATGCGAAGCAGTGTCACTCGTGTCAAATTCATGGGGACTTCATCCACCAGCATCCAAATCCGCTACACCCAACATTGGTTAGCTGGCCGTTCGAAATGTAGGGAACCGATATAATCAGGCCCATCGAACCATCATCGTCCAAGGGACATCGGTTCATATTGGCTACAACCGATTACTTCTCTAAGTGGGCAGAGGCAGTACAGCTAAGGGAGGTGAAGATGGAGAACATCCTCCATTTCTTCAGGGCGCATGTCATCTACCGATTTGGCACTCCGCGGCGAATTATCTTGGATAATCGGCCAGCCTACAGGAGCCATAAGATCAGCCGCTTCGCACAGCAGCATAATATAGACTGGAGATACTCTTCGGTCTATAATCCCTGAGCTAACGGTCTAGCTGAGGCTTTCAACAAAATCTTGACGAAGACCATAAAGAAAATGGTGTCCAGAAATAAAAGGGACTGGCATGCGTGACTGCATGAAGCTCTCTGGGTGTATCGAACCGCATTCAAAATGGCCACGAATACAACGCCATTCGTGTTGGTATTCGGCACAGAAGCAGTACTTTCCTTGGAGATAGAGCTACCCTCTTTGCGAGTGGCAGTTCGATATGAGCTGACGGATGAAGAAAATGCCCATCTTCGGCTTGAGGAGCTCGATGACCTCGATGAAACTCGTCTCATAGTGCAGCAAAACCTGGAAGCTTACAAAGTAAGGATGACGCGCTCATACGAAAGACTAACCAGACTGAGAACATTCCGCCAAGGCGAACTCGTGCTAGTTGTAAAAAGACCTAAGATCCCAAACCGTGCAAAGCGGGGGAAATTCGAGCCAAACTATGAAGGCCCGTACATTAAGACAAGGTCTACCAAGGTGGGGCTTATTCTCATGGATATGCATGGTGAAAGACCCTTCCGGGCAATAAATGGCAGGTTCCTTAAGAAATACTACGCTTGACAATTCACAACTCGGGTTAATGATAGATGACGATGCTCGTGTCCGCTTGCTGTCTTCCTTAGTCAAGGCTCTATAAGTAGTGTCCGGCAAAACTTCGCCTCGAAGCTGGCCCTGGACCGAGATGTCCCTAAACTAATAACGGACCGAGATGTCCCTAAACTAACAATGGACCGTAATGTCCTTAAACTAAATACGTCGCCTCAAACACGGCGATGGGATGGTGGAATTCAAGTCCACAAGTCCCAACGGCAAGGACTGCAACTCAAGTCCCGTTGGCTGCATGGCTGCCCCAGTGACGAAGTCCTCCATAAGTTCCATTGGCGAACAGAGGGGAAAAAACAGTACGTCCACAAGCGAAATAGGCACGGATGAAAACCCGAAAAGGGCTCTGTGAGTAAAAACAACAGGGCTGCCGGTGAGTTTGTGAAAAAACCCGAAAGGGCGCAATCTCGTTAAAATAAAAACTCCTGCAAGGTCCTCTCGACCTTGTGAGGAGAAAACACCTGCATGAGATCCTTACGATTCACAAGGGAGCAACACACTTAGGGATCCCCACGATTCCTAAGGAGAAATTACACTTACGAGATCCTCACGACTCGTAAGGAGAATTCCCCCTATGAGACCCTCATGGCTCATAGGATTCAAAAGCCTTAAGATACAGGAACCTGAACCTGTTCTTAAGCCATCACACTCCTTAAGTTGCCCTGCAGGCGGTCACTATTGGCTCTTGTATACAATACACGGGCATAAATAAATGATTTCCCCACCAAGTTTCACCAATGACGAGGAATGTCCTCATGTGGTGAACGACACTTATAAGTCCTCTCGACTTGTAAGGAGAAAACACTCTTGTAAGATCCTTATGACGTGCAAGAGAAAATGTCGCTTAGGAGTCCTCACAACTTCTTGGGAGAACCTACACCTACAAGATCCTCACGAATCGTAGGGAGAAATACCTTTATGAGACCTTTACGGCTCATAAAGCCAAAAAGCCTTAGTCGACAGGATCCTAACCCTGCCTGCTAAGCCACCTTTGTTCAAATCAGCAAAGGCAAATAATGATTCGCTCCTGGCAATATTCCAGTCGCAGCGGTGCTGATGCCTGAACAGGTGTCAATTTTTAAGTCCTTTCACGGCAAATGATGATTCGCTCCTGGCAATATTCCAGTCGCAGCGGTGCTGATGCCAAGATTGGTATCAGATCTCAAGTTCCATACTCCCAATAAAAATCAGCAAGCAAAAAATGCATATGAAATAGCCGAAATGATGGGGAGACTCGCAATAAAAATCAGCGAGCAAATATATGCATATAAAAACAGCCGAAATGTTTGGGCAACTCGCAATAAAAAAACAACGAGTAAAAAGAAATGAAATAGCCGAAATGATTGGGCACCGCGATAAAAAAGCCGAAATGATTGGGCAATCGTGACTTTCGCGATATAAAAAAGCTGAAATGATAGAGCATCGTGGAAAGAAATAAAAAAATGATGAAACTTTTGCCCTGCAGGAGAGTCCACATCAACCCCTGTATACAATCTATAGGCATAAATGAAAACGGAACCACATTTCCCTACCGGGCTCTGTCAAAGGGAGAGTCAGATCTCGACGACAACATCTGTAGCCTAGAAGATCAAAACAACGTTCCTTCTCACTCTAGTAGGATGCAGACGCGATGTCAACAACAAACCCCAGGGTCAAAACCTCGGAGCTATGGCAAAGTCCCTAGTTCCAAGCCTCGACGGTTCACCAACAACCTAGAGACTACCTCGGAGCCATGGAAAAGTCCCTAGTTCCAGGTCTCGACAGTTCACAAACAACCTAGAGACCACCTCAATGTTCGTTTCGATACAGCAGACGCAATATCACCCCGGTGTTCCATCTCAACTCCAGCAGGATGCAGATGCAACGTCAACAAACGACCCAGGGTCAACAAAACGGAGCCATGGCGAAGTCCCTAGTTCCAAATCTCAACGCAACATCTACAGCCTAAGAGATCAACACGGCGTTCCTTCTCACACTAGCAGGATGCAGACACGACATCAACAAACGACTCCAGGGTCAACAAAACGGAGCCATGGCAAAATCCCTCGTTCCAAATCTCGACGGTTCACAGACAACCTGGAGATCAACAACGACGTTTCTTCTCACTCCAGCAGGATGCAGACGCGATGTCAACAAACGACCCCAAGGTAAAAACAAACGGAGCCATGGTAAAGTCCCTAGTTCCAAGTCTCGATAGTTCACCAACAACTTAGAGACTATCTCGGAGCCATGGCAAAGTCCCTAATTCCATGTCTCGACGGTTCACAAACAACCTAGAGATCAACAGCGACGTTCCTTCTCAACTCCAGCAGGATGCAGATGCAACGTCAACAACCGACCACAGGGTCAAAACAACGGAGCCATGGCAAAGTCCCTAGTTCCAAGCCTCGACGGTTCACAGACAACCTAGAGACAACGTTCTGAAAATTCGATTAGGTTAATTATGTATTAATTATTGATAATACGTGTTTTCCGTAAGAACAAAGATATAATTATTTTTCCACATAGACTTAAATATACATATTTTAACTATGTAATTGCTAATATTGGTATTTAACTAGTCACTTATTTAATTGCTAGTTTATTTAAATATTTCCTTAAGTATTTATTTTATGTATTATTCTAATCTTACAATTATACATTTAATTAGTGTTAATTACAATTAGAATAGGTTTATACATTAGTACACCATGACAACTTAATATCTAGTTTATAACATATTCTTTTTCTTTAATTTGTTCTCCATGATTCTAGAGGATTCTAGAGAATTCTAGGATTAATTAGAAAATAAAATAATTAAGAAATGAATTAATAAATAAGGAAATGATGGGGTTTTGACTTGACAACCACACACACACTCACTCACCTCTCTCTCTCTCTCACCCTTGGCCGAAACTTCTAATGGAAGTCCTCCCCATTTTCTCCATCTCATTTCATCTCAAAAATCCTCATTTTTCTATCAAAAATCCACACAAAATCTTACTATTCATAGTTAAACCTTCACCCAAAATTCCTTGGCCTAAACTAGCTTGGATCTAGGAGCAAGAAAGCATTTTGGGAAGCTAAGTTTGCAAGTTAGATCTCAAAATGTTTGAGGTATAAATCTTAACCTAATGGTTACTTTGTTAGTTGTTGCTTTAATCTAATTTTAATTAGGTGTTAATATAGTTTAATTTCAAGATTTGCTTGTTAAAGAGAAGGGTTTGGTTTAAATCAAGGTTTTATCATCTAATTAAGGTGGAAATGTGTAGTTAAACATCTAAAGACCTTGCAAAATCTAATCTAGTTGTTAATTTGCTAATCGTTACTTCTAATTGACCTAATTAAATGTTCTTGCAAACTAATTTGATGATTAGTGTGTAAATAGGTGAGATTAAAATTTAGTTAGTAATTGTGTGGTCTAATTAAGATATTAAATGAACTTTGTGGCCAGTAGGTTTGCTAAAACACCTAGCTTTGCACTAAAAATTCCCTTTGTTTGCTTACTAGGTTTTTAGAATAAATAGATTTTAATTTAGTTTGAGGTTGCGATAATCTACAACCTATTTCCTATGATATTTAGTGTGTTGTGAATAAGCAATCGGTACGATCGGGTTCTAGGCTTGGCGGTTATCACGTATAGCGACCCCTAGTTGTGGTTTGTGGCGTTGTCGCGAGCGCGTTTTGTGCACCAAGTGCGTGCACATCTAGTTAGTGCGCGTGGGTTGTCTTGTATCGTTTGTGTCCGCGACTATTTATATGTCTATCCTCTTAATTACTTATGTGCGATTCTTGGATCGGGTGCAGAGACGTCGGACGCGGCGCGGAAAGGCAAGGCTGTGATCAGATCAGATTAGCCGAGGTGTCCCGATGAGTAGATGTACACATCTATAGGGGGATCGTCTGGATGGCGCAAGACGCCCGATAGTTAGGATTATTAGTAGTTCTTGCATCTATCTACGTAGCCTCAAACCATTCATATCATGCATCACATCTTTTTACATATGATGTCACTACCTAGGACACTTGCACCATTACCATTGGTTCATACTGCATGTGCACTATTCATGCGAACACACACGCTTTTGGTAATTGCTATGCCACGAACACTATAGAACTTGCTTAAATCAGTATCTAAAACATTTGCATCATATATGATATGCAAACTGGTAGTTGTATATTCATTTCATCAAGATTGATACGTAGGATGGCTAGTCACATATACATACCCCATTGCATCATACTTCATACATGGTTTCTGGTCATACGTCGCATGATATATACTATCATATCATAGACATCCATCATCACCGATATGTTTACATATTGTGATTCTTCTTGAGGATTTCAGTACTTATGAGATTTCTGGATTTTGGGGAAAACCGCAAGGATTTTATGAGCTTATTACCATTTTAAAAATGTAAGTTGCGGTTTCCTCGTGATATGATATACGTGTCGTCCACCATGAGTTTTCCTGATTTCTGTTGGTTTTCGAGACCCGATTCGAGGAGTAGAATGAACTGTCTCGGATACATGGTGGGCCCGGTAAGGTACCCCGGGGCAAGAAGCTCGAGTTGTAGATGATGAGCCTGGCAGGGGAAGACTACCTACCGCTGATGTCTGGCGCGGCGGATATCCGGAGAATACCGACCGTAGTCGTGAGATTGGATGATATGGGCCGATCCGGACTGACGGAGCCCGAGATATCGAGACATTGAGATATTGAGATATTGAGATATTGAGATATACATATATTGTGTCAATACTTGACACGGATTTTCTGTTGATTTCATTGATGACACTTCAGTTTACTGCACAGAAGTTTTTCTAAGATAAGAATACAGATTTTCTCATACCAGATATATTCAAGTTTCGTGTTTGATTATGCATTCATGTTGCATCCATACGAGTGCATCACATCGTATTGATATATGTAGGTTGTGACGCATTTGTGTGCATGCTTACGATAGCCTTATTAGATGTTACTTACTACTCACGAGTTGGCAACTCACCCCCATTGTGCCACAGTATTTTTGCAGGTCTGACCCGTCAGCATAGTAGCGGCGGGTGTGATATCTTCTTCTACTCCATTTGCATCGACCTGCAGTTTGCTTATAAGTGGGTTGTGAGGATATTCTTTATCCCCACCGTGTATGTATTATTTTGTATCTAGTATACTCCATCTACCTTATCTACCGCTTTTTTCCCCAGTCGTATATTGGACTTAGATGGCTAGCTTGTGAGACTTGTATGTATTCTATTTCTGGTGTCGATGCTCACTTGAGCCAACGTGGTGTTTTCTTATTTCTGGTTTTCAGATACTTATTTCATATTACGATGATATACATATATACATAGATATACATATATACATACATATATACATACATATATACATATATACATACATATATACATACATATATATATATATACATACATACAAACATACATACATATATATATATATATATATATATATATATATATATTACTTGTGGTTGTGATTCCACATTTGGCGAAGAGCTAGCTCCCGCTTGGGGATGTCGTTATTCTTTACTTGTGTATTTTCATATGTTGTACCGTTTGGGGGCCAGTATTTACAAAGGAAACTCTGCCGAAGTTTTCCTTCACTCTACTTCTTTAAATGGTTTAGATTTATGGGCTTTGGCTTACTTAGATTACGTTACGCCTCTAGACGTTTCGTAATTTAAGTGCCAGTCACGTTCCACATATCCGGATCGTGACAAACTTGGTATCAGAGCGTTAGTGTTTACTTTTCTGAGTGTAGGATGACCCTTGGTAGATGGAGTAGGTGACTTAAGCAGTGTGACGTAGCGTGTGTATGTTCCATGGGATACTTACGATACGGTACTCCGCCTAAGTGACCTTAGGATATATAATTGCTTGTATTTCCTTCCTTGATTCCATATGTCCTCTTGTTTTGATCGCAATGTTCCTATCAATCTTGTTTCTTGTTCCAGCCACTATGCCGCCGAAGACTACGAGGGCCCAGAGGGCTGCCGCCAGGGATAAGATTAGAGCAGTCTCGTGTGAGACGAGGACCGATCAGGACGGTATGCCTACCCCTCAGGGACAGATTGATTCGCCTTTTCCAGGCCGGATAGCTAGGCTGGAGTTGAGTATTCAGGACTTATGACAGATGGTTGGATCGTTAGTTAAGGCTGGCCGAGCTCTGAGAGCTGATGATGTCCCTCCTACCGCGGGGACTGTGATTGTACCTGCTGCTCAGACAGTTGTTCCTACTATTACCGAGAGTATCCCTATATCCTTGCATGAGTTTATAAGGCTGAAGCCTCTAGTTTTTACAAGCACAGATGTAGCGAAGGATCCGCAGACATTCCTCGACAGGATGGCTAGGATTTGTCATTCAGTGAGATGTTCTGACGAGAGATGGGTTGAGCTTGCGAGTTTTCGTCTAGAGGGTCTTGCTCAGACGTGGTGCGAATCAGTCGAGAGAGGTCGAGCTTCAGGTCTACCTCTTATGACTTAGGATGAGTTCACAACTATATTTCTTGCTCGTTTCCTTCCAGAGAGTGTTCGAGATGCCCGACCTTGTAGTTTCGAGTCTTTGCGCAAGACTCCAGGGATGATTGTGTCCGAGTACGACATTCAGTTTACTCACTGGTCCGATATGCTCCTTACCTGGTGGACACTGAAGAGAAACACATAAGAGGTTTGTGTGGGGACTTGGCACGCAGTTGTTTCTTGCCATCGGCGCTAGCCTTTTGACACTTACGCCGCTGCTATGGACGCGGTCTTACTGTTGGAGGAGCACATTTCTGAGACTTCGAATGTTTCTGAATCGAAGTGAAATTGTACCGGTATGCCAGCTTAAAGAAGGTTAGGTAGACGCCGTGACAGGTTCTTTCTGGGAGACTGTGATGGCAGAGGCAGAGGACAACTGACTACTAGTGGGGGATAGGCCGAGTGTTCGCTTTGACTCCTCTGGATGCACAGGCATCCAACGCCGTTGTGACAGGTATTCTTTCGGTGTTTTCTTCCGAAGCGTATATCTTTCTGGTGTTGTTTGAAATGGTATCCATATATTTTGTATAAAGGTTTAGCCGATAGTAGTCCTTGCTAAATCAGCCGCTTGTTGTGATTTCTCCCGTAGGCTAGTCTTTTGTCGATCGATATGTTTTTCGTTCGTGTTTGTTTTGTTCGTAACGGAGATAGGGATTCTTCTGTCAGTTTGATTCTTCTCGATATGTTTGACTTTAAAGTTCTTCTGGGCATGGATTGGTTAGCCACGTGTTATGCGTTCGTGGACTGCCGTTAGAAGGTAGTCAGATTTAGTTTTCCGGGTGAGCCAATTCTTGTTATTCAGGGAGACCTTAGCGCCACCCTTCCCAGCTTGATTTCTTCTCTTCGCGCTAGTCAGCTTTTGAGAAAAGATGTCAAGGATTCTTGGCGTATGTTTGCGATGTTAGAGCCGCAGAGGTCTCATTGGACCAGGTCCCGATTGTGAGGGAATTTAAAGATGTTTTCCTGACAAGTTGCCTGGTTTGTCGCCAGAGCACGATATTGAGTTCTGCATTGACTTGATCCTCGGCACGGGGCCTATTTCTATACCGTTTTATCGGATGGCCCCGGCGGAGCTTAAAGGAGCTGAAGGATCAGTTGCAGGATTTGCTGGATAAAAGGGCTTATTCGACCGAGTGTGTCCCTTTGGGGTGCTCCTGTCCTGTTCGTCAAGAAGAAAGACGGCAGCTTGCGATTATGCATTGATTATCTGTAGCATTTTGAAAATTTAGAAATAAATAAAATTAATTAATTAAATAATAAAATGTTAAATTAAAAAGTTATTAAAACCAAATTAGACAATTTCATAAGATGTATGTAAAACAAATTAAATTAAAATTTTAGTATGCAACATAAATAAATTATAAGGGTTTTAATATGAATTTTAGCTTCATTTTAATAAAAAGGGTATTTTATAATAACATAAGTTGTGAAGGGTTTTTATATAAAGTTTAGGATATTGTGTAAATTGGGTTTTGATTAAGGGAGTAAATGAAAAAGAGATAGAAAACATTTTAGCTCAGAATTTTATTACAAATTAAAACAAATTGATGAGATAATGTAAGGACACCTCCTACTTGCATGCACACACACACACAACACCTCATCCTTGCATGAGGATGGCACCCTTTAGCCTTTGACACCTCCTCCTTCACCTTATCCTTCCCTTCTCTCATATATATAGCTTGTGTTTAGATCTGTAGCATTTTTAAAACCTGAAAATTTAAAGAAAGGAAAAGAAAACCAAAGCAAAATAAAGTAGAACAAGAGAAAGAAGAAGAAATGAGCTAAGTTTAGAATTTTCCACACCATCAAGTTAGGACAAGGAGCTTGTGTATCTTGGAGGGTGTTCTTCCAGCTAGTTATTGTAGGTAAAATCCTTAATCATAGTAGGGATTTAATTCTGAAAATAGTTCAAAGTTTGAAATGAAAATGTCTAGAATATCGTATTTTTAGGCAAAATCGAGTCTGTTTGAATCTGCTTTAGTTTAGAGAAAAGTTAACTAGACTACATAGGGTCTAAATGATGTATGTTGAACCTAGAGCAAACCATAGGAGCACGAACTAGAGGGCTCGGTTTTGGGCCGGCGACCAATAGGAAAATTCCGGCGTCGCCGGGTTTTTGGGGAAGTTTGGTGATTTGGCTTTTTGGGTTGGTCTCTGTGTAGGTTTTTGGTTATTTTGGTATTGTTTAATTAAGTTAATTTAGCTGTATATAAAATCTGGGAACTAATATCGGAAAAAGAGATCAAAATTCAAAAATACGACACGGGTAAAACGTAACGCGTTCTATTTCTGTCGCGATGCAGCGCTGGTTTAAATTTCAGAGAGGTTGAGTGTTAGATTGTTGGCAATAGTCGTACGTAGTGTAGTTAGCACGTACAACTTGTGTTTCTTGATTTTTCCGTATCGGAATGTAGCCGTTTTCTTATACAAGTTAATTAAATGTTAGATTTGAGTGCGGGGACTTCGGAGGCCACAAGGAAAGGGAAAGGATTGGCGATTCCTGAGTAGATACGACTTATTTCCGGTGAGTAGACTAAATATCTACCGGGAATTTTGTAAAGATGGCGTGTTACGCCTGTAGTTTTATTTAAATAAAAGTTTTACTTTTTTATGCTAAGTTTGTAATACGCATTCATATACATACCTATACATCACTATGGTAATAGATGCAGAACACTGCACAATTATTGACGAGTTATGTCGCACATGCACACCTTTACATGTTACACTACACCTCGTCGATATTAACATGTCACTTTTACACTAAATATTCATCTTGTTAAATATGATTTCTATCATACCTCAATTATTAACAATAGTGGTAACTTGCATAAATGACATCATGTTTATCATCCGAGTATTCTAATTTGATATAAGAAGCTTGTGTATTATTGAGAATTTATGGTTTGGGGTTTTCTTGTACTATTACATAAATCCAGTGATTTCATGATTAATGTGACATGTCCACCGTGAGATGTTTTATGATTTGGTTTTATTCCGGACCGAGTGGGGGAGTTATACAGTCGTGGATTTTACGTTATCCAGACTGAATGGGGGAGATATACAGTTGGATACATAGTGGACCCGGTCGAGACCGAGGGGAAGGTAGCCTCATTTGAGGCGGGGGAGCCTAGCGAGGATACTCGATACCGGAGATAGTTATGAAACACGGCGGATATCTAGAGGATATCGACCGGTGTTATTGATTACAGGATCATTTGAGGAATGATGCCTGAGAGAAGTGGAAGTTTTGTGTCGATGGTGGACGCGGAAAGATGAATTTTATTGGGAATAAATGATGAGATTTCAGGGTTGGTTATGTGATTTGTAGTACAGATTCATGCTTTCCATATGCTATCATATATTATACTTGCTCTCATTTTAGTTAGTTATGATCATCATATTTACATTATTAACCGTTGTATGTTAGTTATATTCACTGAGTTGGCAATTCACCCCCGTTGTGCCACAGTTCCTTGCAGGGGTAGAGTGGACGGATAGCAGCAGTGTAGATCCACTTTTTCAGCTTTTATCGCATCTTTTGATAGGTGGGTTACTGGTGTAGTAACCTTCTCTTTTGGTATTATATTTTGGATCTAGAAAATCTCCATAAGACTTTGTATTATGACTTAGAATGCGAGATGTGTATATGTATATTATTTGACAGATGAGATCATTGTTATGTTAGAAGATACTTCTTTTATTTATATCTGGGATTCTTATTGATATCCTATATACTGAATATTTATTTCCGCTGTTGATATTGTTGATCCCAACTAGGGACGCGACCAAATTAAAAAATTTATAATTGTTTTTATTATGAATTCACTAGTGAGTTATTGTTAATATCTTAATTTAATAAAACAGTGATTTTTACTTAAAACTAAATTTTCATGAAAATTCCGTAAAAAGGATTGGTCTTGGTTTTTCGGCTTACTCGAGTTATGTAAATATCTTTAGATATTATACATTCTAAGTGCTGGTCACATCCAAATTTTGGGTCGTGACAAAGTTAGTATCAGAGCTTAGGATTGACCTTACGGAATCGAGTAGTGAATTAAGATAAGTTGACGTGAGTCCGTGATTTAGGATGACCTTTGGTTTTATGGAGTAGGTGATTTCGGATGAGTGCAGTACCGTACGTATGTTCCGCGGCATATTTACGTTACATACTGGGCCTAAACTAACCTTAGGATATGTATCTTGATTTGTCCTTCCTTTGACTCTCTGTTATTGACTAATCCAATTCGTAAGCCTTATCAACTCTCGTTTCTTGTTCCAGTTGCTATGGCTACGCGAGCCGCAGCCAGAGATGCAGCTAGGGCGAGTTCGCCTGTGAAGGCGACTGTTACACCGGACGTTCCGGCGGTGCCTGAGCATGTTGATCCTCCTCTTCCAGATCGCATGACTTGGATAGAGGAGGGCATGTTAGGATTGCAGCGAGTGGTAGGACAGTTAGCTGAGGGCACTCGAGTATAGAGACAGGATCCGGCACCGACCATGGCAGAGTCCGAGGTACAGCTCACGCGGACGGTCGCACTTGTAGACACGAGGCTGATGGAGGTATCGCTTTCAGAGTTTATGAAGGTGAGACCTCCGGTATTTACCGAGACCGATGTAGCGGAGGATCCTCAGTCTTTTCTAGATAGGATGGCGAGGATTGGCAGATCATTGCGATGTTCTGATGCGAGGTCAGTTGAGCTGACTAGTTTTCGTTTAGAGGGACTTGCACAGGAGTTGTGTGAGTCGATGGAGAGAGGGCGAGCTACGGGTCTTCCTCCGATGTCGTGGACTGAGATTTCCGAGGTCTTTCTTGCCAGATTTCTTCCACAGAGTGTGAGGGACGCTAGGGCTAGTGATTTTGAAGCGTTACGGAAATCTGCGAGTATGTCGGTGGCAGATTATGATTTACGATTCACGCAACTGTCGCGTTATGCTCCATATTTAGTTTCTATGGATGAGCTTCGGGTGAAGAGGTTTCTAAGGAGTCTGGACACACAGTTGTATCTAGCTATAGGCTCCCAGCATTTTGATATGTACGCATAGGCCATGGATGTAGCAGTACGAGTGGAGGAGCGTTTGAGCGAGGCAGTGGTTGTTCCGGAGCCAAAGAGGAATAGACCGATTGGGTCGATGACTAGGCAGTTTGGCAGAGGTAGAGGCAGATACGTTCTAGGCCGCAGTCTCGGACGAGGTTGGACCCAGGGCCAAATGTTCAGTTCTTATCCCGAGGATCAGAGGACCCCGTCTATATGTTTTAGTTGCGGACTTCCAGGACATTATGCGAAGGATTGTAGATTCTAGGGAGGAACCGTTGTTCCACAAGCTGCGTTACCCTATCCACCTTCGACGTCGATGGCTTTACTTCCTCTCCCAGTTGGCACTACGCATCAGGCAGTTGCACCACGAGGTCGAGGCGTTGCAGGACGCTCTCAGAGAGGTCGAGGAGATAGAGGTAGAGGACGACAGGATGCGGGCAGGGGCCAGGAACGGGTTTTTGCGCTAACTCCACAGGATGCCCAGGCATCAAATGCAGTTGTGACAGGTACTCTTGCAGTATGTTCGTTAGATGCACATATTTTATTTGATCCCGGTTCTACCCATTCTTATGTATCTTCACACTTTGCCCTTTCTTTAGGAAAAGAATCGTCGTTGTTAGAGTTACCGTCAGTGGTGATTATTCCGGTGGGAGATTCTTTTATAGCTCGACACGTATTCAGGTCATGTTCTGTACGTATTGGCGATAGAGATTCGCTAGTTGACCTGATTCTCCTGGATATGTTAGATTTTGATGTATTTCTCGGTATGGATTGGTTGGCCGCTTGTCATGCCTATGTAGATTATCAGGGGAAAGCAGTTAGATTTTGTTTTCCAGGTGAACCGATCTTTGTTGTGCAGGGGGACTGTGATATAACTCCTGCCAACCTGATTTCTGCTCTTTGTGCGGGACGACTCTTAAAGAAAGGTTGTCATAGGTTCTTGGCATTTGTTCAGGATTTAGGAGCCGCTGAGATTCTGTTGGACCAGGTTCCGATCGCACGAGAATTTTCGGATGTATTTCCTGCTGAATTACCAGGATTGCCACCCGAACGTGATATTGAATTTTGCATTGACTTGATTCCGGGTACGGGGCCTATTTCTATACCACCCTATCGGATGGCCCCGACGGAGTTGAAATAACTCAAAAGCCAGCTGCAAGAATTGTTAGATAGAGGACTTGTTCGTCCCAGTGTATCGCCGTGGGGAGCTCCTGTCTTATTTGTAAAGAAGAAGGACGGTAGTATGAGACTGTGCATCAACTACCGACAACTGAATCGCGTCACTGTGCAAAATAGGTATCCATTACCACGTATCGATGACTTGTTCGATCAGTTGTAGGGAGTTGGCTACTTCTCGAAGATTGATTTGCGGTCAGGGTATCACCAGTTGAGAGTTCGGAAGGACGACATTCCGAAGACTGCTTTTCGCACCCGATATGGGCACTATGAGTTTCTGGTGATGTCGTTCGGACTCACTAACACCCCAGCAGCTTTTATGGATATGATGAACCGTATCTTCAGGCCCTTCCTTGATCGGTTTATTATAGTATTCATTGATGATATTCTCGTTTATTCTCGGAGCCGAGAGGAGCACGAGCAGCATTTACATAACACGTTGCAGACCTTGAAGGAGCATCAACTGTTCGCTAAATTCTCAAAGTGTGCTTTCTGGTTGGATAGTGTGGAATTCTTGGGTCACGTAGTAACAAGAGATGTGATACGTATGGACCCAAAGAAGATTGAAGCGGTACAGCACTGGCCCAGACCTGTGTCAGTTACTGAGATTCGAAGTTTCTTAGGCCTGGCAGGTTATTACCGACGCTTTGTGCAGGATTTTTCTCGGATCGCTGCACCGTTGACCGGATTGACTGGGAAGGAGGTTCCCTTTCTTTGGACAGATGCATGCGAGCAGAGTTTTCAGCAGTTGAAGACGCACTTGACGACCGCACCTGTCTTATCTTTACCTTCCGGGTCAGGTGGTTTTGTTGTGTATTGTGATGCATCTCGAGTGGGTTTAGGCTATGTATTGATGCAGCACGATATAGTTGTAGCTTATGCTTCTCAACAGTTGAAGAGGCACGAGCAGAACTACCCCACTCATGATTTGGAGATGGCTGTTGTGGTATTTGCACTGAAGATTTGGAGGCATTACTTGTACGGAGAGTCGTGCCAAATCTTCACAGATCATAAGAGTTTGAAGTATATTTTTCAGCAGAGAGATCTGAACCTAAGGCAACATAGATGGATGGAACTGGTAAAAGATTACGATTGTGAGATCTTGTATCATCCAGGCAAAGCGAATGTTGTAGCAGATGCTTTGAGTCAGAGGCCTGGAGGTAGTTTATCTCATTTGCGCATCTTGCAGAGACAGTCTTCTACAGACTGGCAGATTTTATGTGATAGTCGTATACAGTTTGAGTTCACCTTGACAGGAGGATAGTTAGCACATGTTCGCACCCGACCCCAGTTATTGGATAGTATTCGAGAGACACAGCCCG
The DNA here is from genome assembly GCA_030015575.1 of Agapanthus africanus. NCBI lineage: Eukaryota > Viridiplantae > Streptophyta > Magnoliopsida > Asparagales > Amaryllidaceae > Agapanthus > Agapanthus africanus. The sequence continues at coordinate 396,438,355 of JASDDO010000008.1, forward strand.
CAGATGCTCGTATGATGGATATCATGGATCAGGTTAGGCAGGGCAGAGAGTCAGAGTTCGTGATAGATGACCGTGGAATACTACGTTTTGGGACTCGTCTTTGTGTGTCAGATTCGGATGGACTGAGACGTGAGATCTCAGAGGAGGCCCATAGATCAGCGTATAGTATTCATCCTGGTTCCACCAAGATGTATCATGACTTGAGGGATGTTTATTGGTGGGAAGGGATGAAGAGGGACGTTGCGGAGTTTGTTTCGAGATGCTTGACTTGTCAGCAAGTCAAGACTGAGCACTAGAGGCCGGCAGGAGAGTTGCAGCCCTTGCCATTCCGGAGTGGAAATGGGAACAGATTTCCATGGATTTCGTTGTGGGTCTACCCAGGACTAGCAGAGGGTATGATTCCATTTGGGTGATTGTAGATAGATTGACAAAGGCAGCTCATTTTCTTCCGGTGAAGACGACGTATGGGTTTGCAAAGTATGCTCAGATTTATATCGATGAGATTGTACGATTACATGGAGTTCCGACGTGCATAGTATCAGATCGGGATACCCAATTTACTAGCAGGCTATGGCAGAAACTTCAAGAAGCTCTTGGTACACGACTGAGTTTTAGTACAGCTTTTCACCCACAGACGGATGGTCAGTCAGAGCGGACCATTCAGACTTTAGAGGATATGCTTCGAGCTTGCAGCCTTGATTTTGGTTGTAGTTGGGATCGTCACCTACCTTTGATAGAATTTTCGTACAACAACAGTTTTCAGGAGACGATCCAGATGACACCCTTTGAAGCTTTATATGGGAGGAAATGTCGATCACCTGTTTGCTGGACGGAACTGAGCGAGAGTAGCATTTTGGAACCGCGGATAGTACAGGAGACTACAGAAAAGATTCAGCTAATACGAGACAAAATGAGAGCGACCTGGTGCAGACAGAAATCATATGCAGATCGACGACGTCATAGACTCGAGTTTGATGTAGGAGATCATGTATTCCTTCGTATATCTCCGATGAAAGGTATGATGCGTTTCGGGAAAAAAGGGAAGCTCAGCCCCAAATATGTTGGACCTTATGAGATTCTGGAGAGAGTGGGTGTTGTAGCTTATCGTTTAGCACATCCACCGAGTTTTCCCGATGTGCATTTGGTGTTTCACGTTTCGATGCTTCGCAAGTATCTTCACGATCCTTCTCACGCGATCCAGTATCAGACCTTACAGCTTGAGCCGGATTTATCCTACACAGTGCAGCCAGTCGCTATTCTAGACAGGCAGACAAAGAAACTGAGATCGAGGGTACTTCCATCTGTAAAGGTTCTTTGGCGAGGAACGAGCCGCGAAGAGATTACTTGGGAGACCGAGGATGTGATGCGAAAGAAATTTCCACATCTTTTTGAAGGTACGTCTAGTTAAGTTTTAAATTCGGGACCGAATTTTCTTAAGGGGGGAATATTGTAGCATTTTGAAAATTTATAAATATATAAATTAATTAATTAAATAATAAAATGTTAAATTAAAAAGTTATTAAAACCAAATTAGACAATTTCATAAGATGTATGTAAAAAAAATTAAATTAAAATTTTAGTATGCAACATAAATAAATTATAAGGGTTTTAATGTGAATTTTAGCTTCATTTTAATAAAAATGGTGTTTTATAATAACATAAGTTGTGAAGGGTTTTTATATAAAGTTTAGAATATTGTGTAAATTAGGTTTTGATTAATGGTGCAAATGAAAAAGAGGTAGAAAATATTTTAGCTCAGAATTTTATTACAAATTAAAACAAATTGATGAGATAATACAAGGACACCTCCTACTTGCAAGCACACACACACACACAACACATCCTCCTTGCATGAGGATGGCACCCTTTAGCCTTTGACGCCTCCTCTTTCACCTTATCCTTCCTTTCTCTCATATATATAGCTTGTGTTCATATATGTAGCATTTTTAAAACCTGAAAATTTAAAGAAAGAAAAAGAAAACCAAAGCAAAATAAAGAAGAATAAGAGAAAGAAGAAGAAATGAGCTAAGTTTAGAATTTTCCTCACCATCAAGCTAGGACAAGGAGCTTGTGCATCTTGGAAGGTGTTCTTCCAGCAAGTTATTGTAGGTAAAATCCTTAATCACAGTAGAGATTTAATTCTGAAAATAGTTCAAAGTTTGAAATCAAAATGTCTAGAATATCGTATTTTTAGGCAAAATCGAGTCTGTTTGAATCTGCTTTAGTTTAGAGAAAAGTTAACTGAACTAAACAGGGTCTAAATGATGTATGTTGAACCTAGAGCAAACCATAGGAGCACGAACCAGAGGGCTCGGTTTTGGGCCGGCGACCAATAGGAAAATTCCGGCGTCGCCGGGTTTTTGGGGAAGTTTGGTGATTTGGGTTTTTGGGTAGGTCTCTTTGTTGGTTTTTGGTTATTTTGGTATTGTTTAATTAAGTTAGTTTAGCTATATATAAAATCTGGGAATTAATATCAGAAAAAGAGATAAAAAATCAAAAATACGACACGGGTAAAACGTAACGCGTTCTATTTCTGTCGTGATGCAGCGCTGGTTTAAATTTCAGAGAGGTTGAGTGTTAGATTGTTGGCAATAGTCGTACGTAGTGTAGTTAGCACGTACTACTTGTGTTTCTTGATTTTTCCGTATCGGAATGTAGCCTTTTTCTTATACAAGTTAATTAAATGTTAGATTTGAGTGCGGGGACTTCGGAGGCCGCAAGGAAAGAGAAAGGATTGGCGATTCCTAAGTGGATACGACGTATTTCCGGTGAGTAGACTAAACATCTACCGGGGAATTTTGTAAAGATGACGTGTTACGCCCGTAGTTTTATTTAAATAAAAGTTTTACTTTTTTATTCCAAGTTAGTAATACGCATTCATATACATACCTATGCATCACTATGGTAATAGATGTAGAACACTGCACAATTATCGACGAGTTATATCGCACGTGCACACCTTTACATGTTACACCACACCTCGTCAATATTAACATGTCACTTTTACACTAAATATTTATCTTGTTAAATATGATTTCTATCATACCTCAATTATTAACAATAGTGGTAACTTGCAAAAATGACATCATGTTTATCATCCGAGTATTCTAATTTGATATAAGAAGCTTGTGTAGTATTGAGAATTTATGGTTTGGGGTTTTCTTGTACTATTACATAAATCCAGTGATTTCATGATTAATGTGACATGTCCACCATGAGATGTTTTATGATTTGGTTTTATTCCGGACCAAGTGGGGGAGTTATACGGTCGCGGATTTTACGTTATCTAGACTGAGTGGGGGAGATATACAGTTGGATACATGGTGGACCCGGTCGAGACCAAGGGGAAGGATAGCCGCATTTGAGGCGGGGGAGCCTAGCGAGGATACTCGATACCGGAGATAGTTGTGAAACACGGCGGATATCTAGAAGATATCGACCGGTGTTATTGATTACAGGATCATTTGATGAATGATGCCTGAGAGAAGTGGAAGTTTTGTGTTGATGGTGGACGCGGAAAGATGAATTTTATTGGGAATAGATGATGAGATTTCAGTTTGGTTATGTGATTTGTAGTACAGATTCATGCTTTCCATATGCTATCATATATTATACCTGCTCTTATTTTAGTTAGTTATGATTGTCATATTTACATTATTAACCGTTGTATATTAGTTATATTCACTGAGTTGGCAACTCACCCCCGTTATGCCATTGTTCCTTGCAGGGGTAGAGTGGAGGATAGCAGCAGTGCAGATCCATTTTTTCGGCTTTTATCGCATCTTTTAATAGGTGGGTTACTGGTATAGTAACCTTCTCTTTTGGTATTGTATTTTGGATCTAGAAAATCTCCATCAAACTTTGTATTATGACTTAGATTGAGAGATGGGTATATGTATATTATTTGATAGATGAGAGCGTTGTTATGTTAGAAGATACTTCTTTTATTTATGTCTGGGATTCTTATTGATATCCTATATACTGAATATTTATTCCCGCTGTTGATATTATTGATCCCAACTAGGGACGCAACCAAATTTAAAAATTTATAATTGTTTTTATTATGAATTCACTAGTGAGTTATTGTTAATATCTTAATTCAATAAAACGGTGATTTTTACTTAAAACTAAATTTTCATGAAAATTCTTCAAAAAGGATTGGTCTTGGTTTTTTAGCTTACTCGGGTTGTGTAAATATCTTTAGATATTATACAATCTAAGTGCCGGTCACATCCAAATTTGGGGTCGTGACATTATCGTCAGTTGAATCGAGTTACTGTGCGAAACAAATACCCTTACCTCGCATCGACGACTTGTATGAATAGCTCTAGGGTACGGGACATGTCTCGAAGATTGACTTGCGATCAGGCTACCATCAGTTGCGGGTTCGAGAGGATGATATTCCGAAGACTGCTTTTCGCACACGTTACGGGCATTATGAGTTCTTGGTGATGTCGTTCGGGCTCACCAATGCCCAGCAGCATTTATGGACTTGATGAACCGTGTATTCATGCCATTTCTAGATCAGTTTATCATCGTGTTCATTGATGAATCCTAGTATACTTTTGGAGCCGAGAGGATCCTGAGTAGCATTTGAGGATTTCGTTGCAGACTTTGAGGGAGCACCGGCTATTCATTAAATTATCCAAGTGTGTTTTCTGGTTGGATGGTGTTGACTTCTCGGGTCACGTAGTTACGAGAGATGGTATACGTATGGAACCGAAGAAGATCGAGGCCGTTCAGCACTGGCCCAAACCTATATCAGTGACGGAGGTTCGCAGCTTTTTGGGTTTAGCCGGATTCTATCGACGTTCATATAGGATTTTTCTTGTATAGCTGTACTGTTGACCGGGTTGACCCGGAAGGGAGTTTCTTTTCTTTGGACCGAGGCATGTTTGAAGACTCGTTTGACTACGGCACCAGTATTACCTTGCCTTCTGGATCAGGCGGTTTTGTCGTTTATTGTGATGCTTCTCAAGTGGGGCTAGGTTGTGTGTTGATGCAGCATGGCAGGGTCGTCGCTTATGCTTCTCGGCAGTTGAAGAAGCACGAGCAGAATTATCCCACTCATGACTTAAAGATGGTTACGGTGGTTTTTGCACTCAAGATCTGGAGACACTACTTATACGGCGAGTCATGCCAGATATTCATGGACCACAAGAGCTTAAAGTATATTTTTCAGCAGCGGGATTTGAATTTAAGACAGTACCGTTGGATGGAGCTAGTGAAAGACTATGGCTGCGAGATTCTTTATCGCCCAGGCAAAGCGAATGTTGTAGCAGATGGTTTGAGTCGGAGGCCCGGAGGTAGCTTGTCTTGTTTGAGCGCAGTTCAGAGACAGTCACGAAATATTGGCAGATTCTATTTGACAGCTGAATACAGTTCGAGTTTACTTTGACCCGGGGATAGCTTGCCCGTGTCCATGCACATCCACAGTTACTTGATCGTATCAGTGAGGCATAGTCCGATGACGTTCGTTTGTCTGAGATCGTGGGGCAGGTTCAACAGGGCAGAGATTCAGAGTTCATGATTAATGATCAGGGAGTACTACGGTTTGGGACTCGACTGTGTGTGCCAGATTCCGAGGGACTGAGACGCGAGATTTTTGAGGAGGCGCATCAGTCGGCATATAGGGTTCATCCGGGTTCCACCAAGATGTATCATGACTTGAGAGAAGTCTACTGGTGTGAAGAGATGAAGAGAGATGTCACGGATTTTGTTTCGAGATGCCTGACTTGTCAGCAAGTCAAGACGGAGCATCAGATGCCAGCAGGAGGATTGCAGCCTTTGCTCACTCCGGAGTGGAAATGGGAGCATATCTCTATAGATTTATTGTCAGTCTACCTAGGAACAGTCGAGAGTATGACTCTATTTGAGTGATCATAGACCGATTGACGAAAGAAACTCACTTTCTGCCAGTCAAGACCACTTTCGGATTCGTTCAGTATGCTCAGATATATGTTGATGAGATTGTGCGACTACACGGCTTACCAATTTGCATTGTTTCCGACAGAGGCACCCAGTTCACCAGCCGACTATTGTAGAAACTTCAGGAGACGTTGGGCACCGATTGAGTTTCAGTACAGTTTTTCATCCACAGTCCGACAGTCAGTCAGAGCGGACTATTCAGACTCTTGAGGATATGCTCCGAGCTTACGTTCTAGATTTCGGTGGTAGCTGGGATCGTCATTTGCCCTTGATAGAGTTCTCCTACAATAACAACTTCCAGGAGATGATTCAGATAGCACCCTTCGAGGCGTTATATGGGAGAAGATGTCGATCACCCGTTTATTGGACAGAGCTTAGTGAGAGCAGTATTTTGGGACCGTAGGTTGTGCAAGAGACGACCAAAAAGATCCAATTGATTCGGGATAGGGTATTGATTCAGGATAGGGTGAGAGCGTCCCAGAGCAGGCAGAAGTCTTATGCTGATAGATGCCGTCGCAGACTTGAGTTCGCTGAAGGTGAGCATGTTTCCTTGAGGGTTTCTCCAATGAAGGGCGTAATGAGATTCGGAAAGAAAGGGAGCTTAGTCCCAGATATGTGCGTCCCTTTGAGATTCTCGAGTGTATCGGCACAGTTGCTTATCGTTTGGCTCTTCCACCCAGCTTCCCAGATGTTCACCCCGTGTTTCATGTATCGATGCTCCGCAAGTACCTTCATGACCCCTCTTATGCGATTCAGTAGCAGACAATTCAGCTGGAGCGCGATCTTTCTCTCACCAAGCAACCGGTAGTCATTCTAGATCAGCAGGTGAAGAAACCGAGGTCCAAGTTCATACCGTCCGTAAAGGTCCTTTGGAGTGGCCCGAATAGCGAAGAGGTCACATGGGAAGCCGAGGACGAGACGAGGAAGAAATATTCCCATCTCTTAGAAAGTACGCGTAGTTAGCTTTTAAATTCGGGAACCGAATTTCTTTAAGGGGGGAAGATTGTAACATTCTGAAAATCCGATTAGCTTAATTATGTATTAATTAATGATAATACGTGTTTTCCGTAAAAACCAAGATATAGTTATTTTTCCACATAGACTTAAATATACCTATTTTAACTTTGTAATTGCTAGTATTGGTATTTAACTATATTTAATTGCTAGTTTATTTAAATATTTTCCTTAAGTGTTTATTTTATGTATTATTCTAATTTTACAATTATACATTTAATTAGTGTTAATTACAATTAGAATGAGTTAAGTATACATTAGTGCACCATGACAACTTAATATCTAGTTTGTAACATATTCTTTTTCTTTAATTTGTTCTCCATGGTTCTAGAGAATTCTAGGATTAATTAGAAAATAAAATAATTAAGAAATGAATTAATAAATGAGGAAATGAGGGGTTTTTGACTTGACACCCACACACACACACTCACCTCTCTCTCCCCACCCTTGGCCGAAACTTCTAGTGGCAGTCCTCCCCATTTTCTCCATCTCATTTCATCTCAAAAATCCTAATTTTTCCATCAAAAATCCACACAAAATCTAACTATTCATAGTTAAATCTTCACCCAAAATTTCTTGGCCTAAACTAGCTTGGATCTAGGAGCAAGAAAGCATTTTGGGAGGCTAAGTTTGCAGGATAGATCTCAAAATGTTTGAGGTATAAATCTTAACCTAATGGTTACTTTGTTAGTTGTTGCTTTAATCTAATTTTAATTAGGTGTTAATATAGTTTAATTTCAAGATTTGCATGTTAAAGAGAAGGGTTTGGTTTAAATTAAGGTTTTATCATCTAATTAAGGTGGCAATGTGTAGTTAAACATCTAAAGACCTTGCAAAATCTAATCTAGTTGTTAATTTGTTAATCGTTACTTCTAATTGACCTAATTAAATATTCTTGCAAACTAATTTGATGATTAGTGTGTAAATAGGTGAGATTAAAATTTAGTTAATAATTGTGTGGTCTAATTAAGATATTAAATGAACTTTGTGGCCACTAGGTTTGCTAAAACACCTAGCTTTCGACTAAAAATTCCCTTTGTTTGCTTACTAGGTTTTTAGAATAAATAGATTTTAATTTAGTTTGAGGTTGCGATGATCTACAACCTATTTCCTATGATATTTAGTGTGTTGTGAATGCGCAATCGGTACGATCGGGTTCTAGACTTGGTGGTTGTCATGTATAGCGACCCCTAGTTGTGGTTTATGGCGTTGTCGCGAGCGCGTTTTGTGCACCAAGTGCGTACACGTCTAGTTAGTGCACATGGGTTGTCTTGTATAGTTTGTGTCCGCGACTATTTATATGTCTATCCTCTTATTTACTTGTGTGCGATTCTAGGATCGGGTGCAGAGACGTCGGACGCGGCGCGGAAAGGCAAGGCTGTGATCAGATCAGATTAGCCGAGGCGTCCCGGTGAGTAGATGTACACATTTATAGGGGGATCGTCTGGATGGCGCAAGACGCCCGATAGTTAGGATTATTAGTAGTTCTTGCATCTATATACGTAGCCTCAAACCATTCATATCATGCATCACATCTTTTTACATATGATGTCACTACCCAGGACACTTGCACCATTACCATTGGTTCATACTGCGTGTGCACTATTCATGCGAACACACACGCTTTTGGTAATTGCTATGACACGAACACTATAGAACTTGCTTAAATCAGTATCTAAAACATTTGCATCATATATGATATGTAAACTGATAGTTGTATATTCATTTCATCAAGATTGATATGTAGGATGGCTAGTCACATATACATACCCCATTGCATCATACTTCATACATGGTTTCTGGTCATACGTCGCATGGTATATACTATCGTATCATAGACATCCATCATCACCGACATATTTACATATTGTGATTCTTCTTGAGGATTTCAGTACTTATGAGATTTCTGGATTTTGGGGAAAACGCAAGGATTTTATGAGCTTATCGCCATTTTAAAAATGTAAGTTGCGGTTTCCTCGTGATATGATGTATATGTCGTCCACCATGAGTTTTCCTGATTTCTGTTGGTTTTCGAGACCCGATTCGAGGAGTAGGATGAACCGTCTCGAGTACATGGTGGGCCCTGTAAGGTATCCCGGGGTAAGAAGCTCGAGTTGTAGACGATGAGCCTGGTAGGGGCAGACTACTTATCGGTGATGTCTGGCGCGGAGGATATCCGGAGGATACTGTTCATATCAGAATTTTGCATTATTATATTCCCCATTCTTCATCATATTGCAAATAAATAGGTGCTTTTGATCCATATCTGCTGAATAGTTGCAGGTTACAGGTTCTCGGAACAATACAGTGAAAATGGTGAAAAGACGCTACAAAAGTGAGACTATGACCAACAAACAGAAGATTCTTTATTATGCTGCCTACAGTTTAAGGAAAAAATGAAGATAAATGAACAGTTCGATTGCACAAGTACGAGGGCAGCACAAAGATTCAAGACTTCAACAAGAAGCGAACGGTAAAAGTCCACAACATTCTACAGTGTGGAAATCTGGAAGAAAGTAGAAAGGATTCTGAGAAATCAAGAGAAGAAAACAGAAGCAAAAGGCAACAGAAAACAACCCTAAAAAATGAGATAAAGAACCCTCCATATGGCCGCGGATCCGCGACCAAACATGGCTTATGTCCGCGGTTCCGCGGCTGTGCTGAGCACATGTCGGTGCAGTTTGATGGTGGGTGTCGGTGCGTTGATCAGGCTTCTTAGGGTAGTTTTGTAATTTTAGATATGGATCAGATGTAAACCTTAGGTTTTCTATTATCTATAAATAGGAAGCCTACAGCTCTTTTTGGAGCATGCCTCTTTTTATTTTCCTAGATTAAAATTTTCATTTTTTGTAATTGTCAAATAGTGCATCAATAAAAAGTAAGTTTTTTATCTTGAATTTCTTATTATCTGCAAATTTTATTTCTCTGCAATTTTTATCTGCCGTAGTTATTTTCCGCAAGTTAATTAGGTTATAAGAAAAATGAATTCCTTTGTTAATTCCCTAATGAGTGAGTGGTTACACACTTGTTAGGGTTAGGTTTGGGGAAGGTTTGAGAGATGAAAATCCCTCACTCCTTACTTGCCCGTTCAATATTTTAAAAATAGGACTTTATGCAAATCAAACACACACTGCTCACTATGGCACCCTATCCCACGAGATAGCGGTGATTTCCTAGTTAGACCGGTTGTGATTGATTTCCATAGAGGTTAGAGCTAAGAATTAAGAAAGGACGGAAAGGGCCAAAAGGAAGAAACAAAGTTTCTTTCTGATCATGTTAATCCCCTTTGTTAATTATTACCTTAACACCTAAAGATCTTAATTAGGGCAAAGAAAGCGGTGAGAAGAATTGACTTTCTAAACTACCCTAATCCTAACCCTAGCAAGGTTTTAATCCAAATCAATTTCAACCTCAGTTTTTATAGAAAATCAAAACCTACCACAAATAGGAATTGACTCGTTAGAACAACTAGAAAATACACGTTTTCCCTGTGGACCGACCCGTACTCAACCGGCTAGCTACCAAGCGACACCGTTCTTGATTGCGGTTAATTCTTTGATTTCAAAATGCACACGCACAAACCATCCATCAATCAAATGGCGTCGTTGCCGGGGATAACGGTAGTTATTTTCTTTTTGTAATTTCGGGTTAATTAAAAATTTAAAAATCATAAAAACTGAAAAATATAAAAACAAAAAAAATTATCATCTTGTTATTTTTTGAAGGGTTTTCGTGCGAATTGAGCAGGATCGGAAAGACGAACAGATTCAGATCTGGAAAAATCCAGTGCACAAAACAGCAAACAGCAGATCTGAACAAACAGTGGAGAACCACAACAGACAACAGAAGAATTTTGGAGGGCTGATCCAACTTTTTGACCGCGGAACCGCCGCAGTTAAGTACCTTTGACCGCGGATCAGCGGCACGTTGCTGACGTCAGCAACTCAAAACTTCTCTGTAAGCATTTTTTTCCTCTCTTCTGCCCTTTGTAGTCCTCTGAAAAATTTTCCTGCATGGTTCTTTGCGCAAAAAAATTCTCCCCCTTCTCCAATAACTTGATTTTGTGCAGGATTCTTTGCGCCGCAAATAAAAGAAAAAAAATTTTGGAAAGTGTTTTGGATTTTTGTGTGTTTACTGCTTTGCATTTTTAAAATGGACTTTTAAGGGGCTATAACACCATTCCAGATTGGGTGGGGATTTCATTACCATTCCTAGGACCCCAAAAATCACAAAAAGCATTCACATCAACCATCGAGTTAATTAAAAAAATATTAGACTCAGTCAATAAGAACTGTCATGCTCATTAGGACAAAGGAAAGGTTGTAGGCATCGGTCGTTTATCTAAAATTGACTTTGTCGTGCCTAGGCTAGACAAGTGGGAAAGGTAATTTTAGAAGGCCCGTCTCACGGTGATTCGTGAGCGGATCCCTCCTTTCTTTACTTGTGCTTACCTGGACACAATTGGCGGTGAAGAGGCGATTAGAGGATCTTACAACTTGCCCTTTGAAACAGTTAGGAGCAGTGTAGTTGACTTAGGAGACTGTCACGCCCCGCTTCCCAAAATACGGAATACGAGGAGTTGATAAGGCCAGCCATGCTCCAACGGTCGAGGAAATATCTCTCCGTAGTCACACTTCGGCTTCTAGCTTTACGTGGTAATCAGTAATCAATGCACAGGTAATGAGAAATGCAGTCACTAAATCAAAACAAATACAAAAGAACTAACCAGATGGAGATCAAGAGAGTATAGCTCTGGGTCACTGATCAGGATGTCCTCGATGTCCTCGGGGTACGTCAGGTCTTGGTCCAAGCTAGATCCACTTCACACTCTGAGTATGCATACTCAGGTCGTCAGAGCGACACGATAGCAATATATATATATATATATATATATATATATATATATATACAAATGGGAACTCATGCAATAATAATGAATATGAAACAATAATCCTGAAATAATGACGTGAATATGAAGTAGCCAATGCAGGTAGCTAATAGAGCAGGTAAACAGTAAAGCGGTAAACAGTATGGCATGTATGTTGAATCAGTAAGCAATGCATGTCAATGTCACTAACCCTATCAGTCTCTAAGTCTCATTGCACAGGTCACTAAGCCTATCGTCAGTCCAAGTGTGAGAGTCAACCACTCGTGAGTATCCATCACCCAAGGGTAGGACCCAAGGGCAAGGGAACACGGGCCCGAGTCGCTCGCTAATAATCAGTAATATCCCCATATATCTCCAGAATCGCTGTATGTGCCAGCATGGAACTCCCGAGATTCTGTTGAACCCACACTCAAACTAACCCACACCCCGTAGTCTACATCAAACGCCAACCATAAACTCAAATACCCATCGGTCCATGACAAGTCTACGCGAGAACTAGGGACAGAATCTCCATCAAGCATGTCTCGACTGATACCAAAGATAAATGGACAGTGTTTGGTGCCTTACCTGTGACACCCATACAAGTGCTCCCATAATCGTCCCATACCAATTATAGTCACACTTATACGCGTCCTACAGACGTCGACAATGCAATAAATCAATAGGGTCCACTGATTGTGTGCAAGTACGTATCACTTTCACTTATCCATTCATGCTTAAACACTGACGTACTTGCCACAATCAAACACTAATACCTAACACTGGGTAATGCACATGATCACTAGGTTACCAATGCAATGACATCCATATAATGTGATGAGAATACAATAATTAAGGCTTGATTAAGATATCATCAGTCGGTGTCCTACCACTTGTATAATTTATCATAAATCATACATATAAAATTTAGCGAAACAATAAAAAGGGGGTAAACAGTATGTTTAATTATCTATCCAGAAAAATTAGTTTCACTTTAATCGGGTTTCAGGATTACTAGATATGGCCATTTCATTTTAAGCGTTCGCTGCTGGAAATCTGGTTCAAGAATCAGAAGTCCGTTTCGTAACGCAATTTAATCCCAGTTGGGATCGTATTTAGGCGATGCTATAGTTGAACAATATTTAGGGCTATCAGTTAGGTTTCCACCTCAATTGGTGGATCAGTAATATATTATGGACACAGGGAGTTATGGACATGTTATGTTCGATGTGTAAAATCTGCCTCTGCAGAATTCAGCACGACGTATCAATATTATAAAATGAGTTAAAAATATCAAACGGTTGAGGAATCCAGTGAGACCAGTGGAGGAAGAAAGCTAATTCAATTCTCCAAGTAAAAATATAGGGTTCCGTGCATTCTCATAATTGAACAGGAGTACACAGGGGTTTAGAAACAGGGGTTAACTGGGATTTCCGCTCTGGACTGCTGTCCAGAATCGTAATCCTCCGCAATTTTCTCTATTATAGTTTATTAAAATTCAGTGATAAACAATATAATACAGTAGGTTAAATAGTTATCTTCGATACGGGCCATCGAACGCTAAAATCCAGTTTGTCCACAATTTATTATAAATTTTATAGTTTGGCATGTACGAAGGTTTCAGGTTTTACGAAAGAAATCGGGACGTCATTATACGTGAGCAAACGACATTGTATTGGTACCAAAGTCTCAAGGGACATTCATTATAACCCGGGCCATCACATGTTATATGTTGCCGTCAATTTAACGGTTTTCTCTCATTCGGGTTTTGCATCGAGCACATGGATTATAACGATTCACATGAAATAGTATATGCGGAAATCATTGATAACTTGAATTGTAATATAAAAATTAGCATGAAGCAAGTATCAAACTTTCTTGGTGACTAGTCGACGATAGTATGACAGCGGTATTGGCGCGATCGCGATGCGAGCGCGGCACGACAACTCGACTTTGGCTCGAGTCCGATGGCTCGGCCGCGACGGCTTGGGTTGCTGGGGCGAGGCGACTGCGGTCGGCGGTGAGGGGGTGTCAGAGGCGCTCGGGCACTGGAGGGAGGCAGCCGGGGTGGCTGAGGTAGTCGCCGGTGATGGTGGTTGGCCTGGTCGGGGCTCGGGTAGCAGTTAGCAGCTCGGTGGAGTTGGGGGAAGGAGAGGGAAGCTGGCCGATGACTTCAGGGAGGTCGGAGATCGGCGTCAGGTTGCAGGCGACGTGGCCGGCAAGGAGGAGGTGAGGGCTGAGCTGGGTGAGAGAGGAAGAGGGTGGTGGGGTCTGTTGGTGGCAACAGCATGGTTGCTGAGGTGTTGTGGGTTGGTGGTCGGGGTTCGCCGTCGACGGTGTTGATGGCTCGGGCGTCGGTAGTGAGGCAGGGTAGATCGTCGGCGATAGGGCAGGAGATCGGGAGAGTTGATGGTGATGGGTTTTCTTGGGTTGGTTGCGGGGATGTTGTCGGGGATGTGGGTTCGGAGCAGAGGAGAGGAGGCGGTCGAGGTGAGGCTGAAGAGAGGGGATGGCGACGATGGTGGAGGAGAAGAGGAGGAGCAGGAACGTAAGGGGGAGAGAGAGAGAGAGGATGTGAACAAGGGGGAGAGAGGGGGGGGGAGTGCAGAGATGCAGGCGAGGAGGTCACGACGATTGTGAGAAGGGGGCGTGGCTGGGTCATGGCGAGCGCGACCGTTGAGGTTGATCGAAGGAAGCACGCGTCGCAGGGCGTGCGTGCGAGGCGTGGGTGCGTGAGAAGCTGTCGTGGGTAGGGCGAACGAGCGGGAAAAGAAGAAGAGGAAGGAAGAAGGGAAACGGGTCGGGTCGGGTCGTTCGGGCGTGTGAGGGTGTTTGGGTTGGGCCAGCTGGGTTTGGGGGAAATTAGTTTAATTAATTTTGGTAAGGGAAAATGGATATAGGCTTTAGGGATTTATTTCATATATTTTGTGAAGGAAGAAAAGATAGGGATATAGGAGTGGGCTGGCTTGGGGATTTTTGTATATTCATTTGGTTTTGTTTTTCTTGTTGGGCCGGGGGAAAATATATTTGTATACTTAGTTTTGTTTTGGGTAAAAGGGAAAATAATGAAAAGGGAAAAGGAAGTATGGTTAGGGTTTGGGTTAGGAAATTATAAAAGGAAATGAAGATTAGAAAATAGGGTTAGGGTTATAAAAGGAACCAAGATACAATGAAGGGATTAGGGTTTTATTTAAAATACTTAAAATAATTATAAATATCAATAAGTAAATTCTGTAATTGACCCTTATAAAAATACGGAAAATTTGTAGTAAATTTTGGGGAAATACCTGGAGACTTATTTATTAAAATACGCTAATTATATATAGGGACTGGGTTTTACATCATACTACCCTTACAAAAATTTCGTCCTCGAAATTTAAAATAAACGATAAGCTATATAAAATAATATGCGAAAAGCTACCACATCGAACACTAACATATAGTGATTTGCTAAAAAAAACATCTACGTAAAAATCGAAGGTCTGTATATGTATAAGAATGACGCAACTAAAACGATAAGTCTAAGTAAGTACAGGGCAGACCCATCTATAAGTCTAAATAAGTACAAAAGGATAAGATAGCAATAACAATCAATAGTGAAGGGTTTGCCGATAGGCCAAGGTATTTTATAACAAATGTATCGATAAAACAATTTTAAAATAACTTAGAAAACCCACATGGTGAAAATAAGAGACACGAAACAAAATAATATGCGCGATATATGTTTGCGCTATTGAAAATGTGAAGAGTAGTAAAGCATTTAAAACGGTAAAATGGAAGTAGTTAATAATACGAAATTTTTGTAAACACAAGGTAGTGGAAGCTAAATTTCGAATACGATGTTACTGAATATAATTATGGTAATAGGCGATAGTACAAAAATGTATAGGGGCTAGCCAGGGTAGGGATTACAATGGAATATGGTCCACTCAAAAGGTCAGACTGTAGTACTTCAAACTGAATGTCGAAGAGACTGGGGTCGAGTTGGCACGGGGTGCAAGGGTGAACAGTCATGAATCTCAGGAGGGAAGAAGTTTATTGGGGAGGAAAACGGTAAATGCATCATGCGAATCAAAAATCAAAAGATTAGCAAACTCAGCAAATTTATTATCATTCCAAAATATTTCAAACAAGGTACACACGAGAGATAAAGAGTAGCCCTAAGCTATACATAGATTTATTTGTCCAGAGGAGACAAAGCTAAATCACGTCAGTCGCGGTTGTGGAAGTTCAGCAGGTTACGGTAGGCTCGCGCGCTCAGATAGGGGCGTCCATTTCCATAGCGCCTCGTAGGGATCGCCACTGGAGGTTCTTCTGCCGCGGGGTCTTGTTCTTCTGGTCCTTCTTCCTCGGCTGGAGCTTCTTCATCAAGGTCTGCTTCCATGTGATTCTCTTCTTCTGGATCTTCTTCCATAGGATTTTCTTCCACTGGATTTTCCTTAAGGTCTTCCTCCCCCGGATTTTCTTCTATCGGGTCCTCCTCGGAATCTTCCTCTATTGGGTCCTCTTCGGGGTCCTCTTCTTCGTCATCCGAGTCGCTAATCATGTCGACTTCTGGGGCTGCGAATCCCTCACCCTCGGAATCTCTGTTTTCGAAAATAACCTGTGGGTCGTTGTTCTCGTCATCTGAGCTCACCGGTATGCAGTCTAAGGAAACGCACGACCGCGTGTCCTCATCTAGAGGCGGCGCTGCTCCAGGGTGGGCCATGGCCTGAAAAGAAGAGTCATGAATAGACAGTGGAACACTTTAAGAAAATAATCAAGGATACGGAGTACAAGGAAAATATGTGGTAGGTAAAGACTGAAAAATCAAAATTTAGAATGCTGATGCAGTGAATAGTATAAGTAAAATGAGAAGCAGGGGAACGATACATACATCACAACTCAGAATTTTACTGCATTCAACTAAAAGTTCAATGGATACAAGATCTTAAACGAACGGAAATATTTATAAAAGAGTGACAACATTTTTATTGAAAGCAGAAATGTGATAGTCCTTCTTTGATTTCTAGACCGCTGTATTCTCGTCATGCGAGTTGAATCCTGCACTGGGCCCGCACTATCTTCAAGGCTCGAACTACAAAATAACCATCACTTAGCAGGAGAGGAGAGTGTGGACGAACCTTCTCCTTGCAGCTCCTTCTATTTTGGGCAACTGTTGACCAGATGTTCGTTGGATCCGCAAATCAGACACTGCCCTTTGGCGATGTGACAGTCTCTCTGAAAGTGTCCTGGCTTCTTGCAGTATCCACAACGTTGAGTCTTCCGCTGCTTCTGTTGCTGGGGAACCAGTGGGTGCTTCATCTTCATCTCTTTTCCTTGTTTAATAGGGATTCCCTTACGATTGGAGGCTTCCGCTGGTACCTGAGTCATCTGCCTTCTTAATCCTTCAGCTAACAGGTCGTTCGTTCGCTTCTGGGCTTCCTTCAGACCTTGCAGTACATTCAAAATCTCGACAGTCTGATCCTGAGAGTGGAGATAGAAGAAGAGTCGTTGGAAGACATGGTCCTGAAACAACAATTTTGACGACGATATAAGGCACAAGCTATAAGAATTAAAATACAATATGGATTAGGCAAGGAATCAAGAATATCGGGTGTGGTGAAATTCAAACAAATGGAAATCAGCTGTAGAACTCCAAGTCACTCAAATAGAGTACAATATTGTAACTATGCTGCAGTTCATAATTACAACCACGTAACTCTACCAAGTCACCCAAAACTCTAGCGGATGGATTAAAATGTATAGCAGAACACACTTATGTGAATCAAGATTAAGAATAACAAGTTTACAGTCCAGACCGAAGGATGTCTTAGATTGTCAAGCACTACACGGAAATTGCAATCCCAATCGTAGCAAAACCTGGCTATGATACCAACAAAACCATGTCACGCCCCGCTTCCCAAAATACGGAATACAAGGAGTTGACAAGGCCATCCATGCTCCTACGGTCGAGGAAACATCTTTCCGTAGTCACACTTCGGCTTCTAGCTTTACGTGGTAATCAGTAATCAATGCACAGGTAATGAGAAATGCAGTCACTAAATCAAAACAAATACAAAAGAACTAAACAGATGGAGATCAAGAGAGTATAGCTCTGGCTTACTGATCAAGATGTCCTCGATGTCCTCGGGGTACGTCAGGTCCTGGTCCAAGCTAGATCCACTTCTCACTCTGAGCATGCATACTCAGGTCGTCAGAACGACACGATAGCAATACACACACACACACACAAATGGGAACTCATGCAATAATAATGAATATGAAACAATAATCCTGAAATAATGACGTGAATATGAAGTAGCCAATGCAGGTAGCTAATAGAGCAGGTAAACAGTAAAGCGGTAAATAGTATGGCAGGTATGTTGAATCAGTAAGCAATGCATGTCAATGTCACTAACCCTATCAGTCTCTAAGTCTCATTGCACAGGTCACTAAGCCTATCGTCATTCCAAGTGTGAGAGTCAACCACTCGTGAGTATCCCTCACCCAAGGGTAGGACCCAAGGGCAAGGGAACACGGGCCCGAGTCGCTCGCTAATAATCAGTAATATCCCCATATATCTCCAGAATCGATATATGTGCCGGCATGGGACTCCCGAGATTCTGTTGAACTCACACTCAAACTACCCCACACCCCGTGGTCTACATCAAACGCCAACCATGAACTCAAATACCCGTTGGTCCATGACAAGTATACGCGAGAACTGGGGACAGAATCTCCATCAAGCATGTCTCGACTAATACCCAAGATAAATTGACAGTGTTTGGTGCCTTAATTGTGACACCCATACAAGTTCTCCCATAATCGTCCCATACCAATTATAGTCACACTTATACGCGTCCCACAGACGTCGACAATGCAATAAATCAATAGGGTCCACTGATTTTGTGCAAGTACGTGTCACTTTCACTTAACCATTCATACTTAAACACTGACGTACTTGCCACAATCAAACACTAATACCTTACACTGGGTAATGCACATGATCACTAGGTTACCAATGCAATGACATCCATATAATGTGATGAGAATACAGTAATTAAGGCATGATTAAGATATCATCAGTCGGTGTCCTACCACTTGTATAATTTATCATAAATCATACATGCAAAATTTAGCGAAACAATGAAAAGAGGGTAAACAGTATGTTTAATTATCTATGCAGAAAAATTGGTTTCACGTTAATCGTGTTTCATGATCACTAGAATGGCCATTTCATTTTAAGCGTTCACTGCTGGAAATCCGGTTCCAGAATCGTAAGTCCGTTTCGTAACGCATTTTAATCCCAGTTGGGGTCGTATTTAGACGACGCTATAGTTGAACAATATTTAGGGCTATCAGTTAGGTTTCCAATTCAATTGGCAGATTAGTAGTATATTATGGCGACAGGGAGTTATGGACAGGTTATGTTCGATGTGTAAAATCTGCCTCTGCAGAATTCAGCACGATGTATCAACATTATAAAATGAGTTAAAAATATCAAACGGTTGAGGAATCCAGTGAGACTAGTGGAGGAAGAAATCTAATTCAATTATCCAAGTAACGATATAGTGTTCCGGACATTCTCATAATTGAACAGGAGTACACAATGGTTTAGAAACAGGGGTTAACTGGGATTTCCGCTCTAGACTGCAGTCCAGAATCATAATCCTCCGCAATTTTCTATATCATAGTTTATTAAAATTCAGTGATCAACAATATAATACAGTAGTTTAAACAGTTAGATTCGATACGGGCCATCGAACGCTAAAATCTGGTTTGTCCACAATTTATTATAAATTTTATAGTTTGGCTTGTATGAAGGTTTTCAG
Source organism: Agapanthus africanus (assembly GCA_030015575.1). Classification (NCBI taxonomy): domain Eukaryota; kingdom Viridiplantae; phylum Streptophyta; class Magnoliopsida; order Asparagales; family Amaryllidaceae; genus Agapanthus; species Agapanthus africanus. The sequence goes on from JASDDO010000008.1 coordinate 396,457,978, forward strand.
GTTTTACGACAGAAATCGGGATGTCATTATACGTGAGCAAACGACATTGTATTGGTACCAAAGTCTCAAGGGACATTCATTATAACCCATACCATCACATGTTATATGTTTCCATCAATTTAACGGTTTTCTCTCATTCGGGTTTTGCATCGAGCACGTGGATTATAACGATTCACATGAAATAGTGTATGCGGAAATCATTGATAACTTGAATTGTAATATAAAAATTAGCATGAAGCAAGTATCAAACTTGCCTGGTGACGAGTCTACGATAGTACGACGGTGGTATTGGCGCAATCGCGATGCGAGCGCGGCACGGCAACTCGACTTTGGCTCGAGTCCGATGGCTCGGCCGCGACGGCTTGGGTTGCTGGGGCGAGGCGGCTGCGTTCGGCTGTGAGGGGGTGTCAGAGGTGCTCGGGCACTGGAGGGAGGCAGCCGGGGTGGCTGAGGTGGTCACCGGCGATGGTGGTTGGTCTTGTCGGGGCTCGAGTAGCAATTAGCAGCTCGGTGGAGTTGGGGGAAGGAGAGGGAAGCTGGCCGATGACTTCAGGGAGGTCGGAGATCGGCATCGGGTTGCAGGCGACGTGGCCGGCAAAGAGGAAGTGAGGGCAGAGCTGGGTGAGAGAGGAAGAGGGCGGTGGGGTCTGTTGGTGGCAACAGGATGGTTGCTAAGGTGTTGTGGGTTGGTGGTCGGGGTTCGCCGTCGACGGTGTTGATGGCTCAGGCATCGGTGGTGTGGCAGGGTGGCTCGTCGGCGATGGGGCAGGAGCTCGGGAGAGGCGATGGTGATGGGTTTTCTTGGGTTGGTTGCGGGGATGTTGTCGGGGACGTGGGTTTGGAGCAGAGGAGAGGAGGCGGTCGAGGTGAGGCTGAAGAGAAGGGATGGCGATGATGGTGGAGGAGAAGAGGGGGAGCAGGAACACGAGGGGGAGAGAGAGAGGATGTGAACAAGGGGGGGAGAGAGAGGGAGGGAGTGCAGAGATGCAGGCGAGGAGGTTGCGGCGGTTGTGAGAAGGGGGCATAGCTAGGTCGTGGCGAGCGTGACTGTTGAGGTTGTTCGAGGGAAGCGTGCATCGCAGGGCGTGCGTGCGAGGCGTGAGTGCGTGAGAAGCGGTCGTGGGCAGGGAGAACGAGCGGGAAAAGAAGAAGAAGAAGGAAGAAGGGAAACGGGTCAAGTCAGGTCGTTCGGCCGCTTGAGGGTGTTTGGGTTGAGCCGGCTGGGTTTGGGGGAAATTAGTTTAATTAATTTTAGTAAGGAAAAATGGATATGGGCTTTAGGGATTTATTTCATATATTTTGTGAAGGAAGAAAAGATAGGGATATAGGAGTGGGCTGGCTTGGGGATTTTTGTATTTTCATTTGGTTTTGTTTTTTCTTGTTGTGCCAGGGGTAAATATATATGTATACTTAGTTTTGTTTTGGGTAAAAGGGAAAATAATGAAAGGGAAAAGGAAGTATGGTTAGGGTTTGGGCTAGGAAATTATAAAAGGAAATGGAGATTAGAAAATAGGGTTAGGGTTATAAAAGGAACCAAGATATAATGAAGGGATTAGGGTTTTATTTAAAATACTTAAAATAATTATAAATATCAATAAGTAAATTCTGTAATTGACCCTTATAAAAATACGGAAAATTTGTAGTAAATTTTGGGGAAATACCTGGAGACTTATTTATTAAAATACGCTAATTACATATAGGGACTGGGTATTACAGAGTCCCCAGCTCTAGGCTTGATTGTGCATATTGTGATTGCTTGAAAGTGTGTCTAAGCTCCTTATAAAAATCTTTTTGCAAAAACTCCTTATAAAAAAAACCACAAAACAAAATTTTTACAAAAACTTGCCAATTTGTTGGTAGAAATCCATTGCACCCCTCTTTCTCTCATTGACGTTTTCTTACCCCCACCTTCTGTTTTTACCTTTTTGACTACACTACACCTCGTCAGTGTATGTCCAGTTGGACTAGGGACAGTAGAGCCCGTTTAGTCCGTGTCTCGTTAGTTCCTACTGACGACGCTTTCGACTCCCAAGTCGAAATTCCATCTACTTCTTTACCTTCATCTTCAAATTCATCATCTTCTAAGGAGATGTCGGGATTCAATCCTAACAACCCCTTACCTACGGGACTGATTCCATCTCAACTGGGTGCAAATAACCCACCACACCCTCCTGTCGAAGCGCCCCAACGAATTGCGCTCCAGGATCTTTTATATCCCATCCGCACCGCACTTCCCACTTGTCTTTCACTTCCACCGGCTAATGGGGATAACTTCGAAATTAAACCCCACTTCATCAATATGTTGCCCAAATTTCACGGGCTGGAATCCGAAGATGCCTACATCTTCATTAACAAATTCCAGAATGTTTGCGCAATGATGAAGACCACACAACTTTCTGATGATGCTATAAGGCCACGTGTCGTTCCATTCACTTTATGTGACCTAACCGAAAAATGGTTATATAGCACAACATCACACTCCATAAAAAATTGAGAAGAGTTTGTTAAGGCTTTTCTAAAAAAGTTTTACCCACACCACAAGACCACGAGAATTCGCAACGAAATTATACAATTTTCCCAGCTTCCTTCTGAACCTTTTTGGAAGTGTTTCGAAAGATTTAAGGACCTTCTTATTCAGCGCCCTCACCACGGTATCGAGAATTGGGAACTTTGCCAAACTTTATATGAAGGACTGAACCCAGCAACTAAGCAGTTGTTGGAAACCATTTGTCAAGGTCACTTTCTTACAAAATCAAGAGAGGAAGCTTTGCAATTTCTCGACGATCTTGCTGAACAAACACTTTAGTGGGAAAGCACTAAGACCACTTCATCTACTTCATCAGGTCAGTCTAGGACAGGCATACATCAACTTGATATGTCGATTGCAATGAAGGCCGAAATGGCTGCACTCACGAAAAAAATTGAAGCAATTGAGAGCAAATTTTCATCGCTTTCTCCTGCCCCAGCTTTACCCCCACGCACTGTTTGCGCTTGTTGTTCGGATCTATCCCATCTAACCGAAGAATGTCCTTATAACCCACCTATTCAAGGACAAGATCAAGTCAATGCTGCCTTTCAGCAAAGACAAAGAAATGATCCATACTCTTCAACTTACAATCCTGGTTGGAGAAGCCACCCAAATTTTGCTTAAAATCAAAATCAACAACAATTCCAAGGAAATAACAACTTTCAAAGGCCTCCTCCACAACAACAAGCCCCTCAACAAACTCAATATCAACAACCTTTCCAACCCCAACCTTACCAAAACCAAATGAACAATTTTGTACCAAACAATTCTTATCCTCAAAACAATTTTATTCAGCCAAATAATGATAAGGTTTCCTCACTAGAACGAAGTCTGGATGCGTTTTTAAAACAATCTACGCAATCCTCATCCAGCATCCAATCGTCCATTCATTCTTTGGTGCAACACGCTGCTTCACATGATCAGAGCATCAAAACAATTGAAGCCCAAATTGCACAACTGAATGCTGCGTTAAGCGAGCGAAAGAAGGGGAAACTTCCATCTCAACCATTGCCAAATCCCGGTCACACACAAAATACTTATGTTGCTCATGAACAACAAAATCATAATGTGAGTGCCATGACTACATTGAGATCTGGAAAGGTATTGCACAACGTTTACAACCGGAAGCCGGGAAGACGAAACGTCTTGCCTGAATCTGGGGGCAGATGCTAATTGGTGCTATCCGTCCACCTCTCCGAAGATGCCAAGTTGATTTATGGCACCATGTATCGAAGGTTTAAACGGATGCGTCCGATGTAGCAGACTTCGTCAGATTCCCCCTTGTTTGAGGGGTTTTTGATCGTGGGGACGCTCTTCCCTGCAGGTGCAAGCCCCTGCAGTTAATTACGCTACCGCATCGTGGTAACCACTTTCTCCTTCTCCACATGGTCACTTCGTGTCGTGGGTGTTTGTTTTGTTTGTGGTTGCCCGTAGATTGTATACGGAGACTAATATATGTTGTCGCCCATAGGGCGTGGATTAGTCCAAATCTGAATCTTCTTAGATTTGGGTTTTAGTTTGGGTTTAAGGATACGTTAGTCTCATTTGAGGCTAAGATCAACTTAAACGTATGTTAAGGATATGTTAGTCTAATGTTTAGACCAAGATCGACTCAACGTTTGTTAAGGACACGTTAGTCTAATTTTAGAACAAGATCAACTTAACAGGATCGTTTAGATCCAACAAGAAAGCATGTGGCCTCTGTTGTTTAGTTTATGGACATTGCGGTCGATTACCAGTTTAAAGACAAGGTGGTCCAATGTTAGTTTAAGGACATCTCGGTCCAGCATTAGTTTAAGGACGTCTCGGTCCAGGTTAAGGATATCGTAGTCCATGAGTTTAAGGACCCCACAGTCCAGTTTAGAGACATCGTAGTCTATAAGGTTTAAGGACATCGTAGTCCATGAGTTTAAGGACCCCACAGTCCGTAGAAATATGTGGCTGTCGGGACCCGTCACCTCTCTGAAGACGTTGAAGGATTACAACGACAGATATCAGAGGAGTAAAGAGATATACCCTCGAACCGGTGTGAGTTGGTTGAAAGATCTGTAGCCCAGTTTGGGACTGAGATCTGTTGAATATTCGTGAGCAGATGGGCTCAGTTGAATATAAGTTGAGGAATTATGGCCAGAATTGGGCTAAGTCCAATAAAATTAAAATGTTTTAACATTTTATTGTTCTGGGCTGTTGAGCCTTTATTTGGGCTTGGCCCTTTTAATAATGCAGAGCATCAGATCCTGACAATTTTTGTCTTGTATTGAATGCATAGCATTCATTAGAACAATGTGTGTTCTGACAGTGCGCCAAGTGGTGCGCCTGGCGCTTTGCGCCAATTAAAGAGCACACTGCCAAGTAGCGCACACGAAAAGGACGCGTGTCGCGCTTAGCGCTAAGTGCTAGTTTATTAGCGCATTGCGCTTTCAGTTTGTGAGCGCTTTGCGCTAGTTTAGTGGCGCACCAGTGAGTGACACGTGGCGCGCTTGACGCTGAACGCCAGCCCATGAGCGCAGTGCGCTGTTTCAGAAGCGCAAAGCACAAGTTGTGTCTGCGGTTGACACGTGGCATGTTTTGGCGTTGAGTGCCGGTCCAAGGAGCGCAAAAGCGCAGTTCATGAGTTCAAGGCACTTTCCAGTAGCGCAAAGCGCATTTGATCAAATTTATGATCAGAGAACAAGTTTATGTTCTTTTAAATGGAGGGTTTGAATCAAGATTCAAGAACAATAGTTCTTATTTTTTTAAAAAGGGGTTTTGCCTTTGTAGATCAATAATCTGTGAATGAAGTAAATACTTCTTTTGTTTTTATGATGAGATCTTTTGATCTCTTTTTTTTATCAAAGACCTTGATCTTTTGTAGATCTATGATCTTTTTTAGAAGATAGTTCTTCTTTTCATGAGATGATTTCATCTCTGTATTCAAGAATCATGTTCTTTTACCTTGAAGAAATGATCTTCTTTTGCTAAAAGCTTGATTTTCTTTCTTTGAGTTTTCTCAAAGTTTGTAGGGGGGTTTCTCTATATCAGACTTGAAGTCTTGGGGCCTTTATATAGGGCAAATTGATTTGTTGAATCGGTTGAAGAGATCTTTTTGTGATTGATTTGGGGATGTTTTCCCACCGTTGGATCTTTGATCCTAGGGCTTCTATTTTGTGGAAGATAATCTTCTTGTTTTTAACAAGATTGGAAAGATCTTTCCATAACAGAATTTTAATTCTGATTAATTAATAACTTATTATTAGATCTTTTGATCTAACGGTGGAGAATTTTTAATTTCAGCGCTGGCGCACCTTGCGCGAGCGTACCTACGTTTGACACGTGGCGCGCAGCGCAGAGCACAACACACTTTGCGCTAGCGCACCTACGTTTGAGACGTGGCGCGCAGCGCAGCCTGCGCTAGCGCACCTGTGTTTGACACGTGGCGCGCAGCGCAAAGCGCTAGATCTGAAGTGTTGCTTCAATTCTTTTGAATTTTGAATTTTAAAACAGAGCTTTGCTCTGATTGGGGGAAACAAATGCCCCCCACCGTTGTTCTCACGTGGCGCATACGTGAGTGCAGCGGTGGCAACATCTGAGCCCTTGGATCAACTCAGAAATTGAAGAGGCGGTTTAATGCCTATAAATAAGACCTTTGGTCCATGATTGTGTTCATCTTCTTATTTGATTTTCTGAGAATTTTATTCTCTCACAGAGCATAGCTCTCCATCTTAAGAATTTTAAGAACCAAAATTCTGCCAAAATTTTAGGTAAAAACTTTTTAGATAATCTAGAGTTTTACCCTTTTAACAGAGCCTTGCTCTTCATAGATCTTTGATCTAAAGAAAACCCATTTAGGGTTTCATTAGCAGAGCTTTGCTCTCATGAACCCATAGATCTAAAGAGATCTTTTCTTGGGGTTTCTTAGCCCATGAATCAGAGCTCTGCTCTTTTGCTTACATGTAGATTTCTTAATCTTTGATGAAGAACTCTTAAGAGTTTGTTCATGGATCTTGAGGATCCCAGAATTTTTTAATTCATAAAAATTAATTGATTTTAATTTTTTTGATAGATTTTTCCATCATCATTACAGAGCCAGGCTCTTAAGAAATTTTATTCCTTCATAATCAGAGTTTGACAAGTGTCACTCTGTCATGGAGCTTTACTCTCAAAGGGAGATTTTCTCCTTTTCCTGAGGGATCTCACATTCAATGAGAATTTTCTTGAGGATTTCCTCATTAATTAACAGTCTCATCTAATGATGAGGCTGTTTTATTAATTGATGTATTTTCATCTAGATTTTGTGGGTCCCCCTTTGGTCTCCTTTCCACTGCATTGCATTGTGGTACAAATTTTAAATTACCGAGTGTCAGAATTTTTTTTTAAAATTTAATTAAAGCACTGAAAATTAACTTCTATCCCTCCTTGCAGGCGACATGTCTTTCGATGCTACGTTTCCATTCTTCAGAGGGAGGATTCTTTGAGGCACCTGTGGACCGGGAGGTTCTCGCGCTTATCAAAGACCGTGACCCGGAACACAAAAATCTTCACTTGTGGGGTAGATGGTACGACCAGATTATCAGGGGTCGTCAAAGCTTCTCTTGTACGACGCCGTCGGAGCCTATCTCGATGATTCCGTATGCAGATGCACCCCCAGTGTACTATGCCGTAGAGGTTGTCAATTGGACTTCGGAGGGTCTTCTTCAACCTTCGATTGCCGCCGTACCCATGCAGCCGCCGGCGGCTTTGGACACCCTGGGGCGGCACATATGCCAGGGCGAGTCGCGCCCTTGGGGATAACCCTACAATATCGGGCTAACTCCCCGTCATCCGGCCGGGTATTTGCAGTGGGCCAGGTACATCTTGTCGGCGAAGAAATCGCAGTTGCTAAAGCTCGGTCTATACCCTGTAGTCTATGCTTCGTTGTTCCAATATTCTGCTCCTCCCACATGGTGGGTCAAGGCGTTCTTAGAGAAATGGAATATCCCGACCCATACCTTCCTTCTGCTGGACAGAGAGGTCTCCATCTCCTTGGAAGAATATGCTGAGGTTTCCGGTCTACCGATTAGGGGGGAGCACTACGAGGAGCTGCTTCCTCCGGATGAATAAGTTTTTTCCACCAAGTCGGTGGTGATGGGCCTCACGCCAGAGAACACCATTCAGCACCAGTTCCCTAGTCTGATAAAGGTGTTGAACATGTACGAGAGCCTCTTCCTAGAATCCGGAGGTCGGGGGATCAGTTTTGCGGACTTCATTGCCCGGTTTCTTCGCCCGGAGATCTTGTCGCAACGAGGCGAAAAGTTTGCTAAGCTCGATGATCCCTTCGGCTTTGGCTTGGACCGTTGGTCGGTACTGGAAATTGATCAGAAGGGCTTTTTTCTTCCTGATGTTGTGATCATTCCTCTGTCAGAAATCGCCGCTCCGGGCATTGATGAGGAGGCTTTGTTTCTTGGGTTTTTTGGGCTATGGTTGAGTTGGTTTGCGCTCCCTATGCATCCTCGCTATATGAGGCCTTTCGTCTTCTACCCCGCGCATTGCATAGTTTCCGGAATACAAGTAGCCATCGGGATCGCCGGGTTAGCCCATTTATACCATGGTCTTAGCGTAGCGGCGGATACCACTGAACCGGTGGTGCATCCTGCCAACTTCCCGATGCATTACTTCACTTCATGGATGGAGATGCACATGCTCAGGGTCTCTGGCATTCACAAGAGACCTTCGTTTTACGAAAAATGCAAGTTCCCGCGAATTATGCGGCCGGTTGACGCTTCCATCATGAGTCCGTCACAACGGGAAGCTAGGGGCTTGCTCCTTCGTCCGCGCACAGTTGGAGATGGTATGTCTTTCACGGACAAAGTCCTGAAAATCGGCCAGGAAACTTCCAAGACGGTGCTGGCATTGCGCGACGTTTTTAAGGACGGGGCCTCTGTGTTGAAAGCCCGGGAGATTCTCCATTTATACTCCATCAGGACGGGCTTTCTTGTATTCTGGAAAAATGATGCGGCGCTATTCATGAGATACAACCCCCATCATTTTTCCCAGCAGCCGAGTTATAATCAGGGGGTCCCGCTGGAGGCTTTCTTGGTAGAACCCGCTGCCACCAGAGAGGGAATGCGGGGTGTGCTGCATCACTTCATGCGATTGAATACGGGCTCTCACTTCTTTATCAGTGAGCCGAGTTGTGTCCCGAGGGCCCTCAACGTACATGTGGCCTGGTATCAACACGCAGTGGGTGCTGTTATCAGGGAAGAGAGGCGGCTGCTGCTCGATTGCAAGAGTGCGCCCTCCGCCAGCGATCGCAACGTCCCTTTGAAGCGACGGACCATTGTCCCCCCCTCCGCTAAGAGAGGTCGCTGCAGTTGAGCCTCCACGTGTGCTAAGTCCTACGCGCGGGTTGCCCCGTGCTCCTGTGGAGACGGTGGATGTACCATCGGTGCCCCGTGCTCCCGTGGAGATGGTAAACATAGCTTCCCCCGAATCTGGCGTGGGCTCAGATATCGGGACTCGTCGCCCCAAGGTGCCCACCAAGTGTAAACTGGTGTTAGCGGCAACCGGAGCTCGCTCGCCGAAGAGGAAGAAGAAGTCGCTCTTCTCTGGCGATGTCGTATTTGGTCAGGAGCCTCATGCTCCTTATAGTGAGGGCTTGAGCGAGTATGGGACAAATGAGGGCTTATTCATGCCGCCAGATGATACTGATCTGGCGGCTGCCATTGCAGCTTCTGAGCAATTGGCAAGCCGCGAAGAGGGGTTGGCTATCCTCGCGCGATCAGGTAATCATTAGCTGTATTTTTCACCATTGCATCGTATTCTATTATCGTGTTTTGACTGACGCTTTTCCTTCTTTAACAGGCATTTCCACTGAAGAAGCTCTCGCAGCTTCTCTCAAGACTTTTGAGGAAGAGGAAAGACTTCGAGCATCCTTAGGCATCGGTATGCTTCGGTTTATCGTGTCTCCGCTCCCATTTTTTTTTATAGGTGATCTAACCCCGCTTTATCTTATTGCAGGGACCACAAAACCAATCCCGCAAGGTGATGCGGAGATTCTTCCCGGGCCAGTCACCGAAGTCCCGGCCTCCTCAGGATTGCCAAAAGAGGCTTTACTCAAGCAACCGATGACAGACGCCGTAACGGCTCCAGAGGTAGCTCCTGGCGTGGATGATGACGTCCCATTGACGGAGGTCTTGAGAAGATCGGCTCTCACGGCCCGGACAGAAAGGAAGCGCCGAATGCACGTGGCAATGGAGCGTAGTGCCGCCTTAGCCACGGGTGCGGGTTCGAACACCGCTACCCTTGCCCCTACTCCCTCAGAGGAATCTCCGGCTGCCTTGTCCACTGCCCACAGATGGGCAGCACGTGCGGCTCGGGAAGCAAACGGAAGATCAACTCAAGGTAATGTGACATGGGGTTCCGTTGTCAAAGTTTTAAATTACCAGTTCTCACATATCTTATCTTGCAGGGCCGAGTCCTACCGAAGAAGCGGCGGCGACCGCTGAGCCTGGGGCAGCGATAGAGGAGGTAGCCGTGATTGCTGAACCCGAGGCGAGGTGGCTGTAATTACCGAGCTTGAGGCAGCGGCTGGTGAGACAGTCACGATTACTGTGCCTGAGATAGCTGCCATTGCCGAACCCGAGATGGCGGTAGGTGAGATGACCACCATTGCCGAGCCCGAGGTGGCCGCTCCTTCTCAAGAGTCGGGCACCGCCCCAATCATCGCTCTTCCCGCTTACGGTTCTTGGCCATCCCCTGGCGTCGCAAGCGTTACGACGGCTCTTGTAGAGTTACTGGATGAGGCGACGGGAGGTGAGACCATCCCGATGGAGGAGGAAGAAGCCGTCGCTGTATCAAGTCGCGCCCTCATCGCGGTTTCGACTTGGGACTCATCAGGTAGATTTTGGGTCATTGCTTTTCTTTTTATTCTGCAATCCTTTTCAATCTTTCCTGACAGTATTTATCTTGTTTCTAATGCAGGTGTAGCGAGCGCTGAGGTCGCGTTACCCGAGGCAACGCCCTCAGCTACCGTTTTGACGGTGACTCCTTCTTTACTCTCTCGCACCGTCTTAGATGTTGGGAGGTACGGATTTGTGACCCATCCGTCTTACTTCTAGGCTGTATAATTTACGTACTGACATTGCGTTACTGCGTCTTTGCAGGAGTCCTTTTTGACCACCTGTATCAGGTGATGCATCCACACTTCTCCTTCCTGTCAGAGATTAGTCCAGCAGGCGGTGTCGGTGAGTATTTAAACGGCGTCCTCTTTTTAACGGGCAGCCACATTATTTCTAATCCCTCTTTGTATTGCTTGTAGCCCTACAGATCGAAGGCGGGGACGCGGCTATCGTTGCGCCACCAGTACTCCCAGCTCTGCCTCCTGTTGCAACCGGTATAGTAGACTCTATGTATGCATTTTTTATTTCTCGAGCCGTGATCTGATTGTGATCTGTTTTGCAGCGGTCACATCGACTCCAGCCCCGTTTGAGTCTCGCGTCATAATGCCGGCCGGACCCTTTTCCAGACGTCCATCCTCGAAAGGTGCCGCAAATAGTCTGCGCATGTTAAGCGACTATATTGAGAAGCTTGACGTGGAGACTCACACATTTGCTGCGGACTTTGCTGCGGAGGTTAATCTAATGCTGGCGACGCTTATGAACTTCTATAATGAAAGCGTTGTCGAGTCTTGGGTTAACTACTGCCGGAAGATTGAGGCCCGCCTGCACGAGCTTGAGCTTATAAGTCATGCCCCTGAGACTCAGGCTTTGAACTCCCAGCGGGCCGCATGGGTTGAGCAGAGCGTTCCGTTCCTTCGCCATTTCGAACGAGAGGCAACCCTTAAGCAAAAGGAACATGAGGTGACTTCCGCTGAATCTGTTCAACTGCGCGCTGAGGTTGCAGCAAATGCTGCCCAGCTAAACTCCATCTTTGAAAACCTTTAGCGATGTATCTCTGACGGGCTGGTGTTGAGGAAGAAGCTTGATCTTAGTGAGCAGGTTGCGCAGAGTCAGGAGGTTGCTCAGCAGGAAATTGATCAGAAACTTTCATCGTGTCTACAACAACGGGCCCAAATTGAAGAAGAACTGGCCGCGGCGGCTGATCACGAGAAGGCGCTGGAAGGGGTGCGAGAGCAGCTTGCGAACTTGTTGAAAACGCTTCCTTCTCAGTAGCTGTTTTGCTTGTAATCTTTGAATAACATGTATCCATTTTTGCTCTTTCATACGATTCAACTTGTACTACACTGAATTCATGAATAAAAGATACACATTTTTTTGTTCTATTACTGCTTTCTTCTCTCTTTTTTGTTGCCGGCTTGTTTCCTTAGTAAGCGTAGCCTGTGAATGATAGAGAGCATTCCGTCTTGAACTCTTAGAGAGGTAGTGATGGCTTAGGAAGCAGGTTCAGATCTGCTACCTAAGACTTTTCAACTTTATGAGCCGTGAGGGTCTCATAAAGACTTTTCTCCCTACAAGTCGAGAGGATCCCGTAGGTGTATTTTCTCCCTAGGAGTCATGAGGACTCCTAAGTGTGTGTTTTCTCTTGAGAGTCATAAGGATCTCACAAGAGAATTTTTCCCGCTTACAAGTCGAGAGGACTTGTAAGTGGTCATTTCCCTCTTTGTCGATGTTCGACTTCGGAGAGTGTGGCCCGTGAATAGTATGCAAGAGTCCATCTTGGACTAACTTACAGGGCCCCAGTGCTTAGGAAACAGGTTTTTTAATCCCCATTGCCTAAGGCTTTATCTTACGAGTCGAGACGAATCGAGAAGTTCTCGCAAGAATGTCCTAACGTCACAGTTAACCTCTGCTCTTTACGACAAAGGTCCGTTAGGGTCTGTGGTACTATGATTTTGTCCGTCGTACCGTCGCGTTGGCTGATGTATTCCTCGATAAGCAATCTTGTTGTTCGAGCAGCCTTGCGACTGTCGTGTCTCTGATCCATTCGGGGGATGGACAAGACGTCTTCAAGTAATCTTCCTAGGCAGTTTGACCGTCGGAAGAGCAAGCGTTAGGAATTTTGTCATGCCGCTTTTTACTTGAGATTAGGTTCAGTTTGGGGAGCCCCAATGAGTCATAACCACTCCACGCTGGTGTGGGATGATCTCCGATAATCTGTCGGGTTTTATATGAGTTGCCGTCAAGACCCAGAAGCTAGGAATTTGGCCTTCGCTTCGTTTGCTTTGACGCGTCCAAATCCGGTTGGAGGAAGGACGCTGTAGTGACATATCGTTTGCTATATCGAGGTGAACGTCGAGGTGGTGACCACTCCGCGCTGGTGTGGGATGATCTCTGATGGTCTTTTCAGGTTTTATATGAGCTACCGTCAAGACCCTGAAGCTAGAAATTTGGCCTTTGCTTCATTTGCTTTGGCGTTGCATCTGCTGTAACGAGACGAATGCTAAGGTGGAGCTGGGATTTTGCCATCACTCGACTTTGTTTCGACCATGGGGTCTTCTGTTGACGTCGCATTTGCATCCTGTTGGACTGCGAAGGAACGCCGTTGTTGATATTGCGTCTGCTGTAATGAGACGAATGCTGAGTTGGAGCTAGGATTTTGCCGTCACTCGGCTTTGTTTCGATCGTGAGGTCTTTGTTGACGTTGCATTCGCATCCTGCTGTACTGCGAAGGAACGTCGTTGTTGACATTGCGTCTGCTGTAACGAGACGAATGCTGAGGTGGAGCTGGGATTTCGCCATCACTCCGCTTTGTTTCGACCGTGAGTTCTTTTGTTGACATTGCATCTGCATCCTGCTGGACTGCGAAGGAGCGTCGTTGTTGACATTGCGTCTGGTGTAACGAGACGAATGCTGAGATGGTCTTTAGGTTGTCTGTGAACCATCGAGATTTTGAACTAGGGACTATGTCGTGGCTCCATTTGATGGTGTAACATCTGTGTCCTGCTGGAATGAGGAGGCACACCGTTGTTGGTCTCTAGGCTGTAGATGTGGCCATTGAGATTTGGAACTAGGGACTTTGCCATGGCTCCGTTTCGTTACAACTCTGAGGTCGGTTGTCGACGTCACGTCTGCATCTGGTTAGAGTGAGAAGAAATGCCGTTGGTGATCTCTAAGTTGTCGATGTTGACGTCGAGACCCTGAAGTTAGGGATCTTCCTTTGCTTTGTTTGTTGACATTGTGTCTGCAATATTATGACAAATGTCGAGGTTGTCTCTAGGTTGTCTGTGAACCGTCGAGATTTGGCTTCGCTTTCTGATGGAGCCTGTTGGGACGATATGGTTCCCTTCTTGTTTGCGCCCCTGGATTGTATACAGGGATTGATGTGATATCGCCTGTAGGGCAATAAATTTTATTTTTTTATTATTATTTTTTATTTCTTTCCGCGATGCTCTATCATTTCAGCTTTTATATCGTGAAGGTCGCGATTGCCCAATCATTTCGGCTATTTTTCATGGCGCCCAATCATTTCGGCTATTTATTTTATTTTACTCGCTGCTTTTTATTGTGAGTTGCCCAATCATTTCGTCTATTTTGCATACATATATTTTTATTTGCTAATTTTTTTGCAAGTTGCCCCATCATTTCGGCTATTTCGTATGCATGCGTGGCTCGCTAGTTTCTTACTGCAAGCTTGGAATTAGACACCGATTTCGGCATCAACACCGCTACAACTGTGATATTGCCAGGAGCGAATAATCATTTTCCCCCGTCGATGTCGAACAAAGGTGGCTTAGCGAAAAGGGTTAGGATCCTGTCGACTAAGGCTTTTGACTTCATAAGCCGTAAGGGTCTCATGAAAGTATTTCTCTCTACGAGTCGTGAGGATCTCGTAGGTGCGTTTTCTCCTTAGGAATCATGAGGATTCCTAAGTGTGTGTCCTCTTATAAGTCGTAAGGGTCTTACAAGAGTGTTTTCTCCTTATAAGTCGAGAGAACTTACAAGGGTTGTTCACCATGTAGACATATTCCTAGTCGCGGGTAGGACTTTGTTAGGGAAATGTTTATTCGCGCCCATGGATTGTATACAAAGGTCAATACTGAACCGCTTGTAGGGCAATATTGAAGGTTGTGGTGGTTTCTTAAGAACAGGTTTAGATCCCTGTAGCTTAAGACTTTCAAATCTTATGAGCCGTGAGGGTCTCATAAGAGGGTTCTCCTTACGAGTCGTGAGGATCTCGCAAGTGTAATTTCTCCTTAGGAATCGTGAGGGTTCCTAAGTGTGTTGCTCCCTTGTGAGTCGTAAGGATCTCACGCAGGTGGTTTCTCCTTACAAAGTCGAGAGAACCTTGCAAATGTCTTTCAACGAGATTGCGCCCTTTCGGGTTTTCACAAAACTCGCCGGTAGCCCTGTTGTTTTTACTCACGGAGCCCTTTCGGGTTTTCACCCGTGCCTTTTTGCTTATGGACATACCGTTTTCTTTTTTTTTTTCTTTTTTCTTTCTTCCTTTTTTTTTCTCTTCTTTTTATTCTAACGAGGTTGCGCCCTTTCGGGTTTTCACAAAACTCGTCGGTAGCTCTGTTGTTTTTACTCATGGAGCCCTTTCGGGTTTTCATCCGTGCTCATTTTGCTTGTGGACATACCGTTTTCTTTTTTCTCTTTTTTTATTGTCTCTTTTTTTTGTATCAGCCTTGGGATGCTGCGGTCTGTAGTAGTTTATCGACGTCTCGGTCAATATCTAGTTTTAGGACATAGTGGTCCATTGTTAGTTTAACGACGTTTCGGTCTTTGGTTCATAGGTCGGACATGTTTGAAGATCTTTCAGCACTCTTTTAGTTTTTTGCCGAAAAAACAATTTCTCATGGAGCTTCCCCTATAAAAGAGCATGATGTCCCCAGCGTGTCCATCCTTTTCTGAGCATGTGGTTGTGGCGGGTTTACCTTCCAGTTGTCAGACAACGCGAATTTTCCCTGTTGGTATTCATCCTCAATCCAGCCTTTGAAGACGTAGCAATTTTCGAGTGGGTGACCCATTACTCTGTGGTAGGGACAATAGTTAGGATTGTTAACGTCGCCCGGTTGCGACGGATGTTTTGGATCTGGCAGCGTGATGAGCCCGTTGCGCACTGCCAATTCGAGCAGTCTCCTTGTTTTATCCCTGGGAAATGAGTAAGGACGTTTCAACTTCTCATCGAAGGATCGCGGCTTGTTGCTTTGACGAACAAACGGTCTCGGGTTACTCGGTTGTTGCTGAGCGTTGGCGACAAAGGTCGCTTTTCCCTTCCCCTTATCCTTTTTGCTTGATCCCTTGTTTGCGGGTCCGAGATTCTTTTCAGGTAGCGTGCGATTGCGTAGCGGAATGTTCTCGTAGCTCTTCGTTTCTTCCTCTTTTCCTGAGGTGGATTCCTTGAAGAGAGGGCTGAGAGTAATTTCTTCTTCAGAATTGCTCCCGAAGGTGAGAACTTGCGATCCCCTGCTATCAACCATGTGACAGTTGTCGGCAGCTCTTTCTCGTTCGTCTGTCGCATTTTTCTGCTGTCGACGAGTTTCACGCTCCATCCTCTTGAAGTGCTGCCTGTGAGCAACATACCCTTGCTACCAATTTTTAAAGGCGTTGCACTTTTCGGTGGGGTGTGCAATCCTTTGATGATATAAACAGTTATTCGGATGCACATCCTCATCATTAAGGCGTATATTACCAGGAGAATTTTCTCTAAAAGAGAGCAGCTTCATTCCCATCGATATGGCTTTGGCGAACCTCTTCCTCGTCTTGAACCTTCTTTTATTTGCGGTAGATGAAGTGCTTTGACCTGGGGGGAGTGTTTTAACCCTTTCGTCCAGTCGCCGGCGTTTGGCCTTTTCAAATATGGCCATCTCACGCTCTCGATCAGCTTTGCTTTTAAGACGGGTTTCGTTCAGGAATGCATCAATCATTTCGTCTGATGGTCCTACAAGTTCCGGCTCAGGATCTGCCCCCAATTTCTTTGCGTCGGGAGCTTCTTCACCGTTTATTAACGAGTGAGAGATCATATGGCAGCTTGCCACATAATCCTCAGGTTCATCTGACTAGTCTTCTCCATTGTCATCACCTCCGTCCTCAAGGACGTGGCTGAGGAATTCTTGGAGTGTGACTGGGGTCCGCGCCTTCTGATTATATTCTTCCAGCGCGTCAATATGTTTTTGCAGGTCCGTGCGTTTCTCATCAGGTTTCATGGGCTTCTTGGTTTTCTTCTTGGAAAACTTTGACGGCTGGGTATGAGCGCTTTGACTATCACCACCAGTTTTTGGAATTGGGCGCGGCTTCAGCATTCCCTCGATAATCTCTGATTCCAGCGGATTCTTCCACCTGATTGTCGGGCATGTTTGGAGATTCCTCAACATTCTTTTAGTCTTTGCTGAAGAGCGACCTCCCATGGAGCTTCTTCAATGAAAGAGCATGATGCCCCCGGTGTGTCTGTCTTCTTGGGAGCATGTGGCTGTGGTGGGTTCACCTTCCAATTCTCGGACAGGGAAAATTTGCCCTGTTGGTATTGATCTTCAATCCAGCCTTTAAAGACGAAACAATCCTTAATTGGATGGCTTACCGTTTGATGGTAAGGGCAATAATTGGGACTATTAGCCTCGCCGGGTTGCAACGGTCATTTTGGATCCGGCAGATTGATGAGTCTGTTGTGCACTGCCAGCTCGAACAGCCTCCTCGTTTTATCCTGGGGAAACGAGTAAGGACGTCCCAGTCTCTCCTCGAGGGATGGGTGTGGACGCACGTTGTTTTGGCGAACAACCGGCTTTAAGTTGCTCGGCTGTTGTTGAGTATTGGCAACAAAAGTTGCTTTTCCTTTCCCTTTTTCATTTCGAGAGTCCGTCATTGGAGGAGATGGTTTATGACCCATCTGGTCCATTTGGGCCAACTTGTCAATCAAGGCCTGGAACGTGGTCGGCTTGAAGAACATCATGAATTGGGAGATGGTTGCATGAGGATCCAGAGTGGCCACGAACATGCCCACCGCCGGCGCTTCTTCGATGCGCTATTCGCATTGCGACCACAGATTCCGCCATCGTATTGCGTATTGAATCCATGTCTCTCCCGGCTTTACTCTGGCGTTGATCAATGCCGTGATCGAGGTGCGTTCACTGGCGCTTACGAACAGTTGAGTGAACAGCGACTCCATTTCTGTAAACATTTTGACGGAGTCGTCGGGAAGCTCCGAGTACCATTCAAAAGCCGAGTCTGCTAAACTACCGATGAACTAGCGAAGTGGAAGTTTATCATCACCTCCAGTATTGCCTCAAAGAGCCCTGAACTGGGCGACATGCTGATGAGGATTGCCCGTCCCTTTGTATACATGAAATTTAGGGTTCGTATATCCCGGCGGGTACTTTATTTGATCATACTAGCCTGGATACGGTTGCTCAGTTTTAACGACTTGGCCGGCCGCTTCATTTGCCTGGTGAGCTCGTATTTGTTGAGCAATATAGTCATCCAGAGCGGCCTTGGAAATAGTTTCCTCTTTGGCTGCTGAAAGAGCCGGAGGAGGGTTCGATGTCTCCTCTCTGTCGTCTTCAATAATGATCGGAGGGTCTTCAGCTGGAGAATCCGGCTGTAACATCATCTCGACCATGTCTGGGAAGAGAAGCGCCATTCATTTTATGTTGGCAGCTTGTTCTGCAGCTTCTCTGTCCTTCTTTTCGAGGACTCTGCGTAGGAAGTCGGCATCGGTTTCCTGTTCATGACGCTGCTCTGATGATGCCTCCGGGCTTTCTTTTGGCCCGGTGAGTACGACCATTTGCGTCAGCATTTCTTGAAGTTTCTATTGCTGCTCTTGAGCTTTTGTTACGGATCGGGTGAGCGGTCGATGACCCGTAGAAGCACGGCTTTCCTCTTTTCCGGAAGCTATATAAACAGTATGCACGGTTATGCCCCCAGACTTGGGGCGTTTGGGCTTAGCATCTTTATGGTTTGCCGTAGTCATAGGGGCTTTCTCTGGCCTCCTTCTCTTTTGAGCAGCTGACGTTGAGGGGGCCGTTGCAGCGGGCACCCAGGTGGTTGTTGTCCTTTGTGGCTTGCCAGGACGGTTCTCTTCCTGCTGAACCTTCAGCTTCTTCTGTTGGCAGGGATAGTCTTGATCAATCACCGACTCCTGGATCCGTCGCCAGAATTTGTAAACTTTGGAGGACAGCCGTTGAGAGGGATGATCCGGCTTTATTTCTGTAACATTCTCCACCGGCGGAGGAGATCTTTTCAGTACGGCGGTAGGAGAGTTCCTGTGCACCTTGTTCAGCAATTCAAAGCTGTTCCCGGTTGGAACAGCAACATTGACTTCCACCGTTGGGGCTGGTGGAGTTAGCCCAGGGGGGAGTTGCCCCCAGCTTTCCTTACTCGGCGCCAGTGGCGACGTCGAGCGTGTCGAGCCGATGGTGTTAGTTCGGCGATGGGGATGGCTTCGTCATGCCCCCTGTTCAGGTGAGGCGCTGCTGGTACCGGCCTCTTGAAGACTGATGTCCGTTGAATAGCAGTATCTAATCTGTCAAAGACAGACTTTGGAGCAAGGACGGGAGCCGGTGTGGGAGCCGGAACAGTCAG